>LN483374.1:185316-814332 GCA_900002565.1 Culicoides sonorensis | reverse complement strand
TGAAAATCCCTGGTTGGTAATAAATGACATTCTGTGTGGCTTTCTCATATTCATTCCTACGAAGAAAAAATGAATGAGGCACAAAATGTATTGTATTTTTCTCATGACTTTCATATTTTATTTTAAGGAAAAGTTTTTCATAAGACCTTTTGTGTCATATTTTCCTTTTGAGCCGGGAAAAGAAAAAAATTTACGTGAATTATGTGTAAAATGTATCACCTCACGCATCATTTAATCAAAATCAATGGTGAATTTCCTTTTATTTTCATGAATTGATTGAATAGAAATATTTAATGGTGACATTGAAGGATATTTTATTAATAATTTTTGTTTTGAGTGAAACGTCAAAACTAAGGGTTTTACTTCGCATATTTTTAACATATTTTAGTATATTGCATAGAACATTGTGTCCCACCCGATTTATTTTTCTTATTAAAAACGTTTTTTGTGAAAACTTACTTACGAATTGTAGAACACCTTTAAATGTTTTTATTTTTAATTACATTTTTCAATTACATCAATTGAATTGTTTTAAAAATGTAATAATTTAAAATATTCTGTACAGGGTACGTGATACATTCATTTCATCACAATTCAGATTTCAGATTCCGATTCAGATTATTCGAGCTGTCAAAATAAAAATTGATTTGAAATATTGAAAAAAAACCGTTAAAAAGACATTTTCAATGAAAATATGAAATATTTATTAAATAAAATAGATGAAAATATTATGAAAATGAACACGCACTCAAAACTATGGATTTGCTGCGGCAGCTAATTCCTCACTTTTTTTTTTCGGGTTATGAATTCGATTGAAGTGATTTGGATTATTTCAGTGTGAGCACTCAAATATTGCCTTGAGAGAAAATTAGCATCGAAAATAAAATTCACTTCACCCTTCAAGTAATTAGGTACCACACTTGTAAGAAAACCCTACTTTGGATAATGTTGAAAGAAAATAAAAACTATTTAAAGATTTCCTGGATGAATGAATGTGTTGTTATTTATATTTTTCTTTTATCTCATCCCTAATTGGATTACTAACACTTAATATTTTGTTTTCATTCAAATTATATTCAAAAGAAGTCTGTCAAGGAATTATAAAAACAATCAAGTTGTCTCATCCTCTGAAAATGAGTACTAAAGCAATGTGAAGGAAATACAAGGGATTGACATTTATCACATCAGCTCTCTGACCTTATGGCATTGAACACATTACAGAAACTGTCCCTGAAAAAACCTGTCACTTCCTATTCTGGTCTGGCCTTGAATTGAATTTCAGAGTTGTATTTTCTGCGATTTTTCCGGTTTGCAACGCTCCCACATTTTCGACGGCCACGATCTATCTCAGTCTGCCCTATACGGCAACGATCGATTCTGAAACATGTCACTGGGGTCAATTCAAGCTAAAATGCCAAAAACATTCAAAGTTATACGCTCAATGCACCAGAAGTGCTCATTTCTTTCCATCATTGGTTCAAATTTTGAGGATTTCCAACGAATTTGTGACCTTATAGTCATTTGAGACAGAAATTGTAGTTAAATACACATCATTGTCATTAAAGTCTTATTATTATAGTTACAACAAGTTTGAGGGCGGATTTTACCATCTTTTTATTCACTTCATAACAAACTACTCGTTCACTCCCTTATTCTACTAGAAAAAATAGATTAAGTTGAGCATTATATTTATAACAACAATGAAAATTTGTATTGAATTAGAATGATTTAAGAAAGAGATTTCAAAAAAGGCAACATATTATGTTTAATCTATTGACTGGCAAAAATGACGATGATTTGTAATATTCTCCTCATGATGATGATGATGATGAACAATACAAGAAATGGGGTGAAAAGAGGCGCATAAATTAACTAATATATTGTCTGTATGTCAGAAAAAAAACGATTTTGTTTTTCTATTAAAGTATTATCTGTGATATTAAAGCGTCGTAATTTGTTGATTGTATCCTAATTATCATACTTAATGATGATTTAATCCAAAAAAAACTTTTTGTATTTGTGAAGTACTCACCTCAATGCCCTACTCAATTTATCATAGTTCATATTTGGTTTTGATTTTCTTTCACCCCAGCGACGCGCGACTTCATCTGGATCTGTTAGTTTGAATTCACCATTTGTGCCTTCCCATGTAATACAAGCAGCGTTACCCGAATCACTCAAAAGCTCCAACAAAAATTGCCATAACTGAATTTGACCGGATCCTAAAAAGAGTTAGAAAAAAAAATGATGAAAAATTAATGACATATAAACAAGTAACATAATTTATTATACAATTGAACGCCCATACAAACACCCCTTTCGCGATTCAGATTTAAATTTTATTTTTATTTAAAGTGCGTTTGTGATGCACTCGGCGCTGTAGGAGGTCCATTCACTTAATTTACTTCCCCATTACTATCATCATCATAAATATTGTTCACAAAGAGACATAAAAAATATTATTCACATGATTGACTCCCTTATAAGCACATTAATCAAACTTTTTATAGGATGATGATGACTTGTGTGTAAGTTAAAATATTAAAAATCATCTAATAAATATAAATTTTTATATCAAATTATGTGAAAATCGTTCCAAATTACTTTTTCAAAATTTCATGTGATATTTTCATAACAATAAGGAAAATGTCTAAATATTGCAAATGAATATCAAATAAAATTCATTTATTTATTTATTATCTATTCACCCTTCAAAGAGACAAGACCTTGTTCGATTTTATTAATGATTTCTTATAAATAAACCATAAAATGAAATGAATAAAAAAAATATGTTTTTACACATGATTGATTCAATGAATTACAATCAGAACAGTGATTTGATCGAATATCAAAGTGTGCTAATTTGAAAAGGAATGTCATGGTCTTTTGATATGATTGAAATTACGGATGAGACTTGAATTACAAGTAAAAAAAATAAAACAAAAAATTAAGGAATCATAAAAAAATGCAACAAACAATCAAGTTTGTAAGGAAAAAAATAAAATATATGGTTGTTATTGTTGAAAAATTACTTCATTTCCGCCTTCATGTCTTCATTTTTTATTTTACTTTTTCATGAAACGTACGTTAAAAATGATAAATAGATAAATTTAAAAAGTTCTTCATTGAAAATTTTTTTTGAAGGTACATTTTAAGGCAAATCATGAAAAAGAGTAACTTCATTTTTTTTTTTATTTTTAAACAAATATACAAATTATGAATGTAATGAGTTTATTTGAGAATTATTATATTTTAAAATATGTTATTTACATAAGAGCCTGCATTAAAATGGCGAGGATGTCTTGGGGCAAGGGTGGATTCGTGGCATTCGTGATTGTGGAGAGAAATTTTTGAAAAAGAAAAAAATTATCGATATTTTGATAATAATTTTGACTCTGAAGTTCAACCCCAAAAATAATGAGGTACAATTCATCCTCATATATTCCTTTAATAAACCATTCTCCACCAGTCATAATGTTAACCGGTGACTAAATGACGACGGACAAATCTAAGACGCTTGTGCCTTTTTAAATCAAATCCTCAAGTTTTAAAATTTGTTTAAAATTACAACTTAGAAATAAAAATTTAAAGTAAATCAGATCCAAAATAATATTTTCTAAAGTTTTTAAGGTATCATGCGTTGATTTTGCAATTATATGAACTCGAACAAAGGCCACGCAGGCCGGCAACGCTTGCGTTACATAATTTTATGGAGTTCCAGGGCAAGCCTTTCAAACAAGAATTTCAAGAATTGCTTAAATTTGTATCACAATTTATAGACGTTAATATGAAAATATTGTGATACAAAGTACATTTTTACTTTCAAAAATAAATCATAATTATATTTTAAACTCACAACATGTGAAATAAGTGCTTTAGATATAGTTATTTAGTTCTCGTGTTCACAACTCTTCATATTCTTCATCCTGTTAAAATGCTTAATAATAAATACGTTCTTTAATTTATTTATTTATTATTATTATAAATAATAATAAAAAAGTTTAATTGAATTTCCGGAAGAAAAATTCTATTTTCCTGCGTCAAGTACAAGTGATTGCACGATACTTACAAACATAGAAAAATAATTACGTAAACACATCATGATACAAAAATAATAATAAAAAGAGAAGAAAACTCAGAATAACTATTATAATTTTTTTCCTACTTTTTTCTTTATTATTATTATTATTATTTGAGTAGTTGATACGGGTGTAACAGAAATCGTTTGTTTGTTCGATGTGTACACTTTCTTGGTGAAAATATCAAGATCCGGAGCGGAATAGTCTTGTTGGTTATTTTTTTCCGTTTCTCAAACTGAAAATATATACATATAACATGATTTTCCATTTTTTGTGTACACTTTAAAACAGTGCATGGACATGAGTTGGCGTTTTTCTTATAAATAAAATTTACAAAGTGATTCAGTTATGTAAGAAAAATATCGTGTCATGCCTGAAAAAAAGGCATTTAATTTGTACAGGAAATTTACAGCTATAATTTGTATTACTAATATTTTTCTTAAATGTCGTATAACCCATTATTTTATTACAGCTGATGACTGAAATTCAAATATATGTAGGCAAAAAAAAAGAGAAATTAAAGAAACAAACAATGGCAGGAAAAGAAACTGGTGTTATGTTAAAAGAAAGAGGAAGTTGAGAACAAAATGCGCGATACACTTATCCGGTTAACAAAAAAAAAATTAAAATAAAATGTAATTAAATATTTCTTTCTTATAAATTAAATTTAATCCATGTTAATTGTATGAAATCCTGTCCTGATTAACGCGATGCTCATTAAATTCAAATTTAGTTTCAGATTATTTTCAACCAAATTGGATATCTCTGTTCTTTCAAAATCTAGGATATCAAATAAAAATTATTCATTCAAAAGAAATCTTGTCTAATTTATTCACAGCGACTTGCATGTCATTCAATAATAAATTTATATTATACCCTGATTATACCATGGCGGGTGTCCAGAAAGCGGTAAGAAAAGTGTGTTTTTGTGTTTTAATTTAACATTCTCATTTTGAGCCTTCCGTATATGTGTGTGTGATTCTTTTGAAAATGATACGCTATTTGTGTGTTATCGTTAGTTGAAATGAAAAAAAAACCTTAATGACTATGAAACAAAGTCATAAAAATATTTTCTGCTACTTTTTATATTTTTTTCGGAAAAGTGTGTTTAAGTTAATGTCTGAATAAAGGAAAAAATACAAGATTTTTATCGCTTCCTTTAATATTTGTAAGTATATTTTTTTATTCATTATGTTACCTTTCTGCCTTAACTGATGATATGATTAGATTTTTTTCAGTTCAAGTTGTTAGTGTTTGAAATTTGTGTATTTTTTGTAAAAAATTGAATTTTATACCATAAATTTCGGCTAAATATTAATGCATAATAATATTGTCTCGTAGAGAAAAACATTTTGTCTAAAGAAATATTTTTTTTTAATTTTTGGTGGACAGGCATTTCATTAACTTGGAAAATTGAAAATATTACCTTGGTCATTAAATACAAGCTATTGTTTTGAAAAAAAAAGTTTTGTTCATAGTTTTTTGATGAGTTATGGATTTTTGACTGAAAGTTGAATCCAAAAATGAATCCAAGAATTAGAAATACATGAAAATAATGCTCTACAAAGTTGGAACCCAGAAAATTAAAATTATTTAAAGGTTTTTGTTAAAACATTGCATAGTGTTGTAAAAATAAGGTGTTTTTTTTTGCATTTGTATTGAATTTTATCATTTCAAGCCAGATCAGTAGTTCAATTTTATCCGAAATCGCTTTCAATCAAACTATTTATTTGATGCAATTCCCACTTAAGGGTTAAAGTTCTTTTTATATTTTTCATATGAATAAATTTTCCTTTAATTTTTGAGTGTGTTTCAATTTAACTTTTGACTTACGTTTTCGTTTCCCCATTAACCTTCACACCTTTTTACACTTAAACACCTGCATCCGCGATTAAAATGTTTTTTTTAAAAAGACAACAAAAATTTAACACATAATCACAGTTAATAACACAAAAATCACACATGACCCAAAATATCACCCTTTTAAGAGGACATTTAAAATATTCGTTCTTTTAATGTACTAACAAAATTAACCCTCCTCCTAACAAACCATGACAAAGAAAGAAGTTGTCTAAATAATCAAAATAAATGCAAATATATTCACACATTTTTTTATTATTTATTCACATACTTTTTTTTGGTATGTAAGTAATTTAATGTTGATTCAACGAAAGCAAGAAGCATGACACCGACACGTGCAAATGTGTGTAAAATAATCGTATTCATGAATAAAAAAATAAAGTGCGTTTGGACACTTACCTGAACTAGCTAATCGACTACTGGTTGGACCAAACATTTGATATGGATCTAAAATAAAAAAATAAAGTAAAATAATGAATTTTTTAGTTTTAGTAAGTGACTGATACTAATAAAGAATGTCCTGTTAAATTACATTTCAACTCTAGTTCAACGAATAATAAAAAAAGCAAAACATAAATATTCATTAGAAGAAAACAGTGAAATAACTCTGATTTTGAATGTTACGGTAATTTGAATTTTTATGATAATATTTTTACTCTGATCAATGCGTTGAGATATGCAGAAAAAGCAACACTCACAATACGAGGTCATATGTAATTAAAAAGTAAACTAAAAAAAAGGATCTCCCTGCACTATTATTTTCCCCTTTTGAAAATTAGTTATTGTTTTAAAGACACAATAAAATAAATTTTTATTACCGTACACTATTTTTTTTTTGTATTTAATAATGATGACGACGACGTCCAGACCACCACTGTTAATATTCGAAGAAAATTAATTATGATTTTATTTTTATTGTTACGTCGACTCAAATTTGTTTTTTCTGTTTTTTGATGGATTATGCTAAAATTTTATGCTAATTGTTATTCAAACTGTAGTTTGAGTACTTTTATTAAGAGTTATAAGTTCTTATATTCGTGGAAAATATTTTTACATTTTTTAAATAGTAAAATGAATCATTCGATTAAAGTATTAAAGGCTTATACTGTGCGGAATTGTACGAAGCATTGGTTAGTGTGCGGGCAGTTTGATTCTCGCTCCAGCTATTAAACTTTACAATCTCAAATGTCCCTTTTTAAAACCAACTCAAATTGAGTTAAAGGCTAGATAAAGGTGGTGACTGCGTGGGATGACAGAATAAAAGCTAAGTCCCTCGGATGCTGATAACGGGCATGCACAATGACTCCGAGTGATGGTCTGAGTGCAGGCTTAATAGTCGCCCTATTTATCTGATCTGAAGGCTAATACCGTAGAAATTTGTATTTAGTGCCTCAAGTGCCATATGATTTTTAACTAATCGCTCATATATAAGTTTAGGTTAATCATTTGGAATTAAAAAAACCCGGGTAGTCATAACTTAGTAGTGAACGTATCGCATTTCATCTGATCGGTGTCCTAAAAATGCCATGTTGGCCATCCCACAGACTTTATGAGTGACCACAATACTCGCAGCATCAAAATCGTCTAGATATGAGCTAAAAACAGAAGGAGCCAAACAAATAACTTAATATAAGACATCATTTAAGCTTTTAAAGCTAATAGAATAATTGCTTCAACCCATTTTCAAACGCTAAATCATTTTTTTTTTAAACCAAACCTGAAGAATGAAGAATCTTCAAATCAAAATTTACTTAAAAAAAACCTTTAATCAAGGAGGTATCTAATAAAATAGCATTTAACATTAAATTTAATACTATAATTAAAATAATGAACAATGACGAGATTGCGTAAAAGATTAAAAGCCACTTTTAGTCAAATATCAAGTATGAATCACTACTTTTTTTAATTATAACAAAAAATAAAAAAAAAAAATAATTACAAGTAATTAAAAAAATACTGAAAAATCACTTTTATTTCTTCCTTTGATGATGACTATTAATTTTTTTCATCATAATTAACGCTTTATTACGTTATTAATTATAATTTTTCTGTATTCAAAGTAAAACGTGAACAAAATTCCCTTCATGATGAAAATTCCTTAATAACTTTATTACCTAGAACCGTTTTTTTCTTGGCAATTTTCCAAGTTCAAAGCATTTTTTCCTTTCATTTTCATTTTAATCTGATATATTATTAAGTAATTAAAGCACTTTAATTGAAGGGCTTTAAAAGGCAAATTATGACCTGAACTCGACTCATTTAAGTGAAGAAAGTTAAATTAAAATTCAAATTAGAATTCTTCCAAGTTGAAAACCACAAAAAAAATATTTAAAAAGTACAACTAATACAGAAAAAAGGGAGGAAAATTTGTTTACCCAATAAAGTGTGTCTTATTCAAATAAATGTACCTAAAATATATTGAGATAAAGCAAGGAGATTGCCTGACAATTTCATGTTAGCAAATAAAAAAGTCGACAGCAGACAAAAGTTAAATGTTAATATAAACATTTTTATATTCATTTTACTCGTTTTGCACTTTCCTTGAATTTTTTTTAGGTGTTGAAATTCATTTTAGTATTAAATCGAGAGATGTTTACCCAGTACAAACAAATTAAAAGCCGATGATATGAATATCTAACACATTATCTGACATTGAAGGGAGAATTTGATTCATCACAATGAAAATAAATAAAAATCATTTAATCGACATCGGTTGGGTGTGAAAACAATAAAAAATAATAATAATAATAATAATTGTAATTTGTATTCAAAAAAATGTTTAAAAAAAACAACTGTCTAGGTGTGGTACTAACAAAAATACCAATCAAATAAATTTTCATTTAATTTCTATTTCAAGAATAAATAGACATAATTTCTGACTAAGCTAAGACTTTGTGAAATAAAAATCGATTTTTCGCCTGTGTTTTCTTCAATGGACTCAAATATAAATATAGATCGTTTATATCTTCAAAAACGGACGTGGTAGTGACACAGACACATAAAATTTCCAATACATGGAAAAAAATGTTTACTATATAAAATGAGGGTACATTATTACCGTTCCGGAAGTACCGGTTTGACTTCCGTGCTTGTCGAGCCAGGTCAAGGTTAGGAAAGTGTTAGATGTGGGTGTAAACAGGACAATGCACTTGGTAATTATTGAAAACAGCAGTTTTCATTGAAAAAGGTGAAGATTAAATGAAATGTTTGACCAAAATTCTTCAGTAACAAAGTATTCGCTCTGAAATCAAAATCTGACATCCTTTGCAACAAAGTTTGATCGAACAGTTTCATAAAATTTAAAGAAAAATTGAAATTCATATTCACTTTAACATGAAATCATCAATAATTGGCTGATAAACAAATTCACCGGATTATCCCATTTTTTCCTTGATCCATTCTTTTATCTTCCTCAGTAAATAATCATTGATTAGAGAGATAAAGCATTTATTTATTTTTCAAATTTTCCTTTTTTTTGTCATTTTTATTATTATTTGATATTTAAGTAAAATTGAACAAAGTAAAAATTTCCGTTTGAATGCACTTCTGATTTTTACATTTATTTGAAATCAACTGATGACAATTCATTTGAAACAACATCAGATGGAAATAAAAGTGCCTCGATATTCAATCAATTGGAAAACTAACAGGTAGTTATTTCATGTTTTACATAAATAATAATGTTAATTTTCTTTTTCCTTTTTTTGTGGAAAAAATTGGGAAGAAAATTTTTGTAAAAAAAATAAATGATTTTCAAATCAAACTCACATGAAAAAATTGATGAAAGTTAATAATAATAAAAAAAAAGAGGATTCAATGATTTTTATTTGATTTTAGTTTATTTTTACTTTGAATTCTAAATTTTTATTTTATTTTATTTTTCGGACAAATACAAGAAAATTTATTTATCGAGTCAAATGAACCGAATTTTTCTTATTTTATTTTCTAGTCTCTAAGCAAATATATGCAATGACTCCAATCTGTGTGTGTAAGTGTGAATGATGATAGTACAGAAATTATATATTAGGATAATAAATATTTGCTTTTACTTTATTTATTGACGCATTATCCTACATTCGATAGTATTATGCACTGGACAATTCAAAATCAGGCAAACAAAAAACAAGAGACACAGAAAGACAGGGAACGAGTTATTTTTCTGATGCAAACAACAAACAAAAATCAATTCTCATTCATTTTGTTTGTGTAAATATTTTTCAATAATACATTTAATGTGCCAATTTATTATTTTTATCACTATTTAGAATTCATATCAAATTTTTTGTATGTTTCCACTTTTTTTTTATTCACTAAAAAATTTAAGAATCATACAAACTTTACTGTAAAATGCTCTTAAGTACGTTTTAATGGGACTATTGTTCGAACATTTCATTATTTTATGTCACAATAATGTAACAATCATATGAAATATTGTGAAGTATCAGTTTCGTACTTTTAATTTAATTTACATTTATTTTTCCCTAATTTTCAAATAAAATTGATGTGAAGAGAAAATAACGAGCTTCTGATTATTGAGCACTTTGGAAGATTCGAAGATAAGAAGAAATTCGAACGTAATTTTGTTCAAAATAATGACGATCTGCAGATTTCAATGGGCAAAGTCTTAATGAAAATATTGATTTGGTGATTTTTAAAATGAAAATCATAAAATCTGTAGAAAAGCGATCTGGATTAAATTTTGTTAACCAAAATCTGATGATTTTTGTTTTTTCTTAAGAGCAACATCACACAGGCTACGAAAAGAACGCACTTTGAAAATGAAGTGAGATGTAATCTTCTTAAAACCCTCTTAAAATCAACCATTCGATTCAATATTTCAAAGAAATCTATAATTTTGTGTTCAATTTAAAAGTATCATTATTCCTCTATTATTCAACAGGAATAAAAAACGAATTAAAATAGTAACAGAACGCTGCACTTCAATTCAAAAGGCCATTGTTTTGCAGAAAAACATTCAAATTTATATCCTTAATTATTTTAAAGAGTTCTTGTTCGCATTGTATTTACTAATGTTTTATATTTAAAGTATGAATAACATCCTTGACAATTTTTTACTATGAACAAATAAAAAATAATAATAATTTTTATGATTATTGTATTGTGTCATTGAAAAATGTATTAAAAGGGGATATGAAATACAATTTATGTTAAATTTCATTGTTTTTTAATAATAAAAATAATAATGTAACATGTTATAAATTTATAGAAAACTGTTACAAGTGGATTTAAAATTGTACTTTTTTCTTTTCTTTTAATAAAAATTGAACATTTGTCATGAGAAGAACTTTTAACGGTCTTACCTGGTTGTCTGAAGTGTGAATGTGGATCTAGAGATGATTTTCCTACTCCTACACCGGTCAACGTATTCGTGCTGTAGCCTGGAAAAATTTAATAATAAAAATAAATAAAATATCGTTAGATTTCTAATATCAAATCTTATCATAATTTCTTTGATCTTTGATTTTATTTTTTGCAATGTGATTACAATTCAAAGAACATGTGTTTCATCCCCTTGTTGTTTTTGGTAATCAAGTAAATTGAATTTAGCTTCATTATTGTGAGTTAAAATTATATTTTTATGTACATTTTTACAAAAATGTTGAAAAACGTAAGAAAAATCACAATGCGATATATTATTTTTTAAAAAAATGAAGAAGTATTGAAAAGATTGTAAAATATTAAGGCAATTCATAGCACTCTTTTTTGAATTTGATGTAATTTTTTGCTGAATCGCGAAAAAGTCAGTTGAGATTTGATTTGTATCACAACCTCCCAGCCTCCCTAGCTCTCCTTTGAAAAGTCCTTCATGTTATTCCAAGTTCGCAGAAGTAATCGAGGTAATGCAACAACAGCAACAATTGAATTGTGGCACCGCTTGAGCAGGCAATAAAACAAAAAAAAATCAATTTTTTGTCAGACAAAGAAATTTTTATATTAAAATCAAATAATATAAAAAAAAATGAACTTTTAACCTTAAAACAAAATTAATTTAAAAGTATATTCAATAATCCAAGAGAACAAAGGACAGTGAAAAGTGCAAAAAAACATCAACAAATAAAATCAGTCTTAATCGAGCGAATGCTTTTTTTCACAAAAGAAAATATTTACAATACCTCAGGCTATTTTCATTTCACACTGTTACGAACACACACCACTTCAACACGAACCACACCACATAATTTTAAAATATATTCTTCATCTTTTTGCCTTGTTGTTTAGCAATATAATAATAATGAATGTTATAAAGTAGTCAGTGATGCGTATGCGCGTCTGAACAGATACAAAAAGTGATTCAATTGTTGTTGTTGTTGTTGCATTACCTCGATTTTCTACTTTTAAAATGTCGTCAAATTGTGGAAAAACTTTATAAAGAAGGAAAATCACAGGTAATAATAATCACATTCTCTTATTCATGCAAAAACTGAACCGTGATATGATGATGATGATGATGAAGAAGAAGAGAAATCACAACTCATACAAACTTGAATGATTTCAAAAATATGCTTAAGGGTATAATTTGTGCCACGATCACACTCTACAATATTTCACAAGTATGAGCAAAAGTTGTTCCCTTTTTACTATTCATTTTCATCACAACAGAAAATACATAACTTTAAGCAAAATTCACATATAAAACACAAATGATAATAATGATGATGATGATGGCCTGCTCTCTTCATTTTCTGTTGTTTGATTTTGTTCATGCAGAAATTTAATATACATTATCTTTTCGTTTTTTTTCTCTCTTTCATCACTGACTTTGTGTGTGTGGTGTCTAACAAATGTGACAAGAACTTAAAATAATATTATTATAATATTTGTATTTTACTTGCCGTGATATAAAGAAAAATTATTATTATTTTTATATATTATTAACTTCTGGCGTTTCTTTAACATGTCATGCATGCTTTTTCTGACATTTTGATAAATAAATATGTACAACATGTTCTTGTCTTGAAGTGTGTGTTTGTGTGTATGTTAAAAAGGAAAAGTTATGAAAACTTAATTAAAAATTGTTTCATAACAATATGAAAATGTTGTAAAATGTTGAAGGCGAGGAAAACTTGTCAGATATTTAAATTTTTTTTTTTCTCCAAGAAAATGCAAATTAATGGGTTTACTATACATGAATAAACTTTTATTTTTGGTCTTAATAGACCAGTCAAATGGAGAAAAACTTGTGATTTTGATTACGCAAAGTACGAAAGATTATTTACTGGCTTCTGAGTCGGTTAACATTTGGTATCATCTTTTATGGTCCTTCAGTGCTTGATGCCAATTTGCGCTATTTTGAATGGTCTACAGGACTATGCCGTGGCAGTTTCGTGTCTCCTCACTTTAACTCGAGGCAAAATTGAATTTTTGATATAAAATAGAACATATATCGTAATTTTCTTATTTTAGAAGTGAAAAAAAGTATTGAAATGATTGAGATTTTAAACCCTGAGAAATTTTTGGTTCTATAGATTTCTTCAGCTATTAAGATGAAGAAGAAACGAAAAATTTTCTATGCATCCTTGATAACCAAACAGAAATCCAGAAAAAAACTATGTCCCAATATGTACGCGTTCAATCGTAAAGTTAAGCAGACAAGGAATTTAGCTCGTATAGTTAAGGAACTCTCTAAGGACAGAGTACTTTCAAATGAAGAGTTGGCCGAAAAGGAAATCTGGTAAATGCCAAAAATGTTGTTTTTTTTAATTTGAATAAATTTGTATTTTTTTAAAGAATCTTTCTGAAAAAAATCTATAGCCCGGCTTAATGACCATTGTCAAGGCCCAAAATTGATGCTCTAACACTCTTAACTAGACATTTCCTTTTTCTCGAATTTTCAAAAATCGAGAATCGAGAGTCGAGAACACAAAATAATCGAGAATCTTGGTGGAGAATCGAGAAAAACAAACCAAGAAGAAAATGAACCTTTTTACATCTATTTTTCAACTATAATCTGAAAATGTGTCCTTTTGAATGTATTTATGAGGATTATTCAAATATTTTGAGAGCGGAAACAATTTTTTTGTTACCAAGTAGTAGAAAATATCAGCTATATTGTTATTTTTTTCACTTATGATCTTGAAATAAAATTATCAACTTAAGGTTGATCCCTGTATCCATCCAAAATATCCATCAACTGCTCTGCTTTGTTTAACAATCTATTTTCTCCTATTAGCTCTCAGGATTTTAGAGCTTCTTTTCTTAAAATATGAAACTTGTTCAAGAAAAAAAATTTATCTGCCCTAAAAACCGAACAACAAAGGTTTAAATTATTTTCTATTCTTCTAATAAAAAATTTTAAAATGACAAGTTTTGTATGAATAAGTATGATGTTTGTTCTTGAAAGATGTAGAAAATGGTGTGGTGAACACATTTTTTTACCGTTTAACATGTTTTTATACAAAAAATTATTTTTCGTCAAAAAAAAATGGGAAAAAATAGATAGAAAACAAAAAAAAAATGTGTTAAAACTGATTGTGAGAAGAATTTTACGTTATGGTTAATAAAACATTTGTATGTAAAAGTTCTCGACTCGAGAATCTTGATAAAATGTCGAGAATCAAGAGTCGAGAAGTTACTTATTCTCGGCCGAGAATTTCGAGTCGAGATTCTCGACAGGACATGTCTACTCTTAACTAAGTACGATATGATAATAAAAATCTACAACTAAAACTTTTCATTTTGAAGTTTTTCTAAGTAAAAAATAAAAATTCAATTTGCAATCAAACCTAATACTTTAACAAATTGAAGTGACACGAAAAGTGGTTCATAAATAATACTTTTAAAACTAATTTTTTTCTCCTTGAATTGAAATATCTAATTTCATTGAATTCAATTCAACTATTTTAAAAAGTTTTCCAAAAATAAATTTAAACTTTGTGTATACCACAATTTAGGTTTTGAATGCATGTTCTTAAAATTGTGCCTTTTTTTACTATTTTTATTAAGGTTTTCGATCTAGTGATTTGTATTATTCTTTTTTTGAATTTATTTATAATTAAAATTTGATTTTAAATTGACTTACCCTGACTTTGTGATGTAGCATGACCACCCCATGAGCCCTTATATGATGATGAGTCTGAAAATGAAAAAAATAATTATACAATCTCATTAATAAAGTAAAGTAAAAAATTATTTTAATGCATCATTTTTAACGACATTGCCAAAGGATTTTAGATTAGATTACAGCAAAAAAAAGTTCATTACAATCTATTGAATTTTCATTCAAATTTTGTCTAAGCTTACCAGCAAATAACATTGAAAAATTACTAAAACTCCCACCTGATGACCGATTCAAGTAATCGGGTGTTGGCTTGATATCAATCATTTTATATTCAATTTTTACTTTATTATTTTTCTTTTAATTTTTTTAAATGTTTAATTATTTTTATTATAACAATTTAGATAAAAGTTCAATTTCACATCCTTTTCTTATTTGTCTTTTTAACTGTTTGTTTAATTTCCAATTTTATTTTATTTTTCTTTTTGAAGGAAGCGACGGATATTATCGGTGGTATTTTATAATGTTTATCACTCTTCAGGAAAAAATATATAAAAATAAATAAATGGAAGCAATTATCAACAAAACAATTTCACATCCAAAAAAAATACACAACCAGCAGTTTTGTGTGTGTTTGTGTCTGTGTGTGTGATATTATGAGAAAACGAGTGTCTTAAAGAGGCAAACAGGAAAAAGGAAAAGGAACGGGAAAGTATGACGATCGGAACCGGTTACCGGACACCTCCAACTTCCGTCTTGTTATTTTAGTATGTGTACCTTATTATTCTGTCTGTATATTTTTAGTGTGTGTGTGTGTTTTTTTTATAATATATATTTAACACTTTTTCACTTGATATGTTACACAAAACTCTCGTTTTTTGGCTCTGATATTTTTCCTTCTTCTTTAAATGGAACACAATTTTCTTTTTTTTATATGAATTTTTATAGATACTTAAAGATAATTTCAATGTGTGTGTGTATGAATGTGGTCAGTACCCGGATATAAAAATCGGAACAATTTTTTTTTGTCACAATTTAATGGCACCAAAAACTCACAGAGAGAGAATGTCTGATTACGAGAAATGTTGTTTGCAATTTCTGAATGTAAGTTTTTCTTTTCAATTATATTTCATTTTTTTGAAATAAAATCTGACAAACAATTTTTATTTTATTTTATTTATTATAACACTGATTTCTAGGTATATTTGTATGATATAAGCGATTTGTCGATTTTAAACAAATTTACACAAAACACGTCCTTCCTTGCGTCGATCACACGATACAATAAATGTACTTCATTTTTCAGACAACATTTTTCACCATATTCTTCACTTTTTGTTATTATTATTATTATTTTATATACAGAAAATCTGTTTTGCTATGTACTTATATGAAATATTGGGGATTCATTCATACACAGAATTACACAAATCTCGTATAAAAGTGGGCGAGTCACTTTTCACACTACAAAACTGCACACGATATACGCATCCTTGGAAACAACCAATTACTTGAATTGTAGGTGTGTACTGTGTGATATACATTGTATGATGTTACACAGATTTATCCTTTTTTTGTGTATGTGTGTGTACAGTGCTACCACGTTTAAACCATAAACGTTTATTGCAATACATGGAAAAGGAGACGGATATACTTAATATTTCCCTCTTCCTTCCATATTGTGTTGAACGGCTACCGCTCTTAACCATATTCATTCTATTTCTTCTTTTTCTGTTTTTTTTTTTTGCATATAAATGTACGATTCAATGCATAAACCAATGCTGAAATGGGGCTCTCATAACATGCTCCATTATTACTATTGTCATTTTGTATTGTTATGCCACAGATTACAAGGGGATGTATTTTGTCATTGTGTGTGTCTTTTATGTGTCCATGCTATGCAAAAATAATTTTTTGGGAAAGAATTTTAATTTTTTTTCTTATTTATTTTTCAGGAGATTAGTAGGACGTTGATATACGTAATTTCTACCCACAACTACAAGCAACAGTATCAGTTATTTATTCATTGTAAACAAAAGTGATGATAACTTATAATAATAATGAGGAAATAACCAAGGAAAATTTTTGTACATTGAATTTAATTTTTTTTTTATTTTGATGAAAAGAGTTTTTAAATGGAAATGTCTTATAATAACATTAAGTTTTACTTAGAAATGAGGTGCTTTGAATTTGAAACGAACGAATCGACCCATTTCGAGTCTCATAGTGGTGTTTTTAAATGCTTCTCATGGATGGTCCTCATGATGTGACTAACTCAACTTTCTTTCTAAATCGGCAAAAACAACCATTTTCTGGTTTTAGCCTTCAAGAACTGTATTCCGAAGTTGTATATTCTGCATTTTCTTTTCTAGTGTCTCACTTGTACTCAGTCTACAGTATTTTTGAGACCTTGCCGACATATCTCATTTAAGGTTGCTGCACATCAGAATGACCATCTGGTTCATTTCTGAAGAGACTCGCGGAGGCACAGTCTAAGCCCATGTATTTTATGTGGCACTTTCTATCTCTTATTCTCCGTCTACACTTGCCATGTCTTCCATTGCACGACAACTGGCCTTTTTGTGTCGTGTAAATACCATAACGAGCTTAGAAAAACAGTAAATGTTCAGGAAAACGGCGAGGGGGAGAGATAAAAATTCAGGCTCACAATTTTTTTGACAATTTTAAAAATAAATTCTTTCATTCGGCGAAATTCAATATATTATATGATGTTCATAAGGATCTTTACGTTTCTTCAGGTCTAAAAAGGAAAGTTTTTACGAATCTACTCTTCCTTGGAAGGAAACAAACACTTAAAATGTGAGCTTTTACATTATGTGTCACAAAAATGATATTACATCATAAATTGCCTGTACTTCAAACTGCCTACCTCAATCCGGAATTGCAACAAGTTAAATAGGACAAATAACTTTATTTTAACACAATTTTCACCCAGAAAAATCAATCAATTTGTCTGCAAAAAATTTAAATTCAATGGCATGCCGGTATAAACACACAAAAATACTTTCATATCACATTTTATTATTATTATTTTTAGTGTTTGTATTGAACCAGTCACTACCACAATTTATATATTTGTCTGTCTATAAAATATTAATATACAAAAAAAAAAATAATATAGACAGAACTAGCATACAGACATTCTCTGACTATAAGGAAGGAACTTCTCATTTCCTACCGGGAAGTTTCAAGCGTCCGGATTTTGTACATTTTGCGTTATGATATCGAAACAAATTTTGTCTTCTTTACTCCATTTGCTTTATATTTGTGGTCTTTTTTACGTTTCATTTCATGTTTTCATTCACAATTTTTTTTTCATACTCATCATCTCAAGACCAATTCATTCATAAAACACACACAAAAAAATAATTTTCAAGGTAGGTCGGAAATCAAAAAGGAATCAAAAGTCAAATGAATAATTATGTGTATGTGTGTGTGTGTATGTGTTTGTTCAATGATGCAATAAAATAAAATAAAAGAAGAAAATTAATGTTTTCAATATAAATATATTACAACTATTGTTTTGATTGTCAATTAATTGACTTTTTGATTTGTAAATTGTTGACACGTTTTAGGGGTTAATTTCCCACGATATTTTCTCTCTCTCTATGAATCTTAACTAACATTTATAGTTCGCGTGTATAGTGCTAGAATTAAGGACATGTAACGTATGTTTTTTCCATGCAATGCAATCATAATAATAATAATATTTTATTGTCTGTCTATTTGATTCACCCTCTTTCCACTTTTAATGTACATTGCACTAAATAAAAATAAAATAAAAAATAAAATAAAATTAGAAGGTATAATAATGCAATCATGAATAAAGTTGAGTCACATTTGATATTCGTGTGTACCAGAATAGAAGAGATACAGGAACAAAAAAAAAGAAAAATTAAAAATCATTATCTCGTCCCTTTTATCGTTTTTGCACGCACTCACTCACAGTTAGTCACACGTTTTGTTTGGTAGATAATCTCACATTGAATCAAGTTGTCTATTTTGATATTTTATCTTGTATCTCTGGGAATCATATAATACTACACATGCTTTTTGTCATTCATGAGTATGATGATGATTATTATCAGCTAGTGTGTTATTACATAATAAAGTCAAGAGTTTTAATGCGTGGTAATTATATTAAAGATCTACTGTGAACGAGAGGCACTTCAAGTGGTATATTGATGCTCATTTTAAGGGATTTTAAGAGGATAAAGGAAATATGGAATGATGAGCGAAAGTTTTAGAAATTGAGGCCCTTGAGTCAGATCATATGGCACTTTTACAAAGAGATCCAGAATTCAACTGACAAATGTTCTCATTCACTTGGAGGCCGCTTGAGCCCAGATTTATATCTGTATCAAGCGTGCTTCAAAATTTTTCCTGTTACAACAAAGTTACGCTTCTTAGTTAAGATTGCTGAAATGTCTGCCATTCTTACCCTAAGTCGATAACATCACTCCTTCTGACTTGGATAAGCTCTGATGAAAAAAGGACAAGAGAATCGAAGATGAGCAATCAGCCTCTGTATTTTTCGAATGCTGCGCCAAAGATTTCGGTTTCTTTAGACAAACTTGCATGTTCTTGCAACTCTATGATTAGAATTAGAAATCTGATCTGCTTTCAGTTTTAGTACTTATCTGATCCATAGATCGTCAAATTCATAAAGCCTCTCATTCAAGTGATACCGCTGAAAATTTGAGTTTCTATTGGGGTTCCATAAATTAAACATATGAAGATGTCCTTATTAAAGGTACTTTTGCTTTAAGGGCCCTTGAATTATCATTTCAATTTGCTAAATTAACTCTTACAGTAAACAGCTAATTATTACATAATAAAAACAAATTCCCACAAAAAATCAAACTTCACATATTTACATGGAAAACAACAATAAACAAACACCTTTTTTCAATATCGTTCTTTTTTGCTCATTTTTTTCGATGCAACACACCCTAACTTCAATATCATTTTCATTATACAGCAAAAAACCAACTCCTTTTGAAACGCTTATATAATATTACAACACAAAACTCCTACTTTTTTTATTTAATATTTTATTATTAAAAAATTAAATATTAGCTCGATTAAATGTATTGTTCTTGATTTTTATCATCACTTCACTCATATTCATAGTGCTGTCACATTCTAAAATATTAAAATAAACTGCTACAAATCCTTGCATGTTAAAAGTTACATAACGAATAAATAAAAATATTGAGATAATAATTCTTAAAACATATTTTGCGTGTATAATATAAGTGAATAAGAGGAAAAAAAGGACGACAACACGTGTCTCATCACGCTTTATGTCATTCATATGCCATTAACGGTCACGTGGCGGCACTGATTGAAATATTATGTTTAATTTCATATTTACTGGTGCTGCATGTTTTTACTATGAATTTTATATTAAAAAATGTTAAATAATACTTCAGAAATTATGATCATTCAAGACAATATTTAACATTTTTAATAAGTAAATAAATGAATGAATGAGTAAATTATCACAGCACACATAATGAAAAAATGTGTTTCAAATGAACACCCTTGTAAATGCTCATTTTTTATATATTATTTTAACGAGATAATTAATTCTTTTGAGATGGTTCAGCCTCCTTTTTTTTGAACTCGTTTAAAGAGACTCGGACAATGAATGTTAAATTTAAATGAAGTTATCTGTGTTGTCGACTATGTGTTAAAGTAAGATAGGAGACGGTCAGAGTGGATGTCAAAAATTGTATATGAAACTAAAATAAAAGATACACAGAAAAAAAATTAACATTTTTTTAAAAAAAAATGGGAAAAAGTGTTACAGTTTCCGGGAAAATTTTTTTCAGTTCGTTTAATTTCACATTTTTTTTGTCTCTTGATTCGAAAAAAAATTCATGAAAATGGAATTAAATTTAATTTAGGAATTGAATGAATTTTTACCTTATTATCGAGGTGCCTCTTTTTTATGAAACGATCAAAACGAGTCAGGAAGTCAAAAAAATCATCAATAATCAACAACAGTAAAGAGAGGCACGAAAAAGTGCTTTAATTTAGCAATGCCCTGCAAACTAGACAATAACCTTTGTTTTAAAATGGTCAAGATATTCGTAAAAAAATGGTGTTTATAAGACAAAATCAAAATGCGCTTAAATGAGTCTATGTGTGTGGTTCCATATCAATTTTTTTATTTTCCTTTAAACAAACTTTCCACGAAATGCACAACAAAGTAATTAAAAAACTATTTTGTTAATAAGTCTTGCTTCTTTTAGAATGAAGAAAAACATGAAATAATTTCTTAATTACACATCAAAAAAGGAAAATTAATTCATTTTCTTGTCTAACAATGTAAGTTTTGTTCGTTTTTCTTTTTTTTAATTCAAAAAACTTTTAACTTAAAATACCAAGCAATAAAACAAAAAACTAAATCATGAAAATTATAAGCACGAGAAAATTATTTAATTATAATGTTGGAAAATGATGAATTTTGTATTTCATTTATGAGTATTATTTGATTTTCTTTTCACTAACGCATTTTCGCTTTCTTTTAATTTACTTTTTTCCACCCTTCTTTAATGTATAATTTTCTTTTTCTTAAAGAAACAAATTTTTCTACAAAATACCCATTTCATTACGGTTATTATTATATGTAATTATTCGCACTCCCCATTTTATATAAAAATAAGAAAAACATTTTTTTTGGGTAACGATTTTGAAGCGACGGAAAATTTACCATAAAAGGATTTAATTGAAAATGTATATTTAAGAGTATGAAGAAAAATTCGCTCAGTTATGTGTTTGCAATAATGTCTGAGACGAAAATAAACTCCATTCTGCAAATTTTATCAACGGATTCAATACAAAATAGAAAGATATGAGTTTAAAGCATACAAACATAGAAATTTCACTGTGTTCGATTCAATGAAAATCAAGTAAAAAAGAAATAACCTGCAAAGAAAAAGGAAAGGAATCAAAATAAAAGAGAGAAGGAGTCAACTATATAATTTCACACAATTTTCATTTCAAAGCTACCACGAACGATAAAATCTCCCCAATATAAGTTTCTACAATCCATACAATGTGCAGTACCTTGAAATACATTCTCTTTAATAATAATAGAAATAGAATACAATGTGAGCGTGAAGCAAAAAAACCGGAAATATCGTGCTTGCAACCATGACTACCGATATTGATTGGCTGTAAGTTTAATAAAATGAGCATAAAAATGCTTTTTAAAGGAGCTTTTTTTGCTAAATCTAACAGAATTGTAAAAATGAGCATTTAAGACATGGTATGATGTGGAACAATAGAATTTTTACAGGTTTATTTTAAAATCATGGTAATTGTAAAATAAGATGAGAAACGTCTTAGCTGTTGAATTTTATAATAATGTTATATTCAATTATAAGAAAATATTTTGAAGATAATTTCTTATCATTTGTATTGAATTTTCACTTTTTCATATTAAATTTCCCCTTTACAGATTATAGTGACACATATTAGAAACCCTTTTAACTAAAAATATATCATACATTGAATGAAAAAAAGAAAAGGATACACACATGATATTCACCCTTATTTATGAATAGAGCAACGTAATAGTGAATTAAAGAATTGTTAAATCTGAGTAACGGAAAAAATGTGTGTAAGAGAAAATGAAATTGTTTTTTTTTTGGTCAATGTGAATTAACAGGGGCTTATATGCATTCAAAAATCTAGATTTGCCAAGTTAGATTTTCTTTGACCTACATCTTCTTCTTGGTTTTTGTGAAATGTTAATAGCTTTTTGAGTAATATGTTCTTAATCTCGACTCAGTTAAAGATCAAACTACATCATTTGTTTCTCATCTAATTTTTTTCAATCCCAAAACTTCCATACAATTGCTTATTTCGGTTTCTGTCAAATCTTGTCACCTGACCGGCTTATCTCAACGTCTTGCTTTCCCTGAAGTTTGCGTTAATTTGTTTGGCCTGTCCGTGTCTAGTTTGCGAGGGTGCTTTACAATGTTGTTATATTTTTTTCTTTCAATTTAATTGGAACTTTGTATATTGCAAAGCACACCTGAATCTAAACGTTTATTTAAACAACAAGCTTACATTTTTTGAACTACCGCTTAATCACATTTTCCACTGCTGTTCGAACTGATCCAACAATCTCTATCGAAAATTAGTTGGTAAATCAGAATCTGGCCGAATCGGAATTGCGGTGTTTGTGTATTTTCCTGAGACTATGACATTAAAAAAAAAATAGCGTCACACAATTTTACAACATTTGATTCTACATTTTATCTTTTCCAACCTCTATCCAATACAAAACCGCTCCCTCACTCAAATAACACATTCTGATTTTGGGTATGACAAATTTGAATTACAGAATGCATTTTATCCTATGCAATTCATAATGGTTTCAAATATTTACGAAATAATTCAAATTCATATTTTATTAAAAAAAAAATACTTACCACTGTTATATTTACTGCTTTTTATGCTGTTATCTCCTTGACTCGTAGATATCCCAAGACTTTTTTCAATAGCTGTAAAAAAAATATTAAATTAAAAATTATTTTAAATACCTCATTTACATTTTTCTCAAAGCTTTTACCCTTCAAAAAACCAAAGAAAAGAATTGAATCAAAGTCACACAAATTATCAAAACAAACAAACAATTAAACTTCGCTCAATTCAACACACAATAAATTATTTATGGATTGTCGCATTATCGTCATCATCATCATCATCAACAGTATCGTCCTCAATAATAATAATAAACACACTTTTCAATTAGTTCCAGTACTTGAAACTAATCTACTACTTTATAGTAATATTTACATTGGATTAGCTGGTGGGAAACAACATTAAAGTAAATATTAAATGATCATCCTTTTATTCACACTTTTTTTCAAATAAATTTTCACAATAAAGGACCAACCGCCAACCATTGTCATGAGATAGATGTTGTGAGTTTAAGGATGGGAATAAAATAATATTTTCATTGAAATACAATAAAAAGCAATTTATTATTTATTGCACAATTGATAACTTTTTTTTATAACATAATTTTTATTTTAACTCTCACTATTTCACATTATTTTCAGGGTAGTTTTCAGAACAAGAAGACAATTTATGGGTATTATGATGCACTTTGAATCTGATGTATCATCATAAAAGCATTTCAGCCCTAATGTTTATAAATATAAAGATATATTTTTGCTACTAAACAACAATAAAAGGAGCGTGTGTTACATTTTTTTTGAATGGGGTTGCATTTTTGTCGTGCATTTCCTCAAATTATATCAAAAAATCTTTGAATGTTGGTTTTTTTTTTTGTATTCAAATTGGTTAATTGGTGTAAACACCGTGAGTGTATAACAAAAATTTCCATAATAAAAATGAAAACGATGATGATGACGATTAAAATCTTGCTACTTTTTTTTGTATGTAATCGGAATAAACAGTTCAGAAAAAGGGCAATATAAAGAATAAATTGCATCGTCATGCTAGATAAAATATTACTATTATGATTATTTATTTAATGTTTTTTTTTCTTTTACTTAACTTTACTTTCACAGTGTTTTCACATAGAACATCATCCCATTTAATTATGTGCTCATCAATCGTCGTTTACTCGCGTGTCTGATTCTTTTATATTTTTCATGAAAATATTTTGGATTCATCAGACTTCCGGAAATATCACTACGATTAGCAACATTTTTATATTTTGATCATTATTAGGATAAGTTAAATTGATTGGAAACAATGTTACGTAACACTGAAAAAGGGGTCTTAGTTGCATTAAATAAGATTTTTTGAAGGCTTAAGATTTCAATTCAAGTCTCGGATCATAAAACTCATTCCGTGATTTATTTTTAATGGAAATATTTCATTATTTACTTTTTTTTTAACCACTCAGCCAATTTAAGACTTCCGTTACAGTTAAAAAAAATTACTATCCCTTCTTTAATTTTTGGTTTGGTTTAAATTTTATGAAGATATCAACATAAAATCCCCCAAAAAGAGTTAAAAATGAAAAATGTTGTTTATTTTATAAAAATATTTATATCGTTTTTATAATTTATTACAATCTATTACTGTGGTAAAATGCTGAACCATGAAAATTGCCAAAAAACACACATTATTATTATTATTTTCATCATAAATTTTACAAAAATAAAATAAATTGCATAGTGGCACAAGTTACATATAATTTTAAGAAAGAAAATTGGTATGTTTGTTAAAAGTTTGTACACAAATAATCATTTGTTGGGCAAAAATAAAATAAGTTGTGTATTTTTAAAGGCAAAACAATGAAAATTGCTTTATTTTTGAACGTAGACATTGCTAATTTACATTTTTACTGTCTGTTAAAGGGATTTTGTTGGATATAAAGCCTTATTTCTGTCCTATGATAGGTCTAAATTGAATGCAATCTGAGAAATTAGTCAAAAAAGAAACAGTGTTCCTGACTTTTCAAACTATCAGTATTACCATATCGTTTGTTCCGTGCATTAACGACACAAAGCCCATGCCTTTACACTAGCTAAGTGTTTTTTATCGTCTGTGTGATTGATAGGTATAAAGTTTTTTTTGAATGAGATACTCACTTAAGTCAATTTTTCTGCTGTTAAAGTAAAACTCATTTCAAACAAAAAAAAATAGTTTTTTGACTTCATCATAACATAACCTGAAATACCCTTTTTTTAAAACAGCCAGCAAAAACTTAACATTCAAATCCTTCATTTTGAATTCATTTCATTTCGATGCAGATAAACAGAAAAGTGACATAAAATTTCAATATAATTCAAAAAGAATAGAATAATAAGGGGAGATATGGAGGCATTCACTGGAGATAAATCGACCGTAAATCAGTTGCTGTCATGGAAACATTTTCCCTTTTCTTTTATACATAAATTTACATAGTCATATCCAAGTCACACACACCCATAAAAAGAAAAGTTAAAATGAGATAAAAAAGTTTTACTATTATTATTATTATTATTACACAGCTTAACAAAATAAAATCGATGTGCTTGCTTTTAGAAATCCCGAAACACGTCAAAAAGATTTTTCAATCCTGATTATTTTCCACTTTGAAATTTTAAAATTCACTGATTCGTGTTTGTTTTATGAAATAATGAAATTTGTATGGAAAAGAGTCATTTTCCCTTTAAGTTGAAATTATTACATATCAAAGTTTAAACTTTTCTGAAGTTAATTTTGTTTCAAAGTGTCAAGTAATTTATATCGTTGGAAAGAAGGCAAAAAGAGCTAACAGCACATCGATTTTATTTTGTTAAGCTGTGTTATTATAATATAAAGAGCACAGTTACCTTGTCTTTCTTTTGTATCAACTACAGTTAAAGATTCCAAGCCTCCCCCACTGCCTCCTGGTGTATTGTTACCATTATTATTGTTATTATTTGTATTGGATGATGATAAAGATGGTGAATTGGATGCTAAGGTAATTGTTGATAAGTCTGTTCGTGAATTATGATGATGATGATAATTTGAACGATGTGAACTTACAACCACTGAGGAGATATTATTTGAGGCAGATGATAAACTGTTTGAGAGATTATTCAGACTCGAACTATTTAGATTTGAATTTCCTACAACTACATTTTCTAAGGATTCGGTGAGGCGTGGCGAGGAATATATATCACTAGTAAAATAAGAGAAAAAAATGAGTTATGATACACATGCATTGAAAATAAAATGAATTATTACCTAAAAACACTGGAACTCCCTAGGAAACATGTCCGATCCTGTAGTGCTGCTTTTGCTTTTTCCACACTTTGTTTCAATTGTTCAAATGTTGATTGATGGAAACGGTACGAAGCCCAATCTGTTGTACAGCCTGTACCAAGTCCCAAACAATCTTCAGCCTTAACCTGAGTCAACGGGGATCCAGACCGCTTAAGATCCAATGCTGTTTGATAAGAGCAAGAGCTCTCATACATTTTTGTTATGGTTCGTTTAAGCCTGTTGCGTAAAGAGAAGAAAAAAATCATAAATTATTTATTTATTTTTTTTCACATTTTTATGTTTATTATTTTCTTGGGGACATTAAAACAACAGTTTGTTGTAATAACACCTTCCTTAATAGAAATGTTCGTAACGTGTAATTTTTTTATATACATCATAAAACACTTTTAAAATAACTTTTTATGTAAGTTTTTTTTTTCATTTTAGAGGATTTGCGAGTGTTATAAAGAAAATTATGGGTTTCAATACAAATACTGAGAATTTATTTCACTTCTGCGAGACGGTTTTATTTTAGTCAACGTTTTAATAACCAAATTTATATTTTAATAAAACATTTTTTACTAAGGACACACAAAATTCAATAAAAGACAAGCCATTTTATACCCTTTTTACTAATCACCATACATGAAAATATGAAAATTTAACAACTAATAACAGTAAAATCCATTAAATTGCAAATTTAACATTTTATGTTCTAGAAAAAAGGCCCGTTTTACCATTTTTACATGTGTATATTTAAATATCTGACACACGTTACATTTAATTAAGATCACATTTTCATTCTAATAGTTAACTAACTCTCTCAGTTCATTTTTTTTCTATTTCTCATGAATATTCAAATTTAAACGGAAGCGTAAAATTTTGATTTATGTTATTCAATTTTAGGTTTCTCTTTGATAAAATACACAATTTATTCACTTTTCATTATTATTATTATTAGCTGAAAAGCGATGTGGAACGTTAACTTGTTATTAAATTATTATTAGTGTGTATTTGCATATTTTGAGTTAGTTGGAAAATTTTGTTGATGATGTTCTTCTGATAAATGTTGTATTACAATTTGAATGTTTTGTGTGCTTGTGTGTGTGTAAAATGGAATTGATTTGTGTATTAAATATAAAATATTATTTATGATAGAATTTTGTTATTATTAATGTTTATGATATTGATAAGGATTTTTGTTAATGATATTTTACATTCATTTTGTTAAGCTTTAAAATTATTCAATTCGAGTGAATTTATTTCACGATATAAATTTAATTTTGACATTTAATGATAAAGAAAAATGATAAATTGGATTTAAATTACAAATTTCTGAAAAGATAACGATGATAAAAGACTTCGAATGGAAAAAGCAGAATTTTGATGGTAGATTTAAAATTTTAACTGGTTAACCGACAATATTTATTAACCCTTATGTTAGCACATTTTTAGTGCATTTCGTAAGAAAAAATGCACTATTACAGACGGTTTGTCCGCCGTCACTCCGTAAGTCTGTAAGTCTGTAGGTCTGTCCGATCCAAGCATAACTCCGGAATGGTCATCGGAAAGACGTCGGGTTTTTTTTAATAAGACAAAGCAACTCATGAGGATTATTTGTCATTGGTTTGTTTTGTTGTTGTGCTGATCGTTTTGGGTCCAGAGCCTCTAAAGCCTGAAATTTTTTAAAACGGTTAAAATTTTAAAAATATTTATAATTTGTTTTGTTGGGTGGAGAGTTTTACTAAAATGAATTTTAACTTAATTGCTCTCAGATTAGGCTCAGGAATTGGGCTCAGAAATTGGGCTCAAGAATTAGGCTCCAGAGCCTGAAAATGGTCAAAAGCCCAAAATGTCCGATTTTTTCAAATATTTTTTTTAAATTTTCAAAATGGTGAAAGTTTTTCAAAATGGCGGAAATTTTTCAAAATGGCCGTTATTTTTAAAATTACCGTTATTTTTAAAATGATCGTTATTTTCAAAATTACCGTTATTTTTAAAATGACCGTTATTTTCAAAATTACCGTTATTTTTAAAATGACCGTTATTTTCAAAATGACGGTTATTTTCAAAATGGTGGTGTAATTATTAAAATTAAAACTTAATTTTATTCAATCAAACGAGTCCCATCGAAATGCACTTTTCTAAACCGCCCAGTGGTTAGAATTTCCCATTTTTTTTTATTACGTAAACGAACTCCTTGGTACATTTGTAAAACTTAATATTTTTATTGGAAAATCCATAAAATCCAACGTTTAAAATGATTGAAATCAATAAAATTAAACTTTTCTCGTCTTATTGTAACCTCTGATCATGAATTTTCTACCTTTCAGACCGGAAGTGATCTCTCGAAAGTGGACATAAAAAATTCAATTAAAACCGAAAATAATAAAATTTTTCTTTTGAACACTAAAATAATTTGATGCAAGAAAAAGAATTTCAATAATTTTTCAATCTTAAAGTAACTGAGTGTATCATTAAAATCAATTCCAATCATAAATTCAATGAAATCTCTATGAAAAATGAATTTGGTACAAATGTACCAAGGAGTTCGTTTACGTAATAAAAAACGTTCTGAGCTCTGGATGGCTCGTCTGAGACCGTATTTTTAATACGACTATAAAAATGCAAAGTCTGGCATATCATTTGAATTCTCTAAAAATTTCAGCTGGCTAGTAGTAGTATTAGAACGGGAATTATTTAAAATCAAATTTGTTACATTTGTACCAAAGAGTTAAAATAAGGGTTAAAAAGAGCACAAAAATAACTTAACCCAGATTAAGCTGCAGTCCTTCCAGAAGACCAAGCAAGTTAAATTCGTTTAAAATCATACTTTGAACAAATGAACAGTATCGTAAACTGTCCAAAATGGTTCTTAAGAATGTTTTTTATGAAATTAACATAAAAATTTACAAGAAAAAAGTAATTTTATATTTCTTAATTGAAGTTTTTTATAAAAAGTCGAAAAGTATAAATAACCCTCATAAAACCCTTTTCATATCCATTAAGCCCTTTGGGAAAATGAGGTTCTACCCTGTTGCGCGTAAATGCCTAAAAAAAAGGCATCCGATGCATAAAAAATAGGCATCCATTTCAAGAAAATTTTTCTACAAAGTATGTTTTGGATGCCTAATTTTTATGCATCGGATGCCTTATTCTTAGGCACTGAGTGCCTAAATTATAGGCATTCACGCGCAACAGGGTATAGGATCCTAACCGTTTTCTCATAAAAATCAAAATTTAATAAATATATGAAGTTCTGGTTGCAATAAGTAAAATTTGATAAAAATACACGCATTGGTCCAATTTACTTGTTAAAAATATTCTCAGAATTTTGCAAAAAATCGAAAAATAGGCTTGTAAGGTTACGTTTTACAAGTGAACCACCGCGGTCTCAAAGAGTCATATTGTGATCTCCTCAAGGCTTGTTAATTGATGCTCAAAATCTGGAAGAAGTTTTCTAGTACTTCACGGTAGAATACAAAAGTTCAAATCTTTGATCTTAGAATCTTTGAAGTCTCATTATATTATTTTCATTCAAAAAATTTGTCCTCATTTTTCTTTAAAATAAAATTAATTAAAAATCAATTATGATGGAAATATGCTGAAATGATATTTTTTTAAAAAAAAATCCGGTTTTTTTTTATTTACTTATAAAATTTCATAATTTGTAATCGAATTCAACGACGGCCTTACAATTTCAAGATATAATTTTATTATAATTATTAAAGTTACCTCGTTTTGATATAAATTTATTCACTACCTATATTTTCCTTTAGTCAAGAAATGTATTTTGTTTTTTTCACTTATTTTTTTCAAAAAAGCTCTTTTCAATTTTTCATCATTTTTTGTACATTTTAAAAATTTTTATTCAACTATTTTTTCAACCCTTTTTATTATTGCATATAACAATAATTTTCTATTTTTTTCTTTTTTTTCACTAGTTTTTTCAAATCACACTTTAATTATTTAAATTTTTTGTCCCATTTGATCATTGTACAATTTTTATTCAATTAAATTCATATAACACTAACACAATTTTCTGTTTCTCATTGATGATTCACTTACTTTAAGCAAAAAATTAAAAAAAAAGAAACAATTATCCAAATCCTGTTTTAGACAATTTAATTTGAAAAAGCCTAGACAAGCAATTATAAATTGTTGCTATATTTATTGTGTTCTTATTTTTGCTTTTGTGTCACATAAACACTTGTAATTTTTGTGCCAAGGTATGATTATTTGCCAAATTCCGGAATTTCGCTTTTATGCACTCAATAAAATCCTCATACTAAAATACACGAGAATGTAAGAATTTTCACAATAATAGTTTTGTATTTGAAAGTTTTTGTCTTATTTATATTTTTGTTGTATTTATTTTGTATATGAGTGCAATAATAATAATAATAATAATAAAAAGAAGAAGAAGAATAATAATGATGATAGGTAAATAGTGACACGGTACCACAATCACACAATCGTCACTCGACTAAAAAATCCGTTTTCTTGTTAGAAAGAGAGACCTTGGCCAAGCTTATTATGTGAAAATAATGTAACACGATATAATATGGTGATGTGTCGTAACTGGATATCCGCTAAGACGGCTTTGACTGCCAACACAATAATAAAATGGTGGCAACAAAATATTACAAGTAATAATGTTGTTTTGCGAAAAATTTGAGGAGATGATCCTGTTTAGTGTCTGTGTGTGTGTGTGTGTACGTTATATGAATGCAAAAACTACTATAAACATATCGTTCACTAAAATATTGTCTTCATATACAAGAGCATAGAGATAGATGGTTACTTTTCACTCAGACACACATTTATCGTGTATAATTTTCATCATTTCAAGCAAAAAACAAACTTTGTGGTATTTTGAGGGGAAGGAAAATTATAACAATCATATATTACAAATAAATATGTTACACTTACACACACACACGATTATATTTTCAAAAATTTGTATGAAAATCATGAAAGTTTTTCCAGCAGGGTTACAAAATGTATAAATGTAATACATACAACTTTATATACAACACTAAAATGGGAGGAGCCTAAATTTTATGTTCACATAATCGTACATTATCCTTCTTTGTGTATTGATACAAAGTGAAAATACGTATCATCACCATTGAAAAAATGGATTTTGCGTAGACAAATCTTATTTTTTGTATGATTTTATGGCTACAAGTGGCTCAAAGTCTTCATGAAAGTAGTGAATTTTCATTGTATATCATGAAAAAGAGAAAAAAAAAAGATTAAAAGTGTAGTCAGACAATTTAAAACTGTTTTTAAATCTCTTATCTCCCTTGGATGTGGTTTTGTGTCTTTTTTTATTAGCATTACATTTAAAACTATTGCTGGTAAATGTGAAAAATTTAAAAAAACAAAAAAAATATTATTATTACTTTTATTGGTAATATGTCAATAAAATATGACTCGGTATGTGTGTGTATGACATGTTTTTGAATTTGAAAAAAAAATACAAAATTTCGAATATTTCAATGTACAAAGTCAAATTTTACTTAAATTAAACAAGTAAAATTAAATATGGAATATAACAATTTTATTTTTCTTAACGTTACATTTTTGCAATTAAATTTTTTCAATTAACAAGTGTGAAGTAAAAAGACGACGAAAATTAAAAATGAAACAATTTCCTTAATGATTGTGAAGAATTAAAATGTTACAAAATAATATTAAATAAGGAACAAAATTAGCATATTTATTTTACTAAAAACATAAAAAAATAATAATAATTAAGAGAGGGGACAATATTTTAATGCTATTTATAATATTTTTCCTTTTTATTTTTTTTCCATTTCATAGCCTACTTAAGTATTTAATTAAAACAATCATTTTAGATAAGGATCTTGTTTGTTATGATATTTATTTTATTAAAACATGAAAAAAAATATTCAATTAGGAAATATTTATATTATTAGATTCTTTTTCATGGTGGTGTTTCCCTTGTTGTTTATTTTTATTAATATTTTGAGGTTTTAAAATTGGGTTGTAAAATGTCCATAAAACACGTGAAGTGGTTTGGTATGAAAAATGTTTTATGAAAAAAATATTTACCTTATTAGTGATTTAGTGATAGATTTATGATAGAGTTTTTAAAAAAAATTAGGAAAGTTCTCAGATTAAAATGCTAAAGGTCACAAAAAGTCTTTATAAAATTTCTTGTAGAACGACAAATTATTACCTTTTCTTCTTCGCTTTCTATCTAACCAGCATTTATTCTATATTTGACTTGTAGGAGCAGTGACTTAATTTTGCCTTTGACCTCCTTTTTCTCTTCTCCCTTCGACATTTCCTGCAATATTGCTAAAAATCCTTTTTGTCTGAATACTATCCGAGATATGCCAAAAAACCAATTTAAATCTTTCCATTTCCTAAAGTCAATAGAAAACATACAATAGAATTTCAACTTACCTGTTCTATCGCCAAAGAAACTGATTTCTTGATACCAACTCGTTACCAAAGCCATTGGCGACAACAAATAATAAATACCGTTCAATAACTTTGACAGAGCCTCTCTTGGGGGCTTGATAACTTTTTGATCACTCTTAGTTCAATAAGTATATTCTATAACACTGTTTTAACTACATTTCGAGTCAAATCACTATAGTACACGACAGTCCTGCTGGCAAGTTGGGCCTTCACATCGGTCAGACTCAGATTTGAACACATAAAAGTTAAACTTTTGCTCCTCACGATATTTCGGCTTTTAAACTTCCAGACACAAAATCAGACTCGGGAGGAAATTCAATGAAAAGTCATTTTTTTTCAAATTTTATTTTTATTCGATTTCTTCGAACAATTTTAGATTTCGCGTCAGCAAATTGGTGGGGATGTCCTGATCGAAATCCATTGCTTCATCATCTTTCTCATCATTGTCTTCTTCCTCATCTTATCTATCCCGCCAGCATTGATTCCATATCTGGCTTGTATGAGCAGAGACTTCATTTTGCCTTTGACCTTTTCATTCTCTCTTCCCTCCGGCAACCCCTCCAACAAAATTTCTATTTCTTGGAGGTAAATGCTGTCGGGAGAGGGCTGGTATGAAGTCCCTGATGCCGACAAAGATAGAGACGGTGGAGATGGAGCAGATGGTTGAGATGACGGTTTTTAATTTTATTTATTCAATTTTTTCGAACAGTGGAAGATGTTTCGGGAGCAAATTGGTGGGGATATTTTCGTCGAAATCTTCCATTGCTTCTTCATCTTCCTCATCATTGCTATCCGAACCACTCTATCCCGCCAGCATTGATTCCATATCTGGGTTGAATGAGCAGGGACTTCATTTTGACTTTAACCTTTTCCTTCTCTTCTCCCTCCGGCATTCAATCTGTTGGTCTTTTGAATTGAATTTTATGTGTTTCGCTTTTTTAGCCTTAAACACCTTATGATGAATGGATTGACTAATAGGACGTTTTAGTTTATCTCCAAATCTTCTATTCAAATCTCATATTATCTCATATTTTCAATTTAATTTTTTTTAATTAACACCGGAAATACAAGAAAATTAGAATAGATTTTATTTATTAACTGAGCCCTCTTAAATTTAACAAAATATTCAACACAAGGATAAAAGGATAACAGAACCAAATATTTGTTAAACTCCCTCTTCTTATCACTTTGAGTATATCAATGACAATAAATTATAATGAAACACACGCATCACATAAAATATAAAATGCAAAAAAAAAAATAATAAATTGACTCAGATTTCAATTGTGTATCAAATTATTTATTATGTTCATGATTATAATACATCAGTTTGAGGAGATAAATTTATGGGGATAACATAAATAATGCACACACAAATATCTGTTACATGTAAAAATAATAACAAACAATGTGTCCTTTTTTCGTATTTTTATATTCATTTTTGTCAGATATGCGAATGACACGCGTGCAACAACAATTCCGGAAGTTGTATGACGTTTGTTCGGTGAAAATTTATGTTTCAATTGTCAAAAAAAAAATTTCAAGAGATGTACTGTAATAATTGAAATTAATATTCATATACTACTTTTTATCTAAAAAAAAAAATTTAAATATATTTCATATTTAATCGAAAAAAATTATTAGAATCGAAATGAGAGAAAAGGGTTTGACCTCGTGTACTGAATTAAATTTTAATTTTATCAATAAAATTGATTTTTACTAGAAAAACCCAAAAATTTCATGTCATCGCGCAATTAATTTAAAATTGGTCATCGATACACACACTTTTTTGTATATTCATCACACCTTTTCACCTTTTTTGTATAAAAATAAAATAAAAAATTGACTACGATGATAATTATTATCAAACACTAATTTTGATTTATGAGTATTTTTCAGGTCGTAGATCATTTATCAAGTTAAATACTGGTGTTTTTTACGTTTTATTTGCATTTTCATTCAATTTTAATGTATATTTATGAAAAAAAAAATATTAAAAGGTCGTTTCACTTCAAACAAAGTCTTCATGATATCTGGCAATAAGGAAAACTGTGAATTGGATTTGAATTGTAGTGGGTTGAAGGTCAATTAACTCTATTTTTTTCCTGAACTAAAATTACAGATGAAATTCTTGTAAGAACCTTTTTCAAACCGTTAAATGTTAAGGATTCAAACTTTTAAAGTGAATTAAAATCCTTAAAATTTTATAATTTTGACTCTCGGGAAAAAATTATATAACAGATAAAGTAAATTTTCTCTGTCAACATGAGACCTTTTGACAGTTGACCTTTGAAATTAGGTTATTTTCGTTTTTCTTGGTGTTCTCCTGAATTCATATTACTGAATCCCTAAAAATACGATTTTTAAGGGTTAAAAATTTCAATATTTTATAAACGACTATAAAACACCTGACTAACATAAAATATAAAGTTAGTTGATCTTATCACATTATTATGAAAATAAAAAATTAATATATAAATTTTTAGAAAAAAGGGGTCATTTATTATCCTTTTCGACATATTCACTAAACGGTATACAAATTATTTGTTAAGTTACTTTATCCGTGTAACGCAAAATAAAGGAAAGCTCTTTATTTTTTAGTGTTTTCCGTAATAAATTTTAATTAAGAAAGAATTTTGTTTTTATAGTGGTGCTCGTAAAATTTTTGGAATAAAAAGGATTTATAGTAAGAATCTTGAAAAACTGAAATGAAAATTTATGTAAGTAAAGGTTTTACGTGGGCCAAAATGAAGAAAGAAATGCATTGAGTCAATTATTTCATTCATTTTCTAATATTTCATATTTACGTTCATCAAAACGAGATTTTTACGTTTTCATTGAATTTTTATAGAAACACATACAAAAACTCAAAATTTTCTTAATCAAATTTCCAGAATTCAGTAAGTAAATATTCCCTGCATCAGAGTTACACAGGGATGCTAAAATTTAAAATAATGTAAAAAATTCATACAAAAAGTAAAAATTAAATATGAGATAAATGTGTGAAACGGAAACTGTAAAGGCAAATTTAATTTTTTTGCTCCATGTTGAATTTTAGCATTATCTCATCCGTGTAGTTGAATATCCTGTGAATATTTTTTTTTTACATCAGTAAGGCCCATGATAAAGTCCAATGAATGTATTTTTAAATTGCCTTTAAAAATTTCTTATTTCATACTAAATTTAGTTGCGATATTTTAATAATCATGACGATTATCGACTTAAATCTCAGGATGATGGAAATTCTTTTGATTTATCATTTAGATTAATTTTTTTCAAATATCTTAAACAATGAATCATAGATTTTTATTCCGAATTATTTAAATGCTCAGTATATACGCGTGTCTTTAACATTCAAAGAACATGCAAACGGAAGTCAAAAATACTCACCATTATTTTCAATGTAAGTATGTTTAACTGTAGAGAGTTGCAAAATAATGACATTATTCTTGTATGTCTCTGGTTGACTGATTCTATTATTATAATTTTTCTTCTTTTCTTTCAGTATTTTATTTTCTTTGTTTAATTCTAACAATGAATGAAATAGAATCCAATTTGTGAAAGAACCTTTAAAAAAAAAGACAAGGAGAAAAAAAAATGCAAAAACAATTATATCAGATTTTTATCATTTATTGTATTTCTTCATTTTATTTAATATCAACTTAGTTAATTGTGCGTTAATGAAATGACCTAAACATTTATAATTGCCTTCGAATGCTTCACATCTTAAATATACGATAATACGATCGCGTAAAGAGAGTTTTTTGTATTGTGAATTATTGCAAACTTGTTTCCAGTCAATGGAGGGTGATATCACAGTGACTTGTAACTCGGAGGGGTGATCAAGACCGAGAAGTTTATGTAACGCGGTGAGAGATTCAAATTCAATCACATTTGAGCTGGATTTGACATTTTCTGTGGGTGTTTCAATATTATTATTTGAATTTCTATTTCGACGAATATCAATGAGTTTTATGTTGTTGTCTAGCACAAATTCTCGTATGTATTCATATCCTTCTCGTGCTTTAAAATACGAATGTATCTGATTTAGCTCGTTATCTGTGAAAATTGTCTTGCAAAGTGACTCCATTTTCATGTCAACCTTATATTGGTATCCTGGCAATCCAGCAGTTCGTCTATTTAAAAACATCATAGCATCAAATGATAATATGGGTAAAAATTCTTTTTGACCTTCATAAAACGCCCGTGCCATTTGCATAAATTCAGGGGTTTCCAACTGCAAGATTTGCAAAAAAATATATCGACGACTTATTTCACAAATAATTTCCACAACCTCCAGCTTATGTTTACACATATTAAATTCATCCTTTACTCCCAACATTGCACAAATAACAGCCCAGAAAAAAACAAATGCATCACGATCCTCCCTCATATTTTTATATCGTATCCCCAAGGTGTGAGGTCTTGTAAGTGCATATGCCATAAATCCAAATGCAGTCATTGCAATTTCAGTTTGTGAAATCATACCAATTTTCTTTGCTTTGGCTTGTGTTGATGCCAGTAAATGCATTTTCCGTACCATCAAAAGTGATTTCCATGACTTTGAATCGGGAACTAAGTCATTTTCGTACCATGACAACATATGAAATACTGTTGAAACGTATCGTTTACGAGCCGTGGCTGGTGTACTTGAGCGACCCGTTGATATGAGAATATTCAGACCTTTGGGCTCGGCTAGGACAGATAACAATCCAAAAAGATTTGAATTCATGATGCCAAATTTGTTGTCGTGAAAATACTTTTGACCTCTATTTAAAAATTTAAGCATGAAAAATTTACGATTGATTGAAATGAAATCAAAAGATAATACCTTTTAAATTTCACGTCGTCATACCATGAAGGACGTTCGAAATTTATTTCACTTGCTTCACCAGTGTCACATTCAATTGTACTTCCTTCGAGGATTAATTTCATCATGAAATCTTTGGCCACTATTATAAATTATAAGAAAAAACATGTAAAATTAAATTTCAATCCAATTTAACGAAGTTTGAAGATAAAAAATGTCATGATTTGTCATTAAAACAAATAATTATAATAATATTTTAGTGTCATCAATAAAAAACAAAAATTATTTACAAAATTACTTTTGATGTTCTAAATTATCCGTAAAAATTAGAGTAAATACAGGTAAAATTATTATAATTAGACAAATATAATTCAAAATCATTGAATTTAAATGATTTTTTAATTATATCTTCCTTAATTCTGAATTACGATGATGACAAAAAAAAATTTACATTTTTAATAACATTGAGTTTTAAGTAACATTTAAATTTTAAGTTCATTTTAAAGTAAAATGCGATATTGAAAATAATTTGACGTCCGTCCATATGAACTTGTATTTAAAAAAACTTATAAAAAATCCATCACATTGGCTAAGGGAATGGCATCAAGGTTTGGGCCCCAGAGTCAAAAATGTACTCTGGCACATCGATCCTCTGTCTTAATTAATCACTCTTTACAACTTCCGGAATGTGACTCAAGAATTGGCCCTGAATCTCAAAAATGGTTAAAAACCCATAACATTTTCCAGGTTTTTGCAAAGCACATTCTTTACCGAAAAAAATCCTGCTAAGAGAAAAACAATATGCACTTTCTTTTACATTTTCAATGTCACAGTTCAATTTTTTGTTCATAATATGTACTTAAATAAAGTACCATATAATCAGTTTTATTCATTTGATCAAAGTTTCAATAAAAAAAAATAAATATACATTTCACACTCGGTAAACAGAAGAAAAAGAATTAAAATTAAATTTAACGATAATTTTTTTTCAAGTTTCTGTCATAATATGACCAAAATTCTCATAGAAGCAAAAAAAAATATGATTCAGCGTTTATGCTGAAGAACAAAAAACGAGCCATTTCTCATAAATCACTTCATAATAAATGAATGAATGAAAGAAGTGATTTATAATGAAAAAAGTTTGATTGAGTGATATTATTCAGGCTTTTTACGTCACTAAATCTCTTTTAAGTACTTAGACGTAAAAAACACTTGTAACAATATTTTGAAAAAAAATTAAGAACAAACAACAAAATTTGACCAATTACGATGAGAAAATAATAAGTAAATTTTAATATTTAAAAACTTATCACCCTTTTAAAATAAAACACATGTTTGTGTATTGTGTCTTACTGTAATAAAAAAAATATCAACAACAAATTGAAGTATGTCAATTCACTAGAACTTGATACTTATTTTTTGAAGGTTAAAATAAAATATTCACTCATGATTGAATTAAATAGTAAAATAAAACACTTATTACAAGTAAAAATGTTATTTTTGCGTGATGATTACAGATACAGATTGTGCCGGTGAATTTAAAATGAGATATTAAATTAAGATTTTGCTTTGTAATACAGATATTTACACAATTTTACCGGCAATTAATTACAACACACACATTTATGTATATAAATAAAAATTACATGCTGTCGATAGAATGATATTAATTATATTAAGGAATTTAATTAAAATTTTATTAGAAAACTTGTTTTATTGTTGTAGGATTAAATTGAATAATAGTAATGAGCTTAAATGTTCTTATGTAAGATAACTGCATAAGTTGTTTGTAATGAAAATTTTAGTGTTCCGGGTTTGAGAAAAGCTACTTATCACTTCCGAGCGATTTTGTTTGATTTTAATGACACAACTAAATAACATGCTGAATTTTATTCGATTTCAAACACTGATTGAAATTTCATTCATAAACTGTTTGTATACAAAATGCATTAGAACAATATGTAAGTGACATATTTTGTATGCGTGGTTCATGTCGTTGCTAAATATTGAATTTCATTTTAATGAAATATGAAAATTTTCTACAGCGAAGATTAATTCTTGGAAAATGTATCTCAATACTGAGAATTCTGTAAGTTAAAAGTGTAAAATAAAATTTTCTCTCCTCTTTCGATAAATTTTATTTTTTTAACAACAACAACAACAACAACAACTCATTGGCATTTTCACCTTTTAACCTCAAGTTCTTTGTCTCAAGTTACGATGTGTAAAACTCATGTTGTTCGTCTTTGACTGGTTCAAGTAAAATTTTAATTGAAAAGTGAGTCTCTTGTAAGTATTTTTTTTATTCATAATTAAATGACAAAATATTTTCAATTTTTTTTCAAATTAATCAAAGTATTTTGCCTTGGGAACTGATAACGATTTTTTAATATATTTGTCATACCAAAAATCATGTCATTCGTAGATCAATTTGAATGAAGTTGGTACATTTAAAATATCATGAATTTTTGAGTTTGATCATGAAAATTCTTTAATTTCCCATTTTTGCGATTTTTGGTATTAAGTTGTAATTTTAAAATTTTCAAATCAAAGAATTTAATTCAAATCAGTTTTGGTCCACTGTGCTTAAATTTCAAACACCAACTTACACTTTTCATCTTCGGTCAATTGTAGCTCTTGATCCATTGTCCAAACTTGTTTCTATTTTAAAATGTTATTTATTTTTTTTTTCATTAAAAATACACAACAAAAGTCGCGTGAATAAATAATTGAACAGATTTAATTTTATGGTTTAATTACTCCACAGCATTTACAAAATTGTAAATAAAAATTTAACGTCCGACACTCACAACGATACAATTCGCACTAAAGAACACAAGCAATAAAATTATTCTAATATAAAAATAATAATAACACAACAGTTTTTTAGAACCGATCATTATTATCATTACAGTTGTTATTTTTATTTTTTATTTATTTGTCGTGTATCGTGTTTCATATATGCGACAGTTAGAACACGCGGAAATAGATGACAAGATCATTTTATCTCTATTTCATGATTCATTGCACTTATCACAGCAATTTCATTGCATTAAAAGTTACGATGAGAGGGCAAGGTTTAAAGTTATTAAGTAACGTTTTTATTAATATTGAATTTATTATTTAATCACGTGGTTTTATGCAATTTTTATTTTTATATAGCCTTTACCTTTACATACATTGTAATTTTATTAATTTTTCTTCTTTCTACTATGGATTTCGGTTGGTTTATGACAATGTCGTCCCAATAAATATGAAATTAGCATTAAAATTACAATTAAATACGAAATCATATCAAACATATTGGCTTTGAATGGTCCCAATATTTTGACAGGTGACTCAATTGGATGGTAATCATCCTTATGTCGAATTGTCCATTCAATCCAAAAAACTGCTCTTTCAAGTGGCTTTTGGGGTTGATCTTGAAATAGTTTTGATCGTATTTTGGCATTCCTTGCATATTTTTCATTGTATAGAATTTCCTTGAGTGCACTTTTAACGGTTTCTTCGGAAATTGATGCATAATTTAATTTTATTGCAATTTGAGAGTTGACTGATTTCGCTAAATTCTGTTAAAATTTAAGTGAAGTTTTTTAATATGAGTGAAAATTCATTGATTGGAATAAAAAAACTTACTTTATATTGATCAACGAAAATTGGGATGCCAATCATTGGTTTACCCCACCATACAGCTTCGGTTGTGCTTAAAAGACCTGCATGGGTGATGAATGCGACGACATTTTTGTGAGCTAATATACTATTTTGATCAAGCCATGGTGTGATAAAAACATTTTTTGGTATATTTTCTGTTGGTAATTTGTCTGTTTCGTATTTCCAGATAAAATTATAATCTGGAAATGACGAAAAAGCTTCAAGAAAAGATAATTTACGGGCGTCATCCATCATTTCACTTTTCATGTTGGAACCAAGTGAGAAGAGTATTGTTCCTTTTCTTGCACTTTCAATGAATTGACGGATTTTCTAATTAAAAATAGTGAAATTAGTAATTTTTTTTCAATTTTTTGAATTTGAATTAAATTCACTCTAATCATTACCTCATTCAACGGCTTTGGATCTTTAATCTGCAATCCACCTACTTGAATAATATTTGGAGGTGTTGGTTCTGTATATTCATATGCGAAATGTGTATTCACCAAAGCAATTCTCATTTGGCGTTCAATTACACCAAAATCTGGACTCCTCGGAAAGTATTGACGCATCATCGCGTCTTGGCTTGGAATTGCAATGAATTCACGGTACCTTAAAATCAAAAATTAACATGAATTTTATATTTTTTTTCAAAAATAAAATCTTACATGTAATCAAACCCATGAACTAAAACATTATGAAATCTTTCAATTAAATTCATTTCATTTCCATATTCCAATGCAAAATGCGGAACAAACGCATCAGTCTTGTGACCACCCATTATATCGTTGGTGTAATGCGGTGTGCCGAATGCTGTCACCCCAATCAATGGTGGATTATTGAATTTATGGACAAATCCAAGTAAGCATGGACCACAAGTAAAATCATAAATAACAGCATCAAATTTAAATTCATCTGGATAATTTAAAAGTGTTTGAAATCCATTTGAGCCAATTATGCCACGACATCCAAGTTCACCAAAGCGCCATGGAGTTTTGGCCTCTTCAAATGCACTATTATTAACACCACCAAGTAAATTCAATCCATGTGGATCATTTGCAATAATTTCATATGCTTTTTCAGCATGAATGTAATGCAACGTCGATGGAATGTCACGAGAAACTGTGTCAGGTGAAAGAACCGTCACATTGTGACCTCTTTCAGCGAGAGCGAGCATCAATGCATGATTCCTTATAAATCATGAGGTTAAATAAATAAAAAAAAATTGTGAAAATAAATTTTTATACCAAATATGATGACTTGGAGATGCAACAGCCATTAACCCTAAAATATTTGCACAAAAGATTCCATTGATGAAGGAAACAAGAATGAGAGGAAAGATGTGACACTGATGCATTTTTGTCAAAGACTGATCAAATACGATAGAAAATTGAAGAGAAGTCTTCATAAATTGCATTGCGTGCCATAAATTTTTGTAATAAGCGTTTAATGAAACTTAATTTCATTTAATAGTTTTAGGATTTGGTTGAAATACAAATTGGCTGCAAAATGTAGTCAATTGAATGAAAAAAACCAGGCGTTTCCATCTGGATCAGATTTTAAGGAAAATTTGAATTTAAAAATTAAAGACGATGTAAGTCGTAAAGAGCACAATAATCAACATCGACACAAAGGGACAATCCAAACTCGAATGACAATTTAAACCATTTTTTATTCAAAATTAAGTAAATTTTATTGTTTTAAGTCAATTATCCTTCTTACCATTAACTACCATCTCATTTTTCGTTTTCAGTTTTTTCATTAATTTAATGGTACCAAAAATAATCAGATGCAAAAGAACAACAAACGTTAAAATGATATCATATGAATTTGATATGAACCAACTCATTTTCTTTGATGGTGGAATTATGCTTGAATGATCATCTTTGTGCCGTAACATCCATTCTATCCAAAATATACCTCGGTCTAGTGGTTTTTCGGGCATATCTCTAAATAATTTGGATCGTCTTTGTGCATTTTGAGTGTATTTCGGATTTTCTAAAATTTCTTTGAGAGCATTTTCCAACACTGCCACAGATATTGTTTTAAATGAAAGTTCAATGTGAGTGCCGGCATTCAAACCCCTTTTCACATTCTAAAATTGAAAAAACAAAATAAATTTATAATGCATGAGTTAGGCCGCGACAAATGGAAATCGAAAGTTTTGTCCTAATCCAATAAAATGTTAGATGGGGGGGGCAAAAAAAAAAAAAAAGTTCCACTCAGAAATTATGGTTTTGAGGCAATTTTTTTGAAATAACACTAATAACAGACGTATAATTTCTTATATTTGTAGTTAATTGTCTTTTGAGAATGTAATTGGCAACATTTTACAAAGAAATCATCAAATCGATCAATTCTGATTTTGGTAACACTCAGAAATTAACAAATTTTTTTTTAAAAAATATGACCGTTAAAAATTTTCGATTTCAAAATTTTGTAAAAGGAATTTTAATTGATTTTTTTTGTTTATTTAGTTTTTTTCTGGCTAATTTAACACAATAGCGTAAATTTTACTTAAAAATCGTTTCTAAAATACATGAATTTTATATTGAAAATCCGGTTCAAAAACATTTTTTTTTTTTTGCCCCTCGTCATTTTTGACGTTTCAAAAGGGGCATCAGACAAAACTTTTAAAATTCATTTGCCGCGGCCTTACATAAGTTAAATAAAATTTACCTTTGATTGATCAACAAAAAATGGAATACCAACAACTGGAACACCATACCAAGCCGCTTCCTGTGTGCTTAAAAGTCCACCATGTGAAATAAATGCTTTAACATTTTTATCAGCTAATATATCATTTTGATTTAGCCATGGTGATATTTTAACATTTGAAGGTAATTTTAGACCAATATCTGATTCAAATTTCCATATGAAATTGTATTGAGGAAATTTCTCAAACGTATCAATGAACATTTGACGATTTTTTTGGTCCATGAAATCACTACGAATGTTGGTTCCAAGTGAAAATAAAATTGTTCCTTTTTTACCACTTTCAACGAAATTCTTAACATCTCCTTCTAATGGCTTGGGATCCCTTATCTGTAAACCACCAACTGGTATGACAGACGCTGGCATAGGTTCCGTATTTTCAATCGAGTAATGTGTATTAACAAGAGCTAACGTTATCATGTTTTCCAAGTCTCCGGCATAAGGTAAATCCTTAAATTGATAAGATTCGCGCATCATTTTATCAATTGATGGTATGAAGAAATATTTTTGATAACTATAAAAAAAAACTTAAGATAAAAGTATGCTTTAAAATCATTTCAATGTAAAATTTACATGTCATCCCAGAGATATACCAAAGTATTACGTAATCGCTTGAAATAAGACAATTGATCATTTTCATCTGCGATCCCATAATGCAATACATAAGACGGCTTTTTGTGACCTCCTGCTAAATCAAAGGTGTTTGGAGGTGCGCTGAATGGTGATACGCCAACAATTGGTGGGTAATTAAATTTATGTAAAAATCCTAATAAGCATGGTCCTGCAGTAAAATCATAACTGTAATAAAAATCATAAAAAATATAATTTAATATGAATTAGATAAATATTTGAAATTCATACATGACAAGATCAAATTTAAAGTCATCAGGATAATTGAGAAGTGTTTTAAATCCATCTGATTTCAAGAATCCATCACACGACATTTTATAATAATTAGCAGCAAAAATCACCGTCATGAATGGACTCATTTCATCGAATACCGTATCAAGGAGCGTTACATTTCCAAAATCAATGGATTTGTAAGCGTCCGCATGAATGTAATGAATATTTTTGTTCTCATTCTTCTTATCAATGTCAGCTGCGATAACTGTTATATTGTGACCACGTTGGGCCAGTGCTTGGTACAAATTTTTATTCCACACTAAATGACTTCCTGATGGTAAGGAAATAATTCCCAAAATATTTGCAGAATAAGAGAATTTGATCATCAAAAAAATTAAAAATATTTTTACAGTCTTCATTTTCTGCCTCACTCAATTAAATGAACTAGACACAATAAAATCACCGGTTCTACTATTGCTCAAATTTAAAATTAAAATGTTTCAAGTATGCTGGAAATTTTTTATCAATTAATATTTTAATAATGCGTATCACCGTATGGAGTATAAATTGTATACAAAATCACCATACACACCTTTTTCTGGTTGATTTATCAGCAAGAGTATAAAAGTTCATTGACAAAAAAAACAACAACAAATAATTTAATCATGCATGGTAATTTGTTTGTATATATTTTTTAAGAATGAGTTTAACGTTTAAATGTATAAATTTGTATTGTACAGAAACGTTTGTTTTTATTGTTATGATAGCATGTCTATCAGTTACGCAATAGTAATTGGTCCATATGATACAAAGTATATAATACAACTAAAAAAAAATAAAAACGTGTCTGCTAAATGAATGACCTTGATAGTGAAAAATTAAAGAATATCGTTATTAAATTGGAGATTCAATTCAAAAATGTTTTATTTCATTATAATCGAGATTCTCATAAAAATGAGAGAGATGAATATGCTATGTTTTCATTCTCAATTTTTTTTTGTTTACTAATTTTCATTGATAAGATATGAATGAAAAGTCTCAAGATATCAACGATCTTAGAGATGTTTCATTGAATGATCTTGCTAATCTTCTAAACGGCTCGTTGAACGTATTGTTACGTTTATGAAGTGGTACTTATAGAAGTTTTCGCCTCCTAAATGATGTACATGAAATTACTTGCCAGCCTACTCAAAATAAAATTTATAATACTTTCTTAGTCGATAATGTCGTTGAAAACTCCAGTTTGATCTGTAAATAAATAGTTTTAAATGATAATAATCAAATAAAATGATAAAAGTGATTTCTTTTACAATGATTGTGATATGATTGTAAGTTACGAAATTTAACAGAATTGAACCAACTGACAGAAAACGCGTCCTAACATCACATTTTATGAGAAACTGCCTTATGAAATCCAAAACAATGAGTTATTAATAGAAACAAAACAAAAAAAATTTTTGAACATATAAGAGCAAATCTAAATTCTCACACCTCATAAAACTCAATTCACTAATTTAGTTTATTTTGAATTTTGACTGTATCGGACGCATATTTGTGTTTCCTCATGAATGCCATATTACAAATTTTATGTCTTATCACAATCGGCTTAAGACATGTATTTGCTGCCAACATTCTGTATCTAAGTCCAGTTCCAACAACAAGTCATTTTATTTGGTATGATTGATTTTAAAATAATCTCGTAATAATTTATCATAAAAATTTTATCTCAATTTAATAGGAATCGTGCACTTGTTAACGGTCTAGCAGCACAAGGTCACAATTTAACGGTTGTCTCAAATGATTTGGACAAGTCACCACCCAAAAATGCTCATTACATTTACCTGGAAAAGACATACGAAGAATTTGAAACTGGTGAAGAGACATTTGACCTTGTCTCGAATAATAATGAGGGAATTGTTGATTCACTTAATTTGTTGTATGATTGGTGTCATGTCGCATCGGTTGGAATGTCTAAATCAAAGGGATTTCAAACTTTGTTAAATTATCCGGATAATTTTAAGTTTGATGTTGTTATTCATGATTTCACATGTGGATCATTTTTATTGGGATTCCTGGAAAAGTTTAATTACCCACCCGTGGTTTCAGTGACCGCTTTCAATTATCCACCGTATTCAATTGGTAATTTAACATGAAATTCATAATAGGCATAAGTATAGAAAATTTATTTTTTTTTCAGATATAATTGGAGGTCACAAGCACTTTGCATATGTTCCATTTTACCTACTTCAATATGATACGAACATGAATTTCTTTCAACGTGTCTACAATATGGGAATTCATTTATTAGATAAATAGTAAGAGTTTAAATTTTTTATAATTTGATAAATTATGGGCAATTTTCATTTATTTACAGTATGCGTCAATATACAGCAAATGATAAAACAACTGAATTGATGAGGCAAAATTTCCCATACAAATTACCACATGTCAATGAATTGGAAGCTAAAAATGTGTTGATGTTGATTAATGTTCATCCATCGATTGATTTTCCTGAACCACTTTCACCCAATACAATTCCAGTTGGAGGATTACAGATCAAGGAAGGGAAACCGCTTCCAGTTGAACAGGAAAATTTCATTAAAGCCGGCAAAAAAGGTGCAATTTTATTCTCATTAGGGACGATGATTCAAAGTGAATTACTTGGACCTGAAAAAATCAAAATGTTCTTGGATGCGTTTGGACAATTACCTGAATATAACTTTTTATGGAAATTACAAGCGGATGCAATCCCTAAAGAGATTAAAATTCCAAAGAATGTGATGACTAGTCCATGGATTTCACAAAATGATGTCTTAGCGAATCCAAATGTTAAATTATTTTTCACTCATGGAGGGCTTTTGAGTACACATGAAGCTTCATGGCATGGTGTACCAATGCTTGGACTTCCGTTTCATGCTGATCAGTTTATTGTGAGTCAAATTTTTATATTTTGTTTTTTCATTTAATAAAATTTTATTTATCCAAAAATACTTAGAATCTCGGCAAAGGAAAAGCACTCGGAATCTCTGAGAGCATCGATTTCGCTCAACTTAGCACTCAGTATATTCGTGATAATTTATTGAAAGTTTTGAACAACCCGTCATATGCCAAGAAAGCCAAAATAATTTCAAAACGATTCCAGGATCAACCGGAGAAACCTCTTGACCGTGCAGTGTGGTGGGTTGAATACATTATTCGAAATCCAAATCCAGAACATTTGCAATCACCTGTAATGAAGATGGGATTCTTACAAGCAAATGCGTATGACATCGTTATTGTAGCGACACTGCTGATGGCTTTAATTGCATGCTTTGGAACTAAAGCTGTTTGCAAGTTACTGAAATTGTTTAAAACGAAGAAAAATATTGAAAATATGAAGAAAAAACAAAACTGAACCAATGAATAATAATAAGTGATATGAGAGAAATATTCAAAATAAATTTCCCTTAACGATTTTTTTGTTACTCCAAAATTCAAATGCAATTTTCGTATTTTAATGTCAACTGGTCCTATGATAGAAAATTTTCATTGGGATTCAAAATAATTTTTAAGTGTCAACTAAGATCAACACATTTATTTTTATTTACATTTGTCTCATGCCGATTAAAAGAAAAATTATAAATAGAGTTCAATAAAAAAAGAAATGGAAAGTGAATCTGAACCCAAAAAAGCTCAATTCGGCAACAGATTTCTTACAAATCCGGATGATGTCTTTCAACATAATTCATGGTAATTTAATAACATTTAACAGAATCATACCAAGCATCCTTCGGCAAAAATCACTTCAATTTCAAAGAATTTTTTGTTATGAACACACTCGATATCGGAAAAAGCCTGCATTGTTGGGTGATCGTCGATTAAAAGATATAAGTCAAGTGTCTCAATTTAATGCTTGGTATTTATTTAATTTAAAATTATAATGTCTGACCTTAAAATTATTTAAATTGTTTTTATAGGGATCACGTTGAATGGGATGCAGAACAAGAAGAAGAAGCCAAAGCTAAAGTTTCCCTTACAAGTAATGTAACACTGGATCCTGAAACAATTGAAAAATTCGAGAATGAAGCCGATAAATTCTGGGATAAATTTTACGACATCCACCAAAATCGTTTCTTCAAGGACAGACATTGGTTATTTACAGAATTTCCTGAATTAGCTCCTGTTAATACAAAAAATGCACCTGAACGCGTCTATCCTGACAGTGCTGAAGTGATAAATAAAAAATCAGAATCACTGACGATTCATGATAATGTGAATACTGGTCGTAAAGTCCTTGAAATTGGCTCAGGTGTTGGAAATACAATTTTCCCAATATTAAAATACAGTTTAGAATCTGATTTGATGTTGTATGCGAGTGATTTTTCGAGTAATGCAATTAAAATTCTTAAAGAAAGTCCTGAATATGATGAGAAACGGTGCACTGCATTTGTTTTGGATGCTACAAGTGAAAATTGGGATGTGCCTTTTGATGAAAATAGTCTTGATATAATTGTTTTAATATTCGTATTGAGTGCAATAGATCCAAATAAGATGCAACATGTCATTAATCAGTGTTATAAATATTTGAAACCGAATGGGTTGGTTCTGTTTCGAGATTATGGACGTTACGATTTGGCTCAGTTGCGGTTCAAGCAAGGAAAGTGCTTGAAAGATAACTTTTATGTGAGGGGTGATGGAACACGCGTGTATTTCTTTACACAAGATGAAGTGAGACAACTATTTACAAAGGCTGGATTTGAGGAAGAACAGAATTTGGTTGATAGACGATTGCAAGTGAATCGAGGGAAAATGTTGAAAATGTATCGAGTTTGGGTACAAACTAAATTTAGAAAAAAATAAATTTAAATTAAAATATCAATTTTTAAGTGTTTCAGTGAAATGATTATTGGTAATACAAAAAAAATGTTAAATTTTATATGTTTCAGTTCATTCAAATTTTGGAGAGACAGAGAAACAAAAGTTAATTGGAAGAATGACATTTAAAGGCTCCTAAGTCATAAATCTGAACACAATTAATTGCAGAGTATTCTTTTAAACGTTTTAACGGTTTTTTGACTAATTTTAGAATCTGGAGAAGAAAGACTTCAAAATCATCATTCTCATTGGAAAATTACTTTTGTATGACCTTAAATTGAAACAAATCTTATCTCAAGTTATTTAAATAGCAAAAAACCAAAATATTAACAAAAAAAATCAACAAAATTCTTCGTAAATACACGAGATAAAATAAAACAAAAGACAAACAAAGATTATGGCACAAAACTAACAAGTATTTAGACAGGAAATAAAACTTTTTTGTTGTTTTCAAAACAAAACAAAAGTAATCGGATGCACGTTTTTGTTACTTTGCACTTTCTTTAATAGTTGATCAGTAATCCCTTTCAATTTTGGGACGAATCAGCATCATCATCATCGTCATCGTTGCAAAACAAAACTAGTCATACATGAATGACGATACAGAGTTATAAATGACAGAATATATAAAAGTATTAGAAGAGTATTTAGAAGTTTCTCTTAAGTTTCGTATATTTTAACCCTTAACTGCACATTGCTTGATTTTTTTATAAATATTAGAATTTTTTTAAGAATTTCAAAATTTCAGTTTCGTAAAATTGAATCAATTTATTTAAGACTACATTCTATTTTTTTAAAGCAACGTTCACATTTCAATGCGTAAAAATGTTCGTGAATTTTGAGTTACATGAGTATGAAAGGGTTAAAAGTTATCTAGGAAAAAAGTTAGAAAACCGTTTTCCATGTATTATTCATGTAGCGCATCAATTATTTGACATCACTTTTCTTACACTTACTTTATTTTCCATCTCGTAGAACTTTTTATTATCATTTTATTTTTTTTGGATTCCAGTCAACTTTGTTGCAGAGTGATAATAATAATAATAAAATCCAAAAATAACAATAAAAATACAAAAAAAAGAATCTCGTAGACATTCTCATGAATAATTCTCGCTAGTTTATTTAAACTACGATGCATGGATTATCGATTTGGTCTACCAATCTGAATTTAATAAAAGCACGTTTACACCTAACGTATACATATCTGAATAAAATTCAATGAAAAAGAGCAGTTTTCTATTTTACGATATATTACAATGATCTGACATTAACATTTAACCACACATGACATTGGTATACTTTTGACTTGAAATAATGATATTAAAGCAAGAGAGGTGTACAAACATTATCCTTTTTGTGTCCCAGTACTTTGTACTACATCAAAATATCTAAATGTATAGAGAAATGTGCTGCAAAATGATCAAAAAACAGTAATTTGCATATATTATTTGTACAAATCGGCATGTAGGTGGACCGGTATGCACTCTTTGATGATGGTTTTGCACTGTGGTCAAATGTCTTTATTATTAGAAGTGGCTTTGTGTTTTGTTTGTTTTATATGGTTGGTTTTTAGTGATGTAGTTATTGTTTTATGTTATTATTATGTCTGTGTCAATAAAATAAGAGGTGTGTGTTGATGATTGAGATGTCAATATAAATTTTATGTATTTAATTGAGATGCGGCCACACATCAATAAATGGATAAAGTGACTGAGATTAATTTTAGTTTATGAGATCAGTGGTTTAAATTTGCAAGGTTTTCTGCAGTTTTAAAAATCTCAATTCTGTTGGATAGAGGCCAGATTTAGCATGCTCTTTAACACGATATCTCCCGGTCCAGACCATGCATTCAGTCCAATGTGCGCTATTATGAGACTTTTGGATCAAAATTCATTAATAAATTTAAATAAATAAAAATAGGAAATAGATTAAATTACCTTTTTTTTATAATTTGTCAAATTAGCTCCCTCACCAATATTAAATTATTTTCACTTCTGAATAATTTAAATCTCCTCTTCGGCAAGAAATTAAAAAACACGTACAAAAAACATATTTTCCTTTATTATTTTTCAAAACAACTTAAAGAGAGTTGCTAAATTGCCTTAGGCTCTAACAAAAAGGAAAAACGATTTTCAAAATATTTCAAATAAAATAATAACAAGTGTAAATCAAATTTTCAATTAGAAAAAATTTTGTAGGGGAATCATGACGATGATGGTAATGTTAATGATATTACTTGTTGTGATTAAATATTTACAAGAATAAACATTTAATGTAAATTTTCATTCTATGGTTAAACACAGAAGTTTAAGAAAAAATAATTGGGGTAAGATAATAAATTGTGAAAAGGTCAGGTTCTTATGATATTAAAAGAAAATTGTTGTAATAAAATGAAATGAGGAACCTTCTTCACTGTAGCATTTGGTTAAATATTTTAATTTAAGCTCTTAATAAGTAAATTAGACATCTGGGTGTCAGTTTAAGCTTTAATTGGGTCAAATTGATCCATCATCATCATCATATTTTTAACCACAATACTGATCCTTATGAGAAAATTTAAAATGCTTGGCACAAAATTCCATTTCATCTATTTTACACCTCGTACTTGAAACATTTTATTTTACTATCATTATAGCCAAAGGGTAATTGAACTCAAATTACCGCTATATTTTATTGTGAATTCATTGATTTTGTCTGTTTTACTCAGTTAAGTAATATATAACAAAAAATTGTCTACATTAACAGTACAAATTAACAAAATTGTCTTCATTGAAATTGGCATTAAATTGTATGAAAATCGATTCAATTTATTTTTTTTTTACATTTTAATGTTGTTTTAGGTCGACTCTTTGAATTCATGATATTTATTAGCGGATTATTCTCATTTTTTTGTTTTTGTTGGAAATCTAATGATAATTTATCGCTAAAATTTATGTAAAATCCATGTGAAATGTCAACAAGTGACATAAACATGAAATAAGAGAAGTCGTCCTTCAATGTTCGTTTGATATGACAATTTTTTTTATTTTTGCATCAATATTCCATATATAGTCTTAACAATCTTTTGAAATGTTATGTTGATTTATTTATTAATAATCTTATGTCTCGACTGAATGCTATTTATATTTATTTAATATTAATATATTAAATTGATATGCAATCTTGTCTGTGAGAGACGTTCAGTAGAGTTTGAATTTAAATTGAGTACAAATAGAAGCTAAAATCAAGTGCATGCAATTTTCTACTATCTGATTAAATATTTTTTTTTTGCTCTTTGTATGTAAACATTCCTTAATTTGATATGCACCTTGAATATAAAACCGTGTGTCTGAATTAAATGTGATTAAATAGCATCATTTCCATATAACCGTAACAGATAAAATTTTATGTATGTTCAAGATTGAAGCCACAAAATTGGCGCCATGCGTATGTTTATTTCATATAATTTTCGTGAAGGAAAAAAAAATAAAATGCAACCACTTTAATTTATTTATCAAAGTTTTGTACTAAAAAGAGAGTATTTTTTATGTGCGGTGTTGTTATGAAAATAAAATGTGTAGTGAAATAGTGAAAATTTAATATGAAAATTGTTTTGTAGTTGTTGTGATGAGTGTTGTATGGAAAATTTTCATATTTTGCCACATGGGAGGTATTTTTTGAATGAAAATGGAATCTCTTTGAAGAAATTTTATAGGTTAGTTGGTATATTTATCTGTATTTGGCCAAAAAATCTGTGCTACCATTTTGACAAACAGTTCAGTTCAGAAAATAAATCAGTAGAATTCGATTTCAAAAGGTTTTTGCCTATATTTTAGAAATGAACCTCTCCGTGTTGGTGATAGTTATATTAAAAAAATACCAATAACTAATATCCTTTAACTTAAAATCAGTTCTTAATAACTTCCAGCAATACAAGTTGCATATTTTCAATTCCCTTGTTACTTTTTATTGCCATTCCATACCATCATCATCAATTTACTTTCTCAGTTAGATTTGAGTTAAATTTTTCCTACAGCACAAATCTATTTATTTATTTTCCATTTATATCTAAAGTAAAGGCACATTGAACGTATATGTTTACTTCAGTGTTGTTGCTCAGTTTATGATTGAAGATTTATTAAGCTCTTCCTTGTGTGTTTACGTTACTCATGTGCAACAAAGTCTGTATAATATAAAATATAAAGTTAATTTACACTAAATATTCATCCGTATTGTGTTTGTGTCTCAAAGGACTATAAGTTAGAATTCGTTTCAAGCATATTTCAAGTAAATTATAGTCACAGTAGATTTCATTAAATTCTCTTTAAATATCGTTTAGATTCTGATTCATATTTAAAGATTTTGATTTAAATTGATCTAATTTTAATCTTAATTCCAAAATTTTAATGAATTTAAAAAAAAAACGTTACAAAGTGTTACCAAAACAGAAAAGATTAATGATCTTATCATGATTCATTCTGATTTGACTTTAAAAAAATATTTATTTGAGAAAAGGGGCATAAATAAAATACAAAATAAACAGAAAATTTATCAGGTAAGAAGTCGTCTGTCTAGATTCTAATCAGAGACAGATCGATTTTCTCTTGTTTAGTAACAAAATACAGGTGAATATCACGATTAAATACGAATTCCTTTGAGATATGTTACGTTAAAAGATTGTGTAAGTGTGAGATGTTGCCTTATTTATGTTTTTTTTGTATGTATGATAAAATACAGGTATCTTTGACATAATTGTGGGATTTTTACAAGAAACCTGTCAATAAAGATTGCCTTTTTTATACAAATTTATATGATATTTATGTGTATTAAGAAGGCAAATTCTTGTCTTATCAATGAAAATGTCAATTTTTTTGGTCATTCTTCAATGGTCAAAACATTTCCGAAAAGAATTAGTCGGAATCACATAAAGAAAAAAGAAAATAGGATTTTCACAGTTTTACACTTCACAATTCTTGTGTTATATTACATGATATGAGCAATTTCTTAACAAAACATTGACAAGACACATAATTTTATTTATTTATTTATATCTTTAAATGGGTTTTGCTTGTTTTGTTATAATTTGTTGTGTCGGCAAAATGTAAGCAAACAGAGGATAACATGTTAAATTTGTACAAGTGAAAGGAAAAGAACATAAGCAAATAAACATTTTTTTTTTGTTCTTACAATAGAACAATGTTCTTTGTTTTAACGTCTTACTGCTTCTGAAACACAAAAAGAGACTTATGATTAGATGAAATTGAATTTGCAACGTTAGTAGATTTTAATTTAGCATATCTGGAACTTATTCTATTATTAATGCATTTTTATTTTAATAGTTTACATTTTTTTTTCTTTTTGATTAAAAGAAAACAAGTCGCATTGAATTTATTTTTCATTTAACATATTTATTTTTTACAGATTCTTGGAAGTTCCATGATCATATTTCAAAGAACCAAAAATTTATTCAAATAATTTCTTGTAAAAGCACGCCCTCCAATTTCGTAAAGTATTTTAACACACCATTTCAATCAAAAGAACCGCAAATTGCAATAAAATTATGTATAATGATATGAAATCCCTTTAAAAAACCAAAGTTCGGTCAAAAAACTGTAGAAGTTTTTTTTTCACCGAAATATTGTTACATTTATAATCATATCGCGAATAAGGCACATATCATTTTCACACTTTACTGTATAAAGAAAGAGAGAGAAATGTAAACAGATTCTGAATACAATCTAGCATCAAAACAAACGTGGAATTACGTGATCAGAATATTTACTATTATTACAAAATTAAATTCAAACAGAGACTTTTGTTTTTCAAAATTTAAACAGTACACATTCGGATAAAAGTATTGAGTGAGTGATTGTGATAATAGTTGTAATAATAAAAACATTAGAAGCTGTGTGAAAGCAGTGTATTAAATGAAAATATAAAATGGGAAATTATTTTTTTTGGAGTGGTGTTCAAAAGTGCATTTAAGTGAAACTACAAGCTCCAGGATGCTAAAATATGCTAGTCTACTATTCTCTTGCGAACCTGAAAAATGTTTTAGAGCTATCATTTGACTGTTATCTCATCGAATTATCTGCTTCTTCGATTTCATTAATGTCACTGTGTCAAGGTAGCCAGAAAATATCTAAAACAGGGTATTAAAAGACGATTTTTAATGCATGGAGCACAAGCGGATGATGATGATAAGAGAAGGGTTTACCCACCTCAGCCACTACTACATTGGGCTTTTTGTGGGCTGTCTTTCGACTCACCCAAAATTATATTCCTGTTTAACTATATTTATTTCTTTCAAGAAATCCTATATCAAATGAAGTTTCATTCCAAAGAGGGCCGTTGGATTTATTTGCCCATTCAAACACCCAAAAAACCTCCTTCTCCTGTTTTCAAGGTCACTACAGAAGCAGGGAATGTGTTGAGCACTTTCTTCTTCTGCTTGACATATTCTACATACATCTGTTTCACCTGTGGTCATTCCTAAAAGCTCCTTAGTACGAGTGGCTGACCATTTGGGTATGATATTAAGTACGTGTTCGGAAAGACGGTTGCTTTACATATCCCAGTACCAGGTTGATTAATCTATGAGCCACTCAAATATTGCAGATTTTGCTGTTTTTAACTCATTCGACGCCGCTCCTAGAAATATTGAGTTTTGAGCAAAAAGTTCTTCTATGATCTATTCTTTAGGTAAAAGTGAACAACTTTCTTTTCGGTGAAAATTTCAGGTTTCATATAAAAATTTTACAGGAGAGCCAAAATAAAATACGTATAAGTGCTACACAAATACATACAGAAATCTTGTACGAGAATGAAAAAAACGCGATTTTTCTTAAAAGTTTCGCTCATAATTTTTTAGTTTTTGGTTTAAATTCAAAAACCATGCAACTGTTTGATACAAAACATCTTAAATTAAGACTCTAAAAAAGATTGACAAAGAAATTTTTTGATATGAACGAGAAAAGTGACCTCAAAGTAGGTGTTGCGTTGACGCAACGGATGACGCGAATGAGTTAATGAAAATCCTAAGCATGGTTATATACCGGCATAAGTTGAAGCTGAACCTTCCCTTGCTAGTCTCTCCGCAATTTCATTTCCCTCTATGTTACTGTGTCCAGGCACCCAAATGAATTTCAGCCTGTTGTTTCTTGAAAGTTTATATATAAGATCCAAGCATTTCCATATTATTTTAGAATTCATTCTATTATTTATTAGTGCCTTTAAAGTAGCCTGACTATCTGACATTATATATATAGTCCTATCAGTGTAACTTTTTTCTAGACATTTTTTCACACAAAGATTAATAGCATGAACTTCGGCCATAAAGACAGTCGCATATTTGACCAAGCTTTCATAAATCTCACAAAACTCTGACGCAATGTACACTCCTGAACCAGTACCTTTATCCGTTTTTTGATCCATCAGTATAGCATTTCACAGAGCCCTCTTCAAAATATATGGTCTGGTTTAACCAATCCTCTCTTGAAGATATCACAACTTCAAAACTTTTCCGAAAGTCATGTTTTGCTGACATCCAATCAGATTCGGGGAAAGTAAGAACATCTTGGTAAGTGACTTTACTTAGAAGTTGATTGTCTACCAGTGCGGACTGCTAATGTGATTCCAATTGCGTATTTTTGTTCAAAACATTTGGTGAATTCTTCCAATGAAGTCTACTATCACTTATTTGAAAATTCTTTATTCATGTCACGCAACTATAAATAGAGACATATTATAAGTGAGATTTTATAGCTGCAAATATAAAGAATGATTTCTAATAATCTCTTTTTTTATTGAGCTGCAGGAAACCACCACAATTTACACTGTATGTCAATCTTTTTTTTGCATCGCTTATCTCATAGTAACTTGATGAAATCTGAAATGAATTCATATTATTTCTAGAACAACTTTCATTCAACATTCAAACTAAAAATAAGTCAGTGGTAATTCGAGAAAATTATATAAATCACTAATTAAACTCCAAATTAACATGTTGAATAATCATTGAAATTCAATATGAAAATTACTGTTATCTCAACAAACATTCGATAACATTCTTGAAAATGATTGTCTTATCAAATAACTTCTGAATGATTTTCATGTGTAAATAAATCATGGAATCCAAAAATTTATCATTATCTCACACTAAAGCCACATACTGTTCTTCTGTTGAGTATCAAAAAAAGCGCTTCATAAAACAGTGTTTTGGTATTTTTTTTTATTTGTTTTCATTTTCATATAAACATTTGTTTACCTTTTTATGTTCATTTTATGCTTTTTATGTTTCACTTTGCCTCGCTACATGTGAAGTCTCTTGTTATAGGTCATAATTATGTATATTTATCGATCGATTGATTACGTATCTTGTTAAGTTGATGTTATATATTATTATTTTATGGTTCCTTATTTTTTGTTGTTGTTGTTGTTATTGTCATTATTATTAAATAGTTTAGTTTTGTGTGTTTTGATGATAAAAATGAAGACGCATTGGACCACACATTGAAGATATTTTTATGTTTATTGTGTTATATTTATAATAATAAGTGAAAAATATCACGCAAAAGTTCAACGACATGATATTGAAACTAAAATATTGTTAAAAATAGATTTAACTGTGTCGAATATCCTTTGATATTCATATAAAAGTTGATTTATTTGTAGTATTTCCGTTGAATTATTTTAAAATAATTTTAATTTCAAAGCAATTTGTTACATTTCATAAAGCATAAAAATTACTTGTATACAAAACGCTGTTAAAAAGTTCAAACAAACCGCATAAAGACAGTTTCACTTGACCTATGACTTCCCATAAAAGTTTCATCTCATGGATTACAATCTTTTTAACACATGCAAATCACAATTAAATGTAATAAAATAAAATAAAATGAATTAAAAATCACACACACACACTCACATAAATAAAATAATATTATTTTAATTTACTTCACTTTTTTTTGTGGCAAATTCATGTGATTGTGTCGCTTTACTCGCCAAATATGGATGCAACCGAGGCTGAGATTATAAAAGAGCATTAATTGCACTGTTAAATAATGTAAATGTAATTTATAGGAACAACAAACAAAAAAAAACATCAGAAAAAACTTGACATGATAAAAGCCATTTAAAATTTTATGTGAACCATGAAAAAATTGAGAAGAGAACCATATGTTCTGTTAAATTTTTGTGATACATTTAATATGTTTTTTATTTAAAAAAAATAAACAGATTTATTGTTGTTTTAAAAGTAACGTTTTAAACTAGGAAATAAAGGTAATGAGATTTTAATTGTTGAAGGGTAATATGAAAAATATGAATAACTAAAATTAAACTGTTTTTTTTCTCTTTACATTAGGATGGCAGCAGAAATAATATCATTCTTAGTGGAAGGGAGCTGAAGGGAAATTTAACGAGCCTGAGCCATTTTGCGAAGTAATTCTGAGCTATTTCAAAAAACTCATCTCGTAATGGGTGGAAAAACAGATAAAATTATACCATCAAAATATTCCAGTATCTTTACAATCCAAAAAGTTTGTGAACTGATTTGATAAATGATCGTACAGACATCAGGAACTGGCGGGTCTCCTTAAAGGACACTGCCTTTTGCGTAGTCATATTAAAAGGATAGGAAGGAGTGATTCAAGCACCTGCAGGCTCTGTCTATCAAAGTACATACTCTGTGAGTATAAAGCATTGGCTAAAGTGAGGATTCGCTACTTCAGGGAGGGCTTTCCATCTCCCTTTACTGTAGTTAACACAGATTCAAAATTAATCTTAAAATTTTTTGACGAATTGGATGTACTGAGGAAGAACTAAGTAAGGCGAAGCCCAAAACATCGTAAAGGTCGAAGTGCAAGCACTGTGTTTCAGTGCACTCCACTAAAAGAAAAAAATAGGCTGCAGAAGGCCTCGTATAAAAGATCAAGAAATTGATAAACATAGAGATGGCATAAATAATAATGAAAAACATTAAAAAGTCCGTACAACAGCCTTGTTAAACCCTTGAGCCCTTAAACACTTTTCTTAAGAAATTTTTTCACTACTTACTTAAATTGTTAAATAACGCCTTATAAATTTTCCTTCAAATAATGTTTATATTCCTTGAAAGAAAAACAAATAAATGTTAAATTTAGGACAAAATTAAGGAAACTTACGCGAAAAGAATAGGAATAAAGTCAAAAGTAATTTTTATTTATAGCAAAAGTTTCGTACTTTTGTCAAATAAAAGTTATATCAATGCCCTTTTCCCTACAAATTCATTTTTTAAATAAAATTCTTATACAGTGTTTTCTTGAAAAATATTCGCGAATTAACTTTTATCCATAAAAATTAAAATTTGGAAAAATATTTAAAATAATTTATGTGAGCAATGAAATGCACAAAAAAAGAACATAAAGCTTAAACCAAGCAAACACATTCATTGAAAAGTGAAAATGTCGTAAATGCTGTCTAACATAAATTAAATTAAGCCAGGTAAAGGAATTTTTACCTTACATCCAACATACCTTTCATTATATCGCGTGACAACAGTAATTTCCTTGTCTTTTATGCACATTCATTTTATTATAATAACAAATAATATTATATCTAAGGCGTAAATTGTACATGTTTGTATTTTTTTCCATTCAAATGATGATTCCGTATCCTGATTCCCTTTTTTTGTATACAAGTGGGGTATATAAAGGGCACACAATCTAAAATGAAATAAAATTATCATGAATTATTAAATGAAAGCTTTCCTTGTAGCGCTCCTTTATTTTTATTTTTTACACATAACATAACATATGAGGATCTGTTCAAGTCATGGCAAATTTATCAACATTACTTATTTCCATTTCTGTATGTACACAAAATTAAATTTGGTGTTTATATGAATGAAATAACGCGAAAAATTCGTATTTTGTTTTTCCTTTTCTACAAATACAAATACAAATACAAATGTTTTTATTTTCATGTCCTTGATGATTGAAAATGTGTCATGGACATTTCTCAATTATTTTATCTTTATTGTAAAGCGATAATGTAACCTTAATATTACAGGCACATTTAATGTCAAGTCAATATAAATGATCGTATTATAACTGTAAATAGGAATGAAAAAAAAAATAAAATAAAATTTATGACTTTTCGATTGAGATATTTTTGTGCACAAGCAATTTTCAAGGTAATATTTCACTCATGTTGTCACTTATTATAATGCCCGCCTTTTAAATTTATTTTCCAAACAAAAATTTCATTGTATAATGGGAAAAATATGGATTGGAAAATGTTGTTTAATAGTTGAAATACTGTGTGTGTGTGTAAGCTTATAAAATGATTAAATTCGAATTTAAATGTAAATTTTTGGTCCAGACAAGGATCGAGCAAAACGGAAGGAAATAATATTTGTCTTTAATTGCATTTAAATTTGAAATGAACGAGTTTTGTATCTGAATTAAACAAGGGTTTCAAGAAACACCTGTAAAATTTCATGATGATAATGAAAATTGACATTAATTGAACCCTTATTTAAAATGTAAAAATTTCAGATCACCTCTCATCGAAACGCTTATTGTTTCAATTAAAGTAAAATGAAATAATTTTAACAAAAACCTCGAATCGGAACCAATCAATTACATTTCAATTCTTATCGTGTGTGTTTAAACAAAAAAAAAATTTCATTATAAAGCCATCATTCAAAATTACATCACATCAATGAGTATTTTGTGTGTATCTTTTCATTGCACACATCACTGAATCAACCAATTCCGATAAATAAATATATCGCGAGTGCACTTTTTCATCAACAAGAATTTATCGCACTCACGTCTCACTTGTCTATTATTTGCATGAAAAGGCAAACATTTTCCCATTTTTACCTCAGCACATACACACACACACATGATCAATTTTTTCATCCTTGTGTTATTCAATTTAATTCAACGCTTTGTTTAAATTTACAAATTTTACCTTTATTTTTCTGTTTTGATATAACATTAATAATGTATTTCCCCCTTATATACATTTGCTATGATGTTATGAGAAAATAGATTGGAAAATATTGCAAACGTAATGTGGTTAGAAAAAATAAGTTGTATCGTATCATGATGATGATGATTATTATTATTATTGGGGAAACAAAAGTTAAAAAGGGGTGTCACGTGCCATATTTTGCAACAGTACTTTTCACGTGAGGTTACGTTCCAAGTTGAATTCAAACAAAATTTTACTTTCAAATTGAATTTAAGGATACTTTTTCTTGGAAATATTCAGTTTTAATATTTTAAAGGGCAATATAATTGTAATATGTGCCAAAATAATTGAGTTGATATTCTAATGGAATTTTAATGAAAATTTCATGTTAAATGCACACAAGGATAGTGAAAGACTGTGAGTTAACTCAGAAATAGACAAGCTTAATTTGAATTTATTGTTATTATATTAACATTTTATGATTGCTGTATTATTATTATTATTTCATTAGTAACAATGTTGTTTTACATTAAAATTAGTTAATACAATGCCAATCAAGGGTAATGAAGGAGGTGAGTGGCTTCTAATTTTAAAATTAAAGTACAAAATTTAATAGTGTGAAATCATTAAGTGAAGAAATGCGAGCAAAAAAGACAAATGAGATATGTAAAATAACAAGAATTTGCAAACTTGTTTTAAGTATTATCTTAATAAATACGAAAAAAAACTCAGAACAAAATTAACATAAAACAGAGTAGAAATAATCTTCTGAGAATTCTCATTCAATATGCAAGAAAAACACTTTTAATTATCTTTTTACTACACTTCGGTTTAATTCAAAGCAAAATAATACGCAAAAAGAGCCACTACTTACAATTACTTTAAGAGTTGTATTACGATTATTTTGAAAAAGGACAAGAGCCTGCTACTATTTCCTGAAAACGGATGAGCTCCACGCTGATTGACGATACTTACAGCGTCTTGCTCCAGGTCGACGTATGTAATGCATCACATTTATGACAATTATATTATAATAAATATATCAGCGAAACAACGATCTGTCAACATCAGAATTTACTTGAGCAGCGTCCTGATGTTCTTATATAGATCCTACTTAGGGATGTCGGTCCGAGAATTCTCGGTCGAGAATCTCGGCGAGAGTGGGCTTAATTCTCGTTCCCGATTCTCGACTAAAAATCAACCGAGAACGAGAGTAAAAGCAGATCAACAACCATTACATTTTTACACATTGCGCTCATAACCAGTTTTAGGCTTGTGATTTTTCTCGAATAACAGAACGTAAAAAAAATGTGTAATTAGTTTTGGCAAGAACTGCAAAATATCTTGCAAAATAGTTTGTTAAAAAAGCAACGAGTAAGCAGAGTGACCAACTCTCATTTTTTTATGCAGCTAAATTTTCCTCAAAAAAGAGCTAAACTTTGTTCAATTAAAAATTTATTTTTTTTTTCATTTTAATTCTAGTTTTAAATTTTTATTCAATTTTTGGGAGTTATTAATTTACGTTAAAAAAGGTAAAATATTTTCATCCAATTGTAATTCATATAAAAATATTTTCTTCTTTCTTCTATCTTATTTATATAAAAATATGAAACTTCTAATATGGCTCCGCAGTTCCGCATTTAGAGATGGGTCATTTTAGACAAACTAAAATTATAAAGCACGAGAGAGAAAATAGAAGCCTTATGAAAATTGCAGTCCATTAATCTTTATCCTATTTAGATTGTAGATGTTCCGCTGCTTCGCAGCTACGCATTTAGGTATGAACAATTGAGAAATTTAGAGTAATAGAGAGAGAAATTTGAAAGAGGGAAAGATAAAAAATTCATTCCACCAAACTTTAAATATTTTGATTTCAAATGGTCCGCAGATCAATCAAATGGTCAAATTTAAGGATTTTCAGAGATTTTTGACCTTCTGAGCCCAAAAAAAGCCTTTAATGTGCTATTTTGTAGCATATACTTCAAGCTACAAAAGATACAAAGGAACATAGTGCCTGTTTTGAACACAAAAATTGTAAAATTATTAAAAAAGCCAGAAACATAATATTAAAGCATCACTAAAATCTCTTATTCTTTGAGAGGCTGGCGTACGCTGGTTATACATTATTTTTGGGTGCTTCCAAAATAAAAGTTTCATATTTTTTAAGATAAAATCTGGAAAACAACGCGTAATAACATTTTTTTTTTACTAAGAACAACACGTTCTCAAATGGAGGATTGGATTTTTAAAAGTTATTTATGTTGAGTTTGAGTTTTCAGTTTTTTCTCGTTCTCGTCCGGGATTCTCGATTTTCTGTAATTCTCACTCTCGATTTTCGATTTTGATCATTCCCGGGAAAATCGACATCTCTAATCCTACTCTATTAACAACGTTTTACAACTTTGGCTTTAATTTTTTGAAAACTGTGGCATCTCGAGCTGATTGTCTAATTTTGAAAGAAGCGAACATTTTTTAATGATTTAAGAACATTTAGCATCAGTTTAAGATATGTCTAGATTACACTGAAAGCTAAATACGCCCCGCAGTAAAAAGTGACTTGGTCCGTAGACGTAGATCTTTATTGACGCTTACAGGACATTTAACGAATGAAATTTTTATCGCAATTCCAATTAATTTGGAACAAGAATTCGAGTATTATGGGCCCCATATACTGTTTAATTCATCTAGACGCACAAAGAAAGGGATGCACAATGATTAGAAATTTCTCTTTGAAGATCCCAATGACAGAAAATGGTTGTTTTGACCTTGTAGTTACCAGACCACAGTTTAATGGCCTGAAAAAGTTCAAAGTGGCACCAAAATTGTTCATGAACTATTTGGTCGAGTCTTCCATCAAACAACTCCTACTTTAAATTTAATTTAAAATATAATAAAATAATTCTTTAAAAGATAAAATATTATTATAAATTTTAATACATAGCTTTTTTTTTAATTTTACATTGTTTCGGATATTCATTATTTTAATTTTATTATTTCATTTTAAATGTTCAGAACAGAACAAGTTTCTAATTGTATTAAATAAAAAAAAATTAAAACATAAAGTTTTACAATTATAAGCTTTATTAGCAAACAACGAATAGAACAGCGATAGAAAAGGAGACACTTTATTATCCGTTTTTTTTTGTATTAAATTGTTATTATTGCCATTTAAATGAATGAATACCGAGTAAGATTAGAATAGAAAATTACTTTATTTTATCATTATAAAACGGATCATCATTGCTGTCAATACGAACGAGTACTAATAGTCTGAGTATTAAATTTGCATTTAAAATAAGGGCTAAAGGCGTTTTTCTTTTAAATGAGTTTGAAATTCACTCGTCTACTATTTAAAATGAAGCAAAAAAAAAACGATTAGCTGAAGAAAAATGAAATCAAACTGATATTTCTGTCCTCAAGCAAAAACTCTCATTGAAATATTTTTTTTTATTATTTTATGTAAATGAAGATAAAATTAACGTATGTAATAATATTTTTTAAACAATTAAATGTAACATGTGTTGACCATATATAATGTAAAGTGAATCCTAAGAATTTTTTCTGGATATCTGTTAAATTTTTTCCTCAAATTCATAAAATTCTTAAAAATTAAAACAAAAGAATAACAATAATCTGTGCATTCACGCTGTGAATTAACGAGTAAAATTCATTCATTTTTTTCTGATAATTTTTTTTTCATCACATAGCAATGTAAGAATAAGAATTTCTTACATAAAAAAAATGCTTTTTTAATGTAACAATTGATGCGATCAAATTACACATTTTTTGTGTATATTTTTTTTTTTAATTTGAGTTGTATCTGGTTTTGTTATTATTAGTATTATTATGCTTCATTGTAATTGCTAAGAATTTTTCATTTAAAAAAACATTCATTATGATGTCTTATGTAAGGGTTCGAGGAAATATTTTTCAGAGGAATGAAGGAAAATACGTGCTGGTTTACAAATTTTTTGTAAAATAAAACTGTTATGTAATGTTTTTACAGAGAATCATAGGCAAAAGTTAATTACCCAAAAAATATGAAGAAAATATGGTAGTTTGTTAATGGTTTCAATCTTAAATTTCATAAAATGAATTGGGTATGATGGAGATTTTCAGTCTAAGACATATTTCTGGTGATTATTTTTTCTGTTGAAAAATGGCAAAGAATAAAAAAGGATAAGAATGTTTGTAACAACTGTTTAAAGTTTCATAACAAATGGGTGGCATGTGTTAAAATATTTCTGGTAGAAAAACGTTACTTTTCAAGAATTTGAAGAGAAATTCTTTAAGCTTGTAACTTTTGCTTTTTTTTTGTTTGCAACAATCATCGTCATTGCCTGGATTTGAGCTTCAAAGGAAAATTGTGTTTCAGGGCCCTTAGAGCTGTTTTAACTCAAAGATTGATGATGAGAAAAACATTCAAAATAAAAAAAAAGTTAAACTACCGAAAATTAGAAAAAAATCCGTTAAATGAGATAAAATCTTTAAAAATAATCTTAATTCATCATAAAATATTCAATTATACTGCAACTGAGCTACTGTTTCATAGAAATTATCTTTAAATTAATTTCGAGCTCTGAATAAATTACATTTTTTATTATTCTTCTCCCATTCAAATTCAATCTAATTTCAAAGAAATACGGAAACGCATAAACGAATAGTCGTAGGTCAAGTTTGACTCATATCACACTAATTTCTATGGACGTCCATTTGAATGTAAAATTCTGTTTAAAAAAATTAAATAAAATACAACAAAAAAAACATTAAAAATTCATATATGCGTTAAATATGACCAATTTATATGCTCAACCAAGCTCATGTCTCTATTTTATTATTATGAATTGCTTTACCATTTAAAATAATAATAAAAAACGTGCAGACATTGTTTCATAGATACAAAACATGAAACTTCATAAACTCTTACAGATAGTTTTAAATTTCATACTCGTTTAATGGTGTGTCAGTATGAATTCTTGTGACTGCACTTAAACAATGATGCATTATATGTTTATATGTGAATGAAAAAAAAAATATCAACAAAGAGAAGAGAAAAAAAAATAAAATGTTAAAAAAATACAGACAGGCAAACAAAACACTTGATTGTTTATCTAAATAACGCTTGAATATGCATGTGTGATAGTTGTGTGTTGTACTGTGTATGAGACATTAGAACAATTGTTATGCATTTTAACGTAAAATATGATATGCACAAGAATTTAAAAGCATTTTACAAGGGTCATTTTTGAAACTTTAAAACTACTCAGCAGATTCTGATTTTGTTCTACCGATTCTTTTAACTTGTAATTTTACACAAATCTTGTTTTTGTTTCTCCTGAATACATCCATATTTTAAATAACTCAACTTATTCTTTAACTGATTCTTTTAAGTTAAATGGCTATTCAGCAGATTCTAAAGTAATTTTTTTAATTCAGCAGATTGCGAATTTTTACGAGAGAATTTTCATGAACTTTCGATTTTTTACATAGATTTTGGAACTCTGTAGATGGCTTACTATTCAGCAGAGTCTGATTTATAAAAATCCCATTATTCAGCAGATTTCGAACATACTGAGAATCAGATTCTGAAAATAATAAAATTAAATATTGAAATTTGTAACTCAGTTTCTAACTCTCACATTTCAGCAGAGTTGCATTTGTGGATTTTCAAATTAAACTTGAATTTATCAGAATAAGAATAAACTTCTAAAACTTTCAGTACATTTTCAATTCCTGGATTTTTACTATTCAGCAGATTTAGAATCACGAAACCCCATTCAAAATCCGACCGTTAAAAATTATCTTCACAACTCCAATTTTAACATTAATATACAACAATAACATTCAAAAAACATTTATTTTTTTCTTTTCATGAATGAAAACACGAATGAACAAACCAAAACTCTCCCAGACATGAAATTGTAAAATAAATATAGAGAGAGCAAAACCCAGACAAATTCCGTATCGTAGAGTAAACTTGTTGAGAACAAAATTCAGTGCAAAATTAAACCGGTTTCTCTCAAACAATTTGTATTTTATAGTAAAATTGAGTACAATGGTACAAAATCTTTTACGTTTCTTGTTCATTCAATCGTTGTGCAACCTTTATACTGTTCGGTCATGTATCGTTTCCACGTAAGATTTCATTATTATTATTATTATCATAAGATAGTGTTATTGTAAAGTCAATTTTTCGTGTACATGAAGTGATTTTGAGAGTTATTACTTAACTAGTGGATTTGAATTCAAAAGTGGTAAAAAAAAATAATTTTAATTGAAAATAAAAATTTTAACATCATTAATGTTTTTTTTTTAAATTACAATAAAAATATAATTAAAATCAACACATGAGTGACGTAATTAAATTCAAAAGTCAAATGAAATAATTAAACATACAATGAATTTTTTTTCATCATAGTAATAATTAGTACCATTCATAAATCAATCAAAGTGAGTTGATAAAAAAAAAAATAAATTTTAATCACGAGAAAAAGAGAATGAGCAATTGATGTTAAAATATTCATCATCAGCATCACTACAATTCCAAGAAATTTAATCAACTTTAATATGAAATGAAAATAAGGAGAAAAAACGGGAATAAAACAGATGATTAATAATTGAAATTATATCTTACGAAAAATATCTGCCATTAAATTTTAAATGTGATTCATTTTATCTCGATAACACAAAAGAAAACATGTAATGAAACAAAAAATATGCAACTCACCTAAAGTAAGATCCGTGATGTTGACGGGTCTTTTATATATTTAACATAATTTGTACTTAAAAAAAAATATAATAACAAAGTATGCAAAATATTAATGTTTAAACAACGAATAAAAGAGAAATAAGAAGAAAAAAAACAAGTTTTTATAAAATTGAGAAGTAAAATAATGAATTTATAAAATTAATATGTTTATCAATAATAAATAATAATTAATTAATAAGCTGTATCATTAACATAATCGAGAAAAAAATTGGATTGAAATTTAAAAGTTTTAAACAAGATTAAAATTTAAATAAAAAAAAATTAATTATAATCAAAATATATGAGTACCGGATTAAATATTAGCAGTAGTTTTAGTAATCACAGTATTAACAACATGGTTTTAATGGATTATGATGAACCAAAGCCCTCAAAACTCTGTAACAGTAATGGAAATGGTAACAATAATAAGGTGAGATTATTATTTCCTTTCAAAGTACCTTTGAACTATTAAAAATTCCATATTTTGATAATGGACACTGAAAAAAATTTTATGATATCACAAATGTTATATATTTCCGATTAATTCCAGTTGAGAAATGGTAATTTCATAAAAAAGCTACTCTACTTACGTTTGTTAAAAAAAAAATGAGAGAGTTAACTCATAAATTATTTACATTTAAATGACGAAAACAGTAAAAAAAAAGAAAAAAACCAAGTTAGGAAACTTTTTTGAATGAATAATGGTCGTGAGTGCATTACAATTAATAAGAATTCGTTAAAACTTCTTAATTCATTCGCGTCATCCGTTGCGTAAACGCAACACCTACTTTGAGGTCTCCCTTCTCGTTCAAATCAAAAAATTTTTTTGTCAATCTTTTTTATTATTTAGAGTCTTAATTTAAGATATTTTCTATCAAACAGTTGAATCGGTTTTTAATTTAAACCAAAAACTAAAAATATATGAGCTAAACTTTTAAGAAAAGTCCCGTTTTTTCATTTTCGAAACAGAACAGAAATTTTCAGAACAGAGCTCTTAGAAATATCACACATGGGAACCGATATACCAGTGTCTCGCAAATGCTAGATCAAACAAACCTGCTCAGTATTAAACAACGAATTATGTACAACGTATTAGTATTTATATATAAGGCCACAAAAAACATGCTTCCGAATTATTTATCTGTAAACATCGTCAGGACATCAAATATATAACCATATAATCTACGTAATAATAGTTCCTTAAGACCACCAGCTTTAATTTCACACCGTAACCAAAACTCTATATGGTACAGAGGAGTGCGTATGTTTAACCAAATGTCTGAAAATTGAAAAGTGAGTTTTGAAGTGAACTGAGCTGTGAAAGACTAGAAAATAAATAAATAATAAAACTGACAATAAGTGAAAAACCAATCAAAAATAAAAAAAGAATAAATAAGAATATAATAAGATTCAACATAAAAAGACTGTTATAGACCAGCAAAATATCATCGAACGATGGACCAGCTTACAACAACAACAACAACAAGATTTCTGTATTTTGTGTAGCACTTATACGTATTTTATTTTCGCTCTCCTGTAAAATTTTAAATGAAACCTGAAATTTTCATAAAGAATAAATCATAGAAGAACTTTTTGTTCAAAACTCAATATTTCTAGGAGCGGCGTCGAATGAGTTAAAAATTGTCAGATTTTGATTGAATTATGGAAAAGTTTCAATTATCAGAGCTTTCGGCTACTTAAAAGAGGATATTTTGTGATTCGCCTTGACCTGAAAGTTAGCCTATTAAATCTGTACAGACACACATTCAAAACGCACTCATAAGAGCTTTTTACCTTGAATTTCATTTCAATAAAAAAAATATTAATATTTGTTTTCATATTAGTCACACACACTCACACACATAAAAAATAATGTATATTACCTAACCAGGTGTTAGTTTTCATTTTTGCTAATCATAGATAAGATATCAAAGGTAAATAAAAGGTACCAATGTGTTTGTAACAACTGATCATTATCTAAAGTTATCGTTATGTTTGATTTTGAAATTGAATACGTTTCATTTTTTTTGTGTGTTTTACCACACAAACAAAATGTCATCAAATTTTAAACAAAATACATGACTTTTCGTTCAATTCTCATTGAATATTATATAAAAGTATAGAAAAAAATGTATAATAAAAACAATCTTAAATCAAATCACAATTAAGATAAGGTGTGCCATGGAAATAAGCTTACATTTATTTCAAGTTAATTTATATCATTTGAGCTCATATGTAATGTAATGTAATATAAGAAAATGGATTGTTCCTTCATTGTTATGAAATGAATTGTATTGAATTCTGTTACTAGATTAGACAAAAAGCTTTTCCAAGGTCATAAAATGGTTGTCGTTTCTCAAATCATTAATCAAAAAATTCATTATTTATCAAAATTTATGCGATTCATTTTCTCTTTCATTCAATATTATATTATGATATGGGTGAGTTTATTATCAAAATTTATGTTAAATTTATATCAAATTTATTAGTTTCCATTTAAAATGAAACAAATTTTCCTTAAGGACTCATCTGGTCCCAATTGATCATTTTCTTTCACACCATAAATTTTAAATATTACATTAAATTTTATTTTATCCTGTAACAAGGTAAACATCAAAATTTATTTCTAATTTAACAGCATCAGCACGATTCTTTTCATATGAAAAAAAAAATAAGATACAAAAATTATGACATAAATTTAATTTTGATACACACACACACAAGTACATACAAAAAATGTATGATTTTGATGAATTTACAAAATAAACGTAAAAATTTAGATATAAAATAAAATTTTATCTCCACTGCATTGTTGTAACAGCATCAAAAAGGTATTTTCGTGCTTCGCCATACATGTATGGATGGTAGCAGATTAAGGACATGTGCACTATTGTGTATAAAGTTTGAATGAATAGGAAAAAAAGTTTATTATCCAACAATGAAATAACACGAGTCAAAAATTGGAATATAAAATAACACAAAATATATGACGACTATTCAGTGGAGGATGATAAAGTTTTACATCATTTTTTGGATATAAAATGAATTATCTGGTGTATTTTGATGATGAGGTGTGCTAAATTGGATTTAGGGATTGTAATTTTAACGAAATTTTGGTTACATTTTTAGTGCATTTCGTAAGAAAAAATGCACTATTGCAGACGGTTTGTCCGCCGTCACTCTGTTTGTCCGTTCCGGCCTTAACTCCGAAATGGTCCATCGGAGCAAGGTCTAGTTTTTTTAGTAGGCAGAGGATGTCTTAAGGATGATTTTAAACTCATTAGTTTTGAGATTGTGCTCATGGATTGGGCTCCAGAGCCTGAAAACCCGTTTAAAACGGTTAAAAATTTAAAAACATTGTTTTTCTGGATAGAGGAGATTACTAAAATGAACTTAAACTCATTAGCTCTGAGATTAGGTTCAGGAATTAGGCTCAGGAATCAGGCTCCAGAGCTTGAAAACAGTCAAAATCCCAAAATGTCAGATTTTTTCAAATATTTTTTTTTAAATTTTCAAAATGTCGAAAAATTTTCAAAATGGCTGTTATTTTCAAATGATCGTTATTTTCAAAATGACCGTTATTTTCAAAATGGCGGTTATTTTCAAAATGGCGGTATAATTATTAAAATTAAAACTTAATTATATTCAATGAAACGAGTCCCATCGAAATGCACTTTTCTAAACCGTGCAGTGGTTAGAATTTCCAAGTTTTTTGTATTAATGTTAAAATATTGTGTCTTTACATGCCTAAATCCGATTTAAAACAAAAAATTATGATAGCAAAAAGTATGCTGACTTAAAAATGTTTAATTGTATTTGACTTAATTGTATGTGAAAATACAAAAAAAAATATCAAATTTCTCGTCTTACCTCTTTCTCCATACATATCAGACTCATATTTTATATTATTAAAATGATTTAAGTAACAAAATTTCATACATTTCTCATTTAATTACCGGTTATTTTCTTCATTTAATATCTTTTTAAAGTAACAGTGCAATAAATTTAATTTTTAAGGTATTTAAAGGAGAAAAAAATTAAGTTAAGTATCTTATTACACTTCTGTTTCATATTTTTTTGTCCATGTATGTGTAGATTAATAAACATATGACCACTAAATTTCACATGAAATTGTTAAATGAAACTGTTACATTTTTAAAATAAAAGCATTGTATCGCATTAACCGTAATCACTTGAGATGTGAGATGAAAGCAAAATGTCTTAATATTAATTGTTGTTATTTCGTTTGGTTTACTTTGCGGTGGTGTGATGCGAAATATTTTTAAACATTAAAATACAAGTAAAAAACAAACATAAATAGTGAGAAATGTCAACTTGCGAAATATGTCATCAATATTCATTTCTCACTCATGCTATTGAAACAATATTTTTCTTTGTATTTTTTTTTTTTGGTTTTGTTTTCATAGCAACTCTGAATAAACTTTGAAAGACGATAACTTTTTTAAAATTAAAAAAATGAAAATAAAAGATAACATTACCAAGATATAAATTTCATGAAGTGATATTAATAATAATAATGATGATGGAAACGAAGGAAAATCTGTCATTTTGTCACAAGAAAATAATCTTTGAGACGTTTTTTTGTTGTGTTGCTTTCTGTGTATGAGACTTAAAAATATTGTGAAAGTTAAAGGAAAATTCTGTTTTTAAATGATAAAAATTGTCTGTAAAAACAAAGGAACGCATTGTGAAAATTGCTAAATGTGGAAGAAAATTATGAGAAAGGATTCATGAAACCACAATCAAGAAAAATGTCTTAATTGTCTGCGGTTTGACAGCTTATTGTAAAGTCTAGTTAAATTTTTTATGCATTATTTTATCATCACAATCGTGTCTTATTGTTATTTTTATCGTCAAAAACATAATGAGGGGGAAATTTAATATTTTTTTATCTTTTGAACAGATGGAGTGAGAGGATTTTGGTTAAAATTGTAAAAAAATACCAGATTTTTGGATTTAAATTATTTGTATGTTAAATGTGACGAAAATTTGCCACTTAAACATGTCCTAAAATTTTTTTAAATTTTAAAATCGTATTTTCTCTCAGTTTCGAATCTTTTGTTTTCTGATAGTATTAATTCTACCCTCACTCTCGATCTCTCTCAGTCAGAGTTTTTTGCACACTCATCTAGTGTAGATTCTCTTTTATCTTTCTCTCTCGCTCTCTCAAGGTAAAGCCCTTTCTCTATTGAGTGTTTTGGAAGGCCTTGATGACTCCTATTTAAGGATTCATGGGCTGACCTCCAGTTTGTGGCTCATTTCTTTCTCTAATAATTTTAAGAGTCAAACATTCTAACAAATATTGTTAACAAAGTAAATAAGTGAGAAAATTAAATTAAGTTGTTAAAAACGATTAAATTTCAATTATGCACTTATGCTTATTCAATTTAATTTATTTTGTTGTTTACAGCATTTTTTTCTAAAAGATCTGATATTTTCATTACAATTTTTTTAATATCCTTCCTTATTCATTTATTATGTAAATTTAAAATGTCTATCATTCTCGTCATAATTTAATTAAGTCATAAAAAAACATTTAAATGGACGTTTTATCTCTTTATACAGTACATTAACAATATTTCCCCATCATTTCATTCTGTTATTTCATTTTAAATTCAAATATTATTTATTATTAAAAATAATAACATAAAATAAAGCAATAAATGTAAAACATTTTATTAACAAATAAAATTGACGTTTAAACTTTCATCATCTTCTGAATTATTAAAATTTGTTCATTTTTACATTTTAATATTTTTAATTTTAATTTTTTTATTATATTTACAGAAATTATATGCCAAAGCCATTTATGATAACATGGCTGATAGCACAGATGAATTAGCATTTCGACGAGGTGACATCCTGACAGTGGTAGAACAGAACACAAATGGATTAGAAGGATGGTGGTTGTGTCAGTTACGAGGAAGACAGGTAAATATGAAGTGTGATGATTCGCTTAAAAAAAAAGTTTCAAAATTAACTTTAAAAAGTTTTTTTTGTTGTTCTTTAAATTCAATTGAATATATAATTTTTGGCAGACCACCATGTTAGAACAACAGACATCATCATCATGCTAACAGAAAAAAAACACACAAAATAAATCATTTTTAATGTTAATCCACAAAAAAATTTTAATTTCCTTGATGATTTACGACAAAATATGTCTGTTACTTTAAAAAGACATCTTTATTTTCTTTTGCGACACAAAAATATACACAACAACGTCTTTTCATGTTCTGTTCATATTTCAGTCCACAAAACTATCATAAATTTGTGCAGTAATTTTATATTTTATAATGCAGTCAGCAGAGATAACATTACTCTTCTATGTATGTTTTTATATATAAAAAAAAGAAATGAAGAAAAAAAATTAAATAAAATATTTTAGAAAACATATGTAACGAATTCTTGTTTTTAAAGCAAATATAAAACTGCAGTAAAATGTTAAGTGAAAGAAATTTCAATAACAACTCACTTGAAGCACTTTGTGTATATAATATTTTGTGTACTCTATTTTTTTCTTTAAAATAATAATAATAAACAAATAGAAAGGGCCACAATTTTTTTTTTCATATTCACATGTGTTGAGCACTCATCATTTTTACATTAAGTACAAAAACATTCCTTCATATTTTTTTTATTACGATTTTAAGTATTTCATATTAAAAAGCATTTTTTTTCTTCTTTTCCATAATAACTATGAAAAGAAATTCATAACAAAATATGCATACCAAGTTGAAATCTGAGTCGAGAGTACCGAGAAATAATAAAATACAACAAAAAAAACATTCAAAAAGTATTTGAGTGCGGCAAACATTTTAACGTTTAAATTTTGATTGAATTATTACAAGGAAGGAACATTAATTTTCAAGTATTTTATTTTATTTCACTCTAAAAGTTCTAAAAGTAAAAAGAAAAAAAATACATATTTCATAGATTTTTACACATCAACGAGATTTTTACCACAATAACAACGATGACACGTTCTTTGGCTCATTTCATAAATTACTCAAGAATTTACAATACAAAAACATTGAATAGAATGTGACGCAATTTTAAACACAATAATATAATTTAAAAAAAAGGATCTTTTCTTCTTCTCATTCAATACATGGAGTTTATGAGTGAGATTTTATCAAAAATTAAATGAAATGAAATAAAATGAAAGGGGGATGATGATATAAGATGTAATGTAATGTGATGTTATAAACTCCCTTCAATACTTCATTAAGTGTTATATGAAAGAATGGATGAATTAAGTGAAAGGAAATGTGAATTATGTGAAGTTGTTTCTAACGGTCTGATTAACGATTCAAAATTATCAACCGCAAAATTTAGTCTTAAAAATTTGTGTGAAATTCAGATAAAAATTTTAAGCTGTAAATTGCTCCAAAATCCTTTGTATGAAGTCTGTCATCATAATGTGCATTCCAATTTATGTAAGGCATGATGGAAATGAAGCAGTCGATACACTACAAAAAACGAGGCTACAACATAAAACCTCTCCTATGTTATATGCTGCGAGATGACTTTTAAACAAAGTTTACTCTTAACCATTTCCCTGAAAACGGTGCTTCTATCATCCAACTCATTTCCAGCATCGATGCTGATTTAAAATTCGTTGGTAATTTCATATGATAACGTAATTCGAAAAGCGTAATATGAGAGGAAATTCTTATACTTTTAAAAATTAATGGTAATTATTTTTGGTGTGTTGTTGTACAAACATGAAAAAAAGCGAAAATACATCTTAAATAGAAAAACATATCGTTAAATTTGTTATCTTCATTAATTTTATGAAATTTATCACTGATATTTTTTTCCTTCTGAATAAATAATGGGTTTCAATTATGGTTTTCTGTACATTATTGTACATTAATGTGAAAGAAAACACAGATTTTGTATGTCATTTTGTTGACTTATGACGAGCTTCCTTGTGATTTATATTTATCTAATGTATTCCTGATATTTATATTCCATTCAAACTTGATTCAATCAAGGAAACGTGAATTTTTTTAATTTACAAATCCCATTATTTGAGATTAATTCATTTTCATACGAGATTCCTTTGTTTTACTTTTCTTAGAACCATGAGTATAATTGATTTCCATCATTGTTTAAAAATTAAAGCAATTAATAATTTTGACATGTTTATGATTTTTAACCATATTTTGATCAAATTCATCATCATCATTGTTCTCCTTCCCAGAAACGCAAAAATTAATTTTAAAATACAAAAAAAATCGTATTAATATCTGTCATAATCTCCAGTGGGTCACAAATCTCTGACGGTTGATACGGTTCCATTTCATTATAAGGAGGAGATTTTTTGCTCATAATTCATCAGATAGCTTGGCCTAACTCAAAATTTGTTGTATATCGGATAAAAAAATTAATGGAAAAAGGTATAATAAGATAAAGAAAGCAGCAAAAAATTTGTTTGTGACCCAGATTTTTATGATTTATCTCACAATAAAAGGATCCATGCTTTGTTTTGAATTTATTTTTTTTTTGTGTTTACGATACCGAAAATCTTTACATAAATCTTGTGAGTAGCAGCAACAACAAAAACCATGAAAACGTATTATTATTGCAAATAATATTATATTTTTAGTATCGTTGCTTTCTTAATCTTATATTCAAATATTCATGATAATAATAAACAAAAAAAAAAATAGGAAAATAAGTGAAATAATAATGAAAAAGACAACACAAAAAATTTATTATAAATTCCTAAAACGTTTATTATTTATTCAGTTATTTGTTCAATGTACACATTTATGATCAATGGAGTTTATTAAAGACAGAGAAAGAAAGACAATTATAATAATAAAAAGACCGAATTATGAATTAGAAAGAAAGATATTTAAATTTTGTGTGAGATTGTGACTAGAGCATTAATTTTACATGAAAAAAAAACAACCAAAACTTAAATTAAACCATGAGAAGATTTTGTGTAAAGTAAATTAATTGATTGTTCGCAAAATGAGAAAAAAATAATGAAGATGAATAAAAAAAAACCTTAAAAAATATCGTGCATGTTAAAAATTAATAAAGAAAATGGACCCATCAATCAAAATAAAGACTAATAACGGTTTTGATACAAAAAAGAATGTCCATCAAAAAGTTGCGAGAGAAAACGTCTTGCTGTTGTTTTTTAAAATATTTTTTATGATTTTTAATGAAATTAACTTAAATACAGGTCTGTGGATTGTGGGTCCTGAAACATGTCTTTAAAACAGATTAGACACGAACTCAATGCATAGAGTAACGTGTCAACTTGGTTATTGTGAGCTCCATCCCTGTTTTTCAACTTGAATCTGAATAAACAAAACTGACAATTAAAATGAAAGATGTTTGTGTGAAAGAGGTAAAACATTGAAAATCCCCACCATCCATCAAATTTCATGTTAAAGAAAGGAAGAAAAAAAAATGTTTTAAATCGACATTTATTGTTCAAGTGCGCTTAACAATGAAAAAAAAATAACAAAAATAATAATTATTTTTGTAACACAAGCACAAGGAAGTACTCAATTAAATATGAAAGGTCATTAAATAACTCACTTTTTTTATGATTATTCAATTTTTAGTAAATTTCAGTTAAAAATGCGCTATACTATCCGTATAGGTGTCGAAATTCGTTCTGAAGGGTGGATTTTGTAATTTCTTTGGGGTTTCTAAATGATTTAGAGGATATTTTCAGTGAATAACGCTAATTGTCAGAAAATAGAGAATACTTAAAAGAGAGACAACTAACACAGCGCAGGATGAAGAAAATCAGATTTGACTACAAATCAAAAAAAAATGTCCTTGTACGTCCATTTATTGAACTCCATACAAATATAAGCAAGTGATCGTGCGGCCACCGGAGCAAACTTTTTCATGTACATAATTTTAAGTTCCAAATTTAGCCATTCCACTCAAAGCTCTCATAAAAAGTTGAGTTGCATTTCTGTTTCTTAATGCACTTCCCTTTTCCATTCATGATAACGTTTTCCTTTTGTATTTTCGCTTTAAAAATTCCAGGTGGCACACTTCTCTAACCAGTGATTACGCCTATATCACAAAAGAATTTCAATTCTATTATTATTTTTTGTTCAATTTTATATCAACCCCTTATGGAGTACCTCAATTATTATAATTTTTAAGCATACAATTCATCTATTATCAAATCTTTTTTAATACAGTGAGTTTTAAAAAGTTAACATCAGTCTTTGTTGCTCTTTATGACTCTTCGTTAATCTTTTTTATGACTCTTTATTGACCTCAATGACTCTTTGTGCATCTTTCATAGTCCTACCCAGTCCTGTTAACTCCTGATTTATCTTTATTACTCCTGATTGGTCTTTATTGGTCTTCATTAAACCTTAATTTGATTTTTTTTTTAAATTTATGACTCCTCATGACTCTTCGTGACTCCTCATGAATCTTCATGACACTAATGACTCTTCATGACTCACTGTATAATAAAAATTTGAAAATTATGTTGATTTATAAAATAAAAAAAAAAAATATATATCAAATTATTATTTATAAAATAACTCACTTATGTGACAGATGTGTGTAAATTTTCATATTTTCGGTATATCATTTAAACTTGAAAAAACAAGAGAAAAATAAAAACTATCCTGCATTATTATGAAATTAAAACATTATTTTAAACCACTTTATGCTTAAATGAAAACAACAACAACTACATTATGAGAGAGAAGACATATGAGTGCAAATTTTATGTTAGACAAAAAAATAACATACACACACACACATAATAATTTCATAAATGATGGTGGCACGATATGGCATTTAACAACAATAATAAAAATGTCAATTAGAGAGTACATTGCCGTGTCATGTCATTAATAAAGTCATCATAAAACATTATTTTATTTTTTTTTTTTTTTAAATGAAAGACCAGCACACTAACCAACCAAAAAAAAACAAAGATTATTCAATTATTTAACGTACACAATTTTTTTTGGTATGTCATCATTTCGCTCAGTTTCCCTGAAATGAACCTTTTATTAAATTTAATTTTCTTGTTATTAAGCTTTGTACTGCAAAATTAAATGTTTTAATGAGTCAAAGTTGGAATTTAAAGACAAAAAGGTTTCATCTCAAGTGGCGAGTAAATGATTTGACAGTAATGTAATGCATAATTTAATAGCAAAGTATATTACGAAATAGGTAGAAATTCATCTTAAATTCAAACAAAACAAAAAAAAAAGAACATAAAATAATTTAAACATAGAAGTAAGTCGTTAAAACTTTTTAGTAAACATAAAGTTGGGATTATTTTACAGTGCTCATATAAAATGGCATTCATTCAAACAAAAAATGAGATAAAGGACGTTTTAAGTGAAAATTAATGGAAAAAGGTTACGTGACTTGTAAATGAATCGTAAAAATGTGATTTAATGAAATTTTATGGTTTTTTTTAAAGTTTTAATAAAGTTTCACTTTAAAATGAATTTCATGAAAAAAAAATCAATCAATTCAATCTGCTTTTGATTGATGAAATTTCATAATTTTGAATAATTATCGAATATTTTGCTTAATGAGGTGCTTTGAATTTCATATTTTTTGTTCATTGAATTCATTAATGACTTAAAAAATGTTTTTTTTTGTTTATGTTCATTAAGTAAGCACACAAAATCCTATCAATTACCTTTAAAAATTGAATTTCCTCGTTTCCTTGTCTCAGTTGTGTGATTATTTACAAGTAAAATATTAAATTAATACATTTTATGTGTGTATGCACGTTCCTTTACAATTACATACAGTAACATTATTAATCACATTAATTAATCAAAGCTTTCTTCTTTCTCTCTTTAATTAAAAAAATAAATAAATATAATATAAATGAGATGATGATATTTTAAGTGAAGTGTTGCATGATGATGATGTTGTTATTTCTCTCGTCTATTTATTATTTGTTATTATTATCATTATCATTAATATTTCAACACACACAAACTCTCTCTTCTCATCTTCGTCCTTTTCCCATTGACTTAGGTCTTAAAGTACATTGCCCCTCTTTGACACCATATTTTTTTGTGCTATTCAGCATTTTATTTGTTCGGCACGTAATCAAAAGCCAAAACATGTACTTTTGACATGGCTTGTACTAGTGTGGTTTTGATACTAATGAGTAGAATTTCATCATTTTTATCATCATCAGCATATGAACAAGGAAAGATGAGACTTACCCCCATTAGCTTATTCATTTGATGGTATGTTTATAATTCTATTAAATATGACGAAAAAGCTTAGAGAGAGAGTGAAAATACACAAGATAATAATTTAACGATAACAAAATGTTGGATGTGAAACGGAATTGGGTCATCAATTATACAAATGTGGGATATTCCTGTTTGTGTTCTTCTGTTTCAAACAGTGCCGAGTGAATTTCTTGATTATTTTGCACAGAATAGCATTATAATAAAATAACAATAACACAGAAGAAAGGCATGAAAATGAATGATTGCTGGATAAACATGGAGTGTAAAATGTTTTTTTTTTATCATTGTTCAATTATGTGTGAAAATTCTTTATAAGGCTTTCAAAGTAACTGTCTGGATAAAATGTGGTGAAAATAGCTGTAAATAAGGTTTTGAAGTACAAAAATGCAGTTTATGGTTCATGAAAAGTTGATGAACAGAGGTAACATAATTAAATTTTGAACAAAAATTCATGTGCCTTGTTGAGTGAGAGTGCATTGAATGAAAAAATTTAAATTGGATGCATTTTTTTAATGCATCGAGATATTTTTTAGTGAATTTCGTAAGAAAAAATGCACTATTACAGACGGTTTGTCCGTTTGTCTGTAAGATCCATAACTCCGGAATGGTCCATCGGAGCGAGATCAGTTTTTTTTTTATTAGATAGAGGAGGTCATCAGAATGATTTTAAACTTATTAATTTTGAGATTGGGCTTATGGATTGGGCTCAGGCATTGGACTTTTGAATTAGGCTTCAGAGCCTGAAAACAGTCAAGAGCCCAAAATGTCCGATTTTTTCATTTTTTTTTAAATTTAAAAATGGCGGTTTTTTCCATAATTTTGAAACAAACTGCCATTTTAATTTTTTTTAAACCGTCATTTTGAAATTTTTTGAAAAAAGACGCCTGTTTAATAAATTTTGAAACATTTAGCCATTTTTTAAACCGCCCAGTGGTTAGAATTTCCCATTTTTTATGGATATTCTCTCGCAACTGGATGAAAATACACTACTTGAAATATTTTCTACAGCCTTGTTTCTCTTCACTTTTCTTAAAATACAAGCCCAAAACACTGCAATGAAACCTTGAGTCTGAAAAATTTTTCACATTTATTTGAAATTGAGTTTAATCCGAAAAATGTTAATTCATCTGTCAAAATGACATTGACACTTGACAGTTACGTTACAAATCTTACAACATTTAAAAAAATATTCAAAGTTCAATCTACAGATCTAGCTACATATTTTTCAACAAAATAATAATCCTCATGTAATTATGCTATCTTAATAATCATGTTTTATCACATAAAAAATATTTACCATTTATTAATAAATTAAATTCATTTAAACTTTGTCGCTTTTTATTCCAACATAAAATAAAATAAAATAATAATAATATTTATTTATTAATTTATTATATCAGATATTATGCAAATGAACTAGAAACAGTAGTGCATTTAATGAGCTTGTCATACACTCTCTTTTATGTGTCCACATTGTAATTATTCTTATTATTATTCAAATCATTATGCGACATGTTTATTTTTTCAATTAAAAAGTTAAATTAAATACGAAAAAAAAAGAGATTAATGCTGAACAACATAATTATTGATTTTATATTTATTATTACATTAAAACGGTTTTTCTTGTTCTACTACCATTATTATGCATCTAATTTAAAAGGCAATTTCATGGACGATGGATAGCTTGGCAGCACATTGACATGGATCCCTTCAATTCAAATACAAATATTGATGAACTTGCATTTTTTGTTTACAATAAATAATAATAATAAATCTATTTTTGTAAACTGCCATTCAGTGTGTGTGTGGATATAATAAAAATACGCTCAATCATGAATTTTAATAATAAATAATATTTAGAAAAAAAAAATATGAAAACGTTAGTTGCAAATGCTGCTGATGCTGATATTGAGTTGCAATCGTTTTTATTGATCTTATATATGTAACGTTATAACAAAAACAGATCAAAATGGAATAACAATGACAAAGTATTTTTTTATTCATTTATATTAATTTATCTTCAAGCCATATGGTAAATATTAAAATAATTTTATAAAAAAAATATTAATTGAGAAGATTAAAGTTTAAACATGAATTTTTCTCATTAAATTAGCTTTAAAATTGATTGGATTGGATTAAATTTAAATGAGTTTATGAAAAAAATTGAACGAAATTAAAGTCCAGTGAAATTCATCTTAAAGTGGACGAATTTTACGAAATTCATAAAGAAATTGATGAACTTGATTGGTATTTAATTAATTTTTGAATGTGAATTTATTGAGAAAAAATACAAAATTCGTATGAAATCAATCATATCAAATATGTTTCGGAAATTCAATTGAAATCATGTTTTTATGTATGAATTGTTTTATGTGAGACAATGGTTTTCAAACTGTGCGTGTGTTGGAAAGAAGTTAGAAATAACAAAAATTTTCAGAATGACCTGAAAAAAATTTTTATGACTAAATAATAAAAGTTTAAGCCATATGAAGCCCAAAGTCGTTCTCCTTAAAAATATAATTTTATTTTTTTCGATTTTTTTAATCTGATTTCTCGGAAACTCCGGACCCAAGATTGAATATCACTGACTTACACTAACAAAACACTCATAAAATTCTGTGAACTCTTTCATTGTGCTCTCATCTACAAAACATAATTGATTGAGTGAATAATCAAAGATTGAATATCTAATAAGATCGATTTGTAAAACTAAATAACATATCATAATAAAATTAGTCGAAAATATAAATTTTTTGATCAAACATACATTCAAAATTTAGATCAATCATTTATAGAAAAATATTGATACAAATAATAAATGAATTGAGTAACAATCATTCTCATTCTTCTTCTGTTTCATTCTTTGTTCAAAATATTTTTTGTTTATATGAAACGAAATTTGAGGCCAATTTATTGGAAACATAAACAATAATACTGAAACAATTTGATACAATTCCTAATTTTTTACCTTGAGTCATTTTCATGCAATACATTCAAAAAATTAAAATAGCATGAATGATCGATGAAGCACTTCAACCTCAAAAAATTAATAGTAATCAGAAAATGATAAAATGTTATCAACAGAAACAAAATACCAAGAACTGATATGATAAATTACATTTCAATCGAAATCAATAATTGTAACGATATTTTGTTTTTTCATATGCCCCGAGCTCAAATTAAGTTTAATTATTTTATAGCGAGACTCAAGTCAATAAATTTTAATATAAAAAACATTGCAAAAAAATTGTATATAAAAGACTAATAAAATGTTCAATGTATTTTTAATCGATATGTTGTTGTATCAATTGAGATAATTATTTTTTGTAGAATAAAAGTGTGAGTGTGTATGTATTTTAGATTGAAAGTAGGTTATTTAAAGGATGTAAAAAGAGAGAAATTGCTAATTTATTAAGAGGTTAATGGAATTGGATGTTATTGTGATACAATTCAGGTCAATATAATACAATCAAAGTAAATCACTGTTAAGTATCCAATAAAACGGTAAGTGTCGTATTAAGAAAAACATTGCAATGGAAAATAACCGTTCCGTAAAGGCGGAAATGTTTTTATTTTGGGATTAATCAGTGAATTATATTATAAATTAATGTAGAAATGGGTTTTATTTTGCTTGAAATGAGTAAAATATGTAGAAAATGCAATTAAGCTTGTTTTTACGGCTTTTTACTGTAATGTGCCATATTAATTGCATAATTTTAGGAAATAAATTTCTAAATTGAATCCTTTTAAAAATAGAATTGTCAACTTAAAAATCTTTTGAATCCCAAAAGATAACCATAAACATCTGGAATTCTGATTCGAGACGAAAAAAGAAAATTTAAGCTCAATTTTTAAAAAAATGCGTATTGATTACATACTTTCCGGAGTAAATTTTAGAGAAAAAAATACAATTTAAATAACATTTAGAATGAAATCGAATTCAGAAACAATAAATTATATTAAAGATGGATCAAAATGTAATATATTTCTGTAAATTATCATCTTTTGTATTTTTTTGTATTCGATAAAATTTCAATAAAATACAATTCACTTAATCTTTCAAATCTTCATCTCATCGTTTTTTTTCTTATTTCAATAATGTTTTCATTTCTTTGGGTTTCCATGCAATGAAAATAAAAATGTCATAACAATACTAATCTTAATAAAGTAAGAAAACAAAACAAAACAAGACAAAAAATAGCATCATATTAGTGTCATTGTTGTTTTTGGTTCTTTTATCAAATAACTTATTTGTATATTTTTTGTCTATAACGAGCAATCATAACAAAGAAGGCAAAAAAATAAAAACATGATACAAAAAAGTGACTAACAAAAAACCAAAATATTCCATGAACGATAAAGAATGAAGATATACAAGACGCGAGTAATCGGATCAAGTGCCTTACAAGTGATATTGAGACAGTGACAGCGTGATTCAAATTTGTGTTATATTGGATTACTTCAAAAGTAATATTGATGATAGCCCTTTTAACGATATTAAAAAGTTTTAAAGCCCTCGGATAATCAATCACGGTGTTGAAATGTATTGAAAAAGTAAATTAATTTAATTTAGTTGAAAAAAGTTGTGACCATCCCTGTTCAATTACGTTCGTGTCCTTTTGAAATTTTTCCGTCTGAAAATGAATGACAGGATTCAAGTATTCATTTTTTTGTATACATGTTTGGATATGTATGGAAAAAAATCAGGATAAATGACATGAGTGAGCAAAAAAATGATATAAATCCATTTGCAAAACACAAACATCTTCGGGGAGCTTTAAAAACTTGTTGTTGCTTTAATATGTCATAGTGCCATATTAAACTAGCATAAAATAAGTCTAGTGAAAAGAAAATTAAAAGGTCTTCTTTTAGAATTGAAGAATGTTGATTGCATACTTTTGGGATTTATTTATAAATTGAATGCCTCTGTGTCATGAAACGATGAATCTAAATAAAAATTTAAGAGAGCTCCAATTACAATGTCAATCAATATTTATGATGCATAAAAAAATAAACAAGTTCGGCCATAAGTTTAAAAAAATTCAATATCAATTGCATACTTTTAGGAGTAACTTATTTCAAGATTAGGTTTACATTCAAATCTAAATGCAATTTAATTTTGCTAAAGTGGAATCTAAAATCAAAATTTTTCTAAAATATATCGCGAACAATCGTGTCTCCCATGTAAATTTTCAACTAGCTCACTGACAAACTAAATACAATATTTAGACAGAACAAAGACACTTACATCAAGTTTTACAAAAAAAAAACCTTCTAAAAGACAATTTTTTTACCATAGTTTTTTTTATTGTTATTTATTTTGTTGACTCACATGAACGTAAAATATATATGTCACTTTTATTTTATCATAAATCCACTTTAATTCATCTATTTTATTATTCACATCACAAAAATATTGCTTCAGACTGCCATGGTTGACATGTCATACGACTCAGATTAGATTTTTTTTCTCTATTTTCTTTTTTTGTATGTTCGCTTAACATTATAGAGGAAAAGAAAAACTATTTTATTTATAAATATACACATTTTTTGTTATACGATATTAAGAATGGTTCAAATATTATTATGAATGAGTAAAATCCCATATGAAACATAAAAATCTTAAACTTTTACCACTTTATCATTATAATTTGATATCTCAAGGAACACATTTAACTAGTACTAGTGTGGTTTTATAAACTATTCTAATTTATTAAACCATACAAATTTAACTTTTGAAACTTTTACATTTAAATTTTCTCCTTCTTTTTTCTTTACTTATAGGGCATATGTCCAGGAAACCGATTGAAGCTCATCCCAGCTCATGATTCCGGTTGTTATTCACCATCTCCTTTATCATCACCATGTCCATCTCTCGGAACTATCAGTCAAATTAGTGCTGCAACAACACCAACTGCCAGTACACCACAATCTGATTTTTATGAAAATACTGGATTAAATTTCATGCAAAAGCAGGGAAAACGTCGATCGTGGCATATTATGCCTAATAAGGTGAGTGAACTGATTAAACTCTGTCTTCAAATTAGTTTTATTGTTATTTAAACATTCAATAAATGGCATTTAAATGTAACAGTACTTACATTTTAAGTAAAAAAAAATGAAATAAAATGAAACCACATAAAGACAGAGCAAAATACACAGGAAATTGTAAATTATAGCTTTTTATTATCAGTGACAAACCTCTGCAAGCTAAATATTGTTATTTTGTGTTTATTTGAAGAAATAATACCAATAAAAAGAGGTGTTACTTTTCATAAATATCTTTCTCTATTTAAATATATCGTCTTTCCATTTAACAATTGTAATATTTTCATTTTTGATCATATCTGATTTTGACTTCATTTAAAGATATTGCACTTTTTTTGCAGAACTAAAAAATGAAAACAGCTCATAAATCATATTAAATATCATTTTAAAGCAAATATGAGTTTATGTGTTATGAAAAAGGGAGCGACTTTTCAATCTATAACATAAACGTTAGTAATCAAAGTACACTTTTTACAAACATGAGATTTAAATTAGCGTGGGATTTAATCTGTTTATAACATTTATGATTACTTTACAATTATTACTGTCAGTCTACTGCACAAATTTATAATGAAAATCTTTATTTGAATGATTTTTCTCTCTCTCTCTCTCTCTTTCATTTTCTTCTGTCATTTAATTAAATAATAAAATGAAATAAAAAATATGATATAATGCGAAAGTAATTAATGTCGCAAAAATGTCTCAGGAATTAAATGTTGATGTGTGTCTTGTGATAAATTTTATAATAAAAGTATTGTGAAGTAAATTTAATTTAATTCAAATGTTATGAGATTGTTTTATGTTGTGTGAATTTTATGAGTGAAAGTTGATTGAATGATTTATAAATGCTCGAGTTTGAGAGGATTAAAATGAAAGTAAATAAAAACCTTTAACTCATTCGACGCCGCTCCTAGAAATATTGAGTTTTGAACAAAAATTTCTTCTACGATTTATTCTTTAGGTAAAATTGAATACTTTTCTCTTCGATGAAAATTTCAGGTTTCATACAAAAATTTTACAGGAGAGCCAAAATAAAATACGTATAAGTGCTACACAAATACATACAGAAATCTTGTACGAGAATCAAAAAAACGCGATTTTCTGACTCGTGCAATTTTAAGATCAGTTTCAAGCCCACACCCAATACGGACTACAAAATAAAATAAATTTTTAAGAAATTTTACACTCAAAACTGTCCTTGAACCTCTTTCAACGAAAATTGTCATTTTAAGCTGTTGTTACTATAATTTAGTACTCACAGCATTCAAATTCCCTTCTAATTACAAACACCAGTCATGCAATAATTTAACTTGACAAGTTACTTAAAAATATTTAAAAGAATATTTTCGTTCATTATGGAAATAAATCACAATTTAAAGTCACCTTCCCTTTTTTTATTGTCACAGTATGTTTTTGGCCGAAAAAACAGCAAAACAACAACAAAAAAAGAGTTTCACACTTTATTTGAAAACAATTCATTCAATGGAGTAAAGAACAAGATAAATTAATATAATAAAATATTTATTCTCTGTCTTTTGTTTTGAGTGAAACGTCAAAACTAAGGGTTTTACTTCGCATATTTTTAACATATTTTAGTATATTGCATAGAACATTGTGTCCCACCCGATTTATTTTTCTTATTTAAAACGTTTTTTGTGAAAACTTACTTACGAATTGTAGAACACCTTTAAATGTTTTTATTTTTAATTACATTTTTCAATTACATCAATTGAATTGTTTTAAAAATGTAATAATTTAAAATTTTCTGTACAGGGTACGTGATACATTCATTTCATCACGATTCAGATTATTCGAGCTGTCAAGATAAAAATTGATTTGAAATATTAAAAAAAAGCCGTTAAAAAGACATTTTCAATGAAAATAAGAAATATTTATTAAATAAAATAGAGGAAAATATTATAAAAATGAACACGCACTCAAAACTATGGATTTGCTGCGGCAGCTAATTCCTTACTTTTTTTATTATAACTTGCTGTTATTTTCGTTATTCTTATTATTATTATTGTTGATTGTAATTAAGATAAAAAATAAATTTTAATTATAAAATTAAATTATGTTGCTTTGCAATCTGTTGTTTGACATTTTTTTTAAATAATAAAATTTATTACATTCCGTTTTTTTTTTGTCCAAATAACTTCAGTTTTTGTGTATGCTCGTGTTTGTTATATTCAAAATATATTCAGGCGCCTGTAGGTACGCTGTTTATCGTGATGGTGCCAATAAATTATTAAAATTTTATCAAAACAATAAATAAATGTTCGAAAAAAATTGAACCGAAAATTGTAAAGTAAATAAATTTCTTGCTTCAATTTCCAAGAAAGCACAACAAAAAAAAAATTAAATAAATGGGTCAGTAAGCACAATGTAAATTTCGTTAAATTTCTGTGAAAAAAATCATTTTTTTTATCAACTTTTTTTGTTGTGAAATTAAATGTGGTCAATTTTTTTTACTGTAACATAACAAACTTTTGTGTGAAATGTAAATAAAAAGAAAATTTTATCAGTTAAAATAAATTTCTGTCTTTACAAGATTTGAGAAAGAAGAAAAAAACAGACACATAATTTAATTGAGAATTTGTATCGTCTAAATTTTTTTTCCTTCTACAATAAAAGTTGGATGATAACGTGAGTGAATGCAGAAAATAAGAAAAAATGAGAAGAAGAGTTAAATGTAAAGAAAAAAAAATTAATGTAAAATAAAAAAAATGGGAAATTCTAACCACTGGGCGGTTTAGAAAAGTGCATTTCTATGGGACTCGTTTGATTGAATATCATTAATTTTGAAATAAACCGACATTTTGAAAATAACGGTCATTTTGAAAATAACGGTCATTTTGAAAATAACGGTCAATTTGAAAATAACGGTCATTTTGAAAATTTTGCGCTATTTTGAAAACTTTCGCTATTTTGAAAATTTAAAAAAAAATATTTGAAAAAATCGGACATTTTGGACTTTTGACCATTTTCAGGCTCTAGAGCCTAATTCTTGAGCCCAACTTCTGCGCCCAATTCCTGAGCCTAATTTCAGAGCCATTAAGTTAAAGTTTATTTTAGTAAACTTCTCCACCCAACAAAACAAATTATAAATACTTTAAAAAATTTTAACCGTTTTTAACTGTTTTTCAGGCTTTTGGAGCTCTGGAGCCCAATCCATGAGCCCAATCTCAAAACTAATGAGTTTAAAATCATCCTTAAGACCTCCTCTGTCTAATAAAAAAAACCCGACCTCGCTCCGATGGACCATTCCGGAGTTATGAATAGCGATCAGTGGTCAGACTTACAGACTTACAGACTTACAGACCTACAGACCTACAGACCTACAGACTTACGGAGTGACGGCGGACAAACCGTCTGTAATAGTGCATTTTTTCTTACGAAATGCACTAAAAAAATAGAAGACAGCCAACTTTGTTGTTATTTTCGACTGCAATGAGAAAAATAAAGAGGAAAAAGTGTCCTGATTTATTTGCTGCATCTGTGTTTCATCGTTGTGTGTCTCTTTTTCATGTTAAATAACTTCATATTACAATTCCATATTTTCTTCTTCTGTATTTTATTGTAACTTTACGACTTTTAATTTTTCAACTCTGAAGTCATAAGCTCACGTTTCCATGATTCATAAAATTTCATAATATAAAATAAAATATGAGTAAGACCTTTTTCTTATTCAATATTTTTTTTTGAGATTTGAAAACATTTCATATGAAAATGGGTTGAAAAGACCGATTTGATTAATTTTTTTTTGAAATTTGAAATTTTAAAAATTTTCTCATGATTTTTTTATTTAAATTTTTTTAACTGAATCACTTTTCACACTGCTAAAACAAATACGAAATAACAAAAATGTCCTTTTTAAACCCATTGAAACAATTAAGGGTTAAAACATCAAATTCTTCTCATTTCATAATGTCCAACTTTTCAGATAAAAAAAAACTTTCATTTTAATTCAATTAAACTAGAAAATAACATTCTTACATCACTCCTAATAAGAAGTTTTCTGATCCTCTTACAATTTTACGCATCTTAGAACTACAAGAATAAAATAAAATGAAAATAACAATTGAAAAAACTCCTTAAATTGAAATGAATTGACCGTCCTTTTATTTTAACGATACTTTTATTTGGATTAAATTAAATTACTTCAATGAATTCAAATGAAATAACAAGATATTGTTAGCGAGGGGCAAGATTTTCAAAACATTGGAAGATCTTAATGAATTCCAAAAATCACATCATTTTCCGATGTAAAATTCGCTCCTAAAACCGATGAAAAAATAAAATTTGGGGGTTCCCATACAAAAAACTTTGCGACCGACCTTTTTTAAGTATCTAATCACTTTTGTATCTTTTTTAGATCAAAAGTTACAAGTATTTTTGGTTTAATGGTATGAAATTTGTTCAAAGAGGTCGGTTGAACAATTTTAATTGATTTTTCAAAGAAATTTTGAATTTTGGTCAAAAACTAATGAATTTACGAAAAAGATCGATAGTTTATTTGGCAAAGTTATAAAAAACTGTATAATTTTCAACTTTTTCTCGCATTTCTACAAAAAAAATCATGAAAAAGCTCGACTTTTTGGCTAAAACTCTCATTTTTCAAAAAATGGTCAAAACTTTTGTTCTAAGAAAGCTATAGAAGAGTTTAAATACTTAAATCGCATCAGAAAATTCTCATCTTTTTGATTTTAATGCTTAAAAATATCTAGATGAGGACTTTCATGATGCAAATTGATGAAAAAGTTCAAAGAACTTGAAAATAAACTCGAAAATCGGTCAGTCGCAAGGTTTTTTGTATGGGAACCCCCCAAATTCTATTTTTTTATCGGATTTAGAAGCAAATTTTACATCGGAAAATGATGTGATTTTTGGAATTCATTGAGAACTTCCAATATTTTGAAAATCTTGCCCCTCGCTAATATTGTGCAAAAGTGAATTGAATGAGATTATGGTCCATTTATAGTAACATTTAAAATACTATTCCTATATATTTTTTTTTATTTTACAAGTGTTTTTTTTTCCTTTCAAATCAGTTTTAATGTAAAATCAATATTGATATTGTTTTATTTTTCAACTTTTCAATACCTTTGAGAGATAACATAAAAATTTTATTAGATATGCTTCTTATTGTTTGACTGTAAAATTTTAAAATTGAGATTGACATGTGTCTAGATTTGTATTTTTGAGTGGCTCTTAAGGGATTCAAGGATCATAGTCGTAAATGTTATGAAATTAATAATAAAAACTTGTATAAAATAATTTAATTTTCTCTTCACTTCAACAATTTTCTGCTACTGTTCATCTGATAACGGTGTGTGTGTGTGTACGTGCATATCAAAACGGGTATGTGATGGAATGTAAAAATTAATAAATTTAATAGAAATATTGCAGAATTGAATTTGCAAGCACAGTTACCCAGACATTTTCTTTCAATTTCATTCAAATTTAACATTCAGACACAATTGTGGTTATAAAAGAGCATTTTATTATAAAATTTACATTGAAATAAGAATCATAATCAAATAATACACCAGAAAAGGAAACAAATGAATTACACTTTTGCATTTAATTTGCTTGCATTTTTCATGTCATCTCACAATCTCGAGCACTCTTCTCATGTCTCATGTTGACATTCTTTCACATGTTTCAATATAAAAAATAAATTAAATAATATAAAAAAATTGTAGTTTTATCCATTTTCGGAAGATGAGTAGAAGAGAGATCATGCGACATTCTGACGTTCGTTACAAATGTTTTTAATATGGAGAATTGTATATTAAAATATTCATTTTATTTTATGTCTTTTTTCGGTTTGTGTTCTATGGACTGGAAAATAATAATGCGATTATTGTGAATAATCACTAAAAAAAATAAAAAAAAAACACACACACAACAAAAATAGTAAAAAAAACACAGAAAAACAACAAGAAATGAGATCAGATATTTATGATGAAATTCTACACACATTAAATGCAAGAAAAATGTGAATTGTGTAGGCTTTTTTTAATCTCGCATTGAATTGCAATCATTGCTCTTATAAGTTAAAACCAGTATCTGAATCATAAGTTCTTTAACTAGAAAACTAAAACTATAAATAGAATGAATGATATCAGTTTTAATTCCATTTAAAAATGAGTCAAGAATCATAAATTGCCATCTGTTTCCCTAAAAATGTATTGTATTTGAAAAATTTTACGGTAGCTTTAAGAGGATTTTCAGTTAAAATTAAAGAAAATTTGTGTCATTATTATTAAAACAAATAAAAATTAAACAAGTCTCTGTGGTGTCCAGAACAAAAATAAAAAAAATATAAAACCCACAAAACACATTAATATTTAAATCAGAGTAGACCAGAGTCAAATTCATGTTTATTTGTTGATAAAACACTTCGTTGTTCCAGACAGTTTACAAATTTACATTATAATTTCTTTTGTTCCTTTTTTTTGCTTGTAATGGAAATAAAAATAAATGTACAAACAATTATAATTACATGTAAACTTTAGTATTTTATTTGTTTTTCTTATTTTACTTTATTTTAAACTTATTCTATAAATGTGGAAGCATATGGATCTGCAAATTTGTTTATTTTCATTTAAATTGAACTTAAATGGTTTAAAATAATTTCTTACATGATTTTTAAAAAACATTTTTAGTCTCAAAATGAAATTTTATCAAAAAAATTTGAATTTAAAAAAATAAAGATCACACAAAAAAACATGAATTTGCCTTAAGAGTGCGATTTCAAAGGATTCTTTGCAAAAATGTTACACTACAAATTCTAACTTCATCAAAATTTATAGAAGTTCTTAATAAATTTATATTTTTTCCCTGAAAATTCCCTTGTAACTCGTTTAATAAAGTAAAAGGAGGAAAAATAAAACAAAAATTGAATATACATCCCAATCCCAAAATTGAATTTGTTATAAAAATTTACAATGTGTGGTTATGGTGGGATAAATTTGATATTTTTTATATTATTTTTATTATCATAAGAAAAGAAGAGGAAACAAGAATCAAAAATGTTCATCTTCATATTCGATCAAACAATGTGTAAAAACTTTACATTATTTGCATACAAAGGAATTTTGGGGAAAGGTTTTTCTGAATTTAATATCAGCGTGCATTGTGATGAAATTGAATTTCTTCTGCAATTAAATTGTCTTAATCCCACTTTCATTTTCATTTACTCTTTCTTTGCCTCTCGCTGTCTCTTTGGCTTTTACCAATGTTCTTAAGATGCCAGAAATCAAATTTGGTCTCTACGATCTGAATGCCCTCATTTGAATTCTCTCTTTCTCGCTCTATCCCTTAATTGGTATGTCTACTTCTCATTCTCAACTCTTCTCTTTTTTCACTGTTGAAAGGTATACATTTTTCATTTATCATTTATTAACCCTTTATGTAGTATGAAAGAAAATTACAGCAACAAGTGACTCACGAAAAGCGATCATTTAATCCTAGAATCTTTTCACATTATAGGGTAAATTTTCTCAATTCTTTCAAAAAGACAGACAGAAGCTAAAGTCGTCTTCAATATCCTTGAAATCCACACAAAAAATTAAATGTTTCAAATAAAAGAAGAAAGGGAAAATTGATGTTGAAAATATGTGAAATTTGTTTTTCATATTTTTCTTTTACATCTTATGCCCTTTTTTTGATAAATTTTTTTTAGTGAAATTGAAGAACTTTGGATTATTAAAAATAAAAAATGAAATGAATCGTTTATACCTAAGGGTTCTGTTTTGTTGTTGTTAAGTGTTTTATTATTTATTTTTTTTTTCTTTCTTATTCAATGCCTCGTGAAAGAAAAAGGAAAAAAATATAAATAATAATAAAAAAGGATGTTGTGGACAGTTATTGATATTTGATGATGAAATTCTGTTCTCTTTTTTTTATTGTACAATGAGAGAGTTTTGCTATTCAATTTTTAATAAACAAAAAAATAATATTTTTTTCGAATCTTATAAAATTTTGATAAATAAATTTCCTACTATTGTTCAGTAAATCTGACACTTAAATTTTTCTGCTTCCTTCCTTTTTTTTCTTTTTAAGTTTCAATGAAAATAAAGGAAAAATGAAAAACCAATCTCGCAAAGTACAATAAATGTCGATTTTCTTTATTCCGTTTAATCCTGGTATTTTATCGTAATGTCCTGTTAAAAGTCAAATAAGTAAAGGAAGTTTTTGAAAGTTCACGGTTGAATTTGTCCTTACAAACAAGTATTAATTGGCTACTTCACTTGAATAAATTATTATATGACTTTTTGTTCAAAAGTGTGCTCTACCGTTGAATTTTACTGTATTTAAATGAATAAAAAATTGAAAAAATGAAGTAATTTGAACAAGAGAGGGATTCATTTGAATACGTTTGGTATGTAAATGTAGGCAAAAGAGGATGATAAAATAAAAAAATATATTAGTGTCATTAAAAATGTTGAGTGGAAGTCAAGAATGTGGGCTTATAATGAAAATGAGTGCATTTTTTATTTATTATTTTTTCTTAACAAGAACTTGAATTAATTTCAAGATAAAAAATATAAAATAAAATAAAATAAAAAAAGGAACTTAAAAAAATTCTTCCTCTTTCTGTAGGAGACCTTTAACGCCTCTTCTTATGTCATTTGTTGTCCCATTTTAAAGCATCTACTCACAAATTAAGAAAAATTGTTTCTTATCCAATATTTATGTGTGTTCGTATCTTGTTCTGAATAAAAATATAATGAGCAAAACTCATAAATTACAAAATAAAAGTTAAGAGCAAAAAAAATTGTCATCAAAATTACGGAGAAAAAAATCATAATAATAATAATATCAGACAAAGGATTTTTTTTTGCTATAGTCCAACTGTAAACATAAAGAATGCAGAATTAGTTTCGGCATTTTGTATTGAATTAACCTTAACCCAAAGAATAAAAGAGAATGAATAAAGGTAATTTGTGTGTTTGTGTTTGCAAAAAAATGTACAATAATAAACTTCCTAATAAATGACATCCCTTAATAATAATAAAACATAAAAATAAAGCAACTGAACTGAACATACCCGAAGCAGGTAGAAGTGAAAATAAAACAACATATGCACCTTAACTCATTTTCTGTTACAAAAATTTCTAATGCATTTTGATCGAATTCCAAATTAAATACAATAAAAAAAATACCTTTATATAGGAAAAAAAATAATAATAATTAATAGTTGGATGATGGTGCGATTTAAGGACTCGTGCGTTTCAATATTTATACTAAATTTTAACAGTGGAGAGCAAATAAAAATGTGTAGCAGCTGTCCTTGACAAACTGCATTTAGATCAAGAATATTTATTAGATAGTGGCTCAAATAAAATAAAATATGTGTTTAGTGAAAAAAAAAATTAAATTCATGTGGGTCAAAAATGTGTGTGTTTTTTTTGTTTTGAGCAGACCGTGTCTCGTGACAAATGTAATTTATTAGGGAGCACAAATTTAGAACATTCTTCAAATTTTGTTTTATTTTTATATTTAAGTCAAAAAAAAAATAAATAACAAGAATAAGCCAATGTTAAACAAGCATCATTAAAACTCTTATTAAAATTAATAGAACACGCGTGTTGATTTAAATTCACTGATAAAATATGTAAAATTTAATACAGAATTTCGTTAATCAAGAAAAACATCATCATTATCATGTGTGTTAGAGACAGGGAATTTTTGACATGTATAATACCCTGGATTAGAATTTGTTTTTTAATTTTTTTTTCTAAGATACAAATGCATAGAAGATTAAAGTTTGTTTGACATTTCTTATAAATGGCTTGAAATGATATTTACTAGATGAATTCCCCCTTTTATTTGTCAATTTACAGGGAAAAAGAATCTCATATGCATTTATATTAAAAAAAACATTGGGAAAATGAGTGATGAATCACATTTAAAGATGCTTTTACAGAACTGGCTTACCAATCAGTGTCAATTCAAGTAAAAGTGGTATTTTAATGCCTGTCCTGCTTTGTTTTTTATTGATGGGTGTTTTGTAGCCATGAGGGGTCCAAAAGCAAATCTATGGCAATATCCAAGGATGTATCATCATTCAATGTCTCAACATAGAGCCTGCAATTAAGTATCGAGATCGAAATTATTTTCTTTTCGGATCAAATGACTACTAAGACACTGAAACTCCCTGGGACGTCAATTATCAGAATAATTTTGTTGTGAATCGATGCTTTTTCATCTCATATCAATGACAGACTTACCTAAAGTAGCCATTTTTTCTTTTATATTTCATTAAAATGACATCAAAACCCAAATAAACACGATTGAGTGAGATAAATTTGAAATGTGTCAAAAAATTAGACGTACGTCGATGTCTCTTTACTATTGATGATTGATATTTTAATCCATATATAATGCCACCACCTGATACAAACATTTGAAACAGACATCACTAATGACATAGAAAACAAAAAAAGTTCTTGTAAAGAAGAAATTTGATATAAATTAAAAATCGTATTTGAAAGAACAAGCAAAGTAAATAAACACTTGAATTGACACACGTTCCGATGCACATATCAGTTGAATTGAATTAAAAGCACTTTTCTCGGCATTTATTGATATTTGAGCACATGCAAGTGAAACGTGTCACTTTATATTGGAAGTGTAATGTGTTTATTTTGTAGCTCAATATACAAGAACTTTTATTAAATAATAATAAAAATAATAATAAAATTGTATTGAAGTGAATTGAAATTGAACAAGAAATCACTTGATAAAAGTCAGATATCAAATAACAAGCAATTTAGATAACGGTCAATTAATGTTGTGACTGAAATTAAAGGAAAATCTTATTCTGAGGATCGAAATTAAATTTAATTTCCTATAAAGACGGAGGATAATCTATTTTTAATATCAGAAAATACTCGATTACCTTTTATTATATACTTCAACTTGAATAATCTTGTCATTTTAATGATATTTTATTGACTGAATCACGTCTAACAATACAAAAAAAAACATACAAGATAATAAAAAAAAGAAATAACAATAAAAATCGCTATAAAACTAAATTTTCATTTATTTTCTCGTGATTTGCCTTGAAAATGCATGTGTTCCATTAAGAAAATACACAACACACATTCACATGAAAAATTGATTTTCTGTTTTCAAAGAGATACGAAATTTAAACATTCCAAAAGTTGTTCTGCACATTTAAGCTCACAATTTTCTTTTTTTAATGTATTCTGATGTCAGCAAATGACTCGCGAAACTTTTATCATACATGTGTATTATGTTAGGCAAGGAGTATAGTGAACATAAAGAAAATATTTGTTTAACTGTTGCAATTGCTTGTAAAAGAAAATCCTTTCTTATTTGTTATGATATTAAAGAAAATGACTTGAGGAAGAGAAAAAGTTTATCGTTGATATTTTCTATACAATGATTTCATTAAAAAAAAATATGAAGTTTATGTGGAAAATTGTATAAATTTCAACTGACGCTAATTCACAATGACATAATCTTTCGTTTTCTTATCTCTTCCTCAATTTTAAAGGATTTGTGTGATGATTATAAAAATAAATTACATTTTCATGCCTCGTTGTTTAGCCATATTTATTATTATGAAAAATACTTGGCATATCATGGAAACCAAGAGATTAGCTCTAAATGAGGAAATTTCTGATTCGTTACACATTTGGGCTAATAGAGCTAATGTCAACTTTTCAATGAAATGAGCTTGAATTGCATGAAAGAGTAAAAAAAGATGCATGAAAGTTCTTTGAGTACTCATATTGACTTTCACTCGTTTTCTTAGTTTCATAAGCAGATTGAAAGAAAGAATTTAATTAGAATTTTTCATGGAGTTAAAGGCAAAAGCCATTCATTGGGTTTCTTGTTCTACAAAAACACGTGTCAATGCGAGTATTTCAAACAAAATCTGGTCATAAAATGTAAAACTTAAACATAAATTACCGAAGAATCACGTGAATGTAACCTAATATAAAAAACTTTTATTTGTAATTTTATTTTTTTCTCTCTAATTAACACCACTTTCCTAAATGAATACTTAAAATTCCTCAACAAAAAAAAATACACATGTTTCACATTCATCTTCCTCATAAAGATAGAAAAACAAAGAAGTTGCCATTCAACTAGAAACAAAATTTCAAAGAAATTCCAATCAATTCAATGTATTCTTTTACTTGTAGCCATGTATAATCACCTGTCACGAAACACACAGCCTTCAAACATAAAAATTTCATCAATAATAAGACAAGACAAGAAATAAATAACGGATCACAATTGCCCATTTAAGCAAATGAACAAGTCAATGTTGTCTATCTTATTCTCAATTGAAAACATAAGTTTTATTGCGAATCGCAAATGGCAAATCAAGTATCATTAACTTCATTTCATTTTGTATTCACTTAAAATACATATTTTTATCTGTAATCGAAGTACACTTAAGTAATAATAATAATTACAATTATAAAATGGATTAAATGATACAATAAATTATTTTTTCTTTTTAAATTAAATTCAAATGTGATATCTCGCTCTTCAGATCACAAAATAAAATTACTGTTATGGATAGAAAATTTTCTCAGAAATCTTATTAAAAATAAATAAATTGAGAACAACCAACTTATTGCTACTATCAAGTAGCACTGTCTGGTAAGATAAAGAAACGGTAGTAAGAATTCTTTGTGTGTGTATGTAAAAGTGAATGAAATGAAAAATAATTCATTTTTCTTTATCAGACAACGAATAAAAGATACGATGACGGCGATGATATTAACAGTAAAAATACTGAAAGAAGTGAATATGATGATAGATGACTTCTGTTCTTTTCTTCTATAATAGAAAATAACAAGGAAAACAACATTGATATGACCAAGTTTCTTTTCTTTTTCATATAAATCCATATTTACCCTGATTAGATTACCTCCTCCTGTCACTCTTAATCAAATACAATAAATAAATAAATCAGATTTATTATTATCGTACTAGACAAATTCCTGAAATTGCGATTTCCACACGTAGTCACCCTTTATAGTTCTCCTTTGGTGTTGTTTCAATGTCTGACTTTAGGATGGACACATTAATTCCATTAAATTTGATGAAATTCCCGAAAATTTTTATCTTTTATTAAAGGGAATGACATTAAATGACCTTATTTAATCCATACAAATAATGTGAAAAGTCCCATAATCTTAAAAACTTTTGTGGACTCACGTTCAGTTCCACTATAAAATTGAACATCAAAGGTAATTTTACTTCATTTAATAGCATAAAAAGAAGAAACTCAAGTACTCCTTAATCTAATCTACTTTTGATCATAAAATTTATATCATAAAATAATGGTAATTCATAGGCTTTAAAACCCAAAAAGAATACTAAACTAACTTTATTTGATGCTTTAATAGCTATAAAGAACAATTTGTATGCCGTGCAAATGTATTGTGAATGTTTCCATTAAATATGAAAGAAAAAGTTATGGATCACTGATATTCAACCTGAAAGTATTAAATTTTATAGAAAATAATGTTTGAAATTTTAAAATTAAACTGAATAAGGTTGTTGAAGAGAAAAATTGCAATTTGCACTTAGATTTTTTGATTCTCTTGAATTTCACACTATTATATTCATAAGTACAGTGGGTTTAATTGAATTTCGGTCTGTCTTTTAATGGAGATTAATTTTATTTGCTAATCACGCTTATCAAGATAGGCAAATTGACGAAGTACCATTAAATTATCTGTTTTTTTATACAGCCATAATTTGTCAAACCGTAAAATTGTTTGACCAGTTTTAGAAAATTATAGTTTGATAATTTCTCACTTTATAAAATATGCCATGTTTAAATTGAACTCACTGTACATAAAAAGATAAAGTTTTTTCAGATAAACGTCTCATATTAATAATATAAAAGATATGAAATATGCTTTGTTATCATAGTCTCATTGTACGAATACACTTGAAAATCAATGATCTTGATCCAATTCACTTTTATTTTCCAGCTTCTATTTAAAAAGTTTTTTTAAACAAAAGGATTAAAAATTTTTAAAAGATTATTTAAAGTTCCATATTTACATAGTTTTAATGTTATTTTAAATTGAATCATCCTCAACATGGTGCCTCATCTAAAAAAATGGACTTTAATTGAAATTGCATAACACATCATATCAAATATACACAAACATTACATACAATATGCCATTGCACCCTTTTTCATCTCATATTATTCAATTCTATTTATATCTATAAAACTTTCTGTATTGTATAACATACATCCCATAATAGTTTATTTTTATGCGCTGGCATACAATCACACTGTTCCTTACTTTTATGAATTACTTTTTTTTTCTCTGTTGTTGTTGTTGCTATTTGAGTGACTTGTAGTACTACTGCTTTAACATAATTAATAATAAAAAGCACCCTCATCCAGTACCGAGATACATAGAGAGTGTAGTGTGCACTCAACTGTTGGATTCAAGTTCCTCGTAAAGTTATCGTAAATAGTAAAATAAATATTGGATCTGCGCATGTGCATTTTATGCGTCCATTATAATGCGTTTATATGATAGAAATTTTAGTCTGAGTAACATTTTTAACAAAAAAATACATGAAAAATTGATTTCTGATAAAATTTCATGATATTAAGGAAATTTAACTAAAATAAGAGAGATTTAGAAATAGATATTGAAATTACATTGAATTAAAGGCACATTTGCTGAGATATTGATCAAAATTCGCCATTGTAAGTATGTTTTACAATGAATTTCTCTAATTTCTATTTAAATAGATCATTTAAGAGTTAATGAACCAAGTTAACAACTATTAAAATGGAATAAGTGAAGTTAAAAGTAATAAATTATTTATCAAGTGAATGTTAAATGAACGTGACTTGACTGCTCTACTTCTAATATAAAGTCATTTATTTTTATATTGTTTTAGAATAAATTTACGAAAAAATAAAGTACTAATTTTACCTTTTTTTTGTATCATTTTAGGTTATAACTCCGCAAAAATGTGGTGACGTGTATTTGTATGACCTGCTCCCAACTCCAATTCGAGGACCACCATCATCTTCATTTTCTTCACTTCTTCTTACACCTACAAGTATGTCATCTGACCAAGACGCATACGATATACCAAAGCCAGCTACACCAGTGAATTACGATATGCCACGTCCAATGAGTCGAAGTACTCCAATTCGTGATGTGACACAAGCTCGTGGCGAGGAATCATATGACATTCCACGTCCTGTTACAAATCTACTATCACAACACAACTCAACACCGAGTAGCTCTAATTCGTCCCTACTAACATCAGATTTTAGTATGTCTTCATCAAATCGAAGTTCTCTTGCTATGCCAGATTATGATATTCCAAGACGAAATCCACAGGGATTTCTAAGACAGACTCCACCACCTCCACATACTCCTGGAACTCCATTAAGTACATATGACACTCCACATCACATGTCATCTTCACAATTACAACAAGTACCACAACAAACACAACACATAGCATGTAGCACGAAAAAAGAACTTCCACTAGAACTCTCCTCGGCACTTGAAACACTTGATAGATTACAGACTGAAGCAACTACTGCTGTAACACGTCTCTTGTCATTCGTCTGTCCAAATTGGAGGCTACCTGAAAAACTTGATCCAGTTTTAATGGATTTGAAACTTGCTGCTGTCCGATTACGTACTGCATTACATGATCTCTCTGAATTCGGGGAAGGTGCTCTCGGTAATGCAGCAAAGGCTGATGATAAAAATATTGCAACAAAATTACGGCCATTAGTGAAAGCATTGAAAGATGCTGATAAATTAATACATGATGCTTCACACAACTTGGATATCGTTGGATGGACGGTTGATACATTACAAAGAACTTCTATTTCAGCATCATCTAATAGTTTGAGTTCGCCTGATAGTCTTGACCAGCTAATTGCATGTGCTCAAACCTTGACAGATGATGTGAGGCAAACAGCATCATTCATTCAAGGTAATGCAACGCTATTATTCAAACGTCAAGGATCATCTCCAACCACACCAACCGGAAATAATAACGGAAATGGAACAGGTGAATGGCTAGAAGATTATGATTATGTGAGTTTAGAGACCAAAGAAGCTCTTGCCAAGAAAAATGCTGAAATTCGTGATGCTCTACCACAAGATTTACAGAAGAATTTTGAAAATATCGTTAAAAATGCCGAAAGTGCATGCAATGAAAAACCCACAGAACTTGATCCTAACGATAAATCCTTATTGATTTACTACACCACACAAACAGTCACTCACATGGGCTATTTACAGCAAGCAATTGATGCTTTTCTCGAGACTGTCGAACGTAATCAACCACCTAAAATATTTCTTGCTTATGGCAAATTTGTCGTACTATCAGCTCATAATCTTGTCAATATCGGAGACATTGTTCATCGTAATGTGTCATTACAGAATGTTAAAACACGAGTGTTGTCATGTGCTGATGCCCTTTCAGACGCCTTGAAACAATGTGTGACAAAAACCAAGAAGGCAGCTCAACATTTTCCCAGTGTAACAGCTGTACAAGAAATGGTGGACTCAGTGGTGGATATTTCACATCTTGCAAGAGATCTCAAAATTGCAATGCTACAAACCGTAGCTCCAACTGTAATGAACCAACAATAAAATGAGTTCCTTTTAACAAACAATACGCACACACAAACATATTATAAAAATCCTTGCATATTGTAAGGATCATAAGAAGATCTCAGTATAAAAATTTTGCACACAGGACTTTTAGCTGTAACTTTTTCAAATCAACGAAATTCAAGTTTGACCAATTTTGAAAATAAAATTGAAACATAACAACTGCCAAAATTACAGTGCTAGAATTAAACTTTTAATAGTTATTATAAAAAAAGACATATAAATAAAAAAATTATAATACTTATACAAGATTTATAATAATAATAAAAAGATCTACTTTAACAAAAAAAAAGTTCGGTGTCTATTTTAATCATCAAGCAATATCCACCTCTTTTTTACATTCATACATGAGATACTTAGTCAAAATTTAATTCAATTATGAATTATTAGAAGTATTATTATATAAGATATTAAAACCTGTATGTCTACTAAATTTACAAAAACATATATAAAAAAATATTAACTAAATAAAAGCTTACTATTAAAATATTGATGTAAATTAAACTGACATGGCACGAAAGTTAAAAAAAAAATGAGATGAGAGATATCAAAATCAGAGGTCAATATGACAGAAATTTGAATAAAAGTATTATAAAGATAAATAAATTGAAATTATTTATTAATAAAAATGAAAATTAAATAGTCAGAAATTTATTTTTACTCCCTACTCCTTAAATAAAACCTTACGAACTTTGAACTGAAGTCGTTGATTTTTTTTCATCCTTAATTTCATTTCAAACAAAAATCAACCGTCCTCTTTTCAAATAATTTGTAAGTTAATTATGTTTAATTGTATATTTATTTAAAATTAATTATAAAATTTTAAGCACATAATGTAATAAAATTATGGATAGAGAAGTTATAAAAGTTAAAAATAATGAGAATGAAAGATATGAAAAAAATATGATGTCTTAAAAAATAAAAATTACTTTATCAAATATTATTAATAATCAAATGATATAATAAATTAAAAATATTCACAAAAATTTCAAAAAACTGTTTAAATTTTTTCTAAATTGCGTAAATGAGTGAGTAAAAAGGTGCGTTTGACCTATAAAAAGTATGACGTTTCATTAGGATTTTATAATTTTGATTTTAGTTCACATTCATTCCATTTTATTTATTTCAATTAATAAGGTAATTCTAAAACATGCATTATATTATCTTAACACAGTATATCAAATTTTGAATTCGATCTTCGAAAAAGTTATTTTTAGCTTGTTAATTTATATCCTAAGTCAAATCCTTACACAAAATTCTTCAAGACAAAATTGCCTTTAGTGATTGTAGACCATTTTTAGAGTCTAAGGCTCAAAACTACCCAAAATCAATGAATGGTATGATGGTGTTGTGGATATTGACCTCAGAGTGGCGGCAGCTAATCGTCCTTAATGGCGTGTTATTTCATACCAGCCACACCCAAAACCTCGGGGTAAACGGTAAACGTTATTACAAATTTATTTGGCTTTAACATTCAACATGATATACCTGAAAATCTTGATATGAAAAAATCGTCAATGATTATTGCAAAAAATAATCTTCAGTTCAACCTTAACTTTTGTGACAACAGCTCCAAAATCATTTTCGTCAAATTTTGAAACAAAAAAAAAAAATTAAATGAAAAATAAAAATTTGATTTTCGCTTATGTAATTTTTTTTACAATTACCGTATATTTTATTAATAAAGTGACATGTGAAACAGTTGACGGTTTGTACTTATTTTCCTATTCATTTCTTTATTGTATAATTTTTTGATTAAATGTTTTTTTAAGATTTTCTTGATCGACAAAACGAACATTGTGGCAATACTCGATACATTGAGCCATTTATTCATGGCGGTGAACGAAAAATGGCAAAATATTGGCCCTGGGTTGCTGCTATGCAAATAAACAGACATTATGCTTGTACAGCAAATTTCATATCACGAAATAAGGCAATTACAGCAGCACATTGTTTTGAATCAAACCCACACATTAGAGACATTTCAATTAAAATATTCACAAATGATCGTAAATTATGACTTTTAAAACATATCTAACAAAAAATTTAAATAAAATTTTCTTTCAAATCTTAGTTGTTGATGTGACCAATTACAAAATGCATCCAAAATTCATTCCAGAAGAAATTCCAAAATATGACATTGCTATTTTAGAAACGTCATTTATTGGTATGAAAGAGTTCGTTCCTGTCTGTCTTACAAAAGACGTAGTTGCAAATAAAGGTCAAGTCTTAAGCTGGACACCATCTGACACAAATAACCCATTGGAACTTTTTGGGACAGAAATGAACAAAGTTCAAAATACGAAATGTTCAAGTATTGTTGATCCAATGCCAGATCATGCGTTTTGCGTGGGTCATAAAACAGATGATGCTTGGTTTTGTAATGGTGACAGTGGTGGTGGATTTATGGTTAAAGATACTGAGAAACGGTATTATTTGAAAGGCATTGTTGGAACTGGAATGGTTGAGGGAGGAGAATGTGTTGATAATCATCCAGTTGTTTTTACAGATGTCACGAAATTTTTGAATTTCGTTATATTTGGAGAGGATGTGAGACGAAAAAAACCTTCAAGAACGACATGTGACGATTATTCTACATTAAGAAATTTAAATGGAGCTCTAGTAAATGTATTGGATATTCCAGTTCCGAGAAATGGTGCAAAATCTGGTTTAACGATACAAATAAAATTTGCGTATTTAAATCCAGTTACGAGTTTTAATCAGAAGCCTCTAATTTTAGTAACAAAAAGTGATAATGAGATATTTCGTGATATAAGAAATGGGCAACCAGTTTCATTGAATATTAAATACTTCTTGAATGATAATATTCCGGTCATAAAGAATATTTTTGTTGATAATCAACAAATTTGCAGAAATTCAATCGGTAAATTAAATTGATTGTGTGATATTATCACCTATTTATATGCTTTTTTTTAATTCTAGGAAAATCTTATCAGGAAGAAGACAGCTTTTATGTATTTCAACAAGGCAAGCAACTACAAGATACACAGAATAATTTTCAACAACAGACTTACCAACAGCAAGATGTTCAAAATAATTTTCAGCAGCCATATCAACGACCAGCAACACAGATAAATTTCCAACAACAGACTTACCAACAACAAGATGTTCAAAATAATTTTCAACAGCCTTATCAACTAAGGCGGATACAGACAAGTTTTCAACAGCCTTATCAACGACCAGAAACACAGAACAATTTTCAACAGTCTTATCAGCAGCCGTTAAGAATTCAACCGGTTTTCACCGTGGCCCAACAAAGTCCCATAATTTATAATCAACCAACTACAACAGGACCAATAGTTTTGAATGAGTCTATCCTAAAACGGACGATCCACAATCCTGATAATAGAGTCATTAAAATTAAATCTTCGGTGAGATATACGTAAAACGTGAGGTTTTCTTTTGAGCTCATTGTAAAATAAAAATTTGCAATTCATGATTGACAATAAACATTTTTTCATATATTTTTATATTATTTTAAAGCATCATATAATTCAATTTAATTTTCTTACATTTAATAAATACTTTTATTTTTTTTTATCATATTAAAAATATAGACTATGCACCATAAATTCTTTACCATCTCATATTATAATTATTGAAATTTTCTTTGGTCAATGTATTTTTAAGTACCATTTTGATTTGATATGAAAAAATAGATCTCATTTGGGGGTCAAACTACATTTTTTCGTTGATGTAATTTATTCTTAGGCTGGAACCATGTCTATTTTAAAATGAATTTACTCTGAATTTCCACCGGTTAGGAGCATTGCATCCTCTGGCAGTGGCTCACGTTTATATTGACGGTCTGTTACTAAATAAACCACGATTGCGCCATAAATGATTAATCCAGTCCCAATACAATTTACAAGGAGACCTTCGCTAGGAAGTTCTGCGATATTTTTACTGTAAAAAAAATAGACTTTTATTAATTGTAACTTTAAAATAATTTAATATTAACTTACATATGGAAGAAAGCCTTTTCAGAAAGTCCTAGGAGAGCTGCCCCGATTGCCATCACAAATCCAAGTAATCCAAAGAAAATATGAGCCGGCATTACAGTTTCCCTTATTGGTTCCTTTAATTGAGGAAATAAAAATGTGACAAATCCCACAACATATTGCATTGCAAAAATTATGACAGCACTCAATCCAACCCACGAATGTAACGAGTACATGTTCGGAATTGGTGGATTATTGAGATTATGTGAATCAAAGACTGCAATTAGTGCAATAACAGTAAAGAAAAATGCACCAGCATGAATTGATGCATGTGTGAGTTTCAATGGACGTTTTCTTGCATAACGAAAACCACGATAGACGAGAATTGAATTGCCATACAAGAAAATCATTCCAAGGGTCATTAACAGTGGATGCCAATTAAATTGAACTCTTGGATTTGATGTCCATGCTAAACCATCCAAGTGAAGTGCAATCCAGCAAATCATCAAAATTACTATCACAATTCCAACTAACTGGGAAATTATGTAAAATAAACGAAAATTCACTAAATTCTTTGATGTACTTCCAATTTCGTCCATTGTTCGATTCGGTGGTGTGCTTGTGGCAGGTTGTGATGGGTTTTCAGGGTTGTGCTCCTAAAATATAAGTAAATCCGATATTTAAAGTAAATTTCAACTCCAAAATAATTCTTTCTATGCTCCGACTCAGACAAAATACAACTAATGTTACTTTGGTTTAACACATAACAGCATCTCTTACATTAATTTCATTCATACACCAAAAAACGCGAGTTAGTTAACGGTAACTCTCTTTCACTAATAAAAAGTACCCATTATTTTACTTCTATTTTACTTTTATCATTCTTTTTTTTTTAGATCGAAATGCACTTACACTCATGTTCAAAAAATAAATGAATTTCTATGCTCACTGATCTCTTTTAAAACAATAAAAAAAAAATAATAATAAATTCACAAGTAATGCAAAAAATAAAACTTCACTGTTAAAGTTACTACGCCGTACTTTTGAATGAAATTAAATTTATTTAAAAACGTTATTGTAGTTAATTTGATGATTCAAGTACATAATTCATATGTGAATTGTATGTCATACAAATAGTAATGCCACGATTACTCTGATACCGAGTATTTATCGAGAATTGTTTATCCATAGCACTTATTGTTATGTGTTGCATGAATGAAGGAATATTTAATGTGAATTTGTTCTGATTGTGATTTAATAAGAGATTGGATATTTTTGGTATTCAGTAACTTCGGTTATTTTACGAGATGTTAATGATGACTAGTTAGCTGATCTTAAAATAGTTACAAGATCGCAATCACATTTCAATTCTAACGTTCTCTAATTTTCTGATGAAAAAAATGAATTTGGCAAAATTAGAAATTAGTTAATCTTAACCCTTTGACTCCCCGTGTCCCATATAAGGGACAAAATTTCAAGAATTTTTTAAAAATACATTTCGTCAAAAAAAAGATAAAAATTAACTACCATTCATACCATTCTACCATTTACATATTTAAATTACATGTCGTTTATGGGTGTATTTTAAATTAAACTAATTGGATTTATGAAACAACATCAGGAAAATTAGTTTTTAAGATGTTTGCTTCTGTCCCTCATAAGGGACACCGGGACTCAAACGAACTTTTTTTAGTGATAATTTCTTACAAAAATTAAAATTTGCAATCGTTGAATCCCCTGGTCCCTTATAAGGGACACTTATTCTTCCGTTGAGTCCCGTGGTTCCTTATAAGGGATAGTTAATTTCAAGGTCAAGGAAGGATGAAAAAATTCTGAAAAAATTAATTTAAGCTTTTTTAAGCATCAATAGTAAGAATATATAATCAAAAAAAATTCTAGCTCCCTTTGTTTTAATTCGGGAGTGAAAGGGTTAAATTTTGAATTTAACCCCATTTCGGCTCTAATATTAGAGCTAGAGGCTTTATAATGGTGACTATTGCTTGATATAAAAGAAAAAAGTCATAGCCGATTGGTGACTGGCATGCACAATAGTCCTAACTGATGGTCTAAGTATAAATATGGCAATCCTTTAAAACTACATTCGAATTGAATCTCGATTACTCGACTAATAATAACCGATACTCCAATAATAAAAAAAAAACGATTTGCAATCTCTTAACTCATAGCTATTTTATGACATTCAACAGTTTATTTTACTGTGTAAGAAAATTGAATAATTTTCATTCGATATTTTTTTCTCAATGAAAATTTTTAAATTGAAATGTTAATTTAAGAGACATATTTAAACAAAATTTTGTATAATAAGAGATTAACGGGTTTTTAATATAAATAATTTTTCAATAATTTTCATCTGATGAGAAACGTTCACCCTTTTTTCACAATTCATTCAGATAAAAATATGGTCCAAAAACGACGCTTTAATTACTGTCTAAGCAAATATTTTTTCTTTAAAAAAAAACAATTAAAATGAACAATAAAATTAAGATAACATATCGTCACACGTGAATTAATCACCTTAACTTCATACAGAATAACATATTTTCCGGGAATGAACTGATATAACTTTAACAATATTGACACTTATCCAAACATCATAAAAAACTTGAAATGTAATGTTTATTTGTGAATTTTTAATTTTATTACGATAATTTTAATTGAATTCAACACTTTTTACGCATTTAAAAATAATTCAGAACTGTATTTACCTTTTTTTCACTTCAAATTCAAAACATATGCTTTAAATTTTTATTTTTTATGATGAGACAAAACTCTTTTTGGTAATTTTCACATTGATAGACAACTCACAAATGAATGAATGGAGGAATCAATGAAATTCTCGTTGCTTTCTGTTATCATAAAACAAAAATATGAGAGAATCAGCCCACATCATTATCATAAAATTCTTCATACATCAGTAGAATTTTAAGTTAGAAGTACTCTGAAAATGAGAGAATATTTATAAAGGGACATGCGTCGATTTATCTCAGTATGATGTACAAAAATTAGCTATATGGGATGCAAACAAGTGGCAAAGTAGACGTTTAAAATGATAATATAGTAAGCTTATTTGAGTTAATCATTAGATAAATACTTGTTGCAGTGTAATCGATAATGATCACGTTTTACGTTTATTAATCAGAAAGAAAGGTCGTTCAAAAGAGAGATGGAAAAATTCCATATTGGAAAATTCCGTAAAAAATTAAGTTTTCTTGGTAAAATATGATTACACTTAAAATTAGAGCTAAATTTGTTTTTGATTGTTATTAATCTAACGATATTATTTAGAGTTCAAAAATTTTTTACATTTACAGTCAGTTCAACTTCGTCTCTCAAACCATCATGAAATCAATTTCAATATTCTTAGTTGCATTCCTAATTTTAAACACTCAAATAAAATGGATATCAGCATTAATTTTTATGAGAGATATCGCTGTTGGGGTAAAAATTTTATTGTTTTATTTATTTTATTCATGAATTCATAAGTGAATTTTTAGGTATTATTTGCCCTGGCAGTTCCTTTACCATCAGATGATCCATATTTATCAAATGTCTTCATGTCATTTAATTTCGAATCTAATTATGCATGTCCTGTGTCAGCAGCCGATGTTACAAATCTATATTTCGATAAAGTAAGACAATTTGTTTTAAATTTATTTTTTATTCTACAAATTGAATATTAATTACTTAATTTTTTTAAAATTTTATATCAAAGTTTCAACTTCCATATGATAACGTTGATCCAGAATTAGATGATTACAGAAGACGTCCATTGCAAGGTCGTAAGCGAAGTATTTCAAGTAGTAATCGAGAACTCAAACAACAGATTACGAGGAAAAATGTTTACCGTGCTATTGAAAGTTATTCATCGAAGCCTTGTCTTCTTCGTTCGATTTGTGAAGCTGCAATCACTCCATTTTCGAAACATAATGGAGTTTTAGGAGATATAGTTCTTGTTCTTTTAACGTAAGTTTATTTTAAATATTTTAAAATTAAAAAATGGGAAATTCTAACCACTGGGTGGCTTAGAAAAGCGCATTTTGATGGGACTCGTTTCATTGAGTATAATCAAGTTTTGTTATTATTTAATAATTATAAATTTAAAAATGGCTAAATGTTTCAAAATTTTTTTTCAAATGTTTTAAAAAAGTCGTATTTATTTTAAAAAAAATTAAAAATGACGGTTTAAAATAAAATTAAAATGACAGTTATTTTCAATGATAGCCGCCATTTTAAAAATAATTACCATTTTAAAAAAATAACCGCCATTTTGAAAAAAAACCGCGATTTTGAACTTAGCAGCCATTTTGAAAATTTTTGGAAAAAAAATATTTGAAAAAATCGGATATTTGGGCTTTTGACTGTTTCAGGCTTTGGAGCCCAATCCCTGAGCCCAATCCTTGAGCTTAATATCAGAGTTAATGAGTTATAGTTCACTTTAGTAAGCTTCTTTATCTAAATAACAAATTATCAATTTTTTTAATTTTTAATTTTTTTATTTTTAACGGTTTTTCAGGCTTTGGCGGCTCCAAAGCCCAATCCATGAGCCCAATCTCAAAACTAATGAGTTATGGATGGATCGGACCTATAGATTTTCGGACAAACGGTAATAGTGCATTTTTTCTTACGAAATGCACAAAAAAAATAAGTACCAAATCTATTCTGGGACCATATTTTTGGGGCTAATTTAGAATTTGCTTATTTTCTGAGCAACTAAGTTGTATGCTTGTGTGGATCAAGGAGGGGGTTTAAGTTCTGATGGTGTTTTTTTGTGCTATACAATGAGTAGTGAGGTTCAGTAAAATCATGTAAATTAATGATTTTGATTAGGGTTTTTCTTGAAACTTATCATTTTTAAAATTAGCGGTCATTAAATTTTGGGGGACATACTTTGAAGGGTCTAGTCAAAAAAAGTTAAAATTATTTCAAATGGCCTATTTAAATTTTAATATAATATTCTATGTTGGTATCTTTTACAGCCCTTCAACATCATCTTTCGAAGAAGGAATAAGCAGAGAGTATTACTTAGCAGAAGAATTTGGACACAAAAATAAGAGTTGTCTTGAATTTGAATTAGAATGTCCGAATAATATGTTAGACTTGTTCACAAAATTGTCTTAAACTGATATTATATTTTTTTTTACTTTTATGTATAAAAAACCTTTTTTTCTAATTTAATTCAACTTTTTAAATTTAATATCTGTTTTAAAGGTGATTTCATGCATGTTAATCCAAATGCGACGGCAAATTTCATCTTTGAACAAAACTAACCTTTATTAGACGTTCGGCCGAGTTACTGAAATCCATTATGCTAGTGATGAAATAAATCATTACTGATGAGTGACTCTTAAATATGTTCTTATGTAGATCAACAAAGAAGGAAATGCCTGTTCTAGTTACAAAAATTGACATGATATTTACAAATATAATTAGACTATCGTTAACCTATTATTGGCCGTAACATGAAACATTATGGATAAAAAATTAGAATTTTTGTATAAAATGCATTTTGAGATTCTTATATAAATTTCATTAAATTTTCCTTCAATATTTTCCAATGATACAAAATTCAGGTGATGCAATAATGGGTTAAAGTACTCTCGAATTTTTATTGTTAAAATTCTAACGGAACTCTTTTATGACAAGTTTTTGAATATATTTTTAAAAATCAGTACAATTTTGTCTGCCATTCAATCATGAGAACATTCCAAATATTCTTAATTTCATTTTTGATCCTCCTTACTTTTGAATTAAAATGGTCATTCGCCTTGATTTTCATGAGGAATGTAGCCATTGGGGTAATTATTTATATTATTTTATTAAATTATCATTTTATTTCATATCAAGTGCATGATCTTTTTGTAGAATTTGATTGCCCTTGCAATTCCGCTATGGACTGAAGATCCATTTTTATCAAATGTCTTCATGTCATACAATTTCGAGTCAAATTATGCAGGACCAACGTCAGCACCCGATATTACGAATCTTTATTTGGATAAAGTAAGATGATTTCATTTAATTTTATTATTGTAATGAAAAAAAAAAATTATTTAAATTTATTTTTTAAAGTTTCAACTTCCTTATGATAAATTCGATTCAGAATTAGATGACTACAGAAGACGTCCCTTGGGAGGAGTTCGTAGAAGTATTTCAAGTACTGTACCAGAAATGAGACAGCAGATAACTCGTAAAAACGTTTATCGTGTCATTGAGAGTTATTCATCGAAATCTTGTCTTCTCCGTTCAATTTGTGAAGCTGCAATCACTCCTTTTTCCAAGCATGATGGAATTTTAGGGGATGTTGTTCATATTCTCTTAACGTAAATCAATTTGATTTAAATTCAAATAGATTTTTTTATTTTATATTTTACAGTCCTTCTACATCATCACACGAAGACGGAATGAGTCATGAATATCACATAGCTGAGGAATATGGATGGAAAAATGGAAATTGTCTTGAATTTGAATCAGCTTGTCCGAGCAATGGCTTGGATTTATTTACAAAATACTTTTAATTATATTTTTAGTACAATTTAATTTTAATATTTAAATTTTTAATTTGCACATTGAAACAATTTAACTTTAAATAATATCTCAGGTCTCAATTAAAATAATACATTTGGACTACAACGAAGTACAGATTCGATTAATTTTACAGTACATGATTATTTTTTTTAATTAAACAAATTATCTATTTTCAGTCTACATATTTTCTGATAAAATCTGGATTATCTTTTCTGTATTTTTCGTAACCTTTCCGGTAAATTTCCTCCATTTGCTCAGTTGGTGTAGGTTTGATGTCGGTATATTTACTCAATGCCAGGTAACAAGCATGAACTTCCGCAACACGCTCCACAAATTTTGATTGATATATGGCGATATTTTCCTTTAATTGGTTCACCCAAACAGCCGCACGTCTATATTTTGTTTCAAACATTTCTCGTTCATCCGTCAATGTTTTATAATCTTCAGGAGACAGACAGTTGATTGGATCCGTTTGAGATGAGCCGTCAGATTTTTTATTGCTATTCGATTGTTGACTCATTTTGGACATGTACAGACTTTTGTAGTGTTTGTAATGCTGCACTAATTCAATGTTTTCTTTCTTTAACTGAATTAAATCATTCTGAAAATACAAAAAAAAAATTGTGAAAATGAAAAGTTTTGGATTCAAAATTAAATTACCTTGAGTTGTGAAATTTGAACATTATTTGAGATGTTTTCCTTTCCGCCTTCAGGAGATCTGTTATTTTTCAGGGCAGAGATTTCGGCTTCTTTTTCTTTGATTTTCTCTCTTCGATCTTGGGCCACCAATTTACATTCTTGATATTTTTTTGATGTTATTGCCAGATCATCTTCCAATTTTTTGATGTACATCTAGCGAAATTTAAATTTAAAATTAAACGTGAATGATAAAATTCAATCACAAATTACCTTTTGTTCCAGTGAAACAGCATCAGAGTGCATGCTTACAATAGGCACTTCAAGATCAGTTTGAACTTCTCTGCAGCTAATTTTTCTGTTTGATCTCTCATGGCACACGGCACACGTTTTTCGCTCAGAAATAATTTGCATTAATTTTTCTCTCAATGCTTCACGTTCACCTCGAATACGATTGGTTTCATTTCCCAGCCGATTCACTTCAGCCATTGCCTCTTTAAGTTTCTTCTCAACTCTCTCTTTTTCTTCCTTCATATCACCAACTTTCATATCGTTTCCATGTCGATAGTGATCTGCTGTAACTTTTGCTCGCAACAACTCCACTTTCATCTTCTCCAGTTTTTCATTCAATACAACACACTGACAATTCTCATCAGTTGGTTCAGTTTGACAAGCAATTCCTTTGAGAGATCTAACAAGAGGTCTCAATTCATCATGAGCACTCTCACGTCTCGAGCGACGACGATCTGTAATTGTCCTTTTTCTCAAGTCTTCCAATTCAAATCGATGTTGTTCACGTTCAAGATCATGCTGTTTAACTTTTTCATTTAATTGTTGCAACAACTGATCTTTTTGGAGTAAACTCTGTTGTAATGAGGAAATTTCTTCACATTGAGTTTGGACTTTAGTTGACTTATCCAATAGTGAAGTTTTCTGTGAATCGATTTCATTTAAAGCCTGTTCATATTTTGACTTTAATTCGGATAACTGATCATCCTTAACAGCTAATTCCTCTTCAACTGTCGATAATTTCATGATTAAATCGGAATTTTCACTGCTAAGAGTATCAATTTTGATCAGTGATTTTTTGTGTTCAGCATTGATCTCACCTAATTTAGATGAAATTGAGGATTTTTCTTGATGCAAGGCTTGAATTTCACTTTGAAGTTGTTTCATTTGTTCTTCATGTGCTTTTAGGGATTCTTCATGACATTTCTTAGATTTTTCTGTTGATCCACTCAATTCATGTTGTAACTTCTCAATTTCCGCGTCCTTTGAATTGCATTTTTCCTCGATAAATGAAAGTTTTTTGGTTAAATCTGCATTCTCGTGTTTAAGGCCTTCAATTGTGGTAAGTGACTCCTTGCGTGACATTTGAATTTGATCCAACTCTAATAAAATTGATGATTTTTCATTGTTGAGGCCTTCAATTTCTTTTGTTAATTCACCGATTTTACTTTCAAATGAATTTACAGACTCTTGATGTTTCATTAGTTGTTCTTCCAGTGCTTCTTTTTCATTTAAAAGAGTGTCTACTTGATTTTCACAATCCATTAAGTTAGATTTTAATTTTTCAACTTCAGTTTTAAATGAAGACAATTCCAAATTCAAATCTGAATTCAATGTAAATTGTTGATCTAATTTTTCGAATGATTCCAAGAGTTCTTGTTTGAGTGATGTTAATTTTTCTTCACATTGAGTCTTCTCTTGAAGAGCTTTTGAGAGATTTTCTTCTAATTTCTTTGATTTCTCTTCCCATTCTTGTGATTTTTTATCAAGATCAGACCTGGCTTCGATCAGACTATTCGTCAAACTTGTTATTTCTGAATCATTCGATGATTCTTTTTCACATTTTATTTCGTCAACTAATTTTGACAAATCTTTGATTTTTTCTTCTTTAGCTGAGCATTCATTTGATTTTTCTGTAAATTTCGTTTCCAGATCTGCCATACTTGTTTTTATGACATTTAACTCATTTTCGGATTCTTCAAGACGTTTTTGGATCATTTCCAATTCAGATGACAATTTTTTAGAGTTATCAATTTCTGAAGTGAGAGCTTCATTAATTTGAATCTTTTCGGTATTGATTTGCTCCAAATTTGATTGAAGCGCTTCAATTTTCGACTTGAGTTCTAAATTTTTCGTTTCTTTTTCAATAAATTGAGATTTTGCATCTTCAGATGATTTTTCAAGTACTTCATGGATTTGGATTTTTTCAGTATTTAATTGCTCCAAATTTGATTCAAGTTCTGTAATTTTGGATTTGAGTTCTGAATTTTCCGTTTCTTTTTCAATCAATTGAGATTTTGCATCTTCAGATGATTTTTCAAGTACTTGATTAATATGTATTTTTTCGGCGTTAAGACGCTCCAAATTTAATTCAAGCTCTGTAATTTTGGATTTGAGTTCTATGTTTTCGGTTTCTTTTTCAATTAATTGAGATTTTGTTTCTTCAGATGATTTTTCAAGGGTTTCAAGTTTTGTTTTTAGCTCTGAAATATCATCAATTTCAGCAGTTTCTTGGGGTTCGTTCGATTCTTTGGATAGATTTTCAATTTGAATTTGGAAATCATTAATTTTTGTTTCCCTGTCTTCCAATTCTTTTTGAAGAGTAGCAATTTTTTCGGTTTTAAGGTTCAAATCTGATTCAATTTCAGCTGATTCTTTAAGAAGAACTTCAAGATTTTCGGTTTGAGATTTTAATTTTTGATTCAATTCATTAATTTGAGTTTCCTTGTTATCCAAAATTTGTTTTTGTGTTTCGATTTCTTGGAAGGCTCTGTCTAGATCATTTTTAGTACTTTCAAGATTTTTTTGAAGTTCATTGACTTGAGACAAAAGCTCTGAATTTTCCGATTCGCTCTTGATAATTTGATCTTTTGCTGTTTCTACCTCTTTTTCAAGTGAGTCGAGTTTCAATTTGAGTTCATCATTTTCAGTATTTTCTCCTTTTTCTGATGATTCGACACATTTAAGTGCTTCAATTTCATTGACATGACCTTCCAATTTTTCTTTCAAGTCCAACTCGTTAGCAGTCAATTCTGTAATTCGCCTTTCTTTTTCTTCCAAATCTTTGAGTAATTTTTCAATTTCTTCCGTTTTTTCATTGAGTTTAAATTCAATGTCAATGGAATTCTGAATTTCACTCTTTAATTTTTCGATTTCTTCCTCTTGAAATCTCAATTTTTCATTCAAATTTTCATCGGCAAGAATTAAATCCGTAATTTTCAGCTCCTTTGCTTCAATATCAGACTTAAGACGCTCAATTTCGGATATCAGTTCGGCATTTTCAGTGTTCATTGAATTTAATTGCTTTTTAATTGTGTCACGTTCAGTTTCAAAGGTATCAATTTTGCATTTCAATTCTGAAATATCATCTTTTTCTTTAATTGAATCACTCATTTCCTTGAGGGCTTGTTGCAAAGTTTTGATTTCAGTCTCTTGTGTATTAAGTTTTTGGCTTGATTCTGTTTCAGTAGCTGTTAATTGTTGTTCTTTTTCTTCTAATGATTGCTTTAGTGATTGAATTTCATTAGATTTTTCAATGAGTTCTGATTGAATTTCTTGTAATTCTTTTTTCATTTCCTGATGTTCATGATCCAATTTATCTTTTTCAGCTACAATTGGAACCAATTCTTCAAGTGTTGCTCGAAGTTCATTTAGCTCCTGTTTAAAGCTCTCAATTTGTTTAGTTGCTTGATCAAGTTGGGTCTGTAATTCATTTTTTTCTTCAAGTACTTTTTCCAATTTTGAATTTAAATCCGTTATTTTGTTGTCTTCAGTCTGAGGTATCGTTGAAATTTCTTTTAATTTCTCTAATTCAGTTTTAAATGCATCAGAATCTTGAATTGCTTCCACAAGTTGCATTGAAATATCATCATGTTCGGCTTGCAACGCCTTATTTGTCTTCTTCAATTCTTTAATGTCTGATCTTGCAATTTCCAGTTCATTTGACAGCGATTCAATTTCTTGAATTTTAAGCATTAATTGTTCATTTACTTTTTGCTCATTATTTTTGATTGGAGTCGATTCGATTACAGTTCCATTAATCTTCTTAACACTCTCATCAAGATGACTCAAATTATTTTCCTTCAAACATCCACCAGTTGAATTGAACGTAAAGTCACACATCAAATCATCACCGCAAATTGTGTTATTGGGTTTGAGCGACTGATGTGATCCATTCAAAGTTTTTTCCTTATCATGATTTTGAGGACTCATTGAATTTATGATGGAATGTCGAATTGCCTCATGTTTGATACTTGCTTCCAATCCAGCTTTTTCGTTTGCTTGTCTCTCCGATTCAAATTTCATTTGTAAATCGAATAATTCTTGTTCAATTGACTTAATTTTAAGTTTCATCTCATCATTGCTTTGCTCAATTAATTTTGATTCTTCAGTCTTTTCCTGCAGCAATTCCAATAATTCCTTTTCACGTTTCTCATACTTTGCTTTCAACAACTCCAATTCATATTCAACTCCAGCTGAATGACTTTCAGAAATTCCTTGTGATTTTATGGCGTCATCCTTGGAACGGAGAGCTGATTCAATGTTGACTTTAAGGGAGTTGATCTCTACATTGCTCATTTCTAATCTGCAATTAAAAAATAAAATCAATTAATTATGGTTGAATAACTCTGAAATGTGTACACACATTCATGTATGTACACGTGTATAGTACAGGTGTGGCCCACATATATAAAATTACAAATCAACAGTTTTTGAATTTTAATTGATTGAAATGTAACATACACACACACACATACACATCATATGAATTTGTTTGAAAATAAAAATGCAAATGATAACTCACATACGCATGTAAAAAAACGACCTTTGAAAGAATTTAAAATAAACAAACAAAAGATGAACTTATTTTTTTTCAATTTTTTTTTTTAATTCACTTTAAAAGAAAAATTATTCTTTAATTAACACTTTAAGAAATATCACTTGACTTACTAATTTTGCTCTGAAACTAATGAACTTTTTATGTGTAGTGAAGTCGTGATTTTTTTTCTCTGATTTTAAATTTAATATTTGAAAATTATATTTATAAATTATATGAACATATGCGGCTTAAACTCTCTACGATCAACTTAGTAATAAGAAAATACAACGACTCTAATCTACTGTAGACAGAATTTGACTATTAAATGTCTGTAGGAAGGTATTTTTAACGAATATGATGACGATTAATTGCATACATTCATTTGAATGAAGACATTTGTTATTAAATGTAAAAATTAAGGCACATTGAAATATTTTTTTCTTTTTGACTTTTTCTTATATCAAAACTATGGGCTTAAGATTTAAATTTACGAGGGGGCAACGAAAGGTAAAATTAAAGTAATTTCTGATTCTACTCATTTGCAAAAAAAAATATTGCAATCAAATTTGAATTTCATATTAAATTACAGAAAAAATTCTTATAAGAACAAAGACAACACTAAATCACACAGCATAAGCAGACAGACATAAAATGATACGCATCTGTGGTTTTCAATCAAACTTACAATTTTTGTGTTTCTTCCAACTCTTCTCTCAATTGTTTTATTGTTGCATTGCAATTTGGTTTTTCTGCATCTTCATGTACATGATACACTTGTTCAACTTTAGTGAAGTCAGTTAACTCTTCTAATTCATTTTCCAAAAATTTACATCTGTTAAAACAAAAACAGATTAAAAATAGACCACTTTTTAATGTTTGAAATAAATCAATTACCTGTCACATGAATTTGGAGTACTTCCGATTGGTGGAGTTTCTGCAATAGAAGGCAACCGTCTACGAAATGTTTTTGGAGTGTGAATCCGTTTTGCAGTCATTTTTGGACTTGGAGTGCTATTGAATGTAACCATTTCGCCTGGCTCGAAAAATTCATCGTGATTTACAGATGGAAAATTAAAGGTGTCTTCAGTATGAATTGCATTGCTGCCACGTTGAAGTGTAAATATCGGAGGTGGAGGTGGCATTAATTCCCTTGAATTCTCATGATCAATGTCAATTAATTCGGTATTATTTTTTTCACTTGTGCCACCCAAGTGATGCCATGTTTGTCGTCGAAGTTCCTTTTTCCTTTGATTGTGTTTCTTTGAACGAATGAATTGCATTTCACACTTTGCGATTCGATCTATGATGTCTTGTCTGATTCTTTCACTGGCTGATGGCTCATTTTGACCTTGATTACGAGACATATCTTCGATTTGTTTGCGAAGTGTAACGAGTTCGTGATTCAGACGTTTTATCATAGCTTGGTCTGATACAATTTCGTTGAGTTTCGGACTGTTCTTTACATTTTTAGCACGTGATGCGAATCGTAACGTATTTTTGGTTTCATCTCTTTCAGCAGGACTCACAGTACAAATAACAACGGATTTGGCATTACCTCCTAAAGAATGCTGGATAACACGAGTCAACTTTGAATTCCGAAAAACAATGAATTTTTCTTCGCCTTCCTTTTTTTCAGACAATTCTTTGATTACACGTCCCAGCTCTAGCAGAGATCTATTGATTGATATTCCTTCTTTTAAACGATCTCCAGATGCTTTTGTTTTATTGATACTTTCAGAGCCAGCTAAATCGACTAGGTCTAAAGTACCCATTTTAATGGAAGATTTTTCATCTTCATGACCTTGTGATTCAATCATCTGTAAATAATATTTATTAGAAAATGCTTGAAATATCATTAATTTTTTCCTTACAATCCTAAAAATAGTGTGAGATCTTGATGACCGATCATTTGCTGCTGTTTCTCCCATTCTCTTAGTAGCGTTTCCAAATTCAATCAATTCTACAATATGCTGTGCTTTTTTCACAACCTTTTCAGAGGCATTTTTTATCATGACAGTGCCATCAGGTGTTTCGACAATATCCAAATTTGTCATTTCTGGATTCAGTAAATCATTTACCTTTTCATTGTAGATTTCAAGGAATGAACATCTCACAATGTAAATATCCTTATCATCATGTTGTTCAATGATATCAAAAATGTTTTGGGCAACAAGACGAATTATTCCAGGATTCATTTCATTACCCATCATTGTATAGGTTTTGCCAGAAGCAGTTTGCCCGTAAGCCATTACAGAGCCATTGAATCCTTGGACACAAGAATCCACGATATGAGAGATTTCTGTTTCATAGATGAGGGCGGATGAATCAGTGGCACCAAAAACTTGATCTGTAAATTGTTTAAAGTTGAATTAAAATTTAAATAAGTAGATTTCGAGCTAAGCATTACCATAAATATAAGGATGTGCCGGAGAAACAACATCCAATTCTCGTATTTCTTTATCTGAAACTTTTTCCCAACATGCCACTTCACCATTTTCCTTTTCTCTGTTGATTAATGGACGTACTTTTACCATTACTTTGACATTGTGGTTTTGGCTGAGCTTTGTACTCGCCATTGTTGATGATTTTTTTAGATTTGACAATAAAATAGAGACAAAAAAATAATTAAAACGTACTTACAACAACAAGACTGATTCAATGGACAAGAGAAAATAAAAATTTGTAACCGCCAAAGAAGCCCAACTAGCACATAAAACCCAAATAACATGACATATCTAAAAATATTCGATGGTTGTTTTAATTGCGCAATTTTTTAATTTGAATAAAAACCGTTATACTTCGTTTTCCTGTAATTTAAGGATCAAAAGGTCAAACATTTTAAAGAAAAATCTCCTATAAGCTAGAAAATAAATTTCTATTTTTATTTTAATGATAATTCAATAATTATAATTATTTATATTTTATTTAGCTGTTTTGCAATATGCACCATATGAATTCAAAAAATCCCATCACGCACTAAGAGTGGATTGACATTCGTCCTCTGTCAAATTAAGTATTTTTGTACGAAATAAATAATGGTCAATGTTTTTGTAGAATTAATTCGTGGTCGTGTTAAAATTTAATCAATTATATGTTTAGATTATAATTGAAATAGTTCACCAGAGCCTGAAACCAGTGAAATTTGACTTGGAATTGATTCAAATTTAATTTGGTGAGTTGTCCAAAACAGGATCAAAGTTCAAGTCTTTGATTTCTAATTTTGCAATTCCTCGATCTTTGTTTTTAATGAATATTTTAATTGAAAGTGAATTTCAGTGAAAAATAATATTTGCACTTAAAAATATCTTTATTTCGGGCAAAATTTTATATGACGATCAATTTGTGTTATGTCTCAATGTAGGACAAATGTAATTACTTTTTTTTATATTGAAATTTCAGAAATAATTACCGTCATTTAAAATAAATCGCAGGTAATTTGCAAGTAAAATCAGCAAAACAGTACAAAAAACATGACTACTGAAGAGAGATTCAAAGCAGCAGTGAATGTCATAAGAAACCTGCCAAAAAATGGTAAGAAAATTGATTTCTAATACGATATGGTTCGTTTTTTTATTTAATTTTGTATGTAAATAAACGTATCAGGTATAAAAAAATTTCGTCATTCAAGGTTTTTAATTTAAATTTCTCTTTCAAGGCTCATACCAACCCAGTAATGCGATGATGCTACAATTTTACTCATATTTTAAACAAGCCACTGAGGGACCATGCAAACAAGCGCGTCCAGCCTTTTGGGATGTTGTGGGTAGAGCGAAATATGATGCCTGGATGGCACTTGGAAATATGACAAAAGAACAAGCAATGCAAAATTACGTGGATGAATTGAGGAAAATTGTGGAGACAATGTCATTTACTGAAAATGTTGCCAACTTTGTTGGGAGTATCAGTGAAATTGAGAATATTGATGTGAATGATTTGGATTTGGTAGCACCTGAAGCAATGAAACATGCACGGTCACGTCCTGGATCACCATTTGCCTCACGAGATACAAGTCCACAGAGAGCACCAATCATGAATGGTATGACAAATGGACATAATGCTCTCAATTCTGAATCGGATGATGAATTTAATTCAGCTGTAAGTTTTTTTTCATTTGCTTTTAAAGCAAAACTGAACGAAATTCTTTTTTTTAGGACGAATCTGATGTAATTGTCACACATCATCATCATTTACGAAGTCGACGTGATTTACAACACTCAACATCAAACCATTCCTTTAACGCTGACATCCCTGTTCCAGGTGGTCATCACGATTACCTTGATCCTGTAATCGAAAACTTGAATATCACTGTCAATCAAATGCAGAAAGACCTGAAACAAGTTCAACAAAATTATGCCGCATTAGAAAAATCTGTATCAGAGCTCAAAAAATCCCAAGTAAGAATTTCATATTATGATTGTAAAAAAACCCAACACCTATAATTAATTTAAATTTTTTCAGTCCTCATATCGTCACCTCTACCCAAAATGGTGGCCCTGGAAAAACATTTCACCTGGATTCATCTTATTTGTGATCCTTTGGCCAATCGTCGTTAATCGAGTGGCAAGAAATTTGAACAATCGCTCAAAATGATTATTTTAGGATTTAGAAAAAGCATTTTTTTATTATTTACATATAAACAAACAAAGTAGGATAATTTTAATACAGAAATGTGATTTAACACCACAAACTACTCATCCAACAAAAAGATGACAAAAAAAGCATATTATAATTAAAGGGTGGAAGGTCGATAAGATTATAAAGTTACCTGGTAAAATTGTCTGGAACAATCAACGAATGATTAAATGTTGATTTAATTTTTTTTTTTTTGAATTATAATTTTATATTATAAAATATTTAAAATATTAACTGTTTTTAGTTGTATAAAAAAAGACAAATGTTATTTTTTTTTATTTTATCGTACTATGTTTAAAATGTTATGATTTTAATTTGAATAGCCAATAAAAGTATATACTTAATTTTTATAGAAACTTTTCACGAATTTTTATTCAAAATTTCATCTCAGTTATAATGTTCATATCAATTTTAGTTTGATCTATTTTAGAGAATATTTCATTCTTCTTGGCACATAATTTTTCTTGCTTCTGCTTGAATTCATCTGGAGTAAGTCCCTCATGTCCTTTTGTTTTAAATAGTTGATTTAACCGACGAATTTCTTGTTCAATAATACTGGCTTTGCATTTTAAATCTGTTAATTTAATTCGAAGTTCGTGGAGTTGTTGATTTTTCATTTCCCTTGTATCTGCATATTTTCCTTTGCTTTTAAATGTTTCGATTTTCCTTGTTTTTATTCGGTTTCCCTCTTCAATATTTTCAGCAGAGACTTCTGGTCTTAATCTTTTTTGAACAGGAGCTGATCCTGGCTCTTTCATTTCTTGAATGATTTTTATAAGAATGTTTAATGTATCCACTCCATAATCTTTGTTTCTATCAACAGTTCCATTAAGCAAATCTTGTTTAAGTTCCATAGATTCACAATGTTTCAATACTGTATCTAAAACATATTTATTTTTCTCTTTAAGAGTCGGTGAAATAAATTCCTGTGGTTTTTGTGATTTTTGATCAAAAATTTGTACTGTTTCTTCACTGAAGTGATGTTCCATAGAAGTTGAAGGAAAGCTGTCTTCATCATCACTGTGAATCATATCTGAAATATATGAATTTAATATTCAATTTTTTCAAATGCCAAAAAATAATTAACCTGTGTCTTCAAATTCTAGCACTGAATTATCATCATTATATGGAGATGTTTCATTGAAGAATTCTTTTTTATAAGGTAAATTGATTCTCCATAACTTACTTTGATTCTCCATAACGGTGGAACACTGGTCTTCGATATTTATAAATTCTGTAAATTAAAATAACACAAATAAAATTTATAATAAATTCACAGTAATAATAAAAAAAAATCACCTATGGGTTTACATACTATCTTTTGACCTTCTTGTTTAATTCTAGGAGCTGATTTTTTAAGGCCTTCAGGTTGATCAGATATATTATGCGAGTCAGTGATCGTTAAACAAGGTGTCGGATCAATATTATCACTTTGATTGTCGGTGGGAGATTGTTGGCCATCAATCGTTATTAAACCTGAAAAATCTAAAGTACCTTAATTTAATAATGAACGATATTGAAATAAAATGATCTGATAAATATTTACCTGTGTCTAATTCCTCAATGTCAATAATTCTTGTATCATCATTTAATTCCTTACCAGGGATATCTTTTCTCATACGACATGATTCTAGAAGTTTATCAAATCGTATTGCATCACAATTCCAAGGAAAAATTCCAGTATCCTCAAAAGCTTTTATTATGAATGGGGCGAGAACATTTGCTTTTTCTTCAATGAATCCTTTTAAAAAATGTGCAAAAGATCGATAGCTTAGTGCAAAACTCGTATTGCAAAGAAATTCATCCCACATTGTTTGTAATGGACCAAAGACCCCGATATCTAATGGTTGAATAAGCCACGTTGCATTAGCATATAGTGATATCAAAATAATATCTTGTAATTTACAATATTCAATCACTTCTAAGCCTATTTGGCTACTATGGCCATCAACAAATAGAATAAATGGGCGTTCGACTTGATTTTGTTCCAAATGTTTAACAACAACATTTTTCAAATAATGTAAAAAAAGTTCACCATTCATCCATCCAGATTCTGATTTTCCAAAGCACATGGATTGGTTGGGAAAGTCCTCTCTGATTTCTTTTGGCATTCTTTCATAAGGATAAACAATATATGAATCCATCAGGTTTCCATTTGCTAATGCAGTAAATAACACTGTTAGGTGTGTTTTAGGGTCAATTTTTGAAGATTTTTTCCCTTTTCTTTGATTTTGATCAACTGTTGTTTGTCGCGGCAAAAATCCTAAATACGACTCATCTGCAACTGCAATACGGTTAGGAAAAGATAATATATGGTATAAACCATTTTCTTCCAAATACGTTGAGACTCGATTGTGGTAGGCCCGAATGTCCACTTCATTAACGGACGATTTAGCAGCGCTATTAATGCTAACATGAACTATTTTTTTTCTGTGCAAATTACCACATCTCTTCAAAAATCGACGTAACCACATAAAGGAGGGGCGTCCACTTGGAAAGCCTTTTGAGCGTGGATATTTAACAGAAATCTCATAAGCTTGTTGTACTATTTGTTTGGTAGAACGTGGAAAACCTGCTTTTGAACATTCTAAGATCCAGTTATATAAATCTTGTTCTTCTTTTTTAGTTAAAACTGTTTGATTGTGACTTGTTTCTGTTTCACCTTTTAAATTATTGGATTTTATTACATGCCGCAGAGAAGATTCCGGGATTTTGTACACTTTAGCTGCAAAATTAACTGATGATCCAGATTTAACTAGTTGAATAGCATTATCTATATCATTACGAGAATATTTTGGCGTGGGACTCATCTTTAAATAATTATAGAAAAGTTGACCAACATTGAGTAGTTTTATTTATTTTTTAATATGGATTTATTTAAAGTTTGTTCTTCAATAAATTCAAAACAATATTAAGTCGTTCATAGTGTCACTTTTTCAAGCATTAGGCTTGTTTTAATTTTTATAATTGAAAAAATCAATTTTGAACCATTCTAATGATAGACGACTCATTTCGCAAATACATCGTTTCTACAGTAATTCGACGGGTTTTGGGCGGTCGAGTAACTGCGAAGTCGAATTATTGCGATAACCGTTAAATACTCACCGAATATAAATAAAAAGAAATTTCAAAAGAAAAGTTTTTTTTTTACATTTTTATTACAAAGGAACATGTATTTTTTAATCAATAAATCACATTTGAATGGTTTCTTAAATTATTGCATTTAAATTATCAAATTTTGTATTTAATTAGATATGATCAAATATTACGGGTATATTACAATCCCTGCACTTGTAAAGATATTCAAGAAGTGCATTTTCCAACTGAGGATATTTTGCTTTGTATAATCTCTTTCTTTTTTTTAATACACCGGTGATCTCATTAATGTTTTCTTTATTTTTAATAAAGCCAGATATAGTGTTGTGTGGAATGTTATATTTCTTCGGCAAATCCATTATACGTGTACCATTTTCATATTCTTTTATTATTTTCTGTTTGTCACTTATTGGTTACACATTTATATTTTCTTTTGGAAGGCATATTTATTTTAATTTTCGCGAAAATAATTAGAAAAAAATGTGCTTTTTTTTTGTTTACATGTTTTATTGAAGATTTATTGATTTTGACAGGTCGAATAATTATGAACGTCATTTGGGTGTCGAATAATTGCGAAGTCGAATAACTGTAGAATCGATGTAGTGATATTGGAGTCATTTGTGTGTTGGTAATTCAATTGCTTATTAGAATTTCATATTAAATTATCAAATTTAATGAAAACTAGAATCCAATTTATGATAATTGAGTAAAAAATTCTTTAAATTTGATTTAATTTATAAATTTTTTTTGTTTGTATTATGTTTTAATGTTCTCTTATTGTGATTCCATTTGAAACTGAGAAAATGAAGTTTCAAAACGTCAAATGAAATGTAAACAAAAAATGTAGTGAACTGAATTGACAATTAAAGTGAAACATTATGTGGTCGTTGCAAAGTGGTAAAAACGAATAGAGGTAACCAATGTATTTTCTGAATCAAATGGATATTTTCTTTCATTTTTTGAGGTACTTTGATTAAAGTTCCTCACAGTCCAAAAAGCTGCGTTCCCATGGATAATGCAATTGAATAAAAATGCTTAAAGTTTTTCTTATGTAAATTGTTTTTTTTTATTATTTTTTCCAATTCAAAGATGTTATTTTTTAATGGAAATTAATCTGCAGAACGGTTTTGGAATTTATTCAGCCTTTGGTTTGGCTGCTTTCTTTTCCTTCTTTCCCTTGACTGGCTTTTGTGAGCGAATAATAGCACTGGCGCGACGTAGAGCTACCTGAGTCAAGTCACGGCGGTATTTGTTATTTTTCAACACACGCTTCAAGTTGCGCAAAGCACGTCGTGGTCCTGATTTGAAGGTAACACTGACAGCAGCTTTTTGTGGTTTGTTCTGAAATTGAACGTTAAAAGAAAAAAATTAATTAGAAACTAATGTTTTAAATAAGAAATCATATTTTTTTGTTAAAGCGTTTTCAGCATTGGGTAGTGGACGTAGTCATCACAGGATTCAATAATCACTTTTCATCATTGTAAACTGTTTTTTTTTTTGTTAAAATTCAAAGTAAAATAATCTTTAACTTACATAGCATTTTCCTTTTTTGTATTCCAATGTGAATCCCTTTTTGTCGGCAGCTGGCACAATTCCTACGGTTCTCTTGTGTACGAGTCCAGAATAACGGAAGCTACTCAAGTTAGTCAAGTTATTGCGCTCCTACAAATAAGAATCTATAATTAATGAAAAGAATAGTTTTAGGAACCGAACGAAAAATCATATAAAAAATATTTAAATTATAAAATTTTTATCAGAAGTAGCAAATGATATCTACATGGAGCACATTGATAAATGTACTTCGGAGATCTTGGTGGAAAATGTCTCATCATTAAATTCAATTTAAACCTAAATAAGGAATTTTACTAATTACACACCTTGCTGAAGGGCTTCTTGATGTTGCGTTGTTTGAACAAGAACGCATTGTTGTCCCGAACGATCAACCAATTCAAATGTGAGGACGACATTTTTCAAGTAATTCTGTGTAAAAGCATAAAATTTAGGTTAGAATTTCATGTAAACTTGTATTATTTTTATGAAATTAATGAATTTAATCATACGAAGCATTCAACAATAATAAATTCTGAATGGCGCTTAAAGTTTAATCATTTAAAACTCCCTTTTAATGTAAAAAAAGCACTTCTAATTTTATTTTATTTTAATGTATCGTACACAACCATACAAGAATGGCAGCAAAATCCACATGGCAATTTCATAAAATTTACTTTTGATTTTTAATACACATTTCATGCATTTATCAACTGTTCTTCATGATTTTATTGTTAAGAAGTACTTTAATTACACTATGACACAGTTTTTATTTTAATTTCTAAGATATTTATCATGAAATTTAATTAAAATATTTTATTACAAACCTGATGCCTCAAAATGTTGACACGAAAAGACAGAATCAGAGAGAACCAGTTGTCAATTCTCTATATGAAGGTGTTGCCATTTCGTAAAAATAATGTCAAAGGACTGCCAACTTTCCAATTCAAACATTTTTTCCGTTAAAAGTCAATTATTTATTTTAAGTCAAATTTAAAGGGGGGGATTTGATACGAGGAAAATTTATGAATAAAAACACAAAAATTATTACGAAAACAGTTTATTTATCTTGTGAATCATATCATAAGGTATTAATTAATTTTTTTAACAATTTCATAGTATTATATACTTAAAAGTAAGTCTTTACAAAAGGCTTTTTTGGCCTGACAATTTAATATTTTTATTTTTTAATTCAGGATTAATTCGATTTCGATAATATTTTTTTTATCTTAATATCATAAATGAGCTTAGATACATTTCAATTAATAATAAAAAGGATTGATAAAATTTTTAAATATTTTTTAACAGAATGAATATAAAAATTGAGTGATAATTCCATATAATATTTATCAACAAAGTTTTCCTTATTTATATTTCTAATTATATTTACAGATAATTTGGCACTTAAATTATTATTATTAATTCTTTACAAATTTCCAACAAAAAGGCCTTTCCAAATTTTTCCTTTTTTTTCATGATTGATGAAATCTTCAAGGGATCTCGAGAAAAATTGAACTGACTAATTAGTATTCTTGAATCAAGTCCGAATCAGGCCCCGAGAATTTCACTTCTAAGTTTAAAGTAATCACCGTTAAATCACATTTTATGTGGATCTAAGTCCAAATTTTTGTATATTAAGCTTAACAATGAAACGGTGAAACTCAAATTTGGAATGGCCATATTCCAATTGATTTCGGAAAATTCTACAAAAAAATTTTTAAAGTTAACTTAAATGGTTCGGATATAATAATCACTAACACTTTTCGGTATATTGATACTAAATATTTCTTTTATAATAATATTTTATTTTCTCTACAGCTTCTTTTTATTTATTTTCTTATTTAAATGCATTTTTATTATTCGTTTTATATTGTCAGTGTTCAATGTTCATAGAAATTATTTAATAAAGTCTATATTTTTCCACATTTAGTTATTTTTTTTATTTAAATCTTATATTATTAACATTCTTTTTTAACATTATGAGGATTTCTTTAATTGTTATGAAAAAAAAATTAAATTGAGTCAGTCATATTGAAACGTAAAAAGTACACGCTCTAATTCTAGGAAAATCACCAAAAAATGAGAAAAAAAATTAAACATTAATTTGAAAAGCTTCACGTTGCAGCTTTTGTCCTGGTCGTATTCTAGGCGAACTATTTCCTTTTTTGCTATCACCATTATTGCTTCCACTTATTGGCTCCCTGACACCAGCAGCTGCCATCAGATCCGAAAATCGTGGTGGAGGATTAATTTGTGAATTGTAACTTGGATAATTTGCTATACTGTTGATGAAATTTTTATGATAAATTATTTATATTATATTTAAGGATCAAAATCATACCTAAATGTGGTCTCATCATTGTGACTTGAGTATCCACTTGAACTACGAACATGTCGCTTTGATAAGTTCTGTGTTGATTTTGATGCTTTTCGTGATTGATATGACGGTTTATGTTTCCGTGATAAGGTTGTTGGTGAGTTTTCTGAAGATGTGGAAGTTTCTTCGTGGTCACCAGGGCCTTACAAGTTAAATTTTAAAAATTAATTGATGAAATTTGTTATATTTACAATGATCAGATACCTCTTTGAGTGTTCGATGCACGGTAACTGGCTTGATTAATTGCACGTGCCTGCAATTCGTTGTCAGATTCAGAACCAAGTGTATCGTATTCTGTAATTGGTATATGAAGTGTTAATATTTTACGCACTTCAGAGTCTGTTGAGCCAGCATTATTGTCCGATTCTACAAATTGAATATCTAAAAAAAGGCGTGATGGTCAAAAAACCCAAAAAAGTAAAACGGAACACGTATGATATGATGATGATGATGAAATATGACGATGAATGAAACAAGAAAAAATATTATGAATATGAATCCAAAATAATATTATTTAATTGAAAATGTAAAATAAGAAATTAAACATCTAAAATTTTACCTTGGCTCTCAGAATGAGGATCTCTAAGTCGACCTCCCTTTCGACGAACTTTGGTGTATTCCGGTTCTTTTGTCTATCGAATGAAGTAAAAAATAGAATTAATTTTTTAAATGCTAATGAAATTCAGATCAAAAAACTCACATGATAGTTATCTTTGACATCGTGATACACAAATGACCCTCGAACTGAATGATAAGGGCCACTGTAAACATTCCCGCTGTACGAACTTTCGCTGTATGTCTGTTTATTGAGTTGAAATGTTGCATATGGACAAATGTCTTCGATGTATTCTAAATGGAAAATTCAATGTAAAAACAAAAACAAATGTTTTGTCATAAAATTTACCATTTCCTTCTGTTTTGTAGCTATCTGAACCAACGGAATTACTGTTTCGACTTCCATTTTGTACACGAACAGCCAAATATTGTTGGTCACGATTGTGTTTATTTTGGAGGTTTGCTAGCGAGGGTGAGTCAGAAATTGATGACGATGGAATTCGATTAGCGTTATTAAGTTCTGAAATTAAATTTCATATTTAAAATTTATTTCATCAAAATATTGTAGTATAATTTACTTCGTTTTCTGATAAGAAGAACAGCAGCAGTCAATCCAAGTAAGATTAAAATTGATAGTAAAATTGGTAACAAAACCTATTGAATGAAATAAGATTAGTTTGTTAATGAAACGGATTAATGGCTAAAATTACCTTCATATTTGCATAAAATGGACTTTCCCCCATGTGCTGAACGGGATTTGAGAGATCAGGATTGAAAATTACTGTGAAAATAAAATAAATGGATTAAATTTCACCTATGTGAAGTTTTTTTTTTGATTTTTTTATACATACCGCCTTGAACAGTCATCGTTGTAAAATTATAAATGGCTGAAGTTGATCCAGCATTATTATTTGCTGTGACTCTTATCTATAATGAAATGTAAGAATTTTTGCATATTGATTTGTTTTAATGAACTTAAATTTTACCTGATATTTAGTAGCAGGTTGCAAGTCTGTTATAGTAAAAATACGTTCAGTTGGTGCAACGTGATTCGCAACCATATTCCATTGTCCTCGTCCAAATGGCCGACATTCAATGACAAAATATAAAATTCCACATCCTCCATCGGCCCATGAATCAAGCCAACAAGTAACACTTGTCGAATTATTTGTCAGCATTTGTGAGTGTTTTGGTTGGATGGGTGCCAGGCCTTTTGTATAAAAATTAACTATATCACAGGGTAAGCCAGTACCAATTTTATTGTATGCCGTAATATACAATTGATATCTTGTACCACACCATAAATTATTAAGCAAATGTGAATTGGTTTTAGATTCAATTTGCAACTCCTCCCAATCACCATTTTCCCGTTTATAGTTGATGACATATCCTAATATTGGGCTACCACCATTCAAGTTGTTTGTCCATTCAAGTAGCAAGCTATCGGTAAATGCTTCAATTACGGATAATGTGGGTGGCGCTGGTGGAATTTTTATTCTCACACTATACATAATTTCGTCGTGACCCCACGTATTTTCAACGCTACATGAATAATTTCCGGCATCCGTACTCTGACAATCTCGAATATATAAAGTCCCGTTCTTAGAAATTGTTTTTCGATTATTTGTTTCAAGTGGTTGGCCATCCTGGCGCCAAATTGTAACTGGTGGAGGTACACCAACTTTTTTACAATTAAAAATGAGATCTTGTTTCCATGGAGTCACAATTTCTCTGCTAAATGACACAATTCGAGCTGGTATTTTGTTATTTGGAGGCACTCTAACTTGTTTTGACTTTTCACCTTCGCCCATTTTGGTGGATGCTGTTACCCAAAACTGGTATGTCGCATCTTCCTGAAGACGGTTTGCTTCAAAGATTTCTTGTTTGGGACCAAGGACTCGTTTATTTGAGCCTTCCTCACGACCACCATCAATCACAGACATGTAAAAAGTGTAAGCAGTCTATTCACAAAAAAACGGTTAAATAATTAAAATTAAAAAAAAAATAACCGTTACTTACAATTTCTCCATTTCTGTATTTAGGAGGAAGCCATGATACGATCACTTTATTATTTAGAGCTGGAATTGCTTTGATATCAGCAGGTGCTGATGGCACGTCTTCGTGAGTTGTACAAAAGAATGGTTTGGTTTTGATGCCATCACCAACTTTTGTGTAGGCAAGAACCCACACTGTATAATTTGTATATTTGTGTAAACCTTCAATAGTTTGATATTGATTTGTGGTTTTCAAAACAAGTGGATCTTTTTCTATGAAAAATATAAGATAAATTATTTTTTTGAAATAACATTAAATGGTTTTTTTTTACCATAGAGATCATCAACTGATATATATGAGACTTTATATCCACGAATTTTTCCATTTTGGCCATCAATGTGTGGTGGTGACCATGTAACATAAATTGAAGTTGATGTAAGTACGTCACATTTTGGTGTTTCTGGTGCAGTACTGGGTACATCTTCGAGTGTTTCAATGACAATTTCCTTGCTTGGTGGTCCACTTCCTTGACTTGTATAGGCTTGGACAACAATGTTATATTGCGTGTGCTTATTTAGGCCTTGTAAGATTGTTTCGCCACCAAAATGTGATCGTACATCAACAGTCTTAAAGCTAAAGCCCTCAGTTGGATTAATTTCCTCACTACTACTACTAATGACAGTCTGATAGCCTACATAATAACCTAAGAGATTTCCATTCCAGTGCTCCTTATCCGGAGCATCCCATTGTAAAAATATTTCAGTCGAACTTTTGGCTTCACCGTGCACATTTAACGGTGGGCCCGAAGGCACTTCTTCCAATGTGGTAACTTGAACTGTTTCAGAAAAATCAGATGCTCCAATTTTATTTTCGGCCGATATACGAATATGATATGACTTGGCCGGATGCAAATTTTGGATATTAACCATAGTTTGTGTGCCCGTAACAGCAATTCTATCTGCTTGTTTCCACAAATCAATGGCACCCTTATATTGAACGTGATACTCTTCGATTTGACTGTTTCCAGCGTATGGTTGACTCCAAGTCAATTGCAGACTTCGTGACTGTTGAGAATTAACACGAAGATTTTTGGGCGCTTCTGGTGCTTCTTGCACGATTAACTGTATCGACATCTCATCTTGTCCAAAGGCATTGTGCGCTTGGCAAATATAAACTCCAGAATCTTGTCGATATGTGTGACTTATGCCCAGTTCCGATACCATTCCGTTATCTGATTTTTGATTTCTTATCGAATATCGGGCGTCAAATGACTCATCAATATACTGCTTAGTTAATTCAGATTTCCATTTAATATCAATCGGTAAATCACCATCGACACTACACTGAATATGAATCTGCTTATTTTTTGTTACAAACATTTGTTTTGTTTTAGTTTTAAAATGCGCTGGTACATTCACCTTCAAAAAAATGACTTTGCTAACTCCAGTTCCGATGCTATTTTTGGCTTCACATAAAAAGTGTCCCTGAGAATCTTTGGAAATTTTCTTAAAATTAAGTGAACCGTTTGCGTGTAATGACACATTTGGTTCATACAAAAAGTCTTTGTATTCACCGGGAGTAGTACCGATTGCCTTTTTCCATGTTATAACTGGCTTGGGATATCCATCAGCTTGGCAGTGAAGTGATATGTCTTGACCGGCTTCGGCATTTGAATCTTTGGGTTCAAGAACCCATTTTGGTGGTACATTTACGGTAAGTGGAACAGTAAAAGAATCTGTTCCGGCTTTGTTGGTAGCAATGCAAGTATAATTACCGGAATCATCCGATGTGATATGTTCAATTACGAGATTCGTTGAATATTCATCCAGGCGACGAATTACCTCAGTTCTGGAAAATTTAAAAATAAATCTAACTTTAATAATAAGATTAAATTAAATTTACCCAGTTCCATGCAAAGCTTTTCCATTTCTCTCAAAACGAAAAGTGACCGGTAAATCTCCTTCTAAAATCTGACAACTGATAGCAGCTCGCATTCCCTCTCGCAACATATTCGTCATGGCTTGGATTGGCATAATTTTTGGTGGAACTAACACTTGAATTTCAACATTTCGTCTTGCTGGTAGTTTTTGTTTGTTCTGAGCCATACACGTGTATGTGCCCGCATCTTCATATCGTTGTAATTGTTCTATCACTAAAGTGCCGTTATTGTAGGCTCGTTGACGGCGGTTGATTGGCAAAGTTTGGCCATCTGTGTATTATTTTTACATGAAAATTAAGAAAAAGAAAGAGAAAGTGATTATTGTCAGTTCAAGTACTTATGTGAAATGTGCACAGTTCATTTCCATTCCAATGGTCATTAAAATCATAAGAATGAAACTTTTATTTTCTGTGTACATACAAAAAATTACAATTTAACATAACCAACCTCTTTCCCAATGGATTTTATCAATTGGATATCCAGCTGCCGGGCATTTTATTACCAAGTCACTACCAGCCACACCAGTTATTTTAGGCATTTCACGAATAAATGGATTGCCATAAACATTAACTTTAGCACTATGTGATACTCTGCCACATATTAAAATAAAAGAAAAGGAAATAAAAAGAGAAAAAAGAATTGTAATAAAATTTATGATCTCTGACCGAAATTAGTAATTTTTTTCTGTGCTTACTTTCCAATGCTATTATGTGATGTACACGTGTATTCACCACCATCCTCAACTTTAACATGTGTAATATTAACATGGCTAATTACATCATCATGCATAGTCACGTATTGGCCCACAAGGAATCGAGAGCTATCTGGTATCTGTTTTAATGGAATTGTAATGTAATTGAATTGTTATGAAAGAAAAAAAGTTTCGATTAAACTAACCGGAAATCCATCTAATGTCCATGTAAATTGTGGTGGTGGATTACCCGTGGCAACACATTTCAATGATACAGTTGGTCCTGGCTGGAGTGTTTGTTCGGAAAACCAATAAATTAGTTCAGGTAACGCATCTCCGAGTTGTAACTCAGCAACTGATCCAACTTGTTCCCATTCATTTGAAACAAAACACTGATACATGCCCTGATCTTCTTTTTGCATTTTTCTGATAATGAGTCGTGGTGGATTTGAGAGAACCTCAATTCGATTATCGCCTGTTATACTTTTGCCATTATGAAACCAGGTAACTTCGGAAATTGGATATCCGGAGGTGACACAATGAAATTGAGCGTCTTTGTCTACATCGATAGTTTGTACTTGGGGTTGCAGATGCACTGAGAGAGGTGCCGTTACTTGAAGATGGGCTTGGATTGTCTCTTCTCCGGCGGTATTATTAATCCAACACATATATTTTCCGCTGTCTTCAAGACGAGCTTTTGTGATTTTGAGCAAACCAGGTGACACAATTGATATGCGTTCATTGAGCTGAAGTGGTGATAATTGTTCGGCATCTTCTTTGAACCAACTAAGAAAAAAAATTTAAAATAAAATGAGTGACTTTGAAATGTCCATATCATACCGGTATGTTGGTGGTGGATGGCCTTGAGCAATACATGGCAATGTTATGTGTCCATTTAAAACTACTTGTCTCGATGAATGTTTTTCCACATTAATTCTAGGTTGGACGTGTCCTTTTGGCTCTGTAACAATTACTCGGCCAGGATATGTTGAGAGTTGAATTTCACCTAAAAATATTCATGCATTATTTATCATATACCCCAAACCAGGAAAAATTCTCTTTTGTGATGGGGCTCAAAAAAACACAGAATGAATATTTCGAGACGATATTCATTGAGACTTGTATAAGTTACTAAAGAATATATAAATTATTCAAAAAAACCTTATAATCTTATGAATTGCAACATTAGCCGAATGTTTGTGAAATTTATGTAAACGATCAAATGTAAAATAACTCTGATTTTGTTATTGAAATTTTCCCCAGTTTTCTATGACAACCGGCTTTTAATATAATTATAGTAAATGCGAGTATAAAACTACAAAAAAAAAACACAAATCATACACAAAATCAACAGAGAGTGTCAAGAATTCTTGAATGAACTTCGGCTTTTACTACAACCCATATCGCCTCCTCCGATTGCAGCCTCCCTTTTAAAACAAAAAAAAAATACACTCATATCGTACAAAATCACGTTACATTCAAATATGAAATACTACAAACACACACACACACACACAACGTGCTACTCAAATCCCTTTTTACGCAAACATGCGCAAACACCTCCACCTAAAATTTTACGATAATTGACGATTTTTTATTTATTTTTCTTTCACAGTAACAGTTGAATTTCCTATCATATGTTACGGACACATGATAATTTGTTGCCAAATTGTTGCTTTTCTACAATTTTTAACTGTTTTTTAAGTCAACCTATTCATTACGATATCATTCTTTTTATGACATGCAATACTTTGTTATAAATAAACAAAATTATACTTTGAATTACACATTTTTTTTTTCTAACGTATAAAATTACTACTGAAATGAGACATTCATATAAATGACAACAATGTTGCATGTAATTTAAAATTGAAATGTCACGATTGCTGGAAATTTAAATGTAATTTACTGTGTGAAATTCTAAAAATAGTTTGTTTCGCTGTGATCAGTGAATTTATGGCAAATACTACGATTTTTATATGAAAAAACTAACGATTAAAGATTTTTATGTATGTAATTTCAGTTCAACAGATGTGTTTAAGTGTATTTTTTTTCTTAATTTTAAATGGGAATAAAACAATAAAAATTGAATGTTTTTGCCAATTAAATTTAACGGCCAGTACTCTGATTTTTGATATTTAATTGGAGTTTTTCAGTTTCAAGTGGATAAAAGGCAACAATAGACCTCATAAAGACCTCAATAGTACTTTTGTGGAATTTGAAATTTCTACAAAACAATCGTTTCTAAGACAATGAAAGAACTTTCAGTTAAAATTTATTTGAAAACACTTTTATATTAAAATAAATTATGTTATAAAAATAAATTTTCGTAAAATCATTCAATTTCGAACTCCATGAAAGGATCCTTAAATTTATATTTATTGTATTTATTACCTTGTAATTTTAAGTCCCTTAATGGAAAATGGATAGAAAAGTACATAACCATTATGAATGTTTATTTTCTCTCTTTCGGTTAGTACAAAATTGCACAATTTTAGCTGGAATGAGGTGTGTGAGTGTGTTTGTATATGAATGTGATCATAATTCAATTTTATGTGTCAAGACAACTCTTATTTATGGTCACTTTCCCAATAGGATTAAAGAGTTACGTTATGTGTATGTTCATAAGCTAAATGGTAAATAAATGGGTTAAAATTAGCTTTAAATTGGACTGAGTGAAGAAATAAAGTGAAATTTAATATTTTTTAGCTTTAAAAACATTGAATGCCCATCACAGGAGAATAATTTAACGTCTTGTTAACAAAGCTACAACATTTTTGTGTGTAATTTTAATATAAAATGCCCTTTTGGAAACAATTTGTACAACCGTATAAATGTATTCAGTCAAAGACATTAAAAATTACAAAAAGACATTAAAAATTAAAATGAGACTTTAAAGAGTGCGACAAAAATTTTTAATCGAAAGTTATCGTTCGTTACATAAAAATGCACTTTTTCACCCTATTTTAATCTTCCTTTTAACAAATTTTTTACATGTTAAATAATCTGCATTATATGCAAAAGTAATTTGTTTCAATTTTATAACGATTCTAATAATTTTATAGTCTCATTAAATTTTTACGTCAATTCATCAATTTATACGGTAAAAACAAAAGTTGCCGTAAAACTTGCCGTATACAGCAAGTTGTTGCCGTATACGGCAACTGTACGGCAACTCTACGGCAAGTCTACGGCAAGTTTTTGAACTTTGTACTACAGAATTTTCATTTTATGAAATGTGATATTTTGATAAATATTCGTCGTAGAAAAAATTCTAAATATGTTTTGGAAACAACAGAAAAACATTTTTTAGAATCTTATACAATATCTTAATTTTTGTAAAAAAAATTGAGTTTTAGAGCGAAAATTGTAAATTTTTGATACAAATTATAAGAATTGATGCAAACCAAACAATATGGTTGAACATTTGAGTAATAAAAGGCACATGTATGAATCAGCAAAAGTATGAGTTCTACCATATTGTTCGATTTGCATCAATTTCTTATGGTTTGTATGAAAAATTAACAGTTTTCGCTCTAAAACTCAAATTTTTTTGTTGTATAAGATTCTAAAAGATGTCTTTCTGTTGTTTCCAAAACATATTTAGAATTTTTTCTACGACAAATATTTATCAAAATATCACATTTCAAAAAATAAAAATTCTGTAGTACAAAGTTCAAAAACTTGCCGTAGACTTGTCGTAGAGTTGCCGTAGAGTTGCCGTACAGTTGCCGTATACGGCAACAACTTGCTGTATACGGCAAGTTTTACGGCAACTTTTGTCTTTACCGTGTACACAGTATATTCAAATATTAGGTGCAATAAAATGATCATAATTAAAAAAAATAATAAATTGTTGAACTCACCTGTTAATTTATTTACAGTTCTACATTGATATTGTTTGTATGCATCACTAGGTCCAGCATTATTTACATATAGGTCACCGTTTGATAAGACACTATATTTACCACCGATATCCGTATTTGGGTAAAGGTGCATTCCATTGTCTTGCAACCATGCTGTGACAATTACATAGTCTTGTACATAACTAGGCACCTATTAAATTTAAAAAAAAAATGCAAAAATTATCAGTGTTGTATTTTTTTTTTCTAGAACTAATGACCTCTTCGACTGAAATTTGTTTCTTTCATGAAATGATTACAGAAGACAAAGCGATAATCTAATAAAGAATGACTGATGTTTGAAATTTTATTATTATTATTGCTTGACTCAGAAATCATAACATTCAATAGAAAAGTACATTGATAAGATAAACATAGACATCAAACAGCTGTGTTAAGATAAGATCTTCAATGATAAAGCTAACAAACAATAATAACAAGAAAATACAATTTGATTATTCGATTGCTTGTCAGTCAATTCAACTATTTGCAGTTAATAACATTGATCAAATAAAAGATGAAGCAACAAACTCAACAATTACCATCACAATCAGACGACAGTACACCAGACGGAGCTAACGTTGGAAAATTTGTGAGAAAAAATTTAATTTTTTTGCTATTATTCGGTTTTTTAATTTTCAATTTCATTAAATTAGGTCAAAAAATTACGTACAATCGATATTAACAATTATGCTACAAGAAAATCTGTTGCCGTAGGTTTACTTGACCTTGCATTGCTAACATCAAATGCAGCACAACTTAAATATTTATTGGCTTATGGGTCGACACATGAATATTATGTTCTCTTATATGTGCTTGTTGTGTTATCGATTGCGTTACAGGTAAATTTTGAATTAACATTCCGATATTCAATTTGTAAATTCTAGTCAAATTATGGGTCACTCAGACCCTTAGTGTTATAAATCTTATTTCTATGAATTTTAACACTAATTTCTTGCAATCAAATCAGGTTTTCCAAGCATTACTAATCATCATCCTTGCCATCATTTACGATTTGAATAAATTGGAGGAACAACGACGAGCGGATGTGATTAATAGTGTGTTAGTCGGTCTGACCGTTTTCACAGTTGTAGTCAATGTAATATTGAGTGTATTTGAGATGAGAGAAGTGCCACCGAATATCAAATAACGTAAAAATAATTGTTTCTCAGAAAAAATATCGATACATTAAGGATTTACACAATAACAAAAAAAAACATGTAGAAAAATAAACTCACCTGACATTTTAGTACGGCTGTGTTGCCAGTCATTACATATTCATCATGTACTTGTACATTATATTTTTGGCTTACGACTATTCCATGAATATCGATGAGTTTTATGTTAAAAGAGATAAAATAAAGATAATGTTAGAATAAAAGTATAGGAATAAATTTGTGTAGATACAAAATGTTGGATGGAAATACTGAATTATTTATACCATTTATAGCAATGTGACACTATTTTATCCATGAAACATGAAAATATTTATTTTTATTTCTTTTTCTCTTATTTGTCTTTTTATTTATTTATCCATATTAACGATATTTAGACATGAGATGATTTTACTTGAAACCAATGTGTAAAAAATGTTTATTATTACCTTTCGCACTCACTTCTGTACAATAGGGTTTGCAAAAAAAAATTATTTAGATGACATTTTACATGTACCTGCTTTGCGAGAAATAAAATTTGAAATATCAAACCAAATTCTTTGTACTTATGTCTCTATAATTGTGAGCCAAGTACGAGATTGGATATTTCATGTCTCTAAATCTGTACAAAATATTTTTTTTTGTTTACTTTAATTTTAATATTAAATTCTATTTTGTAAAAAGATTTTAAAGAAATTTTTTAAGCTTATGCAATTTCCTTTGCTCCTTTTTATTTATTCTATTGATAAGATTCTCATAGGAGCAATTTTCAATGAAATTTGTTTATCAATACCACAAATACAACACAGAAGCAGGAAAACCAAATACTTGAGTTTTCTTTTTTCCTTATTCAGAAAATAGGATATTTATTATTTTTTTGCAAAAGCAACTTCCAAAAATATTTTATTATCAGAGAGAAAACAACAATAGCTTTTAAAAGGAATAAAATAAATTTAGTTGCTTTTGTTGTGTTTTCTTTTATAATAATAATATAGAAAATATCTTCATATATACCATAAACACACTCAAGTTTATTATTAAGTCTTATAGTTAGTAAAATTGTGGTTTTCCACTTCAATCTTCATAATAAAATACTAGAATAAAGTAAAATATTCCGTATAAAATCAGAAAATATACAAAATTAAGTGCTTTTTCTCTAAATATATAGTTTTTGGTATCTTTATATTCGATTTCTTCTCTTTTACACACAAATACATTTTTTTTTGCCAAATTTGACATGGACCACTTCAATCCAAAATGAGATTTTTTTTTGGCTATTCATCACACATAAATAATAAATGAGAAGACTTATTTTGTGATGAATTCAATATCAACTTATTCTGTTGTAAATTAGTAGATTGAATTAAAAAAATGTGTGTGTGTGTATTTGATTGATATAAAGAACCACAATGAAAAAAGTTAATCAATGAATGAACAAAATCAATATTTCACGAGAAGTTCATGAATAATTTAAAAGGAATAACACAGAAATTGAAATTAAAATTGAAGAAGAGAAAATAAATTCTAAGAAAATGATTTCAGCATTAATTATCTAGAATATTTTTATTATTTTGAATAAGGATTTTTTTTCTTTTTGAAAATACAAATAATTATTGTTGATGTAAATGGGAGCTGATGCTTTTTATTCACTAAAATATTTTACAAATGAACAATAAGAATTTATTCGACTGTGCACTTACTTTTCAATTCTCAGTCAAGCATTCAACTCTTTTATATTTTTTTTTGTTTTGTCGTAGAATCAAACAAAAAAAACTGCATTCATAAACTTCTTCATTTCAAAAATGGATTTCATTTAAAGCAGTAAGTTTGCAGTTATTTATTTTTATTTAAAAAAAAAATATTACAGTTTATAAAATCATAAAAAAAACGTAATCCTGCGTCATAAAACAAGCGCATTTTGATATTTCGATTTCGACAGTGTTTATTCGTTTAATAAATTCATTTAACGGTCACTATTAACAAAAATCTGTACGAAAACGAATAAAATGTACAACTTGCTACATAATAAGCAAGGCGTGGGGGCAAATAGGTGATATGGGAACCGTAGACCGTGGTGTTGTAGGATAAGAAAGTCTAGAACAAAAGATATTTTAAAGAAAATCCATCAGAATTTTAGTATGAGCTGGTTTGACAGCAATCGCGGTTTATGATGACCGCAAGGACTAATCAACCAGAAGACTTTCAAATTGTAGGAGAAGGTAAGAAATGGTCTGACTTCATGTACAATGAAATAGAATTCACGGATATGAACTAAAACATATTTTGTAAAAGCATGTATGGCTCATACTTAAGTTTTATATATAAATTGGCACAGACGGACATGGTGAACACCAAACTGTGGCATTTTTGAAAAAGAATGTAAATTACTCTTTAAGTCAAGAGTCATTTTATACAGTTAGGTAATGTTAAAAAAAAATTATTATTTTGAGTTATTTTGCTATGTTAAATGACATAGTTCACATTTAATTAATGTAAAACGGGGATGTATTGTTGCATAAAATCATTATACTTCAAAAAAAATAATAGGAAAACGCAAAGTTTATGTATTTTTGTACACAAATGTTCATAACAGTTGACTTAAATTTCCTTTAACATAGCTCAAAAGCAAGTCCGTAAGAACTGAAAAATAATAAAGATAAAATTTTACTCAAAAAATGTGTGAATTGCTACAACCATTATGTATTATTCCATCATCAAGGCACTTTTATAGTATAACTAGAACCGAAGCCCTTTAAAATTGAAAACCGTTCAATGCACTCTAATTCTGATATTAAAATAAAACACTCCCTGATCCTTAAAAAAATAATATTTTATACAGAATGCTAGTAATTAAAAATCAAATACTTGGAAAAAAGCACTTTAAATTATTTTACAATGTACAAACAAATTAAAATCTAGGACAATAATTACTTTTTTTATACAGTTTTTTGTTTATTTAATAAAGTCAAGTGAGCTTAAAATCTGGGGAAAATGTAAATAAAAATAAATGCAAAAGGAAGTTATTTTAATGATGAATGCAACATTGCACACACTTATATTTGACATCCCTTTTTCAGAATTTCATTTTTTCTTTTAGAATTGTAAAATAATAAGCGAAATTGCTCTATTTATAAATTTAACTCATTATTATTAGGATTGCTCGAATTAAACGGAATTTTTATTGTTTTATATGCTTAAAGCGGTTTAAAATTAAATATAATAATAATTGTACAAATATCTCATGCAGTCATGCACGATACAGAACGAATTCTTTCAATAGAAAACAAGAATAAAAATGCGCCTGTTCAATATAAGGTTTAGTAGAAAATAATAATTATAATTGACAATCGATTTCCTTTTTTTATTTAATTTAATTGTTCAATATTATTATTGTTTAAGATATTTAATTTTAAAAATAAATTTCAATTCAAGAGAAAAATAAATTGTTTTTCTGCAAATTCTTATAACTGACATTGACACATTTATTTAGTTTTATAATTTTTATATGAATTATTTTATCGAGTTTTTGGGTTCAGATTTATAGTAGTCCAAAAAACCTCTGATTTTCAATACAATATCGGCCTTGTTTAGAAAATATTTTGGTTTGGAGAAACTGCTATTTTCAAGAAATATCATGAAATTGATTTTTTACATTTGATCATTTGTAAACTTTCAAATTTTCATAAATCAGCAAAACAAAATTTAACAGAACTAAAACTTGTTCATGAATTGAATAAGGATTGATTATTTTTATTGTTGTCGAGGAACTTTTCTATGATTTTTTTAAAAAAAATAAAATAAAAGAATAAAGATGATAAAAGATCGTTCGTGCAGACACATCAAGAAAAAGAAAATCAAGAGGAAATATAAGAGTTAAACAAGAAGAAAATTAAATTAAATTTTTGTTTGTATGAACTTTCTTTTTTCTTGTATAAAAATTCAACAGAAGAAGTTCTAAAAGTGTCAATTCCTTAGATTTAGTACATATTGTACTACACATAAAACAACAAGCATGACTTGGATACTGATGAGATTCAGAATTGATTGAAACATGAGAAAATTAAATGCAGAGAAAATATTGTGTCTGTATGTCTTCTTATTCGAAATACATTTTTTTTTTAATAATGAAAAATTATTTCAATTGGAATTGAAGTGTATAAAAGAAAGAAAAAAACATAAAAAAACGAAAATTGTTACAAACAATAGTTTCTCGTTACGAAAAAAATAAGTAGATGATTATCCGTTTATATAGGAAAAAAATAAAAATGTGGAAACCCGAGAAAAAAATATCAAATTTATCAATCTCAAATTACTGGGAAAATTAAACAATTGTTCGTTTTCTTCGATTATCTTGTTATGTCATTTAATTTAATTTTATTTTATTTTATTGAGTTCTTGCGGTTTAACTTAACAATGTTGTACTGGTTTTTTTTTTCTCTTTTTCTCAATGTTTTTGCGGCATTCGTTTTATTTTTATAAATGCTTAATTGTATAAAAAAAATGAGATTATTATTCATTAAATCTCTGTATTCTTTTCAAATGAAATCCATTAACGTACATTTTAACAAGTGTCAATTCAAATCATTTTTTATCATGGTCTTAGAAATGTTTCTTAGAATTAAAATAAAATTGTAATTATAAAAAATAGAAAAAAAAACATGGTTTTAAATTAAAAAGACACCACAAAGCTACACCTTTCTCATTTGTGTAATCAATTATCTTTATTTTTTCCCCCCTTCTTTACATAATTTCGCTTTTTTGTTTTACTGTACTTTAATTGTGGTAAGTGGTCGTTTTGTAGTGTTTTTTGAGATAAATGAGATGAATACCCAGGAACACTGAAATTGTCAACGAACATATGAGCTGCCTAAGTAATTAGGTTTAGAGGAAACAAGAAAAACTAACATTTAAGTGCTAAAAATTATCGAATGAGCTACTTTGTGATTTGATACATAAATCTTCTAAAGGCTCTGTCCCTCGACACACATGAAAACTTAAAACTGCCAGAGGCCAAAACGCTGCTGACCATTGCAGATGGAAAGGTAAACCAGTTTCTTCCCATTGGAAACAACGAAGATCTGAAGACTCTCGAGGCTTTCCTCTAAGAACCAGGCCACCAATTGATGTTTGGCAACAAGACTTACATAAATCGGTCGCGAAGTATTTAACCACAAGATTAAACAAAAGGATGACACCGGTCATTCTATTTAAATTTAAATAAAATAATAACTAATAGGAGACAGGGTGATAAATGATATACATAAGAAAAAAAAAATTAATCTAAACTGATAAGAGAGGGGAAAAATAAAAACTATAAAAGGGACTGATTTAGAGGAGAAAGGAGATTACTATTTTTGATCTTGTATTGAAGAGACATAAAAAAATATAAATAAAATTAAAAATTGAAATAAAAATAAAACATTGAAATAGAAAATTGAAATAAAATATTAAAAATAAATTGAAATTAAAATAAAAATTTAAAGAGTTTAATTTTATCTTCAATTTTGGTGACAAGGAGCCTGTCATGCAATCGGATATCTTGGCTAATTTTATTTGAATAAATGTAGCAAAGCAGCAATTTAAGGTTCTTGAGGATCCAATATTTTTGAGACCCATCAAAAATAAGATCCTCAACAAAAACAAAGAGCTCAAGATACATTTTTAAATTTATTGCCTAATGCTGCAACAACCTGCAGTACTGTAAAATACTCCACTATTACTTTTAGTATTACTTTAAAATTTGAGTTACGAAGCAGTAAAATCATAACATCCATCTTGTAAAATACCACAGAAATACTATTTTTTTTATTTGAAAGTACTTTGCAGTTTTTTGTAGTTTTTCTGCGGTAATTCATTCATAGGCAGCAATTGTAGCTTCTTAAAATTTAGTTTTTTTTTATAAGTTTTCTTATTATTCTTACTTATCACTGAACGGGAGGTTTAAATAGGTTTGCTCATAGGAATGAAACACTACAGACAAAATTCTTCATAATAAATACTCCTTATAGTGACTGCTCTGTATGTGAGGCACTCTTTATAAGGGAAAAGGTTATTAATGTATATTATAAAGAGTATAGGACTCTTTATAATGAACTGAAAATTTTATAAATTGTTTATTATAAAGAATTTTGTCTGTACAAATATCTGAAGCGAGTGTAGCGCTTCCAGAGTCAAACACAATATACTATAAAACTTCTTATCAGATCTGAAACTTGAGATTAAATTCAAAACTTGAACTCTTTCATTTAGGTTACATTTCTGTTCATATGCCTTTAATCAAACTTCAAGACTCCATTAAAAAAAAAAAATTATTTCTGACAGATCGTTTGAAACTTCAGGAAACCAAGTAAATTAAACACAAAGAAGACAGAGCAAAAAGAAATTAAAAACCAAGATAAAATGTGAAGTAAAATAAGAAAAGAACTTTTAATATAAATGGCAATTGTACAAAAAAAAACACACTCCATGTAGTTTAAAAATACAAATTTTATTCTTTCAAATGTCGCATGCTCAAAATGTCGTATAAATTATTTTTTCTCGTTAAAGTCAAAATAAAAAAAAATGTAATAATAATAATAAAAAAAAGAAACGAAATGAAAAGAAAAGTAAAGCTATTCAAAGATGGTCTCTTGATAAAAACTTTAAAATAATTATTTTTACCTCAATTTGCGTCTGTCTTGTCTTATCAACGACTTATTTTGATGATCACAAAAAGGTGAAAATAAATACTGGAAGTGAGTAAAGTGAAGAAGACAAAGTACTTTTTCCTAATTTGTTGGTACTTTATCACAATGTTTTACTCTTGTTAGGTGCTGAACATAGTAACGAAAATTAGATGGTTTTTTTCTATCATGTTACGTTTTTTTTTTAATGTTAGCACGTTACATTTTTCACAGAAATAGGATATTAAAGTTATTAGAGTCCCTGCCTATTAACAAGATGAAGAGGGATGAAAAATTAATTAAAATGTGAAAATATTTAAAAAAAAAAACGAACTGAACATTGAAAAAATGTGATGATATGAAATTCCGTGCACTGTACAAAGGAAGATAAAGAAAAAATATTAATAAAAAGAGTACTAAGAGGATAGATACGAAATAATATGAAAAAAATGGTAATTCCAAAAGAGAAGATGAAAAAATGAGAACAATGCTTTTGTCATCTTATTTTTCATTCTACCTTAGACTTTTAGTTTCAATAACAGAGTACAATACAGAGTCACAAACATGCATAGAATAAAATTGCAATTAAAGAGACGTAAATTCTCTTTCCTCTTAAATTAACAGAAATACAACAAAGAAAAAAATGGCATGGGAGTAACCTTTAAAAAAAATACCTTATAATTACGAGACCATTTTTCATTGTGAATGTTAATTTCAACTTTTCTGTCTTTTTAAAACATTCCGAATTCATGATAATTTTCAAGACCTGGTCAAAATATCCATTATTTTCATACCATTAATTTTTCTTTTTTATCAGTAATTACCGTTTTTTTACGGAAATTATTCTTTAATTTAAATTTTAAATAAAGCCGGTAATTAGTATATGCAAATGAATTTTCGGTGATTGATTCACAATTAATACCCCTTTCATCAGATAAATTGACGATTACAATTCAATTTCAATGACACTTGACGATTTTGAAATGTGACTCAATGTGAAATTGATTGTATTTGACGTAATGGAGTGTTTGAGTGAATGGACCAATTCAAAATGATATTTAACATTTAAACGTATTTTTTTTTCTCTTATTTTATCGAAGAAAAAGAAGAAGAAGATCTGACCTAATTTTATCAATTTTCTTATGAAGAGGTAAAGGTAAAATTTTATTACATTATGATAAATCTTATAAAATATATCTCTTCGACCTGTTTTCATGACAAAATTGAAGGTGACTGGGAAATGTAATGCAATATAAAGATATAAATGAAAAGATGACTCTATTAATTTATATTGAATTTATACTTGCATCCAATGCTGCAGTAATAATGTTTAAAGAGTGTAATAATGGTGGAAGTAATAAGCAGAAAAATATAAAAAAATTATTATCGTTGCAGACTTTCAATATTTATGATGGGGGAAAAATATTCATAAAACTTATTCATTGTAGGTAAGAGTAAGTGCATTTTAATAGTCGATTTTTACAATTAGTAAATTTTTGAAGAATTCTGGATAATTTTAGTGAATGTAGAGAATATTTCAAGCTACAACTTTGCTGAACTGGTCAAGTCGATTCCAATTTTTCTTAAAAATACTTATGGACGCACGAACTACATTAAAAGCATTAAAATAGGACATATTTTGATCAAACGTAATGAAATATACTGCAAAATGCTTGAATGGTTATTAAATATTTTATATTCTCATTCTTCTATTTTTTTCAAGAAAACTTCCTTTTTTATAATTTTATTGTAGATTCACTTTTTAACTTGGTTGATTTGAAGTGAAAAAAAAATTCCATAAAAAATATGTTTAAAATAAGAAAAATTACTGTCACAAGTTTTTTTTCAAAAACATTTTTGATCTAATACTTTTTTTATCGCACATTTAAAAATTTCTCTCTGATTTTTTCAACAAAACAATCACCATTTTTCATACACCACTGACAAGACTCCTTTAGATTCTAAACTAAAAAGTAGGATTTATGTCACTTAAGTTTTTTTTCTCTTTATTTTATTTTTATCGAAACACATTTTACCAAGACATCATTTTACATTATTATTATATTTTACATTTTTACAAAACATTCATGATGTGATCGCAATAAATTTTTAAGTTGACATATAAAAGAAGAACGTGTTTTAACTTTAATTTAAACATATTTTCACACGATTTTAACAATAAGATAAAAATATTTTGTAAAAGAGAAGATATCAACAATGGTTATACGTGCTCAAAAATGAAAATTATCCTGTTGATGGTTGAAGTTTTTTTTGTGTGTTGTAAATAAGGCGAGGTTTTCTCGTGAAATTGCATTCGAGGCTTAATTTTAATCGAATGTGAAGATAATTTTGAATTTTCAATGTTACAATTACCATAAATTTTCAATGTTATTTAATATTACTTAAAATAAAATGCTTCAATTTTTTCATTTTCACATGCAAGTACATCAAAGTTACACAATTCTCAAAACAATTTAAAAGTAGAAAGATTTTAATGTCTTATACATTATAAATGATAAAATAATTGCATACTGACAACATCATAATCCCTTACTTATATTTTTTTTCTTCATTCTACTTCCATGCTCAGTCGTACCCTGATGAAAAAAATTTCTTAAAAAATAAGAAGCGGTATTTAAAAAGCATTTGACACCTTATAAAAATATCAGATTGAGTATTTGATAGGATTAATTTCAAAATTACAGATTTCAAATATATGATATCTAAGATCACGCAATTTCGAATTTATAGGCCTCCAGGGTAATGATGAAATAAGAAGCATTTAAACGTTGAATAAAATTCATGAAAATTAACACCCCAAGGAATTCACATCAAACACGAAACATTTAGTGGGTGATAATCTTCACGTGATTTCTTTCTATAAAAATTTTATATGAGAGCAAATTTAATCAGGATTATGGTACAAATGTAAAAAGGTGTTCGGTGTATAAATTAAGCTTAAAACTCAACTATTAACCATCCATTAAATAATTTTCCTCACATAATGTAAAGAAAAACAGAAATAATTGGAAATATACGAATAAACAACATCATCATGTTTCATAATTGTTTGATATGGAAAAAGTTTTTCTTTTACTTTATGATTAAACGCACACACACACACACATTCCCTCATACCCAGATACACGTACATGCATCTATGGATTCACATAGCCATATGTGTTTCTTCAACTTTCTTTCAAAATCATTTCGGAAATTCATGTCTCGAATATTAATTACTTTTCCTTAATGACACACATATAGCAGCTTCATACTGTGCAAATTTAGTTTTTTTTTCTTTCTCTTACTTGATGAACTTTGAAATGTTAGGGAAGTGTCAGGAAAAGACATCTATCCTTAATATTTAACTTCAAATTCTTTTATGAATATGTACGACTGATATGAATAGTTTATGTAAGTGACAGATTTTAGAAGATGTTTTAATACATATAAAAGTAATAAAATGAAAAACAAAAATACTTAAAATTTTAATAAACACATCTTTTTCTTCGGCATATGATTTGAATTTCGATCCATGACAACATGCAAAGTAATCACATATATTTTTCTGTTTCATGAAACATGAAAAAGGCATTTCTTTAGAAAAAGCAAATGAATTATTTTCCCTAGATCTCGTTATTTTACATTTTTTAAAAACACACACACCTTGAATTGATATAATGCGATGTTTTGTAAGAAGAGCAAAACAAGATGAATTCATACAACATTTTGTTATTGCTATAAATAAACAAAACAGGTGAAATAATAATGATAAAGAAAAGCATTGTCTTGTTTGTGCTATTAGAAGAGAAGCATTATAGTGTAGAAATAAATGGATAAGGAGAGGTCTCTTATTGTTCACAACAAAATATAGCAGTAATTGAAGAATATTTTCTATTATTTTACTTCAGTTTTAAGAAATGTATTTATTTTATTTAGAAATTAATTTTTTTTTATTACAAATGTGTTTTTGTCACGCGTAGTTTTATTTGTGCAAAATTTCAAGGACATAGTCACATCTTCAATCCCTGTCGATTTAAGAAAAATTCGAGTAGATAGAATAAAAATTTTTCCTCTACCTAGGTCAAAGCTCATTGGATAAAATTGGCGGAGACTAGAAAGAATTCGTGTCCATTCTTAGATGTCCGTATTCAATTTCAATTTTTCATAAGTGACGGCGGATAACTTGTCTTTCAATGTGAATTTTTCTGGGAAAAATCAAACTATTTCATTTTCTAAAAACGTTTTTACGAGCATCTTAAAGCTATAAGATAACCGCCCATCAAGTAAATCTTCATGTAGGTCATGTAAAGATAATTTCATGTATTTTGAAATGATAATTGATATAAATAACAAGGCGTCTCCACCAACACCTTCTTTCTATTATCTTTTTTTGACTTTGTTATTTCAACTTGTGATTGATAAACAAAGAATTTGTACTTGAGGGGTATTTGTATCCTCAAGAGTGCTAAATGATTCGTGTTTTTAAACCACATTCATTGAAATATAACCTTATTTAGAAAAAAAAAACAACAGAATACTGACATTTTAAACAACCATGTTAATAGAAAATAAGAAAATGTATTATTTTCTTGATTCTTTCGTTGTGCTCCTTCCCCTTAATTTTTATTTATTTATTATTTTAACGGCAACTTACACATTTATTCATGTGAGTCTTAAAGTAACATCATCTCGACAACAAGAACAACAGCTGCTAAACAACATCATAATGGTAAAAGTCACGTTATAAACCTCATTGAATACATATATCACACAATTTTTTTTATTATTATTCCTCTTCTGTTTCTTCACTCTTTTCTTTTCTTCTGTTTTTTTTTTTGAAGCGTGTATCAAACTATTTTTATGGTAAAAGTCTGTTTATTTTCATTTACATTTTTTTTATATATTATATTTGATAGCATATAAGTGAAAAGTGAATAAAAGTGCTGTTATGTTTCCTTTCAATAAAATATATCTTATCTAGTTCATCCCATGCCATCACACATGTTATGTATTTTATAGGAACAACAATTTCAAGAGTTAGTATTTTGAAGAAAATGTAACAACAAGCAAACAAATAAAAAAAAAGTATGAGAAAGGAGAAAAGGTATATTGTTTTTCGTGCAAACAAAAGTTAAAGAAAATTACAAGAGTAAACAGAGGGAAAAAAGCACATGTCTATTACGAAAGTTGCAGATGTATTTATAAATATGGAGGAAGAAAGAAAACTTGGATATACATTCCATTAACATTATTGTTGATTTTGTTGTGTATAATGTAAGAGTTCATCAAAAAAATAAAAATAAAAGTATATAAAAAGAAGTCGTTTAGGGCATATATGAAAGTTTCAGAAATGAAAGATGATAATGGAGTTGGAAAATAAAACACTTGTATCGAAGGAAAAAAATAGGTTCTTTTCTATTTTCTACTAATTTCAGGTAGATGCACGGTGTCCTGATTAGGAAACTGAATCTACTAATTGTCAGACCAATAGTAGCTTTGTACACTTAGTTTAGCCCTCAAAAACCCAAAACAAAGTTGCTGAGGGGTAAACCGAAAATTTATCAAATGCTTTATCAGTGGACATTTTTAGTTCAAATGTACCGCTTTTCAGCTTGTTAATCTAAAGAGAGGACTAAAGAGTCCGCATAGAGGGATATGAAAATAGCTAAAATCATGACATAATACTCGAGTATGCACAGTGGGCCAAATTGAGGGTAATTCTATGAATCTTAATATAAACAACAGTTATCACAATAAATTGTCAAATCATCATCCCATGTCAAGTTAACTGAGATTTTTTTTTAATTTCATCCTTTTTATTTATTTTTATCTAACAGTATTGTCAAACAGTATCTTCATCATCATCATCAAAACAAGAAGTATCACATTTCCAGGTTAATTTTAGTTGGTCATCTGTTTTTTTCAATAACACAGTCTATTTATATTCGTTTCTGATATCAATTTTTTTTTGTAATGTGAAATGAATCTGAAATTTGATTTGAAACCAAGTTCTACTAAAAGGAATAAGCGGTGAAAGAAATATTTTATCCAGAATGATGGTTATTAAATATTCCACACCATACACAATTTTTGGTACATTTCGTAAGAAAAAATGCACTTTTATCTGCGATTTAGCCACCGTCAGTCTGAGGCTCTAAGATGCATAATCATAACTCTAAAATATACTTTAATTGAAAAGAGAAATTCTTGAGGATTTGCGACCACACATTTGTTTTTGAATCGTAAAATGAAGTGAAGTGTATAAAAATTGCACTCCTTCAGAATTGTTTATTCGAAACAGATTGGATTTTTTTAGAAGAAAACTAACGGGGATCAACTTTGATTAGGAACAGATAAACGTGGTTCAAGAGGATCAGCTCAGCTCAATCTTCTTAATGTTCAAAACCTCAAAATGAACAATATCTGTTCCTGAACCTTGGAATCAGATTAAAAAAGTGGACATAAGAGCACAATAAACTGCATCACATCCCAATGCACTTCACCTTAAGCATCCAGTGATAAGAATTTCAATTTTTTATATCATCATATGTTAAGATCATCATATGATACAAAAAAAGAAAGAGTTTATAAATAAATTGAATGCCCGAAGGCTATTTGTTTAATTTTAATTTGTCTGTATCATATTTTTTATGTGTTTTGTTTGTTTGCCTGTAAACATGGAAGTGGAGATGAAGATTAAGTTGATTAATATTTGATGTGATATCATTTGAATGAATATCAAACAAAAACATGAATGTAAGTCTTTCATGTTGTGTGAAAATGAAGGAAATATTTTAATTTTTTCGGGTTTTTTCAATTACAATCTTTTTTTGATGTTCGATTTTCTTCTTCAATATTGTAATAACATTGAAAAAAATTTAGAGAGATTTCCTTTGAAAATTCCAAGCAAAGTGCAAACAAAACAGGAAAAGAAGAAAATATTAACATTCACGATACAAATCCTATCTCAAATAAGAAAATGTGTATTTTGATAAACAAAAACACTTTTAGTTTTCATCCCACGAAAAAGTATAAAAACATCAGGTGTTGGCAGTGATGTGCGTGTGAAAAATGCTTAAAATGTTTTGTGTTATTTTCAAATGTTTAAAAATATTTCACCAACATTTCAATGTTTATTTATTCATTTTGCATTTTTAATGGAAAAAGGTTCATTTTATTTAAAAATAAACAGAAAAGTAAATATTTTTTGGTAGATATGTTTAAATTTTGATTTAAAGGATGAGGAAAAATTGCAAGGTTCATTGAAATTTTCTTAGAATGTTGAAGAATATTCTTAAAGGTAATTCACGAATTAAGCTTAAAAATGTCTGTTTTCACTCTTAACCGTTTTCTCCGAAAAAAAATTCCCACTCTACTTGGATTGTGAGTGTTAACTGTTGACTGTTATCCTCATTCTCTTTTCCTTTAAATGTCAGTACATAAATTTTACAGTTCATTAGAACGTGCTTTCACTTAAAACATCATTAAAAAGGTACTTCAGTTGTTTAAACGAAAAATTTCATTTATATTCCAATTTTGAAAATATTAAAAACATATTCAGACCACTTTTAAAGTGCCTCAAGCTCTCTCACAATGTAAATTATTTCCTTTATTTCGAATTTATTTATTTTTTATAAATATTTTCATGGTTCATAATTTAACAATATAATATTTCGTATTTAAAATAACAAAAAAAGTTTCATTTAAACAAAAAATGATGGAAATTTGATACAAATAATAATAAAAAAAAAATATTTGTCTGAATTTTTTGTACGTTATTAACATTCAACAAAAATATTTAACTTACCAGCTTTTACATGAACTTCCCTACTTATTACAGCACCGACCAAGTTTTTTAATTTACATCTGAAATTTAATAATGGTTGGCATTTGTTTGTTTTCAATAAAAAAAAATTTTGATTACCTGTAGACTGCTGAGTGGATCTCAGGCCGATACTGTTCAGATGTAAATGGGTAGAACATTAGAGTTCCATTTTGAATGAGATAGACAAGGTCTTGGTGCATCACAGATGGAGACCATTCAACCTGAAAATTGAAAAAAAAAATGTTTTTTATTGCGATGAAGAAAATATGTTTCAATTTCGATGTAAAAGAAGCAATATAAAGATGAAAATAATAATGGAAGTGAATACCTAAAACCATATGAAAAGAGAAATTATAAGCATTATACATAAAATATTGCACATAAATAAGAGTTAAAAATGTTTGAGTATATTTTTCATAGAACAAGATTGAGAAGAAGGAGGTACCACTTAAGCACTAACAGCATGAAACAAGAATAAATTTCGTTCTTTTTTTATTGTTTTTAAGGGAGTTCTTAACGCAGCAAACTTCCTGTTTGATATGAAAAGTGATTTTTTTCCTTAACTTAAATAGCTTTTATAGCCACAAAAAGACTTTTAATCGTTCTTAAAGAAGTCGACTTTCATTTTTTTTTTATTTTGAATATTTGACGTCACAAAACAATGTTGACTGTTGAAAACAATTTTCAAGTCACGTAATTTATTAATATTATTTTTTTTAAAGAAGTTTTTTTCTTCATTTAACGTTATCTCGACTCACACACAACAAATAAAATTAAGTAAAATCCTAAAACAAAATAAATGCTTGCATATTAAATTATGCAAAATTAACTTTGTATATTGATGTTCCATTAAAATACTTCATTGAAGAATGTCTGTATTTAGTGCTTTTAAATGTAAATTGATAAAATTTCACACCATTTCACTCAAGTTAAGAGGAAAACACTTATATTACACACACACACATACACATTGAACATCACACGCATTAAAGTAAAATTTATTTTATTTCATTTCACTGTTCAAAAGAGACACAAAATCAAATTATTTTGATTCAATTATGTAAATTTGATTGCACATTCAATAACTCAACATAAATTGCTGTTTTCTTAGAAAATGAATAAAAAAAATGGGAAATTCCGGATCTAACCACGCGGTTTAGAAAAGTGCATTTCGATGGGACTTGTTTCATTGAATATAATCAAGTTTTAATATTAATAATTATACCGCCATTTTGAAAATAACGGTCATTTTGAAAATTTTCCGCTATTTTGAAAAACTTTCGCCATTTTAAAAATTAAAAAAAAAAATATTTGAAAAAATCGGACATTTTGGGCTTTTGAACATTTTCAGGCTCTGGAGCCTAATTCTTGGGCCCAACTTCTGAGCCCAATTCCTGAGCTTAATCTTAGAGCCATTAAGTTAAAATTCATTTTAGTAAACTTCTTCACCCAACAAAATAAATTATAAATAATTTTTGTTGTTGTTGTTGTTTTGTGATCCATCTTTCGATGATATTGTGAAGTAATTGTTGGGGCAATTTATGTTTTCACTTTAATTTTTGATTTTATTTTCTTTTATAATTTTTTTATTTGCACTTTTTTTTTTTTTTCATTTTCATTACTCTTATCAATATTTATTTTTAACATATATTCGAAGGTCATTTTTAAATCTAGACAATACACTGTTCACATTTACCATTTCGTTCATCATTTCGTTATACATTTGTACACCTTTATATATCACAGAATTTTGCACTATAGTTGATATGCTAGATGGAGGTCTCAAATTACGAGCATTTCTTAATAAATATGGTTGTGACTGATGCACATTAACGAAAAAGTCACTTAAATATTTCGGCAGTAAATTATGTTGAACTTTATAAATTATCATCCCTGTAAATAATAAATTTGAAAAGAAGCATATAAACGTATACTCAAACAGCAAATGTACGTATGCCGTACAAGCAAATGTATGTACGCTGAACAAGCAAACGTATGAATGCCAAATAAGCTAATGTCTATTGCTCATCCGGCAAATCAATGTTTGCCAAATTGGCTACTCTTGAAAAAATGTATAGTATACATTTTCTTTTGAAATGTTATATTTTGAGAAATATTTGTCGTAGAAAAAATTCTTAATACGTTTTGGAAACGACAGAAAAATATCTTTTAGAATCTTATATAAAATTTTAATATTTGTAAATAAGATTGAATTTTAGAACGAAAATTGTAAATTTTTCATACAAATAATAACAAATTGATGCAAAGCAAACAATATGGTCGAATACTCATGTTTTTGCTGATTCATACAGGTGCCTTGCATTACTCAAATATTTGGTACGCATTAAATTTTATTTATATTTTGATGAAAGTATGAAAAAATTACAATTTTCGTTCTAAAATTCAATTTTATTTACAAATATTAAAATGTTGTATAAGATTCTAAAAGATTATTTTCTGTTGTTTCCACGACATATTTTAAATTTCTTCTATGACATATATTTCTCATTTTTTCATATCGGTTTGCACCAATTTCTGCTAATTTTTATGAAAAAAATAAACATTTTCGCTTAATAACTCAATTTTATTTACAGATATTAAAATTTTATATAAGTTTCTAAAAGATATTTTTCTGTCGTTTCCAAAACGTATTAAGAATTTTTTCTACGACAAATATTTCTCAAAATATAACATTTCAAAAGAAAATGTATACTATACATTTTTTCAAGAGTAGCCAATTTGGCAAACATTGATTTGCCGGATGAGCAATAGACATTAGCTTATTTGGCATTCATACGTTTGCTTGTTCAGCGTACATACATTTGCTTGTACGGCATACGTACATTTGCTGTTTGAGTATACGTTTATATGCTTCTTTTCAAATTTATTATTTACAGGGATCAATACATTAAAATAAATACGTTGTTTTACAGACATCAAATTGGTTTCTTGCAACATAAAATTAATACTGGTGTGATTATCACAGTTTAGGATTACTCTCAATGCACGGTTTTGCAAGCGCTGTAATTCAATCATTTCAGTCTCGTTTGCTAAAAATAAAACACTTGAACAGAAATCTAAATGTGGTTGAATGATACTTTTGTATAATAGCAGTCTTGTTTGTTTGTCAAATTTGTTTTTATTTCGTCTCAAAAAGCCAATTTTTTTACTAATTTTTTTTATCACCAACTTTGTATTACTTTTAAATTTCAATTGATCATCTATCATGATTCCTAAATACTTCATTTCGGTAACTAATTCAATTTCTTCTCCGTCCATTAAAATCTGATAGTGTTGTCTATTTCTTTGTCCAATTATCATAGCCTTTGTCTTACTTGTATTCAATTTGAGCTTAATCATCTTAAGGTAATCACAGATCTTTTGTAAATCACAGTTTATTAATTCAATTGCTTTTTGTACTGTATCTGCTGATACCCAAACTAACACACCATCAGCGAATAAATTTATCTTACATTTATGGACGTAATTCACAATATCATTAAAAAATAACACAAAAAGAATGCATGAAAGAGGCGTTCCTTGGGGTATTCCTATGTCAACACTCAATGATTCTGATAATGTATCACCATATTTTACAAATTGTTTTCTGTTTTGCAACCAACTTTCAAACCAATTCAATACTTTGCCTTCAATTTTATAATTCAATAGTTTCTTAATGAGAATATCACGATTTACTGTTTCAAATGCTCTCTTAATATCTAAAAATACTGCTACTATCACTTTTTTTGAACCACGTTCCAATTTCCATTTATTGAGCACCAGATTCAGTGCAGTTTCACAAGAGTGCTCACTGCGAAATGCACTTTGGAAGGTACTTAACACTTGATTTGTTTCAATAAATTCGTTTAATTGTATCTTTACCACTGTCTGAAGGGTTTTATCCAATATTGGTGCTGCATTTATTGGTCTCATTTCATTCTCTTTTTTAGCGTTCTTTATTTTTGGAATTGGTGTCACGATTGTAAAATTAAACGATCCGGGGAATATATCAGGTGCTACATAGACAGTGTCCGGTATAGTCATACATATTTCCCGTATACTTTCAACGAAATATTTGTTCATTTTATTTGCGATATCAATATGTTTAGTGTATGTTTGTCCGTTTATTTCAATATTCTTTGGAACTTCACTTTTATTATCTATATAATTTTTCAGAATTTTCCATAAGCGCTTTGGATTATCACTATTTTCACTTATTTTTTTTTAATATTTTCATTTCTACATTGATTGAGTTTTTTATTATATTCATTTCTTATTTTTCGATATTGATTCCAATTTTCTTCACTATTTTCATAAACGTTTTTAACGAATTTTCAGGCATCGGAGCTCTGGAGCCCAATCCATGAGCCCAATCTCAAAACTAATGAGTTTAAAATCATCCTTAAGACCTCCTCTGTCTAACAAAAAAAACCCGACCTCGCTCCGGTGGACCATTCCGGAGTTATGGAACTAAATGAGGATTAGAGTGACGGCGGACAAACCGTCTGTAATAGTGCATTTTTTCTTACGAAATGCACTAAAAATACATACACACAACTAACAAGATTTTGTCATTACATACAATACAACAACAGTGTGTAGTAAGAAAAATGGCATTTAAATAGTTATGTAAATAGATGGAAATCTGTTAAATTTCAACATAATAAACGACATTTAATGTGTAAAAGCTTTGATGGCATATGTTTATCATGTGAGCGCTGAAGTTGCTCAATATGCCTAAATAATGGGGTTGTAGAGACAGGTTAAAATGAGTTTCGCAACTCCAAATGGGTTAATGGATTGTTACTTTAGCAATCCTGTCTAAAAATTTCACTGATTATGATAATTGATAAGAGGAGTCGTTCACTGGTAACTTTACACTCTCAACGAAAAACCAGAGGTGATTGGTGAAACATTCAAACCAGTGGGACACCAGTGAGACTATCGAGAAGCTCGAAAAAATTAGTTAACAAAAAAAACATTCAACTTGCCCTACTCTAGTCCCACTGGCATCCCACTGGTTTCTCACTGGTATGCCACTGATTTCTCACTGGGGACCGGCCCCACTGGGTTTGGGTTGAGAGTGTAGTCTCCTCTTGAATAGTTGGTGTTTCCAATATACAATATATATATAAATGGGTCGCTGAATGGTATATCTAAAACGTTAAATATTACATTGTAGGTGTTTTCAATTTTTTTACAAAAGTTTCGAAATTCCAAAAAAATTATTCGTTTCATTTTCATTTGGTTTTTTTTTTTAAAAAACCATGTCAGAATTCGTCAAAATTTTTAGGTAATTGATTTTCAAAATTCATTGCAAATCCAGTTAGACCATGCACGTCCTACATATTTTTATATGAAGAAATGAAATTGATAATTGAATCAAATGAAATGATAAACTTCCTTTCCATAAATCTATCTGCATAATAAGAAGCGAATTTATAAAACTTTATTCTTTGGAATATAAAAAAGTTTTGAGAGTTTAACTTTAAAATAAATTTTTAACAAAAAAACTTTAAATAAAAATCATAAAACACTTTGCTACTCTAATTTTGATTTTTTTTTCAATGAAATTCACTCCCATTTTTCATTTTCATAGATGCCATTTATTGAATTTTTAATTGATTCTTTGATCACTATGACCAGGCGCGAAGCCAGAAAAAAAAGTCTGAGGGGGCTTGACTCCAAATTTTTTTTAAATTAACTAATTAACGGACATTTTTTCTTTTTTAGCTACTTTCACTAGTTACCACCAGGTTTATACATTCAATTGAATTTCTACAAAACTTTTTATCTCTATATGCTGTTCATACAGAAATGCGGAGCTGCGAAGCAGCGGAGCATTTGTAATCAGAATCATATTGTATCTCTCTATGCTTTTCATACAGAAATGCGGAGCTGCGAAGCAGCGGAGCATTAGACATCAGAATAATTTTTTATCTTTCTATGCTTTTCATACAGAAATGCGGAGCTGCGAAGCAGCGGAGCATTTGTAATCAGAATGATTTGTTTTATCTCTTATTTATTTTATCTTTTATACCTTCAAATATTCTGATATCAGTTCAGGTATGAAAAAATTGCAAGATATAAAAAAAATTATTTCATTAAACTTAAAACATTTTGATGTTAAATGCTCCGCTGCTTCGCAGCTCCGCATTTAGGTATAAAGTATTAGAGAGATCAAAAAATCGTTCTGATTACAAATGCTCCGCTGCTTCGCAGCTCCGCATTTCTGTATGAAAAGCATAGAAAGATAGAAAATCATTCTGATGTCTAATGCTCCGCTGCTTCGCATTTCTGTATGAAAAGCATAGAGAGATACAATATCATTCTGATTACAAATGCTCCGCTGCTTTGCAGCTCCGCATTTAAGGTATAAAAGGATAAGGAGAAAAAATTATTCTGATTCTGAATAAATGTTGGTAAAGAATTGGGTCTCCTCCACCAGCAGGGTCAAAGAATGAAGTATTGATATTACGATTGATTAACTCACTAATAAAATATTTTACTAATTGTTTATGTGTTTCATTTGAACCGTGAATATTATTATTTATAGTTCATCTTTAAAAGTCTGAGGGGGCTGAGCCCCCTCAAGCCCCCTCCGTAGCTCCGCGCCTGACTATGACATGAACCGTTCAATGGATAACAATCATATTATTAAAATTTTTTGTAGACCATCCACATTTTTATTCATCCTTAAAATAGCAATAATTTCATAAAATTATATTATTCAGCATAAAATCGTTCAAACACACAAAAAAAATTATATTACAGTAAAACATATGGCAAATAACCATTTACTCTCATTTTGTTCTTCATTTATTTTATTGCCATGTGCCTTGCCACTGTGAGATTACGACAATGACTTTGTCTAAAATTTATGATGTGAAAAATGAAAATTTACATCTCACAAATCTAGCATGAAATTTATGTCTCGTCGTGTGTGTGTGTGTGTAAAAATGTCGTCATGTATGAATTTTTATGTCTCATATATTTTATTTATAATGCACGAACGTACATTTTAGAGGTATAATAAAGTTTCATAAAAAAAGTGTTCTTCTTATGTTACGTCTAAGCCATCTGAGATTTTATGATATTTGGGTTGTGTCTGTGTGTGTGTAAATGAAATGAAAAACGGGGAAAAAGGTCATCACACATTATAATTTGAAGTGCTTAAGTTAATTTATGTTGTGACACGAAAAACACTAAAATTGTTATGGGTTTTTAAAAGTATAATTAAGATTTTTAATTGTTTTTTTTCTTATTAAAACCAATCAAGACGAAAATTAAGAAGTCAAGTGTTTTTTATTTCAGGTAGAAAAAAAGAAAAACAATCAAAATTTTATAATAACAGAACCTTTTTCCCCAAAGAAAGTCGTTTATGAACAAGAAAAAAGGTCATTAAAAACGCTTTGTCCCAAGATACATAAATCCTTTCAAAAAATTAAAAGGAGGAAAAAATGGGGTAAAAATTCAGATAAAAATCTTTTTTATATTCATAAATTGGTTGGTTAGTTCGTGGTAAAGCATTAAAACAACATTTTGAGTGTATTTTTACATTTTATATTGCAAAACAATTGTTTTTAACCCAAGAACCTCATAAATCTCCCATTTACAAAAAAAAAGGAATCTTATTCATTCATTTATTTATTATTCAAGAAAAAAAAGTAAGATAAGAAAAGAAAAAGAAAACGTCTGTGAGCTGTATTTCAAGACATAATAATAATAACAACAAAATAGAAACAATAAATTTTATTTTCCATCCAATTTTTACACCGCACCACTCTAATAATAAGTCATAAAAATAAAATTAAAGTGGTTGTTCCTTCAACGTTCAACCACACTTAGCACATTGTCGTTAAAAGCTTTCCCCTTTTTTATTTTATTATTTTACTTGATTTTATTGTTAATTTCTCGGGCAATAACAAAGAAATTAGTTTGCAAAACTTACATCAGGTTGCGGTGATCCAATTCCAGCACAGTCAATGTGTGTTCCCGTTTGATTTGAGAATTGGACTTTGTGTGGTGGCTCATGCAAAAATACCGGACCCTTTAAATCCAATAAGTTTACTCCTGAAATGAGAAAAAGTAAAAAAAAAAATGGAAAATTAATTAAAGGTAAAAAGAGAGTGTTTACTAATTAATTAGCTTTTCATGGTACTTTATTTTTATTTCACAAAATTAAAAATTAATAAAGTGTAAATTGGACGGTATATTTTCCTATTTGTTTTTTGTTGCTATTTTAGAGTTGAAGATTTAATTTTATTTATAAATTGTATTTATATTCGTTTTTATTGTTTAATTATTTTCTGTTACTTTTTACCTTCCAATTATGCGATTTCATGAAAATTTTGAAATAAAATTTATAATACAAAAAAAATGATAACAACATAGGCAAACGAGTATATTGTTATTTCTTAAATACGATGAAATATTTGTATACAATGTAAATACAAGAGTTAATCAAAAAGGTAAATAGATGGCAATCCCTTTTTTCCCTTATCAATTTCAATAAAATAGGGTTAAGACAAGGATTAGAAAGAAATTGACTATGGGTAACATGATTTTTTGCCTTTAAGAATAGATTTCATCTTTCAACAGAGGATTGTGAAAATGAATGAATGAAATCCATTTTAATTTATTTGATAAATGGTTTATAAGTAAAATTTGAAACAATTAATAATTCATTATAATGGGAAAGTAAATTTAAAATATTTTGATAACGATATCTAAGAATTTATTAGTTAAATTTTTTTATTATCTCTTTATTGATCGAAGAGCTGAATTGTTGAATTAGAATTTAGAATGGATTGCTAGAAAATGGGCGATATAAATAAAAAACAAAAATAAAAATTTGATAATTAAAAAGGAAATGGCTGGAGTTGCGACACCCAAAGAAATATTTTTATTTTTATGGGAAATTTTTATTTTTATTAGAGAAAAAACAGTACCTCGTTCAAATTCTAAGCAAGAGAATTAATTTTGAATAATTTTATTTAGTGCACCGAATATAAGAAACAAGCCAGAAATCCACCATCAACCCAAAACCAATGGGACACTAGTAGGAACACCCTTTCCCATTGGTCTCCTATTGGTGCTCCACTGGTTTTGGGTTGAGAGTGTATACACACAAAGTATACACACTCTCTACTGCATTTTTTCCATAGAACATTGGAAAAGTGCTTTTGAATGTCAGACTGACTACAACACGTCACTCGTTGACCGAATTGTTGAAGTGCCTGGTTAACTGCCCAGTCGGAAGTAAACTCCTAACGTTCAGGAGTTAACTCCTAATTTCCAGGAGTTAACTCCTAATATCAAGGAGCTAGCTCCTAATGTCAAGGAGTCAACTCCTAAAATTCAGGTGTTTAGGAATATTCAGGAATTTAAGGAGTTAATTCCTGACGATTAAGAGTTAACTTCTGAAAATTAGGAGTTAATTCCTGAACGTTAGGAGCTTAGCTCCTGAAATTCAGGAGTTTTCCTCCGACAGGGTGGTAATAATCCAGTTTCGGGCATTAAAATTACATAAAATGCATCTTCGGGGCTTTCTACAACGACTGGATCGAATGACTGTATAAATTGTAGGTTTCACGTGGTTAGGCCATAGATAAAAGGCGCTTACTTTGGAAGCTTAAATAGTATGAACACAATAGGACAATTCAGTCCGCAGTGGAACTTGTTCATATCTTATCTAAAATACGATGCATACGCAAGAAACATAAAATATGAGAACCTCCTTTTCTTTTTGAGTCAAACAAATGTAGTTAAATAAAAATTTTGATCTATTGCGATTAGTTTGTCATCTGATACGACATCTAAATTTTCCTTAAAAACCCATCAAGACATAAAGCAATTGTTGATGTCTCTATAAATCGTCTTTAATCGCTATTTCATTCATTTTACTTTCTTTTTTAATAAAAATATCTTTCAAAGAACGAAAGAAAACCTAACGTTAAAAGGGGACAAAAATCATTTCAGCAACAAATGTGTTATCTCAATTGTAAAAAGGGTGATAAATGATGATATAATTTTATGGGTGCGGTATTGAATTGAATCTGAAAAGAAAAAAACGAAAATGTTTCTTTATGACTTTTAATCTTAAAGTCAAAAATTTTTGGCATATTCTGAGAAAACATTGTTTTGAACCACTGCCAACTTTAAATACGTTATTCCAGTCTAATTATATTATCAAAATAAAAAGTTTTAAATCAAAAACACGTCAAAGAAAAACTTGTTACATACTCATTTTAATGGCTCAGGTGTTATGTTTGTATTCTAAATTGAAAATTAAATTATTTATCATATAAATTTATTTTTTTTATTACACTTTATTCAACGTTGATATTCCCACATAAAATGAGTCTGTTGACTCCATTATCAGTGGTAACAGAGAAAAGAAAAAAATAAATTGCTATTAAAAGTTCATACTACAGTAATGACATATAATTTTCAATTACTCTCAGTAAATTTTCCATGCACAAAGACATGTTGAAAAGTTTAGTTTGTACGCTAAAAAAAAAAGTTGAATAGCGACCGTTACTTACAATGAAATAAAATGTATAAAAACGATATGGAGAAGAAAAAACGTATAAAATCTCAAGTGTATTGAATTGAAACTCATATTGTCACATATCTGTACAAGGAAAAAAAAGTTTATCTTTGTATCCAGAGATGTTTTTTGAAGCTTTTTAAGTGACCGGTATTAGAATTGACCTTAGGTTGCTTCAGAATTCAATGCAGGGAGAGATGTGTCTGTTTATCCTTATTAGCGTAGCTTGGCAACAAAATAGGTGATGATAAAGTATAAGTATTTACAATAAATATGAAAAATGTTCCATTACAGTAAAAAAATAAAAAAATACAAGACAAAATTATACCCCATTTATGTTGACAACCACACACCGGTGGCAATACAAATAAACAGTAGTTTTAACAGCAACACTGAATGCCTCTCATATTAAAGAACATTTTAATATAATGACAAAGTTCGTAAATTTGTCTACATGCATAATTTAAAAGATTTTTTTCTTTATATTCATTTCACATTTTATATAAGATACACTTGTCTCGTGTATAATTTTACACGAAATTCATACAAATATCTGTATGAGTGGAATATCGTCTTTTGGGAAAATATCTATGTCATTTATAAATTTTCTTACACTTTTCTTCTTAGATATAATACAAAGACTGATATCGTGTCATGGTGAACAAAAAAAAACTGGAATACCATTAAACGTATTTTTTTTTAATGCTTTAACTGATGCTGATCATGTTTAGGTTTAAAAGGAAGAAAATTGAAGGGAAGATTTGACTCATTTTCATTCACTTTTATTTTATGGCACATATGTATTCATATTATCATTAAAATTGCTTTACAAAATTCACGTGTAATAAAAAAAAAAGGCAGAAGGAGGATATCAAATTAGGTCGTAAATTTAGCTAAATCCCTTCATAATAAACAAAAATTTGTCAATTTGTATGCTTTAAGCTCATGTAATTGTATTTTCTTTGGGTCTCATCTTAAAATGTTCATTGTGCAGGATGTGAAGATGAAAAAAATGGCCTTCTTACAATAAATTTTTTTATGATATCACAACACTTTCGATATATTTTGATTACTTTGCTTTATTCCCTTTCGCCAATTTTTATTATTGAGTTTTATGATTTCTATCATTGTTTAAGCATTAAGATGTTTTTAGGATTAGTGATTCCAAATCAAGTTTGTGGGCTTTGTGGCACTTGATGTGACTGATTTGGGATCTTTTTTACTAGTTAAATAACACGATAAATTATTAAAATCCAATTTATCGACAAAAACCGAACAAATATCTTCTAAGAAGGTTTGAATCATGTTAAAAAAGTTTTAAATGCAGTTTTGAATATGTCACAATTATTTTTCTAATTAAATTTTAGATATAACTGTATTCCTTTTATTCAATTTAACATCACTATTCAATCTGTCACTCTTCCTCAAAATCCAATAAAACCACATTATTTAAATAAAGTTTAACTTTTCAAACTTTCATGTCACTCTCCCTCTTTCTCTCTCTCTCACACACACACATTTTTTAGAAGAAATTTTTGTTGTAATTTTATTATTATTTATTTAGTTTCAGCAATAACACACAAGAAGAGCACAAATAGTGGTTTCAACGATGATGAAAATATTTTAATGTCACTTCAGAATGATAAACTTTTTCTCATTGATATTTGTTTGTGGTTTTCCAATTTGTACGTTTGTTTGTATCAAAACTTACTTTTATTTTATTTTACTTTTTTTCTGTGTCAAACCACTTTATGTCAAGCAAAAAATTTGTATGGCAGATAGTTGCAGTGTTAAGAGTAAAAAAGTTGCTGTTGCAAAAACAAATCGTTTCTGTGGGTTGAAATATGGAAACCAATATTTGTAATTTTTTTTCTTATATTATTTATTTAAAATGCTTTTGTGGTATGTAAAATATAAAATTATTATGAAAAAATATATTTTATTATCGTTCAGTTCATTTTATGATTTAATAACTGATAAATTCAAAGAAATTAAATTCGCAAACACCTCTTTAGTTTGATTTGATTTTGATTTGATTTATTTCAATATTTTTTTTCATATAATGTTCAATTGTCATTCCAGTGATATTACAAATATCTTTTAAGGAATTTACAATTAGTAATGATAATTAATAATAATAATAATTAAAAATTGAGAAAGGGAGTGAAAGCACTGTATAAAGAGAGAAAAAAAAAAAAAAAGAGTATAGAAAGTTAATTTTAATGAGAATTGTCCAAAAAACAGTTAGAAGATGTCTTCAATTTCCATTTACACATTACATATATTTCGCATTATACCTTGTTGTCTGTTGATATCATCATTTGTCGAAAGAGTGATGTCAGAAGCAGTTGCAATTTTATCACATTTTATGGAAACGCCTGGCTATTTACAAATTTAAAAATTTTACCATGGAAACACAAGGAAAATTTAATTAATTTTGTGATGGTCATTGTCAATTTAATCAGTTTGATAATTGTCGTTTCAATTTTTTATTCACATTTTAATGGAAACGCCTGGTTATTTATGATTTTATAATAAGAATATTGTTTCTCGTACAATTTTCAACAATATACAAGTGATCTCCAAAAACCACGCAAGTCTTGATATTTCCTTGGATTTTACAGATCGAGTCAAATTAATCTGGTCAAGTTGCTTTTGTCACTGAAATCATAAAAAATTTCATTCATCCAATTCAAAATTAAAAATATTTAAATCTTCGTCAATTTCAATTTAAAGAAGTTCTTGACATGATTGATTTCTTTTCATTTCCATATTTGATTCTTTTTTTGTATATTCTTAGATTTCATATTATTTTTCCATCTCAAATTGAATCATCTTTAAATTGTAAATAAAAAGAAAAAGAAGAAAAAACATTAAGTGCTAAATATCTGAGAAGAAAACTTATCACATATTTTTTTTACTTTTTATTTTTTGACAAAAGCATTCAATTTGTCATGATGTCAATCAAGATATATATTTTTTTTTCTTCTAAATTTTCTTTTCTTATTTTTTATCATCATTGATGTTGATCTAAGCCCACTCAATAAACAAAAAAAAAAAATAGAATGTGTATGTGACAAAAGATAATGTATTGATTGTGTTTATATTTTGTTGTATTAGTGTTATTTTTATTTTGAAATCATCAATTTATTTATTTTTTTTTTCCTTTCGACTGTGTGATGTGGCTTTGTTTATTTATTTGTGTGTGCATTGATTTTAAATTCTATAAGTAATGAAAAACATCTTTTTTTTTGCCCTGAAGGGTGTATTAAATGGAGATAAATATTTATTATGTTTTATCTTGACTTATGATTTCAGTGCATTTTACGTGATTTTGTAGCCAAATATTGCACATGTTTTTTATGACAAGCATCATAAAACATTTTCTTTTGTCAAATTGAATGAAAAATAACAAACAACTTTAAAATTGATGACATAAAACTAACAAAACATAAGACAAATTTCTTTCAATTTTTCAGACAAACATAACACAGCTTAACAAAATAAAATCGATGTGCTTGCTTTGAGAAATCCCGAAACACGTCAAAAAGATTTTTGAATCCTGATTATTTTCCATTTTGAAATTTTAAAATTCACTGATTCGAGTTTGTTTTATGAAATAATGAAATTTGTATGGAAAAGAGCCATTTTCCCTTTAAGTTCAAATTATTAAATATCAAAGTTTAAACTTTTCTGAAGTTAATTTTGTTCCAAAGTGTCAAGTAATTTATATCTTTAAAATGAAGGCAAAAAGAGCTAACAGAAAATATAAATTTTAATATAGTTTGTCCAATTAAATTGGGCTTTTTCACGCTAAAAATAAAAAAAAAATGAAAAAAACTTTTTTTTTTTTATATTTTGAGAACAAAATTTAATATAAATTGAATATTATGCGGGCTCATTCTGATGAAATTTATATTTTCTGTTAGCTCTTTTTGCCTTCTTTCCAACTATATAAATTACTTGACACTTTGGAACAAAATAAACTTTAGAACAGGTTAAACTTTGATATGTAATAATTTCAACTTAAAGGGGAAATGACTCTTTTCCATACAAATTTCATTATTTCATAAAACAAACACGAATCAGTGAATTTTAAAATTTCAAAATGGAAAATAATCAGGATTCAAAAATCTTTTTGACGTGTTTCGGGATTTCTCAAAGCAAGCACATCGATTTTATTTTGTTAAGCTGTGTAATAATAGACAAATGTATTGTCACTCACCTAAATTATTTTTTTTGTATATGTTCCATTTTTGATACAATTATGATACAAAAAAAAAATCTTTACAATTCAAGACAAAAATAACAATAACATTTCATTATTCTTGTCATGGAATACAAAATATCAAGGCGACACAATTTCGGGATGAAAAAATAATCCGAAATTATAATTCAGGATTGTTAGAAAAAAAAAAATGAAAAGGAAAACTTAAAAATGTGTCATTTAAATTAAAATAGCTTGACTTACAAAAAAAAAATTAACAAAAAATCCTAATTAAAAAATATCCTTTTGTATTACGTTGAATTAAAAAAAGTCATAATTATGTAAAAGTCTTCTCTACTTATTTTTGATGGATGTCAAAAAGTCGTTAATTGAAAAGGCAAACATTACTTTAAAAAAAATGCATAAAATAATTTTCACGTTAAAATCACTTGACCAAACCTCCAGGATTTTAATTAAATTAAAAATGATATCAAGAGCAATTTAAAATGATAAATGTTGAAAAAAATTCCAGGTTTTATACAAAATGAATATGATCACGTCTCGTTATCGTTATTCCAATATCATACATACACAATTTTTTTTTATTACGACTATTTTCATTATATTTATAACATACATTACATAATTACCTGCTTTTTATTATCATTTAATATTTTTTTTTTATACATACAATTTTATCACAAAAGAATGCTTGACATATAAAAAAAATGAAATGAAAATATTTAAATATGAACGTTTGTATGACATTTATATAATAATATTATAGCAGAAACAGGTTATTTTGTGTACCATCAATGTAAAACTCTTGAAAGTAGGATAGAAAATAGCTGAACTTTAGATATCATTATGAATATAAAAGGTAAGTTGTTGTCGCACCCTGAATATATTTTTTTTATATATATTTTGTGATTACATTCATGTTAAAGTCTTTTAAATGGGATATGAGATGTAATATCTCATAAAATTGTGATAAATTTTTATTTTATAAAAAAATTATTGCTCATACATGGCTTCTATTTTTTTTTAACTTTTATGTTATTTATGCGTAATGATGCAAAAATGATATGAAATTGTACACAGTTGGTCGAAAATTGACTTGAGTTTACTTGAGGTGTGAGTTACTGGTTTGAGTGAGACTTAGATTGTACTTGATTAGTGTAATTTAGATAGAAATTCACAATTTCTTAGAAAATCTTATGTAAGGGTAGCTAATGGATGATTTCACCATGAATTTCTGAAAGGGGTATATTTTAAACTCATTTCATACCATTTCAGAACCTTCGTCAGTAACCTTTTGACAAAATTGTGGTCTGTTATCGCCATACGTCAGATAATTAATTTTTGACAGCTGTCATTTAAATAATTTTTAAAGATGACGATTTCTTTGAATTTTATCTGATTTATTTTGAGATAAAATCTTCAACCAAAATTCAATGGTGATAACTCAAGTTTCCAAGTAAATTTCGATTTTCTGTGTATGTCATATAAAAAGACATTAATTTATGGAAATTCATATCATCAAACACGATCTTAAACAAGTCAATTTTGAAAAAACCATATCAAATAAAAGGAAGACATAACTGAATATTGAAAAAAATATGGTTGTTTGCTATTTTCATTTCTTTCAATAAATGTGATTCGTTTGGAATCTTTTTTTATAAAGGAATTTTTTACTTTAAAGTTTGAAAAAAATGTCTAAGATAAAAAATCTTATATGAATACTAAATGCTACAATAAAATCATAAAACGTGAAGAAAATTTTTAGTACTTTTTTGTTGCTTTTTGAATTCTCAATCTAGAGTAAAAAATGATTGTATATTATAAATGTATGGATGATAAAAACACAAACGGAGACATTTTGATCATCATCACCATAACATTTTCACAGTATGTGGTGATTTCAATTTTTTCTTCATTTTCTGTTTATTTCAATCTGATTTTAGGAGACTTTAAATAAAAAAATTGCAAATAACAGCAAATCCTTTAGTCCGTTTAAGTCGGTTTCTGTTCTTGCTTCGGTTTGATGTATTTTTTGTCCTCATAAGTTTTATTTATTTTCTGTTCAAATGAGCTGACAAATGCGATTCAGAGACCGTTTCAGTTATTTTTGCTCTTTGAAATGATGACAATTTAACTTGGGTATGTTAAATTGCTTCAAAATTGTGCCTTTTTGTCTTCTTGTCAATTTTCCTTTTTTCATAGAAAAGTTCATATCAGAAATATATCTCAAATACAATAAAAAAAAATGCAAGACAAAACAAGGATAAGTGGAAGTGACGATAAATATTCCTATTTTCATATTTTCTTATTCATGTTTTTGTTTTTTTTTTTCTTTTTTAAAAAAAACATCTATAAGGATAAAAACTTTTCTTCACATAAATACATTTGATTACCATGGAGAGCAAATATTGAAAATATTTATAATTTAATAAAATAAAGTGAAAAATGAAAAAAGGAAGATATTTTTCTCAGTATTTTCACGCAGCATGTGATAAATAATGGCAATAACTTGAGTGAGAAATTTTTTTTTATGGAAATTTCATTTGATAAGTGTTATTCATCGATTTTCATATTTCCAGCTCATTTTGAATCAGAATTGGATTAAAAGAGGAGAAAAAAACAATTAAAGTAATCACTTTCCTTTACATACACACACATGCAACACAACATCTGGACAATGAATAATCATTTTCATGACTATTGTATGCATTACTTAAATCTCAACATATTTGTGCTTAATACAAAAACACATCAAGTAATAAAGTTGAGTACGTGCTCTGTCTTTATCCGGGAATCAAATATGTATAAAAACTAGGTCAAAAGTGTAAATATTTCCTCGATTTTTTTTATCCATTATTACTATTTTTACCTTATGCATGAGCAACTGCACAAGTGTGTAATACAAATATTATTTTTTTTCGCTCTTCATATAGCTTAGAGGCTTTAAAAAAATAGGGCTTTTACGAGAAAAATACTAAAAATATCGTTGATGCATATTATTCATCAAAATATAATCATAAATAGTGGAATATAAAAATGTGTGTCAAGGGTTGATTTTATTTTTTTTTATAAGATCTTAAATGCATTTTCAATTGAATACGAAAATTAAGAGGAATGAATATGTTCCCATGAAATTCAGTCACCCTTTTTTTTAAAAACATATGAAAGTTGTGATATATTTTTATATTTTGGTAAATCATAGTGATACTTCAAATTTCTGAACCGCAATAAACAAGGAAAAAATAAGCAGAATCATGTGTTTGTGTGTGTATGTGATGAGAAACTGTACAAATACATTTCGATATGATTTATTTTTGTTTGAAGTTCATATTTACAAAAAAAAGGGCCTTTTTGGGAATGATCTGTCTGAGTGTCTGTCATTTAACAAATTTAAGTCTCAAGTCAAAAACTAAGAAGCATCAGAATTTGCAACATTTGTCCCGGACAATCAAGATCTTTATGAGATAATTCCAGCTTCTGCATTAACTTTAAAAGAATTGTTTCAATCGTGTAAATTTGGAGCTTGTTTAGACTAATATTTAAGAGATAAATTTGTCGTAGGTCTTGTAAATAATCACATATAACAATCAATTTAGAAAGCTTCGACCAAAAAAATGGACCAGGTAAAGAAACAGAGAAAGTGACTCTTATAAACTGTAAGTTGAAAACGCCTGCAGTACAAAGTGATTTGGTCCGCAGACGAAGATCTTTGATTGACGCTTACAGGGCGTTTGATGAATGAAAATTTTGTATCGCATTTCTTGTTAATTTGTTAAAAAAAATCGACTATTATGGGCTCTATTGTAGTCCTGCCACTGTCAGTGGCATTTTAACGTCAATCGTATAACTTTAAAAGACAAACAACGAGTTCTTAATGCTTATGAAATACAAAATTTATAAATCTGAAAACTGAACTCAATTAATAAAATGCACTTTCGTGTAAATTAAAAAGCACAGGTTTCCCAAAATTTCTCTTGAACAAAAAATAAAATATCGCCGGGTGTTATGTTATGTTAAATGTCTACAGTACATGAAACGCCTACTCTTTTATGTTTGTGTTGTTGATCATTGTCACAAAAATAAAATAAAAATAATAATGTTTCTTTCCAACTTTTTTTCCTTATTCTTCTATTTATTGTGTTGTAGAACTGAAGCCTTCAATATTTATTCTTTTTTCATCACATGTCATCTCTCAACTTTTATCCTTTTACAGACTTCATTTTTATTGTTATAGAAGTTGATGTTTATTCGTAATATATGTGTTTATTTACATTTATTTTAGGGTATCAACATTTTTATTTATAAATAAATATATATATTTTTTTTTTATTATTCAATGATTCAATAAAAGTGTCATTTGATGTAAATTCATTCCTTTTCACATATCATCAAACATAAAACATCATAAACGGGTTTGAAGGGAACATGATGTAACGCGGTGGGTGATATTTTCATATTTTTACGCGTAAGTGTGTGTATGTGCGTGTACGAATGTGTACATTAAATGTTTCATTAGGTATTGATATGCAAACAAGCAACACTCAACTTTTAAATTTACACAATAAATACACATAAAATTTTGTTAACATTCATCATCATGTTTGATTAAACTTTTTCCAAGTATGTGTGGGTGATTAGCCAAAAATTGGCTTTAAATTTCAGCTAAAATGAATCTTATTTTGAACACTTAGCAACGTGGTTTGATTTTGACAGTTGATGTTTCAATAAAAAAAATGTCGAAATTAATCTTAAGTGAAATGATCCACAAATTTTTATCTTTTAATTTTATCACTTAAAATGTTAAATTTAATTTGTTTCAGTAAGTGTTCATAAAAAAAAAAAATATAAAAAGAAAGAAAATACTTAGATGTGCCAACTTCAGTCGGTATTGTGCAATGAATATTTATAAAAAGGAAGAAAAACATTGATGTGTCAAACAAATGAAACGATGGAGACATTTTTTTATAGTATAAAAGTTTTTATTTCTTTTAAGTAAAAACTTTTTTCCTCTGTTTTGCAACACTTTTCGATTTAGAATTTAGAATCCCGATTTAGAATTTATTGAAAGTTTCTGTGGTAGGCTTACCCACTGATAGTCATCACAATTTAGAACTTTTATTTTATTTTTTTACATCCTTGGATTTAAGTAAAAGGATCGTGGGCTTTCTTCACGCCAATCAAATGAAATCATGAGGTCTTTACAGCAAGTTCATTGAAAGATTGAAAATAAACATAATAAATTATTCCTTTAAGTAATAATAATAACATTAATAATAACTTAATTTTAATAATAATAATAATAATCATAAAAATTTTGTTCAAGTTAAATTGAAGTGAAAATTATAAATCGTTCATTTTAACATGATGTTTTAAATTCATAGACGATAAAAATTATAATAATAATAATAAAAAGTGGTTTTTCCTACACAATTTTATTATTTACTCATAAAAAAAATAAAATAAAATAAAATAAAATGAAGAAAAACGTGTTTTAAACTGTCTCATTAAAATCAACCTTTGACATGATTCTACATCTGCATATAAAACAGAATCAAAAATTTTTATAACAAAATATGCGCAACGCGTCAAAAGCACACAAGAAAAAAAAATAACATATAATAATAATATTTAAGCATCATAATAAATATCAGATGTCTCAGTGATGCTCGAGAAAAAAAAAGTTTTTATTTCTGTTGCTACTTTTCTTTTTTTTTAATAATTTTTATTCAAATTTGAGAAAGTAAGAACAAATACAGGAAAAAATTCTTTCGAAAAACCATAAAATAAATATGTTGTTCTCTTGAATTTTGTTGTTCAAAATGAAGAAAAAAAGTAATGTAAATTATGGTTTTGTGCGAAGAGTCAATCAAAAGAATAAAGTATATTTACGAAAGTTTTCTCGTTACATGTTGAGGCAAAAAAAGTGAACCACAGAAAAAGTTTTTTAGCATTTTGTTATTTTAAATGATAATGATGTCAAGCAACTTAAGAATAAAAGGCATTTTGATGTATGATTTTTTTTTTCAGTTAAACTTTTTGTTGATATTTAAATTCAAAGTATGTTCTGAGATTTTCATGAATATTTTCCACAAATAAATATTTTTACATAACATCAAACAATACCTAGGTTTTTGTTCAATTAAGATTATTTATGTAATGTCTGAGAAGAAGAAGTAAGGCCTTTATTTTTAATGGGACTGTAAGTAGGATGGTATCATCAGTGATGCAGTTTTTGGATTCAGACCCAATATCAAATAAAATTTAGCACTCTTCCTCTAAACAAAAAAAAAATATTAATAAATTACTCTATTAAACGGACTGAAAAGGACTCATGAAAACTGAAATAAATTCTAAGGTTGATTCAGTTCAATCAAATCACTTTTCTAGGTAATCGATCATCAGAAGCCAAAGTAAACATAAGTAGAGTGTCATACCCTTTATTGATTGTGATGATCGAACTTACCATCCAAAAAAAAAATATTTATTTTCATGAAAATGAAATTCAACAATCACAAAGAAAAACAAAGAAGAAGAAAAAACAATACAAAAAAATGTCTTAAGGAAAAAAAATATCATGAAAGATTAAGAAAAAAAGGTAGACATTTATTGCCTTGATGACACGTCTCCCAGTGGTAAACAATAAAAAAAATGAGTGAAACAATGAAGAAAAAAAACTTTATATCTGATTCAAATGTTATAAATTGGGAAGCACAAGAACAAAAGAAAATTCAAGAAAAAAATATTTCGATGTGATATCATGTTTTCTTCTTGTTCTTCTTGCAGAGAGTCGTACATGATTGTACTAAACATGACATTTTACAACTCTGTATCATTATTTTCCCGAAAATATATCATAATAATGATATTATATAAAGGTTTAAACCTTGTTTGCGTGTGTCATGTGATGTGAAGCGAAGTTTATAAAAAAATGAGAAAGATGTTAAAAAGGTGGAAAATTACACGAAGGATTTTATCTGATGAATCATTGTTTACAACGATCTTATCAATGATTTGAAATGAAATTGAAAGGTTTTTAATTAATTACAAGTTAATTCATTAACAGAGCTTTGTAATGTGAAGATTACTCGATAATTTGTTCAAAATTTCTCAGAAATGTGCTGGAACTGAAATCCCGTAAACGTCCCGTAAGTGACAAAAACCGTAACACTGTAACTTGAAGATGCTTTTATAACAAATTTTGGTTTATCTGTTCAACTTAAGTGATGAAAATATGAAAAGTGATGTATGACAAAATTGTAGCATTTTTCAAAGACAATTTTAATAAAAGGGCCAACGCTTTTTTTAAAAAAAATAGTGTTTGAAAAAATTACTTTCAATCAAAATTTTAACTTAACAAAAAATCAAAATATTCCATTAATATAATATTCATAGTTTATTTAGCAAAGGAGTAAATTTTCATAATAAAATAAAACAAAATAATAAAGTTCAATTTTAATAAAAAAATCCATAAAATTTCTTGTCAAAAACATTCAATAATTAATAGGAAAAACTTTTAAAAATGAAAGAATAATATTAAAGAAGGCGTTTCATTATATAAAATATAAAAGTTTCCTGTATCTCAATAACAAAAAAAAAATATTAAAACTTTAACTTGATCATAATAATCAGCTTAGTGGTTTGTATACTTTTAAAGAACCACAAAGATTGTTTTGCTTAATTAATTAAAAAAAAAGTATTCCTAAGCATGCACCGTACACAATTGAGATAAAGTAAAAAGAAGAAGAAGACGTAGAAAAAAAATATGTTGAGAGATAATGAAAGAGAAATAATAAGTTTTTTCCATTTAATAGGATACACAAACCACACGGAAATTTAACGTAAAAATGATTGATGACATCAATTATAGCTCGGTACTTATCTTATTTGCCGCTCCATTATATTTGAAGCGTTTTTATATGATGATGATTATTATTTTTATTATTATTTTCCTCTTATTTTATCATTTTTATCAACTTTTCAACAGAGACAGACCTTACACAATGAAATTGTAACCATATATAGCGATATTTTTATTGTTTGTTTCCATTTATTATTAAATTTTAACTTTGTTTATTTTCTGCTTGAATAGCAGAATTTTCTTTCATGATTGCGTCTGTATATGGAAAAGGTTACTGTGGTCGACTTATGGTTTCAATGTAAACTTATGAAATAGTTTAAATGAAATTTTATTTTTTTTTGCCCTGTGTAGTTTATTTATTTCATGATGAACTTTTTTCATTGCATTGCAGTTATTTTTGATAATAATGATGAAAATTGAAGTTTAAAAAGTTAGAGTGTGTAATGTAGTGGTCTAAAAATGATGGTATTTTGAAGAAAATTAAATAAATGTGCATTTAAGTGAAATAATGGCATGTAAAAAGAAGTTAAAAAGTAAGACGATTGTTTAAAATTGTTTTGTAATTTGGTTTTTCTATTGAAGGGAATCGTGAGAACTATTGATCTGTATTTGAAGTCATGTGTAGCTAAAAGTGTATTCCGTAAATAAAATTACACACTTTTAGAATCACCTATCATTTCTATAGAATTTCAATGTAAAAATTCCTTTTTTAAATCCATTTTCGAATATTGATAAAAAAATTGTACTTTAAGCATTCTGACGGACTGACAAAGTAAGTTACTTTGTGGTTTCAGTTAATGAGCAGCTTTATTTATAAAATTTTATTTGTATTGGTCTTAAATAGATGTTGATATTTTTAGTCGAAAAAGTTCTCAACGTTTCTGTCAACGAGATCTTTTGCTTGGTCTTTAAAAGGCGTTTGCCAAGCACATTTCTTACTTATTTAAAAAAAATGGAGGATTGGTTCCTGTTTGTAGTGTGTGACTTAACAATCACCTTCTAATTTTTTTTCTAAAATGCACCACTTCTCATTTTATTGTTATAACTAACAAACTTCATTAAGAAAAACGCTCATACAGCATTCCATTCATCCATTAACTCAACTTAAATAATGCTTTGCTGCAGTAATTTTGTCATCAATTGTATGCTTTTATTTTATTTTTATTGTTATTGAACGTAAAGGTGAATGAATTTCCTTTTACTTTAACATAAAACATATTTTGCTGAATTATATAATGGTAATGGCCAACTATTGAATTGTGTTGCGTCAATTTTCTTTTTAATTTTAATTTTACTTTATTTTTTCCCCCATTTGTTTTATCATCTTCATACGAAAATAGTCAACATCCACCGTTTTCTGAGACTTAATCTGCATTTCTTCTTATGTTTATTTTTATTTTTTAAATATAAAGTGAAGTTTTTCTTTCAATTTATTACTCTACAAAATGCTGATTTCCCTTGAGACCATTCAATATTAAAGCATTTGTATATTTACCTCGTCCTATTTTCGGTCTATTTAATGTGCCAAAGATGTTCATTTTTTTCACTCATTCAAACATGTTGTGCATAAATAACTTCAGAATAACAATAATAATAATTTTTATCCACTTTTTAATGTTATGGTGGAGGTTTTTTTTCTTGTTATGTTAAAATAAGAAAGAATATAAAATGAATTGAAAACTTGGCAAGGAAATCAGTTGAAAATTTGAGCATGTAGATGAAAAAATTAAGAAAAATTATGTGTGAAATAAATTTTAAGATTATTATTATGGTTAATAGAGGTTTATTGGCTGAGTATTTTTTTGTGACAAAAATTGTTGTGACTTCAAAGCCACACTCAGATACTTTTAATGTTTTTTTTTGGTTATTGCTTTACAGTTGCGGTTTCTAGCCAAATATCAGAGACACCAGTGGAAATTGTGTTGGTTTCCAGCGCGAGACGTCCTTGAAAATTTGAAGTTGTATTTTTACGCCGGTTCTCGGATGATAGTATTAAAGATAAGTCCATCACCGTATCATAAATGAATTTTTATTTTTCAATTCAATCCAATTCTAATTTTTTTTCAATTTTTCTCCTTGAATTAATTTTCTTTCATTTCATCCTTAAAAATGATGTTTCAGCAAAACCTAATTTCATCATCACTTTCCCATATATTTCATATATTCATATAATACAAACAATTCATTCAATATAAACTTAATTTTTTTTCTTTCAATCCCAATAACGCTGAATTTGATGATGAATTTGTTTTTGAATCAATATTTGTGATCAATTCATCAATTATGCTAAGCAGATATAATATTGTTCAATGTTTAAAAAGTCAGAAAAATTATGATAATAAAAAGTTGATGGTGTGTAATGATGATAACGAGCTAATATTATATGAATTTAAATTGCAAGTACAGAAATGTAATTTTATAATGTTAATATTGAATATAAATATATAAAATTAAAAAAAAAGTTTCAGTGGATGAAAAAGTTTCATTTAAACTGAAAAAATTTGCATTTTAAATGTAAAAAACTCTTTTTCGTGTATGAAAAACTTTTAATTAGCATATTTTTATATGTTTTTTCAATTTTTAATATAAAAGTGAAAAATAAGCTCACCATTAATTATGTGCAGTGCAAACAAAGTTAAAGTAATTACAAAGCAAGATGCATCCATATTTTGTCAACACACGTTGTTTCCTCTCTTTTTTCTCTTTCCTTTGTAAAATGGTTGCTGCACTGAATTATCCTGCAATTCACTTGTTTTTCAACTTTAATTTTATTATAACATGAATTCAACAAAAATTGTTTTATTTACTTTTTTATACATTTTTTGGCTGTCACTTTTTTTCAATTCAATTCAAGTTCATTTTATATGATTTTAATTTACAAAGTTTGAAATTTTCGTTCTCTCATTATTATAATAATAATAATTTTAGCCTTAAAAATACAGAAATATTTTTGTAATTATTTTAGTTAGTTATTTAATTTTAATTATTTTATCTCCATCGTTGTTTAACTTTCTCTCGGATAAATATGAAAATTATTATTTTTTTTTAATTTTTCCTTCTTTCATTGTTTTATTTTAGTTTTCATATAAAAGTCATTATATTGTTTTTAACATTCACATAGTTTCACTGTTAAAATTAAAAATGAAATAAAAATTATTACAAGTGTTTCAGTTTCGTTTGAAACATTTTTAGTACAAAATTTAAATTTTTTTTGGATGAAGTTTTATGTGTTTATACAATTATTACACTTATTATTTTGAATTGCAATGAGAGTTAAAAAGTTATTCTAAAGGTTGATATTTAATAAAATGTGTGTTGAAAATAATGATGATGATGATACTGTAAATATAATATAAAAGTAAAATATTATAATTAGATTTTTGTTAATTTATGAATTTAAAATATTATAAAAGTGATATTCAGGTGACAACATGAAAAATATGCGCTAATTGTAATATTTTCTCGTCCGTCTGTGTCAAAATTTTATGCTAAAATTTGAAGGCTGACACTGTTAAACGAAATAACGAACATCATTTTTCATGAGAAACATTTTTAGGGACATCAAAACATTTCTCAAAATTCAAAATAATTTAATGCGCTCATGTGCTTACGATCTATTTTTATTACTTTTATTTTTTTTCAATTCTTCTCCTTTGCAAAGTGCACTCATTTTGTAGAAAAAACACAAGCATGATACATCAGAGCGAGGTCTATTTTCATTTTGATGGAAGTACAAACTAATTCAAATCTTGAGCTTCAGAGGCTTAATTTAAAGAAATTCTGTAAAATTGTTGTCATATTGTGGGCCCATGAGGACTCATGGAATTGGTCTCGTAATATTTGTGTTAGTTACTATGTTGGATTTTGATACAAGGATAAGGTATTAGATCTTAATAAAAGTAACAAACTTTTAAAAATCTAAAATTTTGTGAATTTTACAAGTTTTTTGATTTTTCAGGTTTTTCTCTAAGAGACCCAAGCTTATTTTCAATCAAATGCATTACAGAACCTTGTAATGGCAAGAATTTCGTTTTTACAATAAATTTATCAAGCTAGTATTGGCTCTCTAATTCAAATATCAAATAAACGAGAAATTTTCAAAAAATGACATTGCACATTTTGATTCATTTCATAACCTCTCTAAAATTTACCACATCTTGAATCTTGAAAAAAACACATCTTAAATAAAAATTCTTGACACAAGAATTCACAAGTATTATATTTAAGACTTATTAACAACTAACTGGTATAAAAAAAGGAATTGGTGTAAACAACGTGCTTAAATTATTTAGAATTTTAACCTTTTTCTCACCTTTAAACGTTACAAACACAATTATTTTTTTTATATCCATGTAAAAAAAACACAAAAATTTTATATTATGAACTTCAACAATTTAATCCCTCATTTTGTGAAGTGTATTAAAAATGTTTAGCTAAGTATTATTATTATTATTATTTTTTCTTATTTATTCTTCTTTCTACAACTGAACCACAATATTTTATTTTATTTTTTTACCTTAAAATATTAAAAGAAAAAAAGGACGATATTTCTTGTGTTTATCATGAACACAAATATATTTTTTTTTGTGGGAAATGTCATTTTTATATGAAAATAGGAGAGTTCACAGATGTGCCTTAGTTGTTACAGAGTAAAATATTTTAACAAAAATTAAAAAGTTACTTTACGAATAAATTTAGTCCTTTTTTTTCATAGTAAAATTTTTGTTTCTTTAATCTTAACGCGTGAACGGAATAATAAAAGTAAAAATAATGAAAATATTCTTCTCATTATAATCTTCCAGGTTTATGGATACGACACAGTTAGTACAATGACTGTAAACGAAAAGAGGTAATGTAAAATAATAAAGTGTTACAATATGTCCAGGAAACTTGCAGTTAGATTTCAACAATATTTGAACTTAAAATTCAAGTTACAGTCATTGAAGGCTTCTTAACATACGTGTCGATATTTTACTTTGATAATTTTTTGACTCTTCATTTTTAAGTGAACGCATATTTTTCCTCAAAAATTTATTCACTTTCACATTATTTTTTTCTATTTTCATTTTAATCATAATTGAAAAATCAATTTCCTTTAGCTAACGTTCCTTGCAATAATTAAAACTTTCATTTAATATTCTTTAACAGGTAACCCTGAATGCAGATTACTCTAAAACTAATTGATTTTCCCCATTTCTTCCTTTTTTTTGTTAAATTTATGCCATGTCATCATTTTTATTGTTTTAATTAATAAATGTTAAAAGATTCACGTACTTCAATTAGGTTTTTTTCCTTCCCTGTCTATCATAAATTCTCCAACAATTCTTTTATCAGCGTATGTTCTTGTCTGATCTGAAATGGGGTATGTAAATGAATTTTTGTCACACACATACACACATACAGAATGTGAGACAAGCTACTCTTTAATCAACTCATTCACATCTTGCTCACGTTTCACGCCAAAGATTAAGTCATAAACGAACGTGCCATTTTATGAATTATATAGAAATATCTGTTTTGTATTTGTGTGACATATTTTCCTCATATATATTGGCCATAAGAGAAACTTGAAGGCAATGAAAATTGTGTTGCTCCTTCGGTGACAATTTGAAAGCAATAATAAAGCAAAAATGATGTTATTAAATTCGACCTTTGATAGCGATAAATAATATGCTTTTCATTTAAATGTTTTTTTTTTCATTTTATTTTATTATTTGGAAAAGTGAAATTATTTTCAATATATAAATTGTTATTGGTGTGGGTTGACTTTTGTTGCTGTAATAAATTGAATTCAATTGTGGGATTTTGATAGGATGAACAATTTTCGTTTGTTAAATTTCATGAAAAGCATCAAAATTCTTAAGTTTAATGTCATCCTAATTATTTTTAATGTCTCAAAGGTATTTTTATGAAATCTTTTGTTCGATAAAATATTTCTCATTATTCTGTGTATTTTTTTATCTCGCATATTCCGATACATGTACAAAGTAATTTCCTAAATCGATATTCGTGATTGTTATGATTATGTATAAAATATCGCATAAATATAAATTTGGTAGATTATTAAAGACATCTTTTCTATCTTTTTTCTTCAGTAATGCGAAGAAACAGAGAGAACAAAGAGAAAAATATCGACAGGAAAACGTTTATTACTCGAGGGCATTCCACTTTTTATTTTATTTCATGATTTTATTATTCATTGAAGTTGAAAAGAAAAAAAAACACTTTTTTTATTGTAAGTTTTGTCCTTTTAATATCATTAATTTTATTTCATCAATTGCGTTATATCTCGACAACAGGTATTAAGAGCAAAAAAAATATTTTCATCTTCCTTTTTTCGTATTACTCGTAATTGCAAATAATATTTGTGTCCCATTTGAAGCGTTACACATTTCCGTTTGATATAAATTCTTACATCCGCAATTATAGACATTTTTTTTTGAGGAAAAATTATTCAGATCTTCACATTTTCTTCATCTTCATCTTAAACTGTTACCGGAAATTGTATTTTAGCTGCCTTTTTATTGTCAAGTCTCGTTCACACAGCAAAATTTAATTTAATTTTCATATTTGACACTTCATATAGCTTACAACATCGTAAGAAATATTTCTTATCACAAGTAATCAGTGAATTCGTTGAAGAAAATTGTGTTTACTTATTTTTTTTTTTGGATTTTTTATTTGGAAAAGGGGTATCTATCTAATTAATAAATCATGATGACAAAATAAACTATACCATAAATATTGATCTTTCTATTTATGGTTTTATCGAAGCAATAAATGTATATATTGGTTTTATGTACTGTGCTTAATTTTTATTTGAAATTAATTGAAATTTATATTGACAGGAACACGAAAAGTGTTTTAAATTGCTGATAAATTTGAATTCCATTTATTTTAAATTAACCAGCCGTCTCCATTACTAATTCCAAATCAAACTAAAATGAAAATATTTCTTAAAAATGGGAAATATGAATTTAGTGTTGCCAACTAGGAGGCTGTAGGCAGATTCATATTTAAAAGGTGGTCATTTAAGCCTGCACGTCGTCCATCAATTGAACCCATACTCATCATCACAATCAGAAAGTCTTATGTTTCATGCTATCATCCCAACCAGTCACAAAATTTATCTCAAATTTCGTGAAAACGAACCCTTAAATTTAAGAAATTTAATGACCAAGTAGGAATCGGACTGTCAATTTATGAAAGTTAAATTTCGCCAATTTAATCATAAAAATATTAAAACTGAGTCCTTATTGGTAAATCTATTCCTTAAGCTAACCACTGCTAAAAAAATATTAAAATAAAATTTACCAGGCGTTTCCTTTTTTTGCTATTTCAATATATTTAATTGAAAAAAATAACTTATGTCAGGCCAAAGTCAGAAATCCTTAAAATGGCTTAAAGTTCACATAATAATAAATTTTTTAGCATTAACCAGGCGTTTGCATCGAATATAAATTAAAGTTACATGTAAAAAAATCCCTCAATTAAAAATAAATTTTTCTTTCACGCAATTTTCTACGAAATTCGCCAACCAAAAAAAATATTATCTTTAATTCCAATGAAATCCCAATTATAAATTTGAACAATTCAACCATTATTAATGCATTTTCTGATTTTACCCATAAAATAAAATATGTATAAATTTTCAACTGCAATCAATCCAAGCAATTAATCAATCCTTGTGTAAACCAGAGAGGCGTGCAATACAAATTATGGGCGTCTTTCTCTTATTACTGCCATTTAAATTTATATATATATTTTTCCATAAAAACATTTAACATCCTTTCAATGTAATATGAAAAAATCTCAAACTGCATACTTGAAAAATGAAAATGAATATTTTGTAGCAGAAGCGACACATTTTTCGTAGTAATTAAAGAAGGAAGTGGAAACTGCACCATTATGATAAAATTGTAAATTGAATGTCGAGAAATGGAGTTGAACAAAAAAAAAAGATAAATTGAATCGGAAAACTACTGTGCAGTGTCATAAAATCACACTTGACATTTAAATTATAAGACAAAAATTACAATTATAAAAATATATCGATCGATTGCATGCAATTATGAGTCTAACATTAGAATTATGATTAAAAAATCGCAAAAAATGAACTCTAAACACATATCAGTATGAGAGTAGATTAAAAATACGATCGATATTCCATTTATTCAATATTTTGTATATATATTTCTGTGATATCACAATTTTTCATCTAAAATTTCATACATCCATAGACATACATGTATATGATTCAGGATCAATGGCTTTTGTGTTGAGGTGTGCATATTCTACTATTTATTTACATAATAATATGGATTGGACAATGAAATGTATATAAAATTGTGCAACTAAAATTGGAACACACACACATTTATAATACAATGGAAGAATCGATGGCGATTTTACAAATTATTAACGTAGAGTATTGTCCCTGCAGGCGTTAAATTACACCATCCCATTATTATGTGCCAAATTGTTATGTGTGCATATAATTTTTTTACGAGTGATAAAATATGAATATGCTCAAAATAAAGAGTGTCAAACAAGTGTGTGTTTAATATAATTTATTTTAATTATTTTCTTTTCATTTCAAGATAAAAATTATCTTATATTCATCGTTTAACACATCATTCAAGCTAATATGCTGGACTAGACTTGTTATTAACTCACAATTCTATAGTGCATTTGTTTAAATATCCTTCTATTCATATGACAATCCAATAGATGAATTGATGCGCTGACTATACACATTCTCATTTTATTATCATCATAAATTCCATTCAACTGCAACCACGTGGAATCGATGTGTGACATGTGGCATGTGTTGAGTATAATTTGTGAGTGTGTGTTTCACTATTTACTGAACTACTATGTGCATTAAAAAAAAAGATTGTTCATTGACCTTTTATTTTATATTGTATATAATTTTTTTTTGTATTTTGATTGAAAATGAAAGATAATAAATTGTTTTTAATATGAGAATAAAAGAAATTTGATAAGGGTCTTCAGATATAAAATTAAGTGAATATTTTCATAAATTAATTAGGAGTTTTTGGAAATTCAATCTTCTTTTAAGTGGTGAGGCATTTCTTTATAAATAATAAGTTCTTCTAAGATTTTACAATAAACATTTTTGTGTTAAATGAAACCAGATCACAATCATTAGGTAATTTATAAAAAAAAAATAAGCTGTGTGAGTGGCAAAAACATATAGGAAAAGTTAAATGTTTTAAACTTGAAAATTGGAATTTTTAGAAAATTTATTTTTCACATCCGAAGTGAGAAAACGATTTAAAATTTCAAAACGTTCCATATCTCAAGAACCAGATTTTCAAAAAGATCAAAAAATATATGGAATTTTAAAAAAATAAGATTTGGTCTCCTAACTGTCTAGCAATGAAGCTTAGAAAAATTGTATACCACTGGTTTTGAACTGAAAGTATAGAATGAGTTCCAAAACAACAAATTCAAGAGAAAATGTATAATTATGGACTAAGTTTATGGCTGAAAATATTGGGCGGGCTCTTGAAATTTCCAAGTTTTTCTAATTTCAAAATTTTCTTATTTTTTAAGCGAGTCATGTCGTTTTAATGTCTATTTTACGCTTGTATGAAAAACATGTCTGAAAAAATTGTATGGATTAAGAAAATTTCCGAGGACATCTAGTTTTTTTAAATTTTCCAAAATCATGGAGTATACAATTCGTAAAACTCAAATTATACGAAACTTTGTTTCAAGACCTCATTCACTCATAGCTTAAGCAAATTTGTCATTTGTCACGTTCGAAAAATGATGAAAAATGGAAATGAACTCGGGCATAACGTGTTTTACTTTGATTTTTACATGAGCACTCCCTGTCGGAAGTAAACTCCTTAATTTCAGGAGCTAAACTCCTAACGTTCAGGAGTTAACTCCTAATATTCAGTTCAGGAGTTTAGCTCCTGAAATTCAGGAGTTTTCTTCCGACAGGGCTGTTTTATCAAAATTCATTCTTTTTAAACATGATTTTAAACACACTATCTAAAATTTAAATGAAAATCCAAAATTTGTAATTTAACTAAACTTCAATTATCAAAACCAATGATTTTCCTCACTCCCTGCTAAAGTTCACACTTAAATTCCTTTGAATATGTATTTAAAATTGCTCATGTCACTTTATACTACATTAACCTCGATAAGATAAGATTAACATTCATAATCAAAATGAAAAATGACTTTCACCTCTTTCACCAAAAATTTAATGTGTGTTCGTTTGTGTGTGTGTGTGTGTGTGTGTGTGTGAAATTAAAATAATTTAAAAACATTTCATTTAACGATTAAACTCTTCTTTATACACTTAAATATTTTAACAAATTTAATTTATTACAACAATTATTTCGACATAAATTCACTTGTCGTCAACGTGTTACGTTATCGTTGTTGTCTTAGGTATTACTTTTATTAATAGGGAAATATATTTACATAGAAAATTTACTTTTTAAGTGATGATGAGATTAAACAAGGCGTGTAAACAACATAACTATTAAAGAAACGTATGTGAGGGTTTTTTGTGTATGTTTTTTTATTAAAAGTAAATAAAATATTTAAGGTCAATTAAAAAGGGATTTTATTGTAATGAAACTGATTACACTTTACTAAATAATTATTTTAAATTTAAAATTTAATCTTAAATTTTTTTATTTTAATTTTTTTTAATTAAAATCACACTTATATTTTTTTTTTTTATTTTTGTAATTAAAAAGCATTCAATTGAATTTAATTACAAGTTCTTCCTTTTTTTATATATAAATTTATACTAAATGCCAACACACCGCAAGGAAAACGTCCGAACGAGTCAACATTCAATCACGAACTGATCTGACGAGCGGAAATTTTCTTATTATCACAATGTTGAGTCTATGCATGTGTAAGGATACGAAGAATTTGTATGAAGATTCTTTCTGTATGTATGTGAGAGGAAAATCCTCTCGTTTTTTTCTGCTTTGTGCATGGACACGTAATTTTATATTGAGATGTGAATTAAAATGATAAATCTTAGTTGTACAGGTGTGTGTCAGGGATGGTTAAGCATTTTTATGTTTAGATGCTCTTATTTTAATTTTTTTGTGAATTTTCAAAAAAATGTTGGTCATTTAATGGAAAATGTTTAAATCCATTTAATTTTCATATAAAATAAAATTAATCCCATTTAAAATGCTCTCAGTAATGATACAATGTGCATTTTACTGTGACACACACACACACACATTTAGTAATAAATTCAATTTACACACACACAAAACTTTTACTACAAAATGTTAAAATTTTAAATAAAAATGAAAATGAACTGAAAGTGAAGGAAATACATGCAAAATTCCACTACACATACCGGCACATGCATGCGCAAAACCATTATTTTCATTTATATTATCAAATACTAAAAGTTTACACACACCAACCATGTGTTCTTCGAATTGTGTGTATATCGTAAATGAAATGATAATAAAATGCAAATTGTATATATTTTGGATATTTTATCGTAAAAAACTATCATAAATTCGGATATCGTACAATTTATAGTTCGGTGTATGAGAATGAAATTCGGTGATGCATTTTCCGAGTGCGGAGTGTGTGTGTGTGAATTTAAATGGATAATTTGTTGCGTAAAAGCTCTTTACAATACTTTCTCGTGAATCTGAAAGCTTTGTACGCGTATATGCAAATTTTGAAATTATACACACACGAACATAAAAACAAATCAATTGATTAAAGATGTTGTTTTGTATCGATTTGATCCATTTTATCACACTAATATGTGAGATAACGTGTCCGATTAAACAATTTTGATATGAAATGTGAGAAAAAAAATGTTTCTTGGAAAATTGTGGGTAATGACCATTGGAAATAGTATTTATGGTAAAATGATTTTAATTGCTAAAATGAAAATCGGAATTAAAAATTATTTTTATTATAAAATTTTATATGAATGGTTTTATCGGTGAGTGACTTTTGATTTATACATATATGTGTTGATTTTTTTAGAATGAACCGAAATCAAAAATGAGCTCGACAATAAAATTCATTCAATTCGATAATGACCTCTTCCTTGTAACATACTTAAAAACGGTTGATATGACGTTGCATGAAAGCTACTCATTTGATGAAAATCAAAAATAAAATAAAAACACAAAACTCAAATGAACAAGAGGACAAATTATTTCAAATTAAAATGATGATAAGATGATTAGGTTAATGTAACCATATTACAAGCAGACACAAGAGATTTGACGAAAAACATTCACACAAAAACACACATAAAAGTAATAAAACACATTTCACTTTCTATTAAATTGAAACCAGGACCAGCAAAAAAAAGGTACATTTAACCCTCAATTATATTTAACTATCATAATAACGACCAAGTTAAATTGTTCTCAAATTTGTGTTTTATGTTGAATCATGGTGTGCTTCAATGAGGTCGATATTGCCAAATTTCTTTTGCATTACTCGTTTTTTTCCGTTTAAATCGATGAATGTGTGTGATTATTTCTTTTATTTTGACGTAATTCTACTTTGATACTTTTATATATAATATTAATGACCAATCTGAGACAAATGTTGCAACAGTTAATTTCTTTTTATAGCCACTATTTATTATTATTATTTTTTGCATTGTTTCTTGCTAAATTTTACTTGGATGCTTTTTGTAATCAAGCTGATTTATGTTTTGTACGATTTTATCTAGATTTGAAATCAATTTTTTTTTCGCTGAAGATTTTTATTCAATTAATGTTTCCCATTCAAAACATCCGACGAGAGAGGTCGTTAATAAAGCCTTAAATAAATAATTATAATTCAATATTCATTTTTTAAAGATTCGAGTTTCCAATCATACAAAATTGGAAATATCTGGTTATGCTCAAATTTGTGAATTTTGCCATTTTTAGTCTCTAATTGTCAGTAAAGTTACAGGTTGAAATATTCTCTACAACTTTGCTTCAGGTCACTTTTACCTTAAACTGGTAAAAATATGATTTTTTTTGATAACCGTAAACATTTTCAGTGTACAACCGTTGCTAAGTTTTTCCCATAAAATCAGTTGTCATAGGCCAGGTAAACCAAATCCAAGGATTTTCAACTTTGTATTAAAATAAAAATCATTGAAACAAAAAATAAAAGAACAAAGCAAACAGAAAAAGGATAAATCGAACAAAATCGATGAAAAGAAAAAAAAACATTAAACAGCAAAAACCATTCAATTTTATCTGCATAATCGCTTTAAATAAGCATGAATTTAAAATCGAACATGTATATAAAACTGTTTCTAAAGAAAAACCGCACACACACACACATAAAATATGAGAAAAAAATGAGCTTATTGATGTGTGGATATAAAGGGATTTTTCTATGATAATATTGAATGAAAAAGAGTACAAAAAAATTGTTGACATTTCAGTTTTATATGGAAAACAATTTTTATATCTTACTTCCTTGTAATTTGTTTTTGTAGTAACGAAGAAAAAAAGTACCTTACAAATCGATTTACTATGAATAAATTTACTTTTTTTTTAAATGTAATATGAAATGTAAGTCCCAATGTTGAGTTAATGTATCGAAAACAAAGCTGTTTTGTATTCTAATGATAAAGTAGTTCAAAAAATATACATAACATATTTTTTTGTGAAGACTTCATTATCATAAAAATCAAAAAAAAAATATTTTCTTTTCCGTTTTCCTTCTTTTTTTTACAAAATAAAATAAAATGCATATTTTTAACGATTGAATCTATTTTCAGATTATTTTTGCCTTTTCAAGGAAAAAAAATCTTTGTATTCTTTGTAGCAACATTGAAAGCTTACACATAATAAAAATACTTTAAAAAAGAAATCTTTTATATTCCTTACAAAAATAATCTCTCCTTTTTAAGAAGACAAAAAGAAAATATGCATATTAGGATAGAACAGAAACATAAGCTATCACAATCACTCTACCTCGTTTATATTCAATGCATAATTTTTGCCATCCCAGCATTTTTCAATATATTTATGAGGATTTTTTTTATTTTATATTCTGATTGCATTTGATTCTTAAGTATTTGCCTGCACACGACATATCTCATTTTATCTTGATCAATATTTACTCGCATGCATGGTGTACATTATGTGATGTTAAGTAAGACATCATCCATTTAATACAAGATTATGATCTGGAGTCTCAAGAAAATGTTGCGGAAAATAAGTGGAGAAGTTCTTTAATTCAATTATGGGGAGAAAAATTTGGAAAATTGGCTTATGTTTTGAAAAATTTGTATAAATTAAGGCTTTAGAGCTTTTAAATGGAAGTTGAGTGAATAAGTATCTAAAAAAAATCGAGATGATTTGAAGCTCTAAACTTCAATAATTTCACACTGATCATCATGAGCTCTTTAATGATGCACCCAAAACCGTCTTCACTTAGACAGACCATTTCGCTGTTTTGAGATCAAATCATTATCATAATGAAGTGGGCCAAGCTTGTAAACAATAGACAAATTTCTCTGTATATCACAAATTATATCGATTTTTTTATTAAAATCATGAAAATTACATTGGTTACATGAAAAAATGTAAAAAAAGCAAATAATCAAAAAAAAAAAATAATAAAAAATGAATCGGGAAACATCGATTTTATCCTTCAATCATTCATCACTATTCATCTGTCTGGCCCATTGAAGGAAGAATCCATTGTTAAAAAATGAAAATAAAAAATCAGTGTCCTTTTTAATTTTTCAAACATTTATCACCGGTCTCTTTCAAAGTACGGGGATAAAAAATTATTTTTTTTTTTACAAATAGGTATATGAAAATAATAATAAATTATCTTCCCTCGTTATTATTAAATTTTTTTCTTGATTTTTAAATTTCTTTCTTTTGTAAGCACACCTCTTTCAAAAGTGTATAAATGAGATTTGACTTAAGAGTGAATTTCTTTTCATGTATTTTTACAAGACAAGACAAAAATTGTAATAGATTTTTTTATTATATTCTGTCGTCATTTCTTATTTCTCTCTTTTTCAATCTTTTAACTTTATTACATTAAATTTTTTTATTTAATTTATTTCATTTTATGTAATTTTTTTGTGCTCAATAGTTATGAGTGATTGAATTCAATATTAAAAGTGAGTGGAAATTATTATTAAATCAGATTTTTGATGTACTCAAAGAAAAGAGTAAGAAGAGAAATGAAAATTTTATTAAAATGGAATTTATTTTGATAGAGTTTCACGGTACGTTTGTTGGATTAAATTGAATTTACATTCCTTGCCTTATTCTTTAAAAGCAATACGAGATGGCATTGTTCATACAAAGTGAGGAGATTACGCCCAAGAGTTTAAGATGGATGGGGTTAGACCTCGAAGCATCCATCCAATCTTTGATAGCAGGCCAAGGCAAAGATCCAACATCCAAAACGCTTTGAATTGTGTCGTTCAATTCCGTAAAACGAACCATCGGTGATCCATTTTTTAGAAAGAAAGAAATTTAAAACAACAAAAATAGCTCTTTCATATTTTCAACGCTTAGAGCGAAATACGATTCATTGTTTTGCCTCCTTATAATGAACTAAATTCACTTCATTTTATGTTTGATAGTTTCAGGCATTTATTTGACTTGTAATCTGAATAATTGCAAGGTAATTATAGTGAATAAAAGGATTTTGAATTTGTTTACATAAGTTACAAGAAAAAGTAGGGAGATAAGCATAAGCTATTTGAAATTAAAGTGAAAAAATTGTCACAGTAAAATTTCTTAACATTTCTTCATAAATCACAATTAAATATGAAAGAAATAATTATTTAGCATCATTAATCATCATTTTAAAGTTGATGCATTGACATCTTAACTGAAAAACAATTTTCTGAGAGAAATTTCAAAAAAAAAAGTACGAAAATCACACAAAAAATTATATAAAAAAACAGGCATCAATGAGTTATTGAAAAAAATCGCCTCGAATATTAAATGAAACAGATGTGGCCATGTAAAATATAATTCAGATTTTGGACTCAATGACCTCACTTGACAACTCAATAAAAAAAAATATTCATATCAAGGTGACAGGAAAATAAATAAAAAAAAATTGAAAAATACCTTAAAAAACCATGAACAACTGTTAAAATACAAAATTTGTAGAAACGTGTAAATTTTTTATTTAAAACAAAGTCAAATATTGATTAGCCTATACTTTGTTAAAAAATATTTACACAAGTGGCTATTTTGATTGTGATGACTTATATTTTTGATATAAATTGAAGCAATATTTTGATTTGAAATTAGTCTGGTGATATCTTAAAGGTCGTTATCATGAAATTCTGTGAGTATTAATTTTTTTTTTCAATTTGAATCTCAATTCATCAATAATCAATTTCATTTTCAGTCATTCTATTGATTTTTGTTGCTGGTGCACTTGCACAAGACGCCAAATATTGTGACCCTTCATTGTGTCAATTTTACACAAGTGCTGGTTATGTGACTCGTCCACATATTGCATGTCCTGGCAATGCTCCAAGCAGTTGTCCAGCTGGTGCAGCAGCAATTCCAATGGATGCCGCTATGCAATCATTCATCCTCCAAAAACATAATTCTTATCGTAATGCATTGGCTGGTGGATCTGTCAATGGATTCGCTACAGCGGCTCGCATGCCTGAAATGACCTGGGATACTGAATTGGCATATATTGCTGCACAAAATGTTATGCGTTGTGTGTATGGTCATGATCAATGTAGAAATACAGCGGCTTTTAAATATGCTGGACAAAATATTGGATATGGAACTGGTTATTCAGATAATAAGAGTTTTGTAACAGTCATTATTGATAATTGGTGGAATGAATATAAAGTGGCAACACAAGCTGTTTTAGATAAATATGTTTCCACGTGAGTAATTTTATAATGATAAATATTATTTTTTATACTTATTTTAAAATTCACTCGGAGATTAGAAGTGGAGTCGTTTACGGACATTTTACCGCCATGTCTGCTGACCGCTCAAACAAAATTGGATGTGCCGGTGTCACTTACAATGGAAGCACTCGTATATTTGCATGCAATTATGCATACACCAACATGATGAATGAACCAATTTATGTAAAGGGAGTCGTAAGAAGCAAATGTACAAGTGGAGCAAGCGCCACATATCCAAATTTGTGCTCTGCAAGTGAACCAGTAAGAGCAGTACCAGTTGGATTTTAGAGAACTAACATTGTTAATTCACTTTAAATTTCAATCCGAGTAATAAATCAGAGTAAAAAAAATTAATGATTTCGTTTTGTTTTAACAATAAAAATCATAAATCGTTCAAAATACCTAAAATTTGGCAACAATACCTGAACATCGATTTATTTCTGAATCAGACTCAAACGCTTCTTCAATTCCTTAAATTTTTCATTGGGTTTATTCATTTTCAAAAAAATCATCGGAGAAAATTTTGACACGGTGCTTGAATGAATATTTTTAATATTTACCCTTAATTAAAATCCAGTCTTTGAACATAATCAATTATGACTTGTCCTATCTCACATTTTTTAACTTTTGTAAATTTAAAGTTAAACTTTTAAAGTTTCCTTTGAATTTATATTTTTTTATTTTGAATGAAAGTACTAAACAAAACTTACTTTGATATTAAACTCATTTCAAACTTTCAAATTGAATTTATGTGACATTACTACACTTTTTTTATAACAAACCTAAACAAATTGAATCAAAATTTATGAGTTCACTTAAAAACTTTTTGTCTTTTAACTATTTTATGCTACAATTCACTGGTATAAAATTTGTTTTATCCTTATTTTTTCATGAAATATATTTTTTTTAGTAAAATTATTGCCGGTTCATGCTCCCTTATTGATATTATGAGGTTTGATATGCAAAATATTAATTAACGTGTTAAAAATATTTTTTTCTTGTTTTTAATTCCTAATTAATTATATAAAAGAGCGAGTTTAATTATTTTGAATTTTCTTTTTTAATTGAAACGATGAATACCGGTCGACTGTTTTTTACTCACTTTAATGCAAAAATCTTTTTGATGCTGTTTGATGGCAAATTTGCATCATTGTTCTCTCACATATATATTTATGTATGTTGAAGTACCCGCTCGATTATTATTACGTTTTTATGTACCATAACGATGAAATTGTATGCACAACACGGAAAACGCACTCGAAATATTGATTGTACATAGAGAAGCCATCGCGCAAGTCATACTACGCTCTAATGAATCAGGTAACGAGGATGCAAAAAATTTAAAATTAATAAATTAAATTTGATGATTCAAATTCATGTCTTCAAGGAATTAATTTTCATTATCAACCAAATTTCTCTTAAATATCAGCCTTTAAATTACATTAAAATTTTAATCTTTAATTGTCAAATCATAAAAAATGCATCGTGTCACGTTAGCACATTCAATCAATTCATTCATGTCCTACTAACTCAACATTTTACAATCACATTAATATCATCATCCCGATGCAACAAAACCACTCGACTCGACAAGTACTATACTATTCTTAACTCGGTTCATAGTACAATGTGTACAAAAAAAAATACAACAATTTATAGAAGAACCAGCATTTTGTAGTACAAATAATACAATCGAGTGAATTATGTGTTTGTATCGACCCCTTTTTCGTTTCTTGTTTCGGAATATAAATTTCATGTCCTATACTTTACTTTAAAATCACTATGAAGTAATTATACTTCTATGCAATTAAAAAAGTAGAGAAATTAATTATGAATTTTATGATGTAAATATAAAAAAAATATTGAATGTAAATTGAATAAATTTTGATCAAGGAAATGACCTCTTTGTCCCACTGTGACACGTAGCCTGATGCAGATCTTCATGCCGTATACACATAAATAATAGCTGATGTTTCTGATCTAAATATACATGCACTCGTACAGAAATGGAACACAATACGAAAAGTATTATGATGGAAAATTACTATTTAAAACATGTGATGCTACTACTGCTTATTTCAATGTTATGGATATTCGGTAATAAAATGCAACAACAAAATGAAAAAAAAGAAGTGAAATCACAGATAAAATTATCATACGCAAGAATAGCATGGATCTTGATTAAAAGAATAATTACAAAAAAATCTGATTATTTTTCCTAAATTAAAAAAGTTTAAAACGTATGTGAGTAAGTGTGTGTGTTTGTATGTATGTTTATATGTTTACGGTGAAAAAATAAATTTGCAATTCAAAAATTCGTTGTAAAATACTTGAGCATGAACTGGGGGTACTTCTGTTTCTTGACAGTTTTTAAAACCTTAAATTGATGAATGACAGTAAGGTAGAGAAATAGAAACGTCAAAATTAGGATCTTCTATTAACGTCATATCAGTACATCATAAAACACCTTCTATGTTCTATGCAGTACATCAATAAGAGAACAAGTTAATAAGTTGGTAAGATAGTAAGAAAGTGAGATGATTAAAACCTATTTTTATCATACTTACGTAAGACAGCACCATGAAAATTGTAAAAGTCTGTTTCAATTCGTAGGAAATCCCAACACGGTTGTTTTGTATTTTATTTGAATAAACCGTTAAAGACAATCTTCAAAATAATACAAGAGTAAAAAATTAAATGATAAAATTGGGGTTTCATGATTAAAGTCAAAATAAAACATTCGAAATTTCTGTAATATTTAAAATTGAAAAAAAATTAATTAAAATTTTGAATCAATCAAAAACATTACTATATCTACATCAGTGACGTTTACTTAGACGTTTAAAAAAATCTAATAGCAACTCTGTTATCCAAACAAAATTAATGAGACTCAAAAATAAAGTAATTTTCTTTTTCTGTTTACTTCCAAGTTTTTCTCATTATTTTTTTACATCGTAAAGTAAAATAATATTCAAACTTAACTTCAAGTTTTTTATCAATAATTTCATAATCATAAAATGCTTTTGTTTTATTAATTTTTATTTTACTTTCGCTTTTTATTTTCTCTTGAATTATAATTCTATAAAATAATAATACCTTAAATTTCTATTAAAATCTACACGTCTATTGTTTGTCGCTTAAATTATAAAATAATAATTAAAATCATTATTATACGATTTCAAGTGTAGTGAACCAAACAGAATTTTCCTTTTAATTTATGTTTTTTTTTTCATTGAAAAAAAAATAATAATTAAATTAATATTAAGAAAGAATGGAAGAAGTTTTATATCAATTGAAATAATGAAGAAAAAATAAATAAATATACACAGACTTTCTAAAAAGTGTAATAAAAAAATAATTAATAGTGATATCCTTTGAATGAATCACTCAATTTATCGTTTGTTGTGCGAGTTTGATCTAGTGGACCGACACTATTTAAGGGGACGTCATATGACGATGGTCGTCCTCCTGTAATTTCAAATGGTGTAACTGGAGCTGTTTGTTCAATTCCTGGTTGAACTTGAGCAAAATTAGATGGTAGTTGTTTTGTATTTGATTGATTAGCACCAGTCAATGGTCTTGCACGACCACTGCCATCATTCACGTACGTGTCTTCAGCTTTTATGATTTGTACAAACACGGGATTTTCAGCTGGTTTAGATAGTACAGGATTATAGTTTAAAAGAAAATTGCTAGCTTTAATGTCTTTTACATTTTGAGGGATTGCAAAAGGCTGGTCATTTGATGAGGCACCTTGATGTGAATTTGAATCGCTTTCTTCAGATACACGTCTCAATGGAACAGGAATAATTTCGACATTCGGACCAGAACGCCTTTGTCCGGGTCTTTGTAAATTAACAAATTGTTGGTTTGATGATGAAGAGAAAGAACCACTATTTTGGGATACTAATCTGGCTTGTGAGATTTCAAATCCATTACCTCGATTTTGACCAAAATTTGATTGACCATTATGTTGTCCATGATGATTTTGACCAAAATTTGATTGACCATTATGCTGTCTATGATAATTTTGTTGGTAGTTTGTTCTAGTAGAACCAGTGTTTCCTCCAGGAAGATTCAATCCTGGTATATTTAGAAATTGGCTCGCTGAATTACTGAGGTCAATTGATGGGACAATCTGATATTGAGGTGTTGAACCAAAGTTATCAGATCGTCGTTGTGCTCCTTGAAAACTATCAAAGCCGCCATGTCGTTCATTCAATACAGATTGAACAATACTAAAGATTTCGTCATGGCTACTTTGTCGAAGACCATTGTTAGAGCTGGTTTTAAAGTTTTGCTGATATTGCTGTTGTTGTTGTTGATTCTGGTATTGTTGATTCTGATTTTGTTTACCATTATTTTGTGGACCATTGCTTTGTCTAACGTTTGAATTGGTTTTTGTTTTTTTAGTTTGTTGTCGTCTTTGAGTTTGTTTGCTTTTAGTTGTTTTTGTTTTTTTAGAATTGTTTACATTAAAAGTTTCTTCATCACCGTCTTCAACATCTTCATCTCCATCTTCATTACTTTCTTTGTTTTCATAGTCTTCAATTTCTTCTTCTGAATCAACAGACGTAGTATCTATACTCGTTTTTTTGTTTCCTACTTTTTTCGTTCCTTTTGGTTTAGGTAAGGCGGGTCTACTATTTGGCTCTTCGTAATCATCCACATCTTCATCAGAAGTAATTTTAGTTGGCTTTCTTGCAGGTTTTTCCTCACTTGCATCATCAATATCATATTCATCCACTTCTTCGTCTTTATCGTCAGGAGAAGGTTTCTTTCTATTTCCAGTGTTTCTGTTTGGTAAAGTTGGTTTTCTAGTAGCTTTTCCACCTCCAATATTGACCGTCTTGTCAGTAACACCAAAACCTTCAGCAAAACTATTTGGATTCAAACCAACTTTCGGAGTAACTCTTTCATATCCATTTCCTCGTTTTCTTCCAGTACGAGAACCACCTCGTCCATCTCCCTGTAAAGATATTCAAACAAAATTTTACAATTACTCACATTAATTAAAAATCCTTTCAATCATTACATTGTTTGGATAGGTGAATACCTGGGTGCCAGCTTCAGCTTTTGTTGGATCTTCCGAATCCGAACTAACTCGAATAACATTTGACTTTTGTGGGTTAAATGATGAGTTTGGATCTGTTGACAATTCACCCAAATTTGACACATAAACTGGTCCATTACCGCCTCTTGATGGTGGAAGTGTACCCGAACGTGATGGAACTCCACTAACAAAGCCCTGTGTTGGCCCATTACCAGTGAAACTTGGAATTGCAGGATTGAAACCATTTGTTCCAGGGACATTACGACTACCACTACCAGGATTACGAATATCAATAGAACCAGGTCCTCCAAAGAATGGTGGTTGATACGGATTTATTTCAGGTTGGAATGTGGATTTTCCATTTCTATCTTTAAATGGAAACATCATCATCTCCTTAACTTCTTGCATGATTTTGGCCATTGGACCAGGAGTTTTCCCCAAGACTTTATTCATTCCAAAGTACTTTTCACTGTCTTGACAATTAACATTGTAATACCAATCACAAACCATGTATTGTTGATTGAATAATGTTCCATTTGGACAAAGGAAAGTAAAACCCATGCCACTTGTATCAGTATTAGCACATACCCGAAATACTTGACATCTTGCTTCAATGTCCACATAATAACCTTGAAAATATACAAAGAAAAATTAATTTGATGATATTCAATTAGAGCAAAATGTAACTTACCAAAATCTTTTTTAGCACAAGAGAAACTTGTCTGTGGTGGTTTACTGTAAATCGGATAATCTGAATTTGGTGTTCCTCTTATGGCCTGTTCTAGTGTGTATTGTCTGCAAAAAGGACCAAAAAAAGTTAGTATCAAGTTCATATGAGAAATCGAATTTTCTTACTGATTTGCACCACCGCCAACTAATTCACTAACATCAGCTAATGCATAACTTATTACAATTACAACTAAAAACTGCCTTATAAGTAAATTTACTGAAAATAAAGAAAAAGAAAAGAAAAAAAAATAGTAAAAATAAATCAAAAAATTACGATAAAAATCGTTTTTATAGGAAAAAAAACCTGTTAAGGCAAATCTTTTGTTAACGATTTCTCATTACCATATCTTGAATTACAATAAAAAAAAATTAGCTTTAAATAAAACAATATATTCTACGCTCATAAAATAAAAAAAAAACTATTTTGAAAACCCAGAGGTCATCATATCAATGACCAGAAAAAAACCCTTTTCATTGCATTTAACGATAATTTTGTATAATTCACATCCACAGAACCCGGATATGTGATATATGCTTCTAAATGAAACAGATTCTGATATCATCGTAAAATGAGTATCATAAAATAAGACAAAAAAAAATTCATTAATATACTTCATTTCTGGTTTTTACTTCATTTACTTCTTTCGCATTTTTTAAATGAATGAAATATGCCAGTAGCTAAAATTCTGATATCAAGACAACTTTATTTCTTTTCATCATTCATGTTTTTTTTTTCAAACTTTTTTTCGTCACATGTGTTATCATATGTTTGATATAAAAAAAAAATCTGGAATCAAAATTTAAAAAAAAATTTAAAATCGGCGTGTGTGAGCGATATAATTTTAACGAACGTTCAAATTATTTTATGAGATTTAGCTCATTTACATCAAAAATTTTATCACAAACTTGAAGAAATTTACTTTTTTTTTTAATTTAAAACCAGATTTTTATTGCCAGATATTGGAAAAATTTTAACGTGTTTTACTGATTTTCACTGGGTCAATTTAGAGTCTCTCTTATTTAAAATAAAATGTTTTAAAAAAAATTTATTATCTTTCCTGTTTTTTTTAGGAATAATACGAATTATTTTTGATTAGTTTTTATGTTATTGACACTTTTTTAATGATTTAGTCCGTTGTATATTTTATTGTTAGATCTTAAAACTATGTCGGTTTCTTTCAGTTTTCTTATCGATATGTATTCAAATTTGAATACACGTGCTGCAAAATTTTTATTACCAAGAGGACATTGGACTTTAAGAATATTCGTCTTCAAACCGGATACCGAAATTAAATTGATTTAATGTTCAAAATGAATCATTTAATATTTATTTTCAACTTTTTTGAAAAATTTACATTGGTTCTTCAAAAGTGTTGGACGAGAGCAAGGGCTTCGTGGCCATTCCAGCAGATTACACAGAATTTCAGGGTCAAAAATAAATCTCAATCTACATTGGACAAGGCAAACAGACGCGGAAGAAATTTTTCATCAAATTCTGCCCACACTCTGAGCTGCAAACGCCATGGACGTGCTTTTTTGCTTGGCGCTTACAGAAAGTTTGTTTGATCGAAACATCGCAATTCTTATCCATTGTGACCTCTTGAGCCTTTTTGAAAAATACGATGAAGCCAAGAAATTTGATTGACTAACAATCTTAACCCTTTCAGACCTGAGCCTAAACCAAAAGACCTGGATTTTTTTTGAATATAAATTCTTACTTATATGGGTTAGAAGGTGTTAAATTATTTTTTACAGATTTTTTGTAGTGATCCTTCATCCTTAAACAGAATGTCCAATATATTGGACAAATATATTTTCACTTTTATTTTTCTTTCCTGAATGATTTTCATTTAATTGTTGATTGACTCTTAAAATCTAAGGTTAAATGAATGTCCAAAAAAATCCACACTTAAATATTATTGGTTTTTGATATTTTTTTTGACCCATAAATTTACGTTACTTCAATTTTTACGGAAATGACAGACATGACTGATAAGATTGCTTATTTACATTCTGATAGGCACCGTTATTTCGGGAGCCAATTTTTTTTTGAGGAGACAAGATGTTAAGTGAAATATTGGTTTCGGATTTTTTTTTTTTAAAAACAAGGAAATATTTTTAAAAAATTCTTCAAAGTTTGTCCAATATATTGGACAAAGGACCGAAAGGGTTAAGCATCAATAAGGACTTAAATGAACAGAAAAGCTTAAATTCTAAGTCTAATATTTTAGTTTGTAACTTTCCTTATATATTTCAAATTTAATACTTTCAGTTACATAACAACTTTATTAATCTTATTATTACTTTTTTTTGATCCAATTCCAATTATAGTCGGAATATCCACTTGTGGCGCGTGTTTATTATCGACTACCTCACAGAAATAAAAATTTTAATAAAAACGAGAATAATTTGAATCTATTATAGATAATGTCAGTTTGTGGTGTTATAAAATAAATTTTATTAAGAGATATTGGAAAGAAACAAACGATAAATAAAGTAGTTAAAAAATAATCTTATTTAAAAAGCTCTCATGAATGAAATCTGTTTAATCATACCGTGATTATGATGACGCAAAATTTAATTGTACAATAAAATTGTTTTTATTTATTTTTTCTTTTAATCCTAATGTTGATCAGATATCGCTCTATTTCATGTGCTATCTTAAAATATGTAAATACTTTTATATATGAGATGACTGATGTCAAATTCACATCGATATTATTATTCTAAACTGGAACAGATGGTTAATAGCTGGTATCGTTCTGATTTTATTTTTTATTAAGTAATTTATTATTTATTTATCTCTTTTTTTTTCTCCTTAAGGTGGTTCGAAGTTTATTTTTTACGATTTTATTATTGATATCATCGTTGTCACATGTTTGATTCCCATTTTCATTTTTTTTTATCCTTTGAAAGTTATTGAAAAAGTAAAAATTAGAAACAAAAGCTTCAGTTAATAAATTATTCACAAAACACGGATATTCTAAAAATAAATAATTTACATAAATTAACAATCGACCAAAGTTAACAAAAAAAAACTGTTAATACATAATTGATTTCTAGTTTTCCTATAATTATGATGATACGCAGTTGGTGGTTAAATTCTTGTTTTATTTGTATTTCACTCTGAGGCTTATGAATATTCAAAATTAAAAAACAAAACACATTGATTGTATCCGGTGATAAGCTCAACTAATTTGTACCAGTTTTAATGATTTTTTTGGTTTTTATAGGATATGGTTTAAATGGATAGGATTTTAATCGAGCTAAAAAAGGAAAAAAATTAAAGAACAAAACAATTTCAACCACCAAAAAACTCGTGGTGGACTCGAAATTAGTAAAAACTAAGAAAATCATTGAATATATTGGAAAAAAGGATCAGTCTTCAATAAGTAGAGGGAATTTTTCAATTAAATAGTTATTTCTTCAAATGAAGAAGAAGGTATAACTTCGTTTAAGAGTGGTGTATGCCGAACCAAACAGAGTAGCAGAATAGACCCTGGCTGAGCCCCAGCTGCAACTGAGGTGTTTTGCGCCTGAAAGGAAGATGAATCTAACAAGGTTTTCCCAAAGGCATTAAAGTAAAGTAAAGGTTTGGATAGCAAATCATCTCTTCAGCCACCGAAGTGTTTAAAATTTCTTAATAATTTGGGCAAACCAAACTCTCAACCAAAAACCAGTGGCGCACTAGTGGGTATACGGTTTTGGGTTGAGAGTGCAGAAGACCAGATTTGAAGGGCGTGTATTAAGCCCACACTCAGGCCATCAGTCGGCCTCATTGTTATCATCTGTTATCATCATCAGAGGACTTTAATTTTTATCTTGTCACCTTAACATAAATTCAGTGGCCAGAAAAAGTCCTTGTTGAAAAGGATCGAAAAATCTGATAAACTTCTATTGCACTATTTCGCTTCTTATATTTTGAAGCTTTGAGTGAACTTGTACTTTTAAAATTTTACATTTAATTCTACTATGATTCTGGTATTAAGAGGTTGAAAAATCACTTTCAATTTCATTTGTATTCTCTTTGTTATAAATTTTTATGAACTTTTTAAACTTAGACAAAAGTTTACGTCATTTAAAAATTCCGGTTTTATTAATAATTCTATTTTTTTATTACTAAATAAAACACATTAAAGATAATTTGATGATGGTCATTAAAATAATATAAATATTAAAAACACTAATCTGTTTATATTTTGAATACAAAAATAATAATGCAAAAAAAAGAACAGTGTTTGTTTATATTAAAGTTCTTATCAATTTGCACAACATTCAAATGGGGCTTATCAGGGAGTGCCAAACAACCATGACCCAATTTTGAAAAATTGTATTACCGGTACTTTTCGTAGAAATTTAACCTAAAAAAAACTGTAAACAAATATGAATAATAAAAATTATGTTATTATGTTATTATGCCATAGATTACTTGACCAAAAAAAACATAAAATGAATGAAATTAAATACTAATTCGCCCTTTTTACAAGTTGTTATATTATTTTGATAGTATTTGGTTTGTAATAATCATAAAAATCTGAGTGCGTGGGAGTGCCTTGTTGCTTGTGATGATTTCTTTTTTTTTAGCTCAATTTCTGATGGTTTAAATGAAATAAATGGGTAGGAATACTAAATAAAACAAAAAATAATGTGTTTTGAGAGGTCGTTTAATTTAATTTTAAGCTTAACATCACATTCAATGCTGATTTATGGCTCTTATTCAGTATTATTATAAAATTTCTTTGGCAATTCACATTCATAAAACAAAAAAAAAAATTCTTCATTTTACGTAATAGTGGAACAATAAAATCACATGATATTTTTTATTTATTTTTTTTTGAAAATATGACTCGTAATTCAATTAAAAAACGAATTATTTGAAGATGATATTTCAATTTTGATTAACTGACCCCTTGCCTGTCCGTTTATGGGACGATGATCCAAACATTGAAGTTCCAGAAATTTCTTTCAGTAAACGAAATTTTTGAATAAAAATTGAAGGAAAAGAACAAGATCCTGTTTAGCCAGGTTGCTGCCTTTTCATTTTACATTCAAACCATAAAATTAACATATTTTCGCATATTAATAACACGATTCAGCTGTTAAAATGTAAAATTTCTGTTTTTTTTTTTAATTTTATTAATTTATTAACCTGAACAGTGTGTGGCATTTTAAATATCATGATAACACATAAAATTTAAAGGTAGAAGGAAGAATTCTAAACTAATATTAACATTAATTTACTGATACAATATGACTAATTTTAATTGATGCACGTTAACGGAACTAATTTTGTTCTCTTTTTCTCTTTTTATTCTTTTTACATCAATGAATTTTAAAACAAAGATATGAACAAAAAAAATTGGAATCAATCTGTCTGGTTTTTCAGCCAATACAACTTTTTTTTTCTCATCTTCAAAGCGGATTTCAATTTTCAATTAATAAAGTTGTAGAACTAGTTGTATGTGGAAATTGCTCAATGTTAAGGTTACAAAATTTACAAAAAAAAAATATTCAAATTAATTTAACCGTTGAACTTTGTAATAAATCAATTCTTTGTTCAAATTCAATTTTGAATCAAAACAATAAAGTTCAAAAATAACTAAATATCAACTTTTATTAGGCGGCTGCTTGTTTATTTGTTATCTTTTTTTATAAATTTTCTGTTTGTCGGTTTTTTAATCCATCTTTTTATCATTAATTTTTTTTTCTAATAAAATAGTATAAAGTTGGTTTTTTGATTCGTTTTTAACATGATACATTATAACACTTATTAGGATTATTCAAATAGAGGAAGTGAAAGAAAATCATGGCAATAAACACCTTATTAGAGTAAACATTTCTTTTGATATTTGCCAAAAAAAGAATTATATAACAAATAAAAATGTCTGGAAGTTTGACGCCTGTCTACTTTAAAGCACCACCCTCATATTTGTATTACACGATAATGATGAAGAAAAAAAGTAGAAATAAAAATTGATTGAGTTATTGTAACTGTTATAACATGACACCCAAGTAGATATCGATGATATTGAGTTACATTGTTTGCAGGTATTCGTGGTATTTTAATGAGTAAATTTTATTGAAAATAAATGACATAGACCTTCAATCATCGAATTGGCTATTTATTTATCTGACAACACTCTTTTTTCTTTATCATGTATCAATTATTTTTAAATCAAAACTCTTCTTTTTTGGCTTTAATTGATTTGAAGGTATAATTTATTCAAATATGTAAACATATGCAGCCCTTTTGATATTCACACAATGATTAAATGGTGGTTAAAAATAACAGATTTTGATGAACCGGCTGAGAAGGCATTGAAACATAAGTATAAACTTTATACACTCTCAACCAAAAACCAGTGGGATACCAGTGAAAACACAGTGCCCCACTGGTTTTAGGTGGAGAGTGTACGTAAGCGATCGAAATTATTAAATCTTAGGCTGCATTTTCAGATTTTCATTTCTATTAAAATAATTCTCACAACTCAATCGATCCTACTTTTGATTACTCACTATTGCAGTTTTTTTGAAAATTCAGAACATAAACGAATTCATTTTCTGGTAATTTCTCGTTTAATTAATATGATAAATTTTTATTTAAGAATAATTTTTTTTTAGATTAGGTCAAATTGAAATTTTATGTGTCGTCGATCGATATAAATTTTTGCTTGACCGAATTTTGATTGAAATCCGTTTAAAATCATACTTTTGATAAAAAAAAAAGAACAAAACATTTTTTATTAAATTAACACAAAAATTTGTGAAAAATTTAATTTTATATTTCAAAAACGAAATTTTTTATACTAGATGGTAAAAAATTTCGCTTTATCTGGGTTCAGAAAAATCATCATTTTCATCTCCCAACACTTGGTATAACTCATTGATATGAAAATCATCCAAAATTTTTTCAAACAAAAATGCAATTATAATGCAAATCGCACGTGTTCAGCAGTTGAAGGTTTCAATAATTTATGTCACTTGAACAATTATAAGTATTACAAAATTAACTTACCATGCATATTTTTAAGTAAATTCATCCTTGATTGGTATTATTATTTTTTTTTTAATTCAAAAAAATAATTTTTTTATAAAATTTAGACTACTTAATAGAAAAAATTTATGATTTTCAAAAAGTATTTCCACTTAAACTGTTTCTGTATTTTTTTCGTTAATTAAATAATATTTTTTTTTAGAATAATTATGATTCGCAGTTCTGAGATTCTGATACTGTCATCGGAGCCTCATTTTTCTAATAATATTTTTTAATATTTTCTGATAAACTCAATTTAGTGTATTTAATTTTTCAACAGATTTTAATTCAAAGTCCAGTTAAAAAAATTAAGAAAAAATTTAAAGATTTTTTCTTCTATTTTTTTTTATTTAAATATTTTTATTTTAATTAAAATTTTAAATTATCAGGACCATCTAAATTTTAAATGTTCACCTGTTGACAATCAAACCGAAACTGAATTTTCTTGAAATGAAACACAAAATATTTAAAATAATAAAAATAAAAACAGAAGAAGAAGATGCTGTTTTTTGTGTGTTTGTGTATTAATGATGATGATGGTGTTGATAATTTCGTACACATATGAGATCCATATGAAATGTTATGAGAAGTTAAACAAGATTTTTGCTTGAGATAAATGTGAAAAAAAAATAATGTTAGAACATTTATTTTTATTTTCCAATATATATTTTTAACTGTCAAGTATCAACCTTTTTTAACACTTTTATTATAAAATTCATTGATCACATTCATCGATTCATCATCAATAAAATTTTATGATATTGCTTGATATTTGATAGTTCACACGGTATTTCTAAAATTTAAGGTTCCAAAAAATAAACATTCCTGTAGCTTCCGTGAAGTGCTTCTTAAAAGTCATAACATATCATTATTTATTGTTTTGATGTAAAAACTTGACATTTTTGTTTCGCAACATGAAACATTAGTAAAATTTTAGTATTAAAAGTTAATGTTTGAAGAAGATACGAAGAAAAAACACAACAAAACCAGAATAAAGACAAATCAATTTTCAATAAATTATCCATCGAACATCCTGATTGTCAAGTTTCGTTTTTCTGTTGTTTTTTTTTTTTTTTAATGGTGAGTTAATGTCCAGATAAACGCTCAGATAATAAGTTAACAGTTTTTAGTGTGAGTTACATTTATTTAATTATTTTAAAAGTTTCATTGAAACCCTTGAACAATTTCTGATTTTAGACTAAATAATTTTTAAAATTCCTCAAAATTTTTATCAATTGAAAAATTTTTTGTATCAGCGTAAAAAGATAAAATAAAATAAAATTAATAATAAAATACTTGTCTGACCATTTATGACAAAAAAAAATACGATGCATAATTTATGCAAAAATCATGCTGTTTATTACAAGTTTTTTGGGTTTAAATCATCGTATAAGAAAAATATTCAATTCATAAAAAAAATATCTCACAGTGAATTTATTTTATTTAATATTTTGAGAAAATGATAAATTAATTTTTTATTGTGATGATTAAAATTATAAAAAAAAACAAAATAATTATCACGTTGTTACCTTTATTTCAGCAAAAACAAAAAATTTAAGTGATAATGTGAGATAATTTGTTTTTATTTAAATATCATGCAAGTTTTTTCAAATTAATGCATCAAATTTAAAATTTGCATTAAGATTTTCAAATAATACTAATCTTAAATAAAAATTGTAAATTAAAATCAATCAACGAACGCTCACAGATGAAAATCCTTTAATTAAAATTAAAAAAAAAATCATAAGCGGATATTGTTTTATTTTAAAAACAGATAAGTACACCTGTTCTAAAATGAGTAATTTCCAAACATTTACAAAAGGGTTTCACAAAATCACGTTTTATGAATATTTTATTTTGTTGATGAATTTTTTTGATAATGAAGAGGGCGAAGAATAAAAAATTGATTGTTAATAGCATGTTAATTTAAAAAAAAAAAAACAAAATGTAAATGAACTACAATTTTATTATTTTTTGATAACATATTTATTTTAATTAGATCAATTTTTTTCTTCCAAGATTATAGAAGATACTGAGCATGTAACCGTGGTGTGAGATATGTTACTATGATTTGTTCTTTTTTTTTTTAATTTAAATGTGTGATGGATGTACTAATCTTAGGACTTGAAGCTACAATTCATTATGAGGCCTATGAGTGTTTTGGATTTTGTTAATAACAATGCTCGACACCACACTTGACCACAATAGGACTCTTTGAGACCGCGGTGGTGCCCTTGTAAAACTTAACTTATGCTCGACAAAATAAAATCGACATGAACGGTTTAAAAAGCCCCGAAACACCTCAACGAAAACACTATCGTATGACCCCTTGCTCTCTCTGTCTTTAATGAACTCTCTCTAAATGCGAGACTGCAAAGCAAAGGTGTACCTATTTGATATCTATCAACAAGCCCCCTCCCAAGTCGACTCAAGTTTGATTAAGTTAAATTTTTATGTGACTATTTGGAGGGGGCGGCTATTTTGGTTTTGCACCAGCCTTTCAAAGTGCTAGCTACGCCATAGGCTTTGGGTACAATCTCATATTTAGCTTAAATTGGACTTGTTGTCAATAATTCAGCATTAAGACTTTCAATAGCCGTATACCAAAATGTTGGAGCTTATATGCATCGTGGGGCCTTAGCTGTGGGCTCCTAAACTTACTGGTAGATTTTAAATACTTGACCGCAATCGATTCGAGGTACTGGTCTCCCAATGGTGCCCCACTGGTTTTGGCTTGAGAGTGTAAGGCTTTATTTTCTTTTATTAGTGCATTAATTTTTTGTGTGACCCATTGATCGAAAATAGTGACATCAATACTGTTTAAAACGATCGAAAATTATATCCGAATTTTCAAAATATTCAAATTGAAAGTAAGACCACTGATGACGACACAAAAATTTAGTTTCAATTATTGAACATACTTAAAACGAGAAAAAAATCAAGTATAACTATGAGAATCAATTAAATAAGACTTAAAACATTATTCGATAATGTATTTTTTTCATTTAAAACACAAATTAATTATCAACCAAACAAACAAAAAACTCAGAAGCTAAAACAACTTTTAATAACAATATCATCAATATTGGTTCACCTTCACACATAAAATTTTAAATATTAACAGGATACAAAAAAAATCATTCTTAAATCACCAGACATATTGATTGTATCTAAAACAACTTCAACTCATATTAACCTCTCATTATCTGTTTATATGTAAAAACAAAACAAAAAAAAAATCAAATAGAATCGTATTGCAACTTTATTAGAAAAACATAAAACATCTTACTTTTCTGGTTTTAACTCTAAAAATGTTTTTTTTCTAATTTTTTATCTAATTTTTATTTAAATTGAAAAAAATATTTGAATTTAACTGCGATACAAAACTTTTAAAACAAAGAAACAGTTTTTTTTACATAAATTATTTGTTTATGAATTCAAAATATTATTGAATATTAAAATTTTGGCGCCTTCAATAAACTTTGTTACATTATGAGACTGTTGATTGATTTTATTTTAAATATGAATAAAAAACAAATTTTTCAATAATGTTTTATTTTTTTTTTTAAAGTGTGCAAAAATATTAATAAATGTGACAATTCATTTTGAAAAGCTCATTTATCAGGCATTTGCAAAAACGAAAAAAAATAAGGTGAAAAAAATCTCTTAACGTCACATATTAAAATCATGTTTTTTCTGATATTATTTGGTATGAAATTCAGACCGTGTGAATTTTTGACATTTGACATCATCATCAGAATCCAAGCGGATTCTGGATTAAAAATAGAATGGAAATTCAATGAAATAAGAATAATGATAAATGTCATGTAATATATTTAAATCAAACTGGTTTAATTTTATGAGAGTAAAAGGCAGTAAAATGTAGAAGTTAATAGATTAATGTTTTAGATTTAAGCTTTTGTTTGAAGAACCAACTTACATTGGTTATTTTACTATTAAACTATATTAAATCAGTAATAAGAGAAATTTAGGACTAACAAAACACGTATAAGTGGCGAGTTGGGTTAAATGGGTCTGATCTTGGCCATGATCAAAGAGTAATTAAGAACTCCTGTGTTTGTTTGATAGTTTTTATGTGGTGCAACGCAGGGAATCGGCATTTGCAATTGAAACCACGACCAAAGTGGGTTATACAAACAAATCTCTTCTAGTCAACTAAAAATTAATTGTGAAGAATCAATTTCAATCAAATTCGTTAACTTAATAGAAAAAAACGTGATTTCATATTTCAAAAATTACAAGATATCAGAGTCATAAACCACAAATATTTAAGCTTGTACAATTTACTTGTACAAAAATATAATTTTAAATAACGGTTATTTTTTTTAAACAGAACCATGTGAGGCAAGTAACCAAAAGAAAAATCTTGGAACAATGCAAATTTTCCTCAAGAACATACTTCAGTTTAAAAATTTTGAATTTTTTTGTTGTATGTTTGAATAAAACATAAATCAAAGTCAATCTAATATAAAACCCAAATAGTATAGATCAAATACGTAACAGAGCAATACACGATTTCAGTATAAATACAAAATCTTACTTTTATTTATATCAGTTCCTTCTCAAACGCTCTCAATTAAAGATCTGGTTTAAATTAAACCGAATTTTCATTACTACAAAAATAAAACAAAAATTTATTCAAAATGTTAAGAAACGCTGCAAAAACAATTTTTGTGAATAAAAATCTTCCATCCATTGTACTTCGTCAAACAGAATGTTTGTCAACATTTGCTAAAGTACCGGCTAATTCTCGTGACACTTGTAAATATGCCGGTTTTGCCGGTAACAAGTCGTTGGTCAACAATAAAATTTCTGGTAAGTTAAATACAGAAAGTAAAAGTGAAATATTAAAATTGAATATAAAAAATAGAAAATTCATGAAACTAAAAATTAAATTGTTCTTAATTTTAAGAACAATTTTAGTGGCTTTTTTAAATTCTTTAATATTCAAAAAAACATCCTGAAGGTCATTGAGTTGAAATTAGCACTTTTTGTAAAAATCTTTTTTCGAATCTTTCGAATGTTCTATAATGTTCCGTTTCTTTTATCAGAGACCAAAATCTTTCGATAACGTATCATGTCGGATTAAAAATTTTATTTAATTTTTACTAGATTATCTAAAAATGCATGAAAGTTCAATTAAAAATCAATATTTTTCTATTGAACTGTAATTACATTAAAAAAAAAGGTTATTAATTTAACTTTTAAATTTAAACAAAAACAAAAAAAAACATCAGTATGCTCTCAGTTCGTTTTCTAATCATTAAAATTATAGAATTGTCTTGAATTTATTATTTTATTACATCATTCCTGGTAAAAATGAAGAAAATACTCTTTTAAGTCCGGTTTGAAGGAACTAAATTCATGCTTTTGGTTCAGAAAAGACGATAGACAACAATCGAGTTTCAACGATCTCGTACAAGCGGCCATATAGGACTTTGGACCATTCGAGAGATTTTTTGAAAAGTTATTTTTTTTACGAACACACGAATGCACTATTAAAGTTTTATAAATTTCCTTTTATTATTTTTTTTTGGCAATAAAATTATGTCATACCTGATTCGATATATGAATGAAACAGCAAACAAAAAAAAAATTCGCGTGCTATATTCACGAAAGATAAACTTTTAAAAAAATTGTTTGTATACAATGGAAAATTTTTAAGCAAACATATGAATGATACATTTATTTTTTAATATTCGAATATTAGATTTGATTATCATTTATCTTTTAAAAGTATGTTCTCAAGTTTTAATTTAATTTTTTTTCATCTTTGGCTTTTTCGCATCTTTCAAGGTCGTTTATCTTTCTTGTAGGTTGTTATTCTAAATGTTTTTGTTTATTTTTAATTTTTAAATAAAAACTTGATATTTTTATTAATTTTTTTTTCAAATTTCTTTTGAAGGTGCCTTGGGATACTGTACAAATGCTGATCGACTTGCCACTTATGATGAAATTAAAAATTTACCAAATACCCCTGAGAAGTATTTGATTGATGTTCGTACTCCATTTGAAATTAGACGAACTGGAAGGATCCCGACTTCAATTAATATTCCATGTAAGTGAAATTTTTTTAATTTGAATTTTTATTTAAATTTATTTTCAATTAAAATATTTTTTAGTGGGTGATGTTGAGCGTGCCCTCTCCGATAAAATGTCATCCAGTGAATTCGAGAAATTGTATGGACGTCCAAAGCCTAAGACAAGTGATTGCTTAATCTTCAGTTGCTGTACTGGACGTCGAGCTCAAATGGCTTTAGATATTGTTGGAAAATTGGGATATCAAAGGTAAGTTTTGTTGAGTCTAAATTTAAGTCATATCATTTAATACTCTGAATTTTCTTTTAAAATTCCACAGATATCGCAACTACAAGGGAAGCTGGATGGAATGGGCTGAAAAATTACCAGTCGCAACATATGAGGATGTAAAAGACCTTCCAAATCACCCAGAGAAATACTTGATTGATGTTCGTCACCCATATGAAATTCAACGGACAGGAAAAATTCCAACTTCAATTAATGTCCCAAGTATGGAATTTCATAAAATAAAAAAAATTCATTTTAATTTTAATGTAAATTAATTTCAGTTGCTCAACTCGCTCAAGCATTTTCTGATAAAATGTCTTCAAGTGAATTCGAGAAATTGTATGGACGACCAAAGCCTTCAGTTGATGATTGTGTAATGTTTACATGCTGCACTGGGCGTCGCAGCACCATTGCACAAGATATGCTCTTGAATTTGGGATACAAACGGTAATTTGTCGATCATTACATTCAAAAATTTGACATAAATTTGATTTTACTGATTTTTCAGAGTTCGCAATTACAAAGGAAGCTGGATGGAATGGGTTGATAGAATGCCTGTAGCCACATACTCTGACATTAAAGATTTGCCAAATCAACCAGACAGATATTTGATTGATGTACGTTCACCTTATGAGATTTCCCAAACTGGAAAGATTCCTACATCGATTAATATTCCTTGTAAGTTAGATTAATTTTAATCTTATGTGTAACTGATAAATTAAAATTTATCATCATTTTAGTGTGTGAGGTACCAAATGCCTTATCTGATAAAGTATCTCCAAGTGAATTCGAGAAATTGTATGGACGTAAAAAGCCAACTGTCGATGATTGTTTGATTTTCAGTTGCTGTACTGGACGCAGAAGCCAAATCGCTCAAGAATTGATGCTTGGAATGGGATTCAAACGGTAATTTTTGAGTTAATTTTTTGAATTTAAACCATAAAATTTTCATTTAAATAGTGTTCGCAACTATAAAGGCAGCTGGATGGAATGGGCTGAAAAAGAAGGATTGCGCAAGTAAACGCACTTCAAAAGGAAGCAAAGCAATAACGACTTCATGATTTGAGTTTTGTTTTGTCATTTAACATTTTGAATTAGATATTTAGATTTTATGCATTTATATACAAAATAATAACGTTTTGAGATTGGAAAATACTTTTTTATGCTTATATTACTCAATAAAGGACCATTATAACCCTTTTAAAGAAAGTTGTTTTTGTTACATAAAAAATTGATAGAAATAACGAATTCTTTCAAATTAATTCTCAAACAGTCACAAAATTTAAATTTTACACTTATATGTGGAACGAAATTCTCAAAACATGTGTATTGGAATAATATTGGAAACCAGTTTTATTATCATTTTAGTTCTAATTAAAGAAAATTAAGTTGTGTTTCTAAAAGTGACAAGAGCAAAAAATAATTTCTTTTAAATATTATTCGCAGTTTCATTTCAAACCTTATCAAATAAACATCTTAAAGTACCTGATTATCATCTCAACTAAAAATATTTGAATAAAATTGATAATAAATAACATAAATTAATAAAAAATGTTAAAAAACACCGGATTATTACATAAAATCTTCGTCAATAGAAATCTTCCATCGCTCTTACTTCGTCAACAAACTGGAAGTTTATCCACATTCACGAATACTAATTCCATCAAATTGAATACTTACAATGTCGGTATTCAAACACAAAATTGTAAAGTATTAGTCAGTAGTAAATCGCAGGTCATTCACAGAGTTTCTGGTAAGTAAATTTCTGCATAAATATTTACTATTATTAGATTTTAATTCTACTATTGTTGTTGTTTTTACTATAAATTATTAGTGTGATTATGATAAAATAAATGTTTGTGTTACAAATGAGATAAGATAATGAAATTTTCTTATCATTTATTATCTTCCTGAATTGCAAAATTAATCGAAATTTAATAAAAAAAAAATATATTTAAGAATAAACCGGTTTAAATACAATACAAAAGTTAGGATTGTTTTGTGAAGTTTAAGTTTCTGTCAATTCAGTTATAAAGTGAAATTTGTGGGTTTTTTTTGTATAAATTTATTAAAAAAAAAAAGTATGCCTTTAAGTCGGTGTTTCAAATGTAAGTGTAACGAACATTTATTTTTTTTGTTGTTTTATTATTATTTTATGATGGGATACAAGAAAAGTACGCTTTTAAGCACGGTGTGATGGAAAATTCCTACCTATTAAAAATAAAGTGATATTTTATGTGAAAATGAAAACTAAATTTTGAGATCAAATTTGGTAAATAGACAATTTTTAGTGTAGATAAGTAAGTTGATGTAAAATAGATTGCTTAAAGTTTGAATGCCTCACTTCTGATTTTTGACCACATTTAAGTTTTTGTTTTGACTGGCATTACTTAGTCGAAATGTTTAAGTCCTTCTCAGATCAAGTATCTCATTCAAGACTTTTTAAAAGTATGAATGTGAATGTATGTAGAATGAAAATGCGCTTACTAAATTGATTCAATGAAAATTTTCAAATTTTTATGTAATGCGTTTGAACTCATCAGTGCGTGGTCAAATTTTTCTTTATTGTTCATTTTTAATAACTATTTTGCATGTTGTAAAAGTTTATTACACATTAAAAACTATGGCAACAGCTACAAGTGGTCAATATTTTATATCCAATGTGACAATTTTCCCACTACAATCGATTTTAATTTATTGCTTTGCAATAGTATGCTCTAAAGATCAATTTCATAGTATAGCTTTTTTTCATTCAACACCCCGTGGTTATATTTTATGCTATTTTTAACAACTTAAGGTCATTTTTCTTTTGTTCCCAAAATTTAGCAAATGATTTAAGAAAAATTTTCCTGCAAGAAGCCTAGGATTAAAATTTCAATTTATTAAAGGACCTACAATTTCGATAAATCACACAAAATACGTTAAAATTACACTAAACATTTCAACAAGGTCCAAATTTGTCAGAGTATTACGATTTTTTTATTTAACTTTTAAATAACTGGTAATCGGTATTTTTAAATAATGTTTTAATTGACATGATTAATCATGGGTTCCGGTGTAGATCAAAATAATTACTCATATTTGGTTCAGATGATTTCAAATCAAGGTAAAAAAAATTTAGATGATTTGTAGAATTGAATTTACCTTCTTAGAAGTGTTAAGGCTCACTGATCACTTAATTCTGAAACGTAGTATTATGTAATTGTACCATGACTTTCAAAGGTGAATATCCACTGTATCATCTTACTACTACTTTAATTTTTAACGAAGAACCAGTTTTTGCGACTTTTTACTATAACCGTGTGATGAATAAACAAAATGTTAATGCAAATGTTTTAACTTCAGTTATAATTCAGCTATTTATTTGTAAACATGTCTAAAATAATGATCATCTTTGTCCTCTTAGGTTGTTTGTGTTCCCAATTTTGCACGAATATGGCTGCCAATCCAATTGCAACCTATGAAGAGGTTAAGGACTTACCAAATCACCCTGAAAAACTCTTAATTGATGTTCGTGAACCACACGAACTTCAAGAAACTGGAAAAATTCCTACCTCAATTAATATTCCTTGTAAGTAGAAATTTTGATGTTTGTTTTGTCTTGTTTAAATGTTTACACAAAATATCATTTTTTTTTGTATAGTGGGAGATGTTGAACGTGCATTTTCTGACAACACATCCTCGAGTGAATTTGAACGGTTGTACGGTGTACCAAAGCCTAAAGTCGATGATTACTTGATTTTAAGCTGTCGTACTGGACGCAGAAGTCAAACGGCAATCGATATTATTGAAAAATTGGGATACACAAAGTAAATATTTTTTTATATTTTTTTTAAATTAAAATTTGGTTTAAGATTAGCTAAGTAAATACTAACAACGGAAGCGAATATTCGATAACATTGAAATGAAATGTCAGAAAATGTGTTGAAATTTCCCACTTAATTTAAATGTTTTTAAATTGAAAAAAAATGTAACTCGATCATATTTTATTAGTGGCAAATGTTGAAGAAGAACTAAAATTATCTTCGGATGCCTTTAAACAAAAGTACAAACGAGAAAAACCAAATGAAACAACTGAAGTCATTTTTCATTGTTTGAAAGGTGGTCGTGCCCAAAGAGCATGTGACACCGCAACCGGTCTTGGCTATAAAAAGTATGTTTAACAAAATATTAAATACGCTTCCGTATTGATTTTTTTTTATTAATTAGGTTAAAATAAATATTCAATCATTTATTAATTAACGTTTTTTTCTCATTTTAACAGTGCCAGAAACTTCAAGGGAAGCTGGACCGAATGGGCTGAGAAGGAAGGTTTACCAAAATGAGCAGTTACCATGATGAAATTTCAAAGTAAATTTTGAGTATTGAATACCTCAAGATATTTTTTTAAAAAATTGGATTAAGATGTCCAGATATTGAAATATGTGTTGAAACTAAATAATAATAAAAATCACTTTTTTACTCAAAATACTTCAAAATTTAATTTTACTGTGTTTTTTGGGGCGCGTATGTAAAATGACGTGAACTTTTAATGATAAGCGATTATCAAAAGATAGATTTTTTTTATCTTTGAGTGATAAAAATAATTTTACGATTCCAAATTCAGTTCAGTAGGTAAAATACACATATGATAATAACACGACTTTATTTCATTCAAAAAAATGGCTCCCAATCCAATTGCAACATATGAAGAGGTAAAAGATCTTCCGAATCACCCTGAAAAACATTTGGTAGATGTCCGCGGACCACATGAACTTGAAAAAACCGGAAAAATTCCTATTTCAATTAATATTCCTAGTGAGTAGTTTTGTTTGAATTTCGTGTGAATTTTCAGGTGAACTATGAGCTCACATTTTTACAGTTGCTGACCTTGAAACAGAGCTCAATTTAACTTCTGAAAAATTCCGCGAAAAGTATGGAAGGGAAAAACCGAGTAAAAATAGTGAAATAATGTTTCATTGCTCAAAAGGTGGGCGAGGCCAAAAGGCATGTGATGCTGCGATTGCAATGGGTTTCGTTAAGTAAGATTCATATTTCTTCTAATTGTCTTAGATTGATTCATATTTTCTTAATTGGAATAGTGCTCGTAACTATAAAGGTGGATGGAATGAATGGGCCGAAAAAGAAGGTTTATCAAAAGAATGATAAAATATCAATATTTATCAGTTTCTATCGTTTACTTAGCAATGGAAAATAAATGCCCTGTTTTTGTTTTTCATGATAAAAATTTTAAATGATCATTTGAATAAACTTCCTCATGAACTTCCTGTAAAATTCATATAAAATAAAGAAAATTTGCTCATACATATCAGAATTTATCAATATTCAATTAATCTTACATCAACCAAAACAAAATGAGCTCAATCGCTCTTATTTTACTTATTTCATCCACAATAAATTTAATTTCTGCTCAATTTGATCCCCATTTCCGTCCAAATCGTTCTGGAATCGTCCACTTATTTGAATGGCGTTGGAATGACATTGCTCGTGAGTGTGAAGAAGTATTAGCTCCGAATGGATATGGTGGTGTTCAACTATCACCTGTAAATGAAAACGCAATTGTCGACGGTCGCCCTTGGTTTGAACGCTATCAGCCGTTATCTTTCAAGTTACAAACCCGTTCTGGAAATAAGAAAGAATTACAAGACATGATAAATCGCTGTAACAAAGTTGGTGTTCGCGTTTATGTCGATGTTGTTTTTAATCATATGGCAGCTGGTAGTGGAGCCGTACGAGGAACTGCTGGAACGCGAGCTGATCTGGATAAACGTTCGTATTCAAATTTATTTGATGCAAGTGATTTCCATCAATCATGTGCAATAAATGATTATAACAATCCAAATGAAGTGCGAGTTTGTGAATTAAGTGGCTTGCCTGATTTAAATCAATCTAAAAAAAGTGTTCGTGATAAAATTACAAATTTTTTAAATGAATTAGTTGATATGGGAGTTGCTGGTTTCAGAGTTGATGCATGCAAACATATGTTTACTGATGATTTAAAAAAAATCTATGATGGAGTGAAGAATTTAAAACGAAATCATGGATTTCCTAAGTATGCTCGTCCGTTTATCTTTCAAGAAGTGATTGATGTTGGTGGTGAAGGCGTATCGAAAACGGAATACATTGACTTAGGAACAGTAACGGAATTCATTTTTTCATCTGAAATTGGAATGGTGTTTCAAGGTAAACATGCAGTGAATCAATTGGAAGGCTTAGGACCACAACGTACATTTTTACCAAGTGACAAAGCGTTAGTTTTCGTTGATAACCATGACAATCAAAGAGGGCATGGCGGAGGTGGCATTGTCTTGACCCATCAAAAACCAAAAGAATATACAAGTGCTGTGGCGTTCATGCTTGCAAACGATTATGGAATTCCACGTGTCATGTCATCTTATTACTTTGGCGATCCATCACAAGGCCCACCTCATGATAGCAAAAATAATATCGTAGGGCCAGGTACAAATCGTGCAGATGGCAGTTGTACTGGTGGTTGGGTTTGTGAGCACCGATGGAATGCAATCCGAAATATGATCAAATTCAGGAATGCCGCAAAAGATGCCCCCGTTACAAATTGGAACACATATGGTGATAATGCATTTTCATTTTGTCGTGGAAATGTCGGTTGTGTGGCTTTCAATACAGGTTCCAATGATTTTAATCAAAAAATTAAAACTGATTTGACTGCTGGCACTTATTGCGATATCATTAGTGGGAAGAAACTTAAGAACAAATGTTCTGGAAAGGAGATTTCAGTTGCAAGTGATGGTACTGCTCAAGTTCAACTGAAAGGTGATGAAAAGTATGGAGTTGTTGCGTTTTATTTAAATTCAAAATTATAAAATCCTTTTACTTTGATCAAATGACCGCCAAAATTAACCCAAATTTTGTTTCCTAATGCACATACTTAATTAAAAAAATTAAATTCAAATCATATTCTTCAAAATTTGATAAAAAAATGTATTATGAAATTTAACTTTATCAAACTACCAAAATAACTTGTATTAAAAATACTTTCACATATTTCTGAATAAAGCGCCATTGGAATATTAATCTAAAGTTTGTTTACTTACTTACTAGGTCATTATTAATATCGTTCATTTATTATCTAATATAAATCAATAAAAAATTATTAAAAATTATTACATTAATCATATGAAAAAAAAGTACGGAATAACATGTGTCTTAATGGCTATTTCAATATCCATTGTTTAAAAAAAAATGTAAAATTATTAAATTTTCATGTGGTCTTCGCTTTGACTTTAAATCAATAACATTTCCTTTTGTTTTGATTATTATAAGGTGAATTGTAATTTTATTTTAACAAATTGAAGTCATAACAATTTATGATTTCGTGATATTGGGACTTCGATTATGTAACAGTAGAGAAATATAAAATATCCATATGAGGCCTGGATTCATTTTGGAATCTTACTTTACATCGCAGTTCTATTCTCTTTAATCCATTAATCACCACTAGTTGATTTTTCGACCAGTAAATTTTGAGCCAAGAAGTCATCCAATTTTTCCTCTTCGTACAAAAATTCTGTACGTATTTCTGTGATATTATACGACAATTTAAACCGGCTCTGCCGTAAAATTTTTGTATAAAACTCAAAATTTTCATCGAATAGAAAAGTGTTTACTTTTACGCAAAGAACAAATCCTAGAAGAAAGCTTTTCTCTAAACTTCAATATTTCTAGGAGAGGCGGATAATGGGTTAAGCACATCAAAAGAATCCCGAGGGACACTAAGCTTGATTTTAACATATCTTGCCTTTATATCATAATTCCTAAAAACCTTGTTTAAACTTAGCAAAGCTGACCAAATAGCGAAAGTCTCAAATCAACGCAAAACTGAAAAAAAAATTAGTACCGGTTTCAACGAACCAAGTCACCATTAAGGAAAACTCTACTTATTGATTGATCTTGGTTAAACACGTTGATGAAGTCTTCAAAAGTATTATTTCATTCGACTCAAGGAGACTATTGTTCAAAATATTCAAAAATTATCTTATTACTGAAAGGCAATTCTCTCATCTTAAACCAAAGGAAAATCCATTAATGAGTTGATCATTTTCCCTTTTCTTATTTATTTAAATTTAAAGCTTTTCACACCTTACAGTAAGTTGTATATTTTAATATGCTACTGTTTAAGCTAAAACTCTCCAGAGTAGTAGCAACAAAAGCAAACACCAATAAAAACGATCGCAACTTAAGTTCTTTTACCATAAGTGTGAGTTACACTCATTCAATTGCTCATTTTTTTCCTTATTATTCTTCTTCATAACACTCTCTTTTCATTCACTTTAAGTTTGAATTTCATTCTTTTACACTTCATAAAAACGTCGTGTTAGCGTTTTACGTGATCAGTCTGTTACGAGAGCTTACAGTGAAAACATCCAATAAAAAAAAATATTTAATGTGATTTAATATTAAAATTAATTATTTTTAACATAACTAGAACAAATTGAACAACAAAAAATATATTTAAAAAAAATATATTAAAAATGAACAGATTTGCGTTAGTGGTAAGTGGATAAAAAAATAATAAATTTAAATTAAAAATAAATTTTAAAAAAAATATATACAAAGTTGAGAAGAAGAAAAATGGTTTAAAGTTCTTCAATTGTTGACAGTTGTATAGAATTTGTGCCGGATAGAAAGTAATCATGCACCGTTAACAGAATTACTGTACAATTGAATTGTTTATGCTTTAAAATGACTTTTTTTCTTACTTTACTTAACACTTAGATTTCTGTGAGATAATAATGACAATTAGTATTCTATCACATAAAAAGACAAAAGAATTTTTCGGAAATTTTGTCATTTCTTTAATTGTTAATTTTTTTTTTATTTCTGTGAAAAAAGTCATTGAATGAAATTTTTTTCACATCTCACACAAATTCATCAAGATAAATCAAAGTGTGTCATTTGAAGATTAGTTAGTTACAAGAACAAAAGATAAAAAAAATCCCTTTCAGTCAGAACCAGATCACTATAAATGGTTATCGTTGTTTTTTTAACAATAATTGCAGTGTTTTACAAGAACCTGCTCACCATATGATTATTATAATAAATGATGATGAACCACATTTTTCCATCTTTTATATTCAATGTCACCAACGCAAAACAGTATGTATTTAAAAATAAATAAAAATAAATCTAAAAAGAATAAAAGAAAAAAAAATGTAAAGTACTAGGATTTTATAACAAATAGTATTTATAAAATAGTCTGAGAAGTCGATGGCTTGATAGCATCGCATGGTAAAAATCTCAGGTTCACTCAAAAAATCCAAGGAATCATCACAATTTTCTTCACATTCGGTTTTTTTCTGATCAAACAGTCTCAATTCAATATCTAAGTACTAAATCAAGGAAATTCTCAATCAATTTTTCCCTGGATTTGTATCTGGAACGCCTAGTGATTTACTAAGAAATCAATTTCCAGCTCGTTCATCTCCAGTTATTTCCCCATTAGTCCTGTTGCGGCCAATGAATTCGAACTTTTTTTAATTTTTGTTCATAAAAAAATAAGTGAAAACAATATATCATAAATTCTCAAGAGCAGCACCAACAAAAAAAAAGACAAAAGTAATAGTAATAATAATCAGGTACAATCTTAAAATAAAACGGTTCAAAATAAAAAGCTGAAATAAATTATAAAATAGCATGATTGTTAATAATGGGTAATAAATGCATATAGATATTTTATAAAAAAAAAATTCTTGTAAATGTACAAAACAGACAGGTTGTTGATCTTTCAATCTCGTCAAATATAATCAAACATAATCACGATAACTAATTATTATGAATTTATTTACAAGTTAAACAACAAAAACAGAAAAAGTGACATGATGATGATGAAAGACCAGAAGAAATGTAATTTGAGATGAAATATGATGGATTACAAATAGTATTCTAATGATCAGTAGCGACTTTTTACAAGAAATTAGAAAGAAAATGATAGAGAAACAAAAATATTTACGATATTTGATTGTAAACCTTTTAACATCATAATTTTTGAAACACGATTTGAGTGATGAATTGATTTATAATTAGTGTGTTGATGGTCCAATGAGTTTTAAGATTAAATTTATAATTACAAAGCGCATTTGTAATGTTAATCCATCAAAATTAGAGAATTTTTAAGTGATTTTACAGATTGAATGGATTGAAAGGTGTTGATAATAATTTTTAGACAATTTTAGATGATATTTTGTATCAGTAACTTAGAATATCACAACTTTGGTTCATTAAATGACTGATATTTCTTGACGACAAGAATTAAAAATACGTGCCATGTATCCATTTGTCCTATATATTTTTTTTTTATTTCGAAATCAGCAAAATTCAGAATCATATCAAAAATTGTATCATGTTAATTCTTCCTTTAATATTATCTTAAAGTTCAATGTAAATTGCATACATTTAGGCGAAAAATTCTATTTTAATGAATCATTCTTATGAGAGGTAAAAAAAAAATATTTATTATTCAAGAACTTCATTAAAATAAAAAAAAATTATTCATAACGGCCTCATGTCTCAAGTATTAAATAAACACAATTTGATTAAAATTACTCCCACACACAAAAAAAAATTTGCATCGGTCAAACAAAAGAACCGAGTTAATTGAACTAATTTTTTTATGAGAATTCTTCTTTCTCTTCATTATGAATTCAAATCACATGGAGTTGGATTAAGAAGCAATATTAAACAAAAAATATTGATAACATTACTTTTATGGTTAAATAGAATAAAATTAAAATTTAAATTTTTAATTGAAAGTTTTTCATTTCTTTTTGAATTTAGATCACCGTTTTTCTATGTTTCGGGACAAATTCCTTAGAAGGAAGGCCATTTGATGATCAAATTAAGTAAGTTTTTTTTTAATTATTTCTGATTTAATATTTTATTTGGTGGAAGTTTGACTAATTTTTATTTCATTTCATTTCAATGAACTAATACACGATTTATAAAGTAATCATTAGTTGATTTTTTGTTAGTACTAACATAGTTTTTATCAAATGGGGTGATTTTAATCAGTTTTATCAATAGAATATTTTTTTATGATTTCAAATTCATGTAATCTAATGTGATTTTTTTTTTGTTTTCTCTGGTATTTTAGATAATTTTTGAAATCATCGGGTCGTGATAAATTTTTATTATTTTAAATATATTAAAAAAAAAAATTAGAGTGAACTAGTGAAAAAAATGAAAGTGATAAAAAAGCGCCCCATTTCACAGTAAAAACAAAATGCACAAATCTTTTCTGTAAATTCTTGTAAATTTCCATTTGTGTGTCATTTGCACCTGTTTTGTATATCCACTGTTATTTCACAGACAATGGCCAGCCAGAATACTGAGGACAATCCGTCAATTAGTTGAGCCAATTACGGCAGACCAGTCTGGACCACCTCCGGTACCTCAACGAGGTTCACCTGAAGAAACTCGTCGTATATTACAGGAAATTAACAAAATCAACCAAGCATTTGGATATACAAGAAAATCACCTGATATTGCATTGCCGAGACAAGGTCCTGGAAATACAAATTATTTTTATCCACGACCTGTGTACCAACCAGCATTCATCCAAAATAGTAAACGACCTCCTTATAACCGAGAACAACCACGTGACACACGAGCAATTGATCCTTTTAGAGCTGACACATTTTATTATCCGACACCATACTTTCAGTTACCATTAGAATACCATCATCCAATTAATTTTAATCATATTAAAAAAGGAGACAAATTTGTTGTGCCTTACAGTGGGTTTAAGAGACCAATAGTTGTTGTCAATGAAGAAATTAAACATAAAAAACAAATTCGCGTCCCTAAAACCATGGAAGAATTTAAAGATGAGATGAAAAGTGTTGGCACTACAACAGAAAAAGTCACTGAATTACGACAAGAAGGTTATGAATATGAAGATGCAGATGCTGCTGATATAATTGAGAGCATCGTAAAAGTGATTGCAAAAGGTGAGGAAGAAGAGCTTGATAATTATGAGAATTATGATTCGAATGAAGCATCTAATGAAGTTGATGACGAAGAAGAAGAGGACGATGAACTTCCAAATACTCCCACACTCAATCCACCACTATTGAATGACAAATTTATTCATAATAACGGTCCATATAAAGATCAAGGTCAATTGCATGGAGATACCCAAAAAAATAATCTTGCACCATCATCACGAAGTTTCAATTTTACAACACCAGATTTCATTAAAAACTTAACCGAAAAATTTGCAAATAAACAAAATGCTGTTGCAACTCCAAGCCCAATCGCAAAAGAAGAAGCGGCAAAAATTGAATTTGAAGCTTCATTGAAAGAAAAATCACAAGAAGACTATGATAGTGAAGAAATTTCAGTAGAGGGATTACGAGCACCATGGAGTGGAGTCTTCCCAGGTGGACCACAATCACAGAGAGACGTTCTCAAACAAGGGGGATTGATAATTCAAAGACTCAGAGTTAAAAATGGGAGTATAGCAGTAGCAGGTATTTCATTATTTTCTTTCATAATTTTTGAACTGATTAATTTAATTTGATATTTCCAGGGCCTGGTGGTGTAGCAACAGCTGGCAGTGGAGGAACTGCAATAGTAGGACCAGAAGGTAAGAAAATGTCTCATATCATGAAAATACATCACATTTTTTCGTTTAATCAATTTCAGGTCTCGCTATCACTCATCCTCGTTCATTGACAATCGCAGGCCCAGGCGCACGCGTGTATGAAGTACCTGAAAGTACAAATCTAGAAAGACAGCTTAGGCTACTAAATGCTGATGGTACTCCAGAAAATGGGGTTTTAGTAGCTGTAGGACCAACAGTTCATTATAATAGTGCTTAGTTTTAATATTCAAACGGTTTCTTGCCATTTTCCTAATTTTTCTATTATTTTATATTAAATTTACTTCTAATATTGATCATGACAAAATAAATTTATTAATTTTAAATCAAATTTTAAATTATTTCAAGAATTTTTGTTATTATTCATTTTATTTCATGTGCTAGTAACTAATTTTGATGTTATTATAACAATTTTGGTGTTTGAATTGTTAATATTTGATAACTTCGAAATAATACAAACATTTTTTTAGCATCGGAAGATCGATCAGTAGTTACACAGCATGGCCACCACAACCAGTCGCGATAAATCAATTCAACACACTTACAAAAAAATTAGCATTTGATAGACCGATTGTGGTGACCATTCATCCGTCTCCTTATTTTGCACTTGGCGAGGAATGGCCAGCAGTATCCGATGAAAATGACGATGAGTCAGTTCAAACAACTCCGCAAATACCTGATTTCAAACAGCCTGAAGATGTAACTGTCACTCCAAATGCTGATCGTGATCCAATTCCAGAGAAACTCACTTTGGCATCCCCTCGACCTGTTAAATTGACACAAACAATGAGACCTTTAATGAAAAATGCATTTGACATTAAGTTAATTAAAGTCCAAGAATTGTCACAAAAATTACATGACAAAGCCCGTTACATCATTGAGCAAATTATGTTTGTTCCTGGCAAGCATTTGACTAGTTTTGGTTCAATCTTGAATCAGAAACCAATTCAAACGAAATCTGCAATTAAATTAAAATCAGGATGGGTTACAAATCAAAAAATTTCTGGGGTGAGAGTTCCAATAAGCATAACATCAGAGGCTCCGATTAGAATTGTGACATCATCACCCGTTAAAATTGGACAGCAAATTAAACAAAAGGACCCGAAAACAAGTAAATTGGTTAAAGTTGATTCGGTTGGAATGGTTTCAGCGGATCAGCCAATTACAGGATATGAAGCATACTTTCCAGACTCAAATGGGAAGACGGATGATGAAGCAACTCTTATATTGGAGCCACAATCTAGGGCTATTGCAGGAAATGGTGGAACAGCGATATCAGCTCCTGTGAGTTATTTCAAAAATTTTTTATGTGAAAACATTTTATGGAAAAAAAATAAAATAATTTGTTTTTAGGTGTCACGAGCCATTTTAAAAAGAGGAAGTCGAACAAAGGTCCTTTTTAAGCCTCAAAGCGTTGCAATTGCAGGTGCACGAGGGAAAGCTCATGCTTCGGCTGATCTAATTCTCGATTATGTTGAATAAAAATATTAATATTAGAAAAAATTTGTAACTTATTTGCAATTTGTGTTTAATTTTCTGTATATTTTTTTTTTCGTAAGGTAAGTGAGGTAGTTGCATTTATTAGATTAGATTTCTCTTAGAATTGTAAAAACCCTTCTCTAGGTGGTAAAATGGTGACTTTAAATCTGATTCTTACTCAAAAACTATTACTGATATTCTTAAAAAAAAATTCTCAATAAGCACAAATGAACAACTCTTGGATTAATTTTCATGCTACATATTTACAAAAAATTCCAGTACCCGCGAGTCATTTGGTCAACATTTAAAAACAATTCAGAGTGCTGCGTCTCAATTAGTCCAGTTACAGGAGATTCTGAAAAAAGATCAAACATTATCGGAACGGGATCGTAAGATTTATACCGAGAATTTGGAGAAAATAAGTTTGGCTGCCCAGAAATTAGCTCAAATTGAAGAAGAAACTGCTGATATGTCTTCATTGTATTCTGGTAAAATTAAGAAATTCGACTTGATTTGATAATGAATTTATTTTTAAATATTTATATTTACATTAAGATTCAGATCCATTAGAAATGAATGATCATATTAAAGGTATTCGTTCAAAGATTCAAGAGTTTGGTGGATTCAGACTTTCCGATGGAAGTACAATGAAACCGATTGACCTTGAAAAAGTGGCTCAAATAACTACACGGAAGCCGAGTGTAACGTCAAAAGCTCCAAATAACAATAACAAAAATAAACCGGGAAAACCTGTTGAAAGTGTTGAAGTTAATCCCAATTCAAATGGAGCTCATGGACAGCCACCAACTGTTAACGATGCGGAACATGAGACTGTTGAAGTGAATGCACCTCCAGCTGAAGCTTCAATTGCTGAAGCAAAACCTATTGGTAAGATTTCAATTCAATTTCTTAAAATCTTAACTGATTTTACTTTTATCTATTAAATTTTCAGCGTTATCTATTGCTGGAGAAGGGTGAGTTTAAATTTCTGGTCTTATTTAGTTTAAATTATATCAATTTTCCCATTAACAGTGGTGTTGCCAGTGCGAAACCAGTCGCAACCGCTGTAGTTGGTCCTGGTGGATTAGCCGTTAGTCGTCCTGTTGCCACTGCCATTGCTGGTATTGACCCTTATGAAGTTGCTGAACTTGGAATTCCAATTAAAAAATCGCAAAAAGTAAAATCACAAGCCCTAACCAACTACGAATTAGCCAACAAAATAAAGAAAACTTATGGCTTAACAAGTGATGGCAGCAATCGTCTTCCATCCCGTATCGACCCTCACCAATTTGAAGTCGAAGCAGAAATTGATGACATTGATACGCCAAATGAAAGTGATGAAAGTTCAATTAAATCTCAACCAATCGTAGCTCAACCACCACCATCAGCCGTTGCTCAAGTTGGAATGATGCTTCAACCGGATTTGGACCCATATTCCTTAATTCCACAACAATATCATAATACATTCAACATAAAACCACCACATCACATGATAATATCACGACAAAATCCAACTGAAATTGAAGCTGAAAACAGAAATATGGGTGATGAGGAAGAAATAGATCAAGACGCTGATTACTCGGATAGTGCCCCACAACAATTCAAATATGGACCACAATTTTCAGGATATCAGATGCCACAATTGCCTTTTTATTACAATAATTTCATGCCATATGCTCAACCTTATCATTATTACTATTATCGATATTAATTTGATGAGAAAATAGTGGAAAAATAAAATTCAAACAAATTTAGTGATTTTTTTAGTTAAATAAAGGACTTTTACTCAATAAAATGTAATGAAATTCTTAAAAAATTATTATTTTCTTAATTTTAATCTTAAAGATGGAAAATTACAACAAAAAAAAAACAAAGTTACAGTATTAATAGAACGAGATCTGATTACATAAAACGTTTATTGAACTTACTTTATAAATAAATAAAAAAAATACTAACAAGTTAAGCGAGAAGAAAAGAAAAATTGTAGAAAACAAGAGATGGAGACGAAAAACTGGATTTAACTTACAATTAAATTCTTTTTTCTAAGGGAATGAGATACTGAAGTTGTTTCACTTCACTTCTGTTCTGATAATTTTTATCTTTCCATGTCGCAGTCCTTGTCAATGTTCAATTTTTTCTGCATTACATTGCTAATTGAATTAAATTACTTGTTTAGAACAACATAATCTTTATTGTCATGTCATTTTATTTTATCATCATTTTTACATGAAATATTAAAAAATTATAATTGATTTTTATGTGATGCCATTAAAAAATAATGAAAAAACTTGAAATCAATGTAATGCACATATCAAAAGAAATTAAGTCATTCCATAAGTTAAAGGAAAACGAATGGGCTTTTAAACGGTAATAAAAAAATTGAAATTGAACAAATAGCTGTTTATGGTTCAATTAAGAGGTTATTAAAAAAAATAGGATGACGATCATTATCAATCTTTAAACATGAAGTAAAGTTCTTTGAAGCTTCCTTTAAAAATTATTTCCTATGAAATGGTGATCAAAGCTTGTCCTCTTGTTCTTCTAATATTTAATGATATCTAATTTCCCTATTCATTGTATTTTAATGATCATTTTAATGCTTGCTTATTCTTATTGTGAAAGGAAATACATTAATTTTAACTTTTTTTTGCTATTATTTTACAATAAAAGTGCATCGTCTTCTTTAACCCTTCGCTGATCAGTGGGACATCGATTGGTTTTGTCTGTATGCTAGAATTTCATTTTACATTTTCTTTGCAATGATGTATTCTGGAACAAAGCTAATATTAATTACAGATTTGAAATAAATTGATCCGCAGAAAGAATTGAAATGTTGTTTCATTTCTACATTGCGAAAAAAAGGGTTATTAGAACCTTTCACAATAGAATATGTGATCATATATCAAACGATCTCTACAACACGTATTAACAGTACAATGAAATGGTCAAGAAATAAGAATAAAAAAAAAAAAAATTTAATACAAGAAGAAGAAGAAACAAGAAAACAAGTCTTGTAAAAGAAAAATGTTATAAAGGATAGAAGATGATCTCCTAGCCGTTCAGTTTACAATTAACCTTTGATCAGTAAAGACACTTCTGATTATACTAAAGAATAGAAAATTTTCCTGGAATTCAAAAGGTAAGTGAAATTATTATTTAATAATGAGTGAAAAATAAATTTGAGTTTAATTTGAAACAAAAATTAAACTAGAATCTGATATGATTTTTTAAATTTAAACCATTGAGCAGTTTTTGATGAGCAATGAACCGTCATAAAGTGAATTTTCTATTAAATTTCCAGTTAAGCTTATCTTTTCAATGAGATAAAAGTTTGAAATCGTTATAATAATTGCTTCTTACTTTGTCATGTCCATGACCTTTCTCAATCTCATCCATGTTTGGTCAGGACAGGCAAAACAAAACCAGTTTTTTTTCTATCAAAATCAGTTCAAATTACATGAAAATCATGTACTTTTGTGAGAACAAAATGCAGAGGATGCATAAATGTTTTTTTTTTGTTTTTTTACAACATTGGTAACTAAATCAATGGATTTTTTTGCTTTGAATCTTTTTTCAATTCACTTTGGAACGGCTGCGGATGTACTTTTTAATTATTATAAGTAGAAACAGAATATTCTCAAAAACTCAAATTTTAATACATTTCATTGGATTATGTATCAAAAATTTATACAATCAATATTTAAGTGCCCTTTGTTGATTCGATTAATACTCTGTTTGTTCTTTCTTTTTTTTGTATTTATATTTTTATATAATAGCAAAAAAAGAAACATGCAAACTTGGTTGGATCTCCATTTTAGAATCAGCAACATTTATAATGATTTTCCATTACAATTATTCTGGACTAGACAAGACTAGTTTATGGCAATATAATAAATTGTGTGTAAAAATACATTAGCAGGCAATAATAAATGCGTTGTATCTGCTTGTAATCCGTTTATGGTACAATGATCCCTTTAATTATTTTTATTATTATTATTATGAATACACGCAACTTAATTTTATTAATCTTTTTCTTTTGCATTATAGATGAAGTTATTTTTAGCTGCAATTGTTGTTCTCATTCCATTTGTGTATTCAGCGCCTGCAAGTCAATATTTTATTTATTCACCAGCACAAATCGCAACTGCACAAGCACCAAGTGTATATAAATTGCCCACAACAATTGTCCAATCAACCACACCATTGAAGTTGTCCGATAATGGGAAACAAATTCTCTACTATTATCCACCAGCAGCACCAGCATTAGCTCCCTCATACCCATACCAAATTATTGCTGTGCGTGATGAAGGAGCCAGTCCAGGTGGCGGTTTTGACTTTTGGCAAGCAATTCAAAATTGGTTTGGTCAAGCCGGAGGTGGTCAAGGTGAGAGTGGTGCTACTGGAGGTGAAGCCGGAGCTGCTCCCGAATCATCAGCTGAAGCAATGAAATTCGTTCAACGCTTTGAACTGTTGGATAAAGATGGAAAGAAGATGCCTGAAGAGATGAAAAAGGAGGAAATGAAAAAATATTTTATTTTAGCTGCACAACCACAATACTATGGAAGTTATGCGACATTTAGTCCATTTGCACCATTGTACACATATGGACCTGCAATTACAACCATTACTGGACGGTCAAAGGGACTTGAAGCTGTTCCTGTAGAACAACCTGTTGTTGCTGTTGAACAACCACAACCAGTTGTGCCTGAAGTTGTTCCAGTTGTCAAAGCTGTTGAACCCCTTGTTGAACCTCTTGTCTTAGTTGACCCTGTCCCAGCTGCCAGCAATGTCCAAGAACAAGTTGTACTTGCTGAAGCTCCAGTTGTGCCAGTTGCACCAATTCAAGCTAGATCAGCTTTGGAAGCAGAAAAAGAGTTCATCCAAGAAAAAGAAATGGAAGCTATCATCGAGAAAAAAGCTGAAGAAGAGATGATCAAAGAAGAAATTATGAAGGACGAAATTAAAGAGGAAATCAAATTGGAAGAAAAGAAACTTGAAGGTAAAAATTAATTTTAATTTCAAAGTCATTCAAACTAACAGTTGAAATTTTCCAGTAAAAGAAGCTGATGATCCAAGTGTTGCTCAAGCACAACCAGCAGCTATTGCTCTCTCAGGTAAGGGAGGACTTTCAGCTGCTAGTCCAATTGCCACATCAGTAACAGGTGATGGTGGTATTGCCGTTTCAGCTCCACAAGCAACATCAATTGCCGGAGAATTCCCCGAAGAAGCTGAAAAGAAACAATAGACTGCATTTCATAATTTTTTTTTAATTAATTAATTTTAATCATATTTTGAATCCTTATCATCAAATCATTGCATTTAAATTTACTAACAAACATAAGCCATGTGTGTGATTGAATTCATATTTAAAAAAAAAATAATTCATTGTGTGACTGTGATTTCATTCAAATAAAATGCTTTTAATTCATCATTTTTGACACAGGGATTTAAATTTGAAGCTTTTTCATGTCATATCAGAAAATGCACAAAATTTATCAAAAACAATTCGCTGCTTTGGTGTTGGAAATGCTTTTACATAAAAAAATCACATTAATTTAGTAGTCAGGGTGCGAATGTATACGAAAAAAATCATTCAAAAACAAAATATTTAGAGGATTAGTGCAATCATTCATCATACAATTTTAATACTCATAAGAAATTTTACTAACAAAACAAAATATGTTAATTAAACAAAAAAAAAAATCAAATACTAACAAAATCATTCTCATTAAAATCATTTTTATCATGATCAAATCATTCATCAAAGTTCACTTCATTACAAAAAAAAAAACAATAGACAGATTATAAAAAAGGCAAAAAAAAAAATATAAATAAAATCAGAAATTAAATGAAAAACGAATTTCTGGTAAATTTTTAAAAAAATAAAGAAGATTTTCAGAGTAAATTTTCCTTTTGAAGGTAAGTTTTTTTGTATTTCATATGAAACAAATGCAATTTGATTCTTCTAAATCTACAAAGCCTGTGCGAGAGATAAACCTTCTTTTATCGTCCCTTTTTACAAAATGTCATTTCAAATTGAATCAAACACAAACAAGAGAATTCATTGTGCTGTAACTTCGTCTAAGTTGAATATCAACCAAAAACTTGTACGGAAAACTTGTGTGCAAAACTTGTAAGCAAAAATTATTCTTTTTTTTAATGAGATATGATTTTTATCATACGAACATGTATTTAAAGTAATTAAAAAAGCAAAGTGAGATAAAATTTTATTTCTTGTGTTAAAATTCTTTCTGATTTTTAAATTCATCAAAATCAATAGAATCCTCAGAAATTTGAAATTCGTTCAATGAAAAAGTTCATTCCCCAGCTTTTAAATATTTTAGAAATTCGAATCCTCCTCACTCAAACTTCATATTAGACAAATAACCTTGACCCTTTGCAAAAAATTAATATAAATATCAAAATTCGTCTAAAATGACGTCACGATTGAAAAGAAATTAAATTCACCAACAGTTAACCGTTATACAATAAAAACTTTATTACTCATCTTTCTTCTTAATTCCACTCATACTGTTTATTTTATTTTTTATTTATTCAAATACCTGAATGAATGCAAATATTATGTTAAAAAAAGTAAATTAAGACGAAAACACACCCAAGATTATCACACTCTCTCCTCATATTTCTTTGAATTTTAAAGTCAATTATTTTCCCTCTTCTTCACAAAAACTCTCTTCGTTTTCATACAAAAATTTATGATATTGCATAGCTGATGTGTGTCTGCATTCATTTTTATTTTGTTTATCGCATTTCTTTTACCAACATTCAAGAGAAATGTGTTACACAGGCCGACTATTATTATTTTAATCAGAATACTTAAAAAAAAAAAATAAATAAAACATACGAAGAAAGAAAGAGAACTTTCATCGTTTAGTTGTAAGTTGACCATAGACAAGATCAGATATATTTGACCATAATTTCAAATATAATCATAAAATTTCAAGTTATTAAATTTTTATATGAATTTTTTTAATGAAGCCAAATAAAATCAATTAAATTTAAAATTGAGACACAAGGAACAGGAGAGAATTTTATAGTTTTACATTAAATTCAATTTAAAATAAAACCTGGTAAGTTTCGATGTAAATGATCAAAACTAGGTGACCCATATTTTGTTTGTTAGTAAAAATTAATGAAATCCGTATTGAAATTCAATAAAAGTAATACAAAAATAGAGGTTTTTTTTTGAATGAGTGTGCAATTCATTACAAATATGTAAAATTGATTTTGCACGATACAGTCTGAAAATTAATATGTCAAGTAAAAAATAACGGAAATTTTTTCAATTTTTATGTGAATTCAATATTTGTAGAAATTTAGTCATTCAATAACAAACAATAAATGGAGTGGACACTCGAATTTCAATGCAAATTTAAATTTTGAGCTTAATGATTATTTTTTTCTTATTTTTACTAGATTTCAAACGTTGTTCATGCATTTGGTCACATTCATTGCGTTGTAAAAGAAAAAGAACCGGATCAGCAAAATGCACCAATTAAAGATAGCAATTATTTTCCTACTCATAACATTAACTGGATTTAACGCCATTCCATTAGAAGAAAATCGTGATCAAATTAAGAATGATAACAGTAATAATGATAATAATAAGAACAGTAGCGAAAGCGTTCGATTGGAAAAACCAGTTATCATAGACAAAGAAAATAAAGTAGAAGGTGATACAACAACAACAACAAAAGCACCAACTGTATCCACTGAAAAAGCTACTGAAGCAACTTCAACTGAAAAGGTTGTTGAAATTAAAATTCTTGAAACTAGCAGTACAAGTAGCACTTCAATCAAAAAAGAACCAACTAGAACGACAAAGGCTCCAACGCGGACTCGAACTACTCGCACCACAAAACCATCAAGACCTAGAAAAACAACACCCAAACCATCAAATGAGACACTTCCAGGTGCAAAGCAACCACTAACTCGACAAGATTGGCTCAAATTAATTGAAAATGAAATGGCAACTTATGAAAAGAAATCTGGAAGCTCACCAATTTCAAATAAAAATCTAACAATTATCAGTGAACGTATCTTAAAATATCTCGTTGAAAATGGCACCCAAGTTGGAATCAGTCTACGAGAACAAAAGGATGGGACAATTAAATTCATGAAATCAAATGTCACGTTAAATGATAAAATTTATGGAGAAGGCACTGAATCAAAATTCCCACCAATCCTCGAATTTGTAGTACAGAGAATTCAAGCATACTTTTCAGTTTATGCCCATGAAGATCACAGTCGACCTGCTAATAAAAATGATGATGATATGAGTGCAACTGTGAGAGAAGAACCAGATGACGATGATGATGATGATACAGAAACAAGCACATTATCAAATGATGAAGTGATTGATCAGCTTGAAGATGAATTGACGGAATTCATTGGATCAGATGTTGTGAAAAATGTAACACAAATTAAATTGCCATCCCTGATTAAGACAGCTTATGAGAAAATTCAATCGTGGTTTGTGCCAACTGAGCCAGCAGCTAAAGAAGAACCTGTCCAGGAATCTGAAGAGGAAGATGCAACATCAACGGAAAGTGGAATTGATGGTGATAAAAAGCCAACGAAAAAACCATCAATAATCAAAGGAGCTTATGATGCACTTGAAGCAATTTTATCAGTATTTGAAGATATTGATGTGTCAGATGAGGAAGAAAAAGTTGAAACTCCACAAAGTAAAGATCCTGAATTGAAGGAAGCACAAGACGATTTAGAAGAAGCTGAAATTAAGGAGACTGTTGGAGAGAATTTGTATGATTTCCTTAAATTAGCATACACTTTATATGATGAAGATGAGGCTTAACCGTAAAAAAATAACATATCAAAGTTAATGAATTGAATCTCTTTAATTATTTAATGCCATTTCCTTGTATTTATTAACTTGTAATGTAAAACTTTAGAATATCCAATAAAATTGACAATTAAAATAAAAAATGGTATTTTAATGTTGCTTCAGTAAAATTTAAGCTGTAAAAATGCCGAAGTTTCAAAAAATAGTATTTTTCACATTTTAAATGTTTAAGTCAGAGGTGTCACCTAGACATTTAACAACCGGTTCATTAAATTTTTGACTATTGATTAAATTTAATAGCTTAGGAAATCTTCAATGGAAAGCTTAATGATAAGCCCAGTCCTCAGATATGGTCATTCCGATTTTAATCCCAATGATAAACCGGTCATACAAAATCAGAATAATCACAAATTTAACATCACAGCTTCAAAATGACCATGCTGCTACATAAAACGAGTTCACACATTAAAGTAAACAGCCAATGAAGCGTGATAACGGTAATCAAAAAAAAAATCTTCTAATGAAATTGTTGTTGTTCTGGTCTTTTGTGCTGTTTTTTTTTGTTTTAAGTAACTTATTATTGTGAACATTCTTTTTCTCCTTTCTTTTTCTCATTTATTTATTACCAATCATTTAGTCTTTAAATTGTATGCATTCACATATATGGGCTATCATAGGTTTTCCACTGGTTACACATCATTATCCAAAAACATTTGTTACAGTTATCCACAAATACTGGAAACCCTAATATTTTACACATATGTGAATAAACATTCTCACATATCGGATATTATCGTAACCAATTTGGTACATAATTTAAAGAGAAAAATAAAAAATAAATAATAACCATTTAAACTTCTTAATGATATGAGCCATGTTAGTAAGTGCCAGGTAGTAGAAGTGTTCGGATGTTCTTTTTCTTATTAATGTAACGGTACAAAAATGAAAGCAAAAAATAATATTCTGCTTTCATATCACATTATTTTAGTAATATTTGGGATTTTTATAACAAGTTCATTGGGAAATGAAACAAATATTGAAAAACTTCCTGAAAATAAAACCTCGACAACATCGATCGAAGAAAGTGAGCAACCAGAACTTGTTGCAAATGATACATCAACAGCAGAACAGATACTAGATTACTTAATTGAGAATAATTCTGCTGTCAATTTTGCATTGAAACGTGGCAACAATAAAAGGAAGCAACAAAACGATGCTAAGAAAGATGCTCCTTTGACTTTAGATCAACAAATTAACAATCGTATAACAAGCTATCTCAGTAAAAAACAAGAAAAATTAAATAATGTAACGGCTTTGGAGACAAAAATCAATGAAACACTCGAAACTCTCCTTGAAAAGAAAGAATCAAAAGAAGATCCTGTTGAATTGACAACTGAGAAAGTTAAAGTGCCACCTTCATTACCTCCTTTCTTTTCAAATGCCTATAACAGAGTTGTCCATTTATTGGGAAATAATAAAACTGAAAATGGTCCTGTGCAATATTATATGCCTCCAAAACCACCGAAGAAGCCTTCTGAGGCTGAAATTTTGGCTATGGCTCAAACAGAGAGACCTAAAGAAGTTATTACTTCAAAGCCATTAGTACTTGAAGATACAATCAATGAAATTGGGTCACAGTTAATTGGGTCACTTACAACCAAAATACAAGAAATTCAAGAAACAAGCACTCAAAGTACAACAACAACAACAACATCGACACCAGAGGCAGAAACACCAGCAATTGTAGAAACAACAAAAAGTGAGCCAAGTACAACAAAAGCCCCAATTAAAGTAAAAAAAACTACAGTTAAGCTCACAACAACAACAACACAACGTAATACAATTCAAAAACTAGGTGATCGTGTTGGCGGGTTATTAGAACGGTTAGGTATTAATAAAGGCAAAACCGATAAACCCCCAACTGTGCTCAACAACAAAAATAATAAAGATCGCGTGACGTACTCATATGAAACACCATCATCAACAATGACATCTGATTTAGGTAAAATTAGTGATGAACCACCAACTCAAAAACCTGAATCAAATATTATTGTTCAAAGCGGGAATATAATTAAAGAAGAAACCATTGAGTCCATTAATAATGTACAAACATTTTTGAATCAATTTGGAGTGACACTCAATAACTTTGCTGTCACAACAACGCAAAAAACTGTTCCAACAACTACGAAAATCGTTGAGGAAATGAGTGATGAAAGTATCAGAATGCCAACTACGATGAGAACTAGAAGACCATATCCATGGACAACGACACGATATAAGCCATACAATGATGCCCAAACAATTCCAAGTGATTTTGAGGAAATGGAGACAACGACAAAAAGATTCTTTCCTACTAGTTTTTGGAGAAAAACAACAACGACAATGGTAAATAAATTGAATAAATAAATAAATTTGAAATTTTTATTTAAATTCCTTTGTTATTTCACAGAAACCAACAATTCGGTATCCAACAAGAATGCCTTCAAGTAATAAAATTTCATCAGAACTCTCAGATGCCAATTTAATTGACACTGATAACAAAAATATTACAATGGTAAAAATTTCAGTTGTAAATGCTGGATGCCAATCAGAAAAATCCGTTTTAATGCTATTCAATAAAAACCAAAAAGTTTTAATTTCCGTTGATACTTCAGACGGTTCCGATCAAAAAGCTGTTGAAGTGGAAAATAATGAAGTGAAACCAAAACCACAAGTTAACAAAAAACCACCAAATGGTGTTGAGTTGATAATTGATGAAGATGTGACAGAATCTGAAACAGAAACAAATTCAGATGATACACGCTTGGAACAAGATGAGACGGAATTAAGTGAGCCAAGTACAAAGGGTACACAGTGCTATTGTGAGATTTTGTATTTTTTATAATAATTTTATTTTGTTTTAGCTCCAACAACGACGGCAACAAAGCCATCCAAGGCTCCAGTGACAACAACCACAAAAAGCACGAGAGCAACTCGAACAACACGTGGCTCACGAACAACCACAAAACGAGTTAGAAACACGAGAACAACCAGAGCTAGAACAACGCGACGACCAGCAGGACAAGTTGAATATGATGAAAATGAGGTTCCAACCACAAAAACAAAGAAAAAGCGTCGTCGTACCAAAGGAAATAAAAGAAAGTCAAACAGAAATGTAACATAAACTATTTTAACTATTTAAATTATAATAAAGTTAATTTCCCTCATTTTTTTACAGAAAAATCGCAAGGGAGCTGCAACTGCCATCCCAATTACAAATAGTACCGTCTTGCCAGATGTTGTGCCATTAAAAACTAATTCAACAAAATAATTTTTAATTAAGTGTGCTATAATTAGCAACAGGTCAGAGAAATGGGTAACAGGTTAAAGGATGCATTTATTATAATTTATTTATTTATTATTATTTATATGAATAGATTAAGTTTTTTTCTCTAAACTACAAGTAAAATTTAAAACACTTGTCATTATCTCATTAAAAATTATTAAAGATATGAAAAAAAAATTCAACGGAAATTTGTTATTTACTTTAGCATAAAATATCAGCAAATGAAAGGTAAAATTAGGTGAAAGACGTGTAAAAATTGGCTGTTTCCGTGTTTTATTTGTGTCGCGTGTAATATTTATCTTTTTTTCTTAGAAGAAAAAAAGTAATTAAGAAATTTGAATTAGCTTCCATGGAAACGTAATTAGAAACTTGTTTTATGATTAAATTATTTTATTCGAAATTTTCTTATATCAGGGTTTCACTTACGTTTTTGAACTATTTTATGAATGAAGCTTTTTGATGAGTTCAAAATATGGTAAAAAGATGGTACGTTACTCTAATTAAAATATCACGAAGTACGGCTAATGATCAAAACGTAAAACAATAATAACTCAATGTATGACACAAATTTTTTATGTAAATCGCAAAAATTAAATACATAAAAAGACATTACTAGACAGATTTCATAAAAATTTTTACTGAAAATTTTGACGAGCTTATCAACAACTTAAATTATTTAGCATGAATTCCCATACTAAGGCTGGCTTCAGGTGCTTAACTTTTAGATATGCGCTACGTATACACTCACACAAAATAAAAATTAACCAACGCTATCCTATGTAGTGTACACGAAGCGCATAGGTAAAAGTTAAGCACCTGAAGTCACAGTAAAGGACAAACTTGTTATTTAGCAAAAAAAAAAAATAAATTTTTTAAAAAGAATGAACAGCTACCGAATTCATGCAAAAAAAACCTGAAAGTACTGGTAAATCGAGAAATTTGACAGAAAAAAATAATGTTCAAGAAAACAATTTTGTTGCAATAAATTTTACAAGTCTCGACGCACAGTCAACCCAAAAATTATGCAGAAGACATAAAAAATTATGGTTTTAATTTTAATGCCGTTGATAACCTCAGTGAACTTACTTCCTTTAAATGTTTTGTATACATTTCTCGCATCATCATAATTGATCATCTTTTAAGAGATATATGAGTCAAGAAGTCAATAAACTCTTTTGTTTCGTTTTTTATTTGACTTAGATTTTTTTTTGTGATTTATTTGTGTGTATGTTGCAATGCAATTAGAGAAATAAACAAAACAAGAAAAATGAAAATAAAAGTTAATCTTTTCTTTTTTTGTCTAATTTTTTTTTTTTGAATGTCATGCTTAAAATATAGCAATAATAACAATAATTACTGTTCAAAGCAATATATCAATAATTTTGTTTTGATTTTACGAAAACTTTGATTGAATTTGATAAATAGTTGAATTAAATGTTTTGACTCACGCAAATTTAAACTTATTTGGATAATGACTCTAATTTTGAAAATTAAAATTATGGATTATCTCGAGAAATTCAGTTTCAGGTATTAAATTTCAAGAAAAATTTCTTTTTTTTTGCATATTCATAAATCATTTAGGATTAACAGCGGTAAAATCTTTCTTTGTGATTGATGAGTTACTTTTTCGATGTCCAAGAGTGGGAATATTCTGTCAAGTTGCCTTGAAATCTCATTGTGATTGAATTTCTAAAACAGATTTTGAAGGTAAATCAACCATCTAGACACAAAAATAGATAACGGTAATTATCGAGCTAAACAGACATTATTTTGATTTTTGAGAACCGCCTTGAAATTTCATAATGACTTGCGATTGAATTTTAAATTACAGATGTTGAAAGCTTCGACGCAGATACATATCATTATTTATCACTTAAAAGTACCAAAAATTCAAAATTTTTCTTTTGTAAAATTTAAATATTTAATGATAAGTATTCTGATTAAAAATTATGACTAAATATAGAATCATCTCCGGTCTGTTAATCGTCGCCTTCGTATTTCAGCACGACATTGTATATAAAATATGTAACTTTTTTATCCATAATATCTCATTATAATGCTTATTTATATATCTGCAATATGTTTATACTAAAGAAAGTGTGTGTTTGTGTGTATACAAAAAGAAATTTGATCAGTGGTTCAAGCAATTTCTTTACGGAACACATTGATTTAGTCGCTAGTTGATTGTCCAACGTTTAAGATGTTGTCTGAAACAAGTAACGGAATTAGTATTATTTAAATTTTAAATTATTTATTTATTTAATTTATTTATGAATCAAATTAAACACAAGCATTTAGTTCAAATTAAATGAGATTCAAGACTTTTTTGTAATATAAAATAGAAAAACAAAATGTTTAAATTAATTCACGTCCTAGTTTATTCGATTTTGATAACGATAATATTGCATATGAGCAATGACGTGTGTAATGCAGCACCTACGAATAATAATAGTACGATCAAAAAGTCAACGACCTCTAATGTTATTGCAATAGAACCGGAAAGTACAAGTTCAAGTAAACCGTTGTTTGAAATGCCAAGGAAACAAAAAGCAACTACAACAACAACAACTGCAAGTTCAAGTACATTAGGTGATAGTGCGGAGAAAAGAGATGATGATTATTATGATTCACAGGAATCAAGTGAAATTTATGAACTGCAATTATTACCAACGAAAAATAAGAAAAAGCCACAAACAGATAATAAAAGTAAAGCAAATGTTAAAAAAAATAATAAAAAACCACCCAAGAAAAAAGATGCTGAATCAGAAAATCTCCTCTCCGAATTTTCTCAAGGATATAAGAAAGTTTATTCAAAAATTTCGCATTGGTGGCGAGATTTGGAATCATCCTTCGCCGTCACACCAATTGCATATGAAGGTCCCTCGAAAAAGGTGAAAAAGGAGAGTGGAAGTGGACTTGTTGCCGAACAGAAAGCTAAACCGAAACCAACGACAACAAAAAAGCCTCCAGCAAAAAAGAAACCACCTCCAAAGAAAAAGGATCAAAAACAACGACAACCGGAATCGAGTTGGTTCGATTGGAATAAAGTCATATTAGTTTTGGGCTCAATTGTAACAGTGCTTGATCTATTTGGAATAAGATAAAATGAATGAAAAACATGTTAAGTTAATGTGCAAAAGATGAAGAAAAAATGAAATAAAGTGACAAATGATTTCTCTTTAGCTATTTTGTTTTAAATAGTTTCTATTTTTTTCTAAAACAAATGACTGAATTTAAAATGAAACTTAAATTAGTGTTATTAAAAATATTAGCATGAGATACTTTTTTAGTGAAAAAGAAATAAATAAAGAAAGAAAATGAAATTCTTCACATTAAATCTACTAAATGATGATAAAATCACCTCTCTGATTATTGTCTTAAGGTCACGTAATGAAAATGTCAAGGATCAATAAGTTTGAACAGAAAATCGCTTAGAAGTATCATGACAAAAAATTTTAAATAATAATATTTGAATTGTATTCACTTGGAAGTTCTGACCTCAGGGTGGTATGTAGGGCATTTTCAATTCACAGTGTAATTTTCTCTAAGCTTTTCATGAAAATTGAATCATTCTTTGTTGATATTCAAATTAAAATCAATGCCATATCAGCATTCAATAAATTTTTCGGTGAAAGTAAGTTTACATCCTTTAAAATGATGTTCAATTGTCATCATAATCCGCATTCCATAATTTTAAATGTAATTATTTTTATTCAATAAAAGGCAATGACACTTTTAAGAGAATTTATCACCTACGTGATATAAAAACAAAAATTTATGGCATTCAATTTAAACAGAAAAAATCTTGTGGGTTAATGCATGTTTTTGAACAGCTGGAATATCGAAAATGTCGAAAAAAATCGGAATCGCCTTTAAATGACCTTTGATGATATTGAGAGCTCAAAATCTAACTGAGAAAGTCAAGGAGAACAAGAAAATTTGAGTTCATTTGAAACTTTTTACATCAAAATCTAATAAACCCGTTTAATTGTGTAAAAATTACCAAAAAAAACTCACGATACCAATATCTTGCTTCAAGACAATCACGAAGAAATCTTATAAGTGAATCTTCATTCTTTTATTTCCATACTCTCACACATAGTTTACAATTAAATGCCTCTATTTACTTTACTTGAATATCATACCTGTTTGTTTGCTCATTTATTGCAATAACATGAACATGTTTTGCTGTTTTAAACAAATTTTAACATACATATTACAAGCATATATGCTAAATAAATAACAACCAACGAAATATAATAAAAGAAATACTTTTATCAAAAAAAAAATTATTTTCAAATCATGAAAATGCAGTTAGTTTCTCACATTACGTGCAATAAACCAGACGTTTTTGTGCATTATTATTTATTTTTCACTTATGTTGTACAAATTAAGCATCAATTTAACACACAAATCAAGTGAAAATGTATGAAATATTAAAGAAATTATTTTTCACTCTAATTTTTATCCAAAATTCAAATTTTGGATCAAGTTATCAGACACCTTCGTCCGCATTTGAACAACAAAAGCGAGATGTAAGGTTTCTGTGGTCACAATTAGAAAGTTCTGGATTGGTCCCTGTTGAAGTAAATGTCCAAGATACGGTTACTGAATTGGCAGGTGGTATGATGCAAATGTGGAGTAATGCACAGGAATGGTGGCAAGAAATGCAAGCCAATAATCCGAGACCAAATAAAAAACCAACTACAGTGACGAATTCGAGACCGCCAATTCCTGAATATTTATATGAGGAGGAAATTCCGATTGTCACAACAAAACTCAAGAAAAAGCGAGGACAAAGTAAAATGAATTTGAAGAAAAAGAATCCAATTCTATCAGAATTACCTGAAGAAAAGGAAACACAAAATAAAAAGAAGAAGAAAAATGAAAAAGTACCATCAATGAGTATGAAAGATGATAAAAATAAAGATAAAACTAAAAAGAAGAAAAAACCCAAGAAAAAAACGAAGAAAATCCCAAAAAAGGAAGAACCCATAACAAAAGTCATTGACTACCACAATTTTTACTACTTTTTAATAGGATTTTTCGGTGTATGGCCCACATTTTGAAAAATCAACACGTTTTACGTGCATAAATCAATCAAATAAATTTCTTACAATAAAAATTATTGAATTATGAAGATAATTTATTTTTTTTTAAGTGAATAAGTTGAACAAAAATAATAAGAAGTAGCAATTTTATAGCTCAATAAAACAATAAAATAAAAATTTATTATTACATTGAATTCAAATTAAAAGGAAAAAAAGTGAAATTTTATTCACTAGAAATTGGTCAGAAATTATTTGAAAATGAGTATTGTTCATTAAAATGTTTAAATCAAATAACCACAAATAATTTGAATGGATTTCAGTGTAAAAATTTTATCTCATGTTTTGTGTTGATATAAGATTACATTCGCTTTTTTTGGAAGAGAATGCATAAAAAAATAAAACAAACGATAATTCACATCAGTTCCTATCAAATAATTCAGATGTATGATTTTTTTTGAGAATTTTATTACCTTAATTATACGCACGTATAGTTTTAATAAAAAATGTGAGAAGAATTTGAGATTCTGTGAATTTGAATGAAAAATGTACTGATGTTTTCAAAAGCCTTATCAACAGATTAAAATTTTCGATTAATGTCAATTTTGGATTTGGAAAATCAGGACTACTGGAAAAAAATTCGGGATTTGAAAGCAAAAAGCAGAACAGTTAAATATTTAAAAAATAGAAAAAAAACAACAATAACCAACAAGAGAACGATGCATTAGACGTGGACCCATTCGATGGTTTGAATGATGTTTTTACTGACATCAATTTTACTCAGTTGTTAGGTGTGGATGTGGTAGTAAGTGGTGATGGTGTTGATGCTGCTGCACCTGTTTCAGTGCCAGCATCTGCAGTGGTGACAATTCCGGAAATGTCAACGAGCAAGCTCCATTATCGAAATTCCAATGTAGATAATGTCGTAGAAAATGGTGATAATTAAATTGAGGATCCATTTGATGGAATATCATTTGATCTTGAAGAATTGTCCGTACAGGCACGTTCGAATCGGGCTTCAAGCAATCGCAGCGGTGTTGCAAAATTGGTTTCGGCTATCAGTGGATTGAGTTTAAATTGTATTCAAGAGTCTCCTATACGGATTCCTTGTTAATTTATTTTAAACCCTCTTTCTCCTCCCCGAAAAATAATAGAAGAAGAAGTATAAGCTTCCTTAACTTCAGCTGCTGTTGCTGCGGCTGTTGAGAATATTCCAGCGCCAGCTGTTCCATTTGCTCCTTTGGACGAGAGTACTTGGAAAAACTGGTCAAATTTAAATTGAACAATTTCCATCTGAATCATTAATACATTGATGATTGAAAAGTAGGATTGTCTTGCGGTGATGCAAACTGGAAGTGGATAGAGTCTCATTTACCAGTTTATCGCAGTTATGCGCGGTGCACCAGATTGGTTTCCCTAATGTAGGACCAGGTGGCAGTCAAGAACTCGTTTAATCGCCTGGTGTACATGTCGCCAGAATTCTTTGCCGGTAAAAAGGGCAGGGAAATTATTAGAGTTCTTGGTAACACGTTTGCCATGTTGACAATTAACGAGGCTCACTTAATCTTTTCGTGCTGTATTTAGTTCCGCCATTCTTATATTGCTAAGTAAAGATTTCCGGATTCTCGCTGTGACTGGGACCGCGACGCGCGAAGTTCGTACTGACATTGTTACACAACTCTGTATTATCAATCCCGTTATTGAGCAGAGTAATATCGATCGGCCCAACTTGGAGTTTAAAGTTCTAGTACAGGACACGAAATATCTCATGGCGCAGGTAATCCATTGTCAGGATTTGCATTGCCACGCGTGTCGTGTGGGCAAGGCAATTATTTATTATTCCAGGCAAGCCGAAACAAACAATTGAGCTTGGTACATATCATGCCAAGTTAACGTTTGGCCGTAAACGACAATACCTTACCGACTTTCGTGCTGGAAAGTTGGATTATGTTGGAAATTGAAGTCCTGTTTTACTAGAAATAAAATAATTTATTTTTCAATATTAAAACCGGGACAAATGAAGGACAAATCGGGACATTGCAACAAAAGTCGGGATTGTACCGCCCAAAAGTGCGCAAATGGTATGCCTAATTAAAGTCGTCTATGAAGATACTAAAATTAGGCCCTAGGACTTCAATGCTAGTCAATATTGTTGATAAGGTCGTTATTAATTGAAGTATAATTTGAAAAAAACTATATATTTTTTATTGATTTAAAAGAATTTACGCATCAAAAATTAACATCATGAATGAAATGCTTGAGACGTTTTAATTTTGCTCAATTTCAATTTGTTTTTGAGCAAATTTTGCTCTGTAAATTAATTTATTCGAATAATTTAATCAATTCAATTATGTTTTTTTTTGTACTATTTTTATTGATTCAAAAATATTTTTTTTTTCTCTTTAATATCATGGCATCTATTGACTTGTAAGGTATCATTTAAAGGAAATACATTTCTTATACTCTTTGTTTAGGATGTACTTGAGTATCGTGAACTGCAGAAACACGAATTGTATCGTCATTTTCACCAATTACAGGAGCACGAACATCAGGCTTAACAGTTACAGCTTCAATACTTGATGCAGCACCTTTGAGGGATCGTTGTTCACTACGTGGAATAATTAGATTGACTGGATAATCAAAATTGTAGAAAAATCCACGTGGTGGTCCTTGAAGTTCTTGTTCTTCGGGTTCATATGTACTACGACCATTTATACGTGGATCGGCCAGACGAGCTTCTTCACGAGCTGCACGCATTAATTCGGCTTCTTGTTCACGTCTTGAGATTTCTTCATCACGGGCAATTGCGTTACGGTTATAGATGTCACTTTAAATAAAATTAAAATTAAGTTCATTATTTGATTTTAATCATTCATCAAATACCTTTGTGGATCGGGACTAATACCAGCTTGAGCAGCTGCCTCTTCCCATGCTTTCAAGTGTGCTTCACGAGCTGCACGTACTTCGGGTGTTTCGGTAACTGGAGTTAATTCAACAACTGGTCGATTATCGGTTTGATGGAATCCAAGTGAATCAGCCCAGTATTTTACTTCAATTTCCTCACCAAATGGATTAATGTATTTATATGAACCACGTACATCACCCATTCCATTGATAGCTTCGACACGAGCTTGATTATGATCGGTATAGCCGAATAATGCACGTCCCTCACCATCTTGTCCATGGAATTGATTTGCCTCATAGACTTCTTCAATGTAATCATCAGGATTATCAATCATTCGACCTTGATACCAATATTGACGTGGTCCTTCTTCACTCCGGGCAAATGGAAGTGGATGTTCTTCTAATAATTTTGCATATTTCAAATCTAATGACTGTTTTTCCAAATAACTACGTGCTTCCTCGGGACTAAGGATATTTTCATGGACATGAGCAGAAAAAACTGCAGGTGCCTATAAATAAAAAAAGAATATTAAATTAAAATCATACTAAAGACTTATTCAAAAAGATATTCCGTTAAATTAAGCGACGAACCTATTTTTCATCATTTTATCAACATTTATCTTGAAATTTTATTAACCCTTGGAGATCCCTAAGAAAAAGTTACGTTCGGGTCCCTAGGGTGACATGTCACCCAGAATATATGTTTATCTAATTTGCATTTACTTTTAGCTTTAAAACTTAACTTTTTATTATTCTAATTTAATAACTGGATGTAAATATTGTTTGAAGAAATATGATTCAATCAATATTAGGTCTTGAAGACTCACTTTAACGAGGCAATTATATAACTAAATAAAGGAAGCGCAAAGGGAACCGTTTATGAAGCATAGATTCTTTTTATTAAAAAATTTTGGAAAATTTGTACCCCTAAGAGTATTTTAAAATATTTATACTTTCTTCAAAAACATTATTTTTTGAAGACAGTCCGCCATTTTGAAAATTTTAGGAAAAAAAATCTGACATTTTGAGCTTTTGACCGTTTTTAGACTGTGAACCCTAATCCCTGAGCCCAATCATTGAGCCCAGTCCCTGAGCCTAACTTGCGAGCTAATGACTTAAAGTTCATGAGTAAACTTCTTCATCCACCAAAAGAAATCATCAATATTTTAAAATTTTCAACCGTTTTTTAACGGTTTTTCAGGTTTTGGAGGCTTTTGAGCCTAAGCCTTGAGCTCAATCTCAAAACTAATGATTTATAAATAATCCTCTTGGGCTCCTCTATAATACTGAAAAAACCCGACCTCGCTCCGATGGGCCGTCCCGGAGTTATGGAGCTAAATGTGAGTCAGAGTGTCCGAGTGACAGAGGTCAGATTGATGGCGGACATACCGTCTGTAATAGTGCATTTACAAAACATTTACATCTTACAAAAGGAACTAAAATTGTAAAATTACATTGATAAATGAAATATTATTAAAAAAATAGTAATGACAAATGTGAAAATATTACCTGGGTGACATGTCACCCTAGGGACCTATGTGTTACTTTTTTTTTTACGACCCTTTCCAAAACCCAAATTTCATATTTTTCTATTGCTAAATTATCTTTTTATGACTCCTGACAAAGTCATGAAGTTTCAATAATATTGGAATCAAAATAAAAAAAATAGAACATAATTAAGTTCGTTTTTGGGTGACAAGTCACCCTAAGGATCTCCAAGTGTTAATGTTCGCTGTTATGACCATAAAAAACATTTAAAACCGTTACAATGACTTTTGTAAAATGCATTTTTATGAATAGAAAAACACATAATTTATGTTTTATGCAATCAAATTAAGTACTTCTACTATCCCAGTACGAAATTTTTTTATGAATGGAAATCATCAACCAATATTAGACTGTTACGCATTTATTTGAAGAAGACTTAAGTCAGTATGAATTTACACAAATTGAGTCGTAATACAAATGTAAACAAGATAAATTCAAGATGAGTTCATAATTCATCAGAATAAAAAACCCTTGTTGAAGTTGAAACTAATAACAAATTTAAGTGGCTACTTAACAATATATTTTATCGACTTAAATGGAAATATGAAGATGATTAATCAAAAATTAAGTATCGCACATGATAAAAAAAAAGAAGATAAAATACGCATATCACTTCTAAAAAGTGTGAGAAAACATGTAGCTTGTTATTAATAGAAAAATATTGAATAGAATCTGGAATATGCGGATTCTAATAGTGATATCATCTTAATATATTTTGTCTTGAAAAAAGGTAATCAATAGAGAATAGATGAGCTTGTGTAATAAATTACAATAGGGAATGAATATGAATGTAAGAAAAAAAAATTAAATAGACTTATTCATGAAATGGGTTGAGCCATCAGTCTGATCTTTTAAGGATCTTCTAATAGCGTTTGTTTGAAGCTTTCTTAATGGTCGTCATCAATGATAAAATTGATTTTGAATCTCTTAAACTGTTCATTTCTTTCTGGACCATTTATTTTTTAAATTTTAAATCAAACTTTTATCCACGAACAAGAAGAGACAATATCAAACATTCATGGGAATTCAAATAAGGTAATAAAAAACCAGACATCAGATGTTTTGATTGCATAACTTACGAACTGAAAAAAGCCCATTCAAAGTAAATTTGATTATATTTATTCTTATTTAACAGTCACTACTTGCTTATCAGACCAATCCGATAATTTATGTACGAATATTCTCTTAACTGTCAAAGATCCTCTTCCCAAACCTTGCTTTGTTTTAAACAATAAAAACAATAACCATAAATAACACAATTGACACATATTTTAATTCAACAAAAATAATAAGGAAATGCTACAAATCAATAAATAAAAAGTACGAGGATGATACTTTTAATTCTTTTCTCACGATTATCTGACTCGTGACTTGTTTGAACATGAGTCAAAAACCCCCAAAATATGTAAATTTTCATTTCTTTTTTTCAATCAAACACATTTTTTGTAGACTCAATGAAACGTTAAATAAACATAAAAAGTCTGATTTAGACGAGAATTTGTTTATTTAACGCCTTAATTTTGTAGGTAAATAAAAATATCAAAAAATAATATGATTTTTTTTATTGTAACTTTCAATTTTTTTGATTCATATCTCACGAGTGTTATGTGTGATTCAATTAAATTCAGAAGAAACATTTCTTGAATAAAGAAATCTTTTTTTAATTGTAATTTGAAGGTCACCACCACATATTATTTGGGTTTTCTATTAAAATTTTATTACATTGATAAAATTTCCTGAGAAATATGATAAATTGATTTCAAATATTCATAGATTTTTTTTTTCAATTGAATTTTGTATGTTAATCCAAAAATAATTTGAATATTAGCCTTGTTTTGGGCAGCTTGAAATCAGTTATTGTGTGATGAATTATTTTACTGTTCACTTTTTTTGCAATTATCCAAAAAATGTGAATAAAAAAATATTTTTTTTAAGTTTAATGATGATTTTTTAAGGATAATGCACGTGCTCAAGTACATTTTTTGTTTTGGTTTCAAAAGAACGGTTGTTTTTACAATTTATTATCTTCTGCTTAAACAAAGTCTAGCTCTATTTAATATGAGAAATGTCTGGATACGAGTATTTTTAATAAATAAAGTAATAATAAACGAAACATTATTACTTTTTAATACTATTATTAAATACTTTAGGTGTGTATTGTTAATCGCACCCAATTTATCATCTTTTTTCATCTTCTTCTTCATAGTAAAATATTTTTTTTCCCCTTACATTTTAATACAAAAAAAATCGTCATCAATACAAGTGTATTGTAAGGTATTAATTAAGTGTATCGTAATTTACATAAACTTAAATGATAAACTGTCTTTAAGTCATTTCATGACATGTTATTAAAGAGACTTGTCAAGTGTCTGATGATACACGTCAATGTACTTGATCTGATCATGATCAACTCATATAATAATGTTATTTAATAATATATTACACTTAAGACAAGTATCATCTTTTTTATGTCTCTCTCTTTAACAAGGTGTTTTACCTTTTTATATTTAGTAGTTTAATGGGTTAGTGAAGTGATTTATCAAACAAAATTAAGGAAATTTATGTGGAAATCTTAGTAAGATGAATTTTTGACTTAATTTTATTTTTAAATAATGATGAAATACCGTGAGTTGGAGTAGTTCTAAATTCATAGAATGAGTAGGGCCGTAATTTAACGAACAAAATGTAAAAGTCAAATACTTTTCGGTTGATTTTAAAATATCGTAAAAATTGGATGCAGAATCGAACACCGCGAGACGTTTCAATTAAGAATGTATGGAGCTTAAAATGTACTTTTAAAAAAAAATTGAAACGATTTTTTAAGTACTTCAAAATATATGATTATTATTATTATTATTATTACTTATTTATTTTTTTACATATTTAGACAAGTTGACACTGCATAGACCACATATATTTATGCTATGAAGCATTTACTCTAAAAGGAGTAAAAAAGGCAAGCCACTTCAGTGTTTACGCTTTGAAGAAGTGGCCACCTTCACCCCATCAAACCGGTACTTCAGATTTAAAACGTCAAATTCAGAAAACAATTTTTGTTTAAGTTGAGCTAAATTGAAGTGGCAAATCAAGAAACTGTCTCCGTATAGCTCTCCACGTTCAAGTCGGCTCAAAATCCTGGAAGGCCAAAATAGATAAAACAAAATAATATCTGACTCAGAAGCGAATTAAGATTGATAAATTTTGGTACTTTAGGTAATCAAAATCATCACATAGATCAGATTTCTAGGGCAGACTCAGAAGAGAACCAGCACTAAGACCTACAGACGGGTCCATTGTGCATACCCATTATCATCATATCTGATGAGGAAGGAACCAAGTTTAGAGAAACAACTAAAGAAAGAAGTCCACTAGACCTGGTTCAGTTCAGGAAAGTGACCACACCTTCTCAGAAAGCTAAGCAGGGCAGACACCTTCACTTTTGTGATGGAATCAATACTGGGGAAGTACTCACCCAACGTGATTCCTCAGTCTGGCATGCTTGGGACATGCACAAAGCAGATGTGCAGCAGTCTCCTCTTGTTCAGAGCAGCATTTGCACATTAGCCAAAGTAATTCTAACTAGCCTACTTTGAATGCAAATAAGGTGACCAATTTCACCCCAACTAACTGAATTCTTGTTAGAACACAATCCATTAATATTAAAAGTAATGAATAAATCAAATGATGATTAAAATTAATTAAATCAAACAAGATATCCCGCAAAAAATATGCACTCATATCTTCGTCTTATGCCATGTCTTAATTAGCGAGATATCTGACCTCGGATATCGATATCCGACATAGATATCTGTGCCTGTCTTAACTACAAAAAATTAACAGCTGATCAGATATGTCCATTTAATTTTTTTTGCATTGTAAATAGAATTGATTCAAAAAAGAAAATTGGTTTGAAGAAAATGTTTCCTGTTTGATTTAGGTATGGGGTGTCTCCGGTAAAGTTGCTCAGAATGATGAGGCAAAAATTTTGACATGAAAAAAATTTTCCATTTCTTTGGAAAATCGAGTTTTTCATGCTCACCCTATTTTTTTGTATGGACACCCTGTATTTTTTTGATCTATAAACACTCCCACACTGAATACGAACATAAGTCTAGAACATACTTTGGGTCTCAGATGAACCGTTCGGGTGCTACGCGGTCTGAAAGTAAAAAGTGGAATAAAAATTCACGCATGAATCAGGTGTTCACGCGGATATCTAGTCAGATATCTGATATCTGTGTTAAAAGTGAGATATCGTTCTATGCATTTTGTATAGGATATCTGAGTAGTTATTTGTCAGATATCGACTTATCCGACTTTTTGGTGGATAACGTTCTAATTAAGACATGGCATTATACATAAATTACATTTTTTGTAATAAAAATATAAATAAGTAAATAATATGATGAATATTATTTATTAAAGATACGCATGAAATATTACACGTCGCTGTCTTCCTTTTTAATATTAAAATACAATTAAGTCATCGATTGATATTTAATATTTTTTTCTCCTCCGAAATCTTATTAAAATTGAATTGATTGAATTTTCGATAATAAAAAAAAAAACAAGTAATCAATAATAAGGTGTACAATGAAACATAAATTTAATTGTGTTTGGCGTTATGTAAACACTCTTGATGATGTTGTCATTTGTAACGATTTTTTTTTTGTTAATATAATAGGTTTTTGATTGAAGTGTTTTTTCTTTGATTGATCACGAAGAAAGAATGTTCAATTGTGTCAAAATTTCATCAAGGATAAATTATTTTTGTAAAATTGTATTGGATGATGATGATTTATTTGGAATTTGATGATGTTTGATTAATTTAAAAGTTCCGTTTGAATTGAATTCTCAAGGAATGAATGAAAATAAATGTATTTGAACTCAAATAAGAAGATCAAGATCATGATTTTTTTTTGTGAAATGTGGATTGTAAAGAATTCCATAATCGATTTTCAAAAAGGTGAGCGAATCACCTTGACATGGTGGGGCGATTAACGGTCATTTTAAAATCTAGAAGCACTTAGACTTTAAAATTCTTCTAATTTTAAAAATTCTAATTTTGCATTTTGTTCTTAAAATTCACAAATTTCTAAAAATCTGTCTTAATTTGAGAAGTACATTTTTCCATGATTAAATTATCCATTAACAATTAATTTTTAAGCAATAGTTCATTTTCATCATGCCCTCTAATTTTTTTGTTAAATAAATTGACTTAAAAAGTTCTCTCAAAGTAAAATCTTTCTTATTCTCAAAATTTCACTTATTTTGCATCAAGATTTTTTTAACAAATATTAGGATATTTATTTAAAATAATAATTAAATTTACCAAAAATAGAATTAATATCACTGTCGATTTCATTTCACTTGTTTTGCGTTCACAATTTTTTTATGTGACTTTTCAATTAATATCTTTTTTTATTTTAAATTCCTTCTTTTCGATTGATTTTAAATTGTCTGTATATTTTTTTTAAATTTTTTTTATATTGTCATGCAAATTTTTCAACGTTTTTTTCCTTTTATTTTTTTTACTTAGAAAAAATATTTGGGAAGACGAGCACCAAATTGAAAAAAAAATCAGAACGATCTGAATCAAACCACTGACTGCAATATAATACAATTTGAAAATAATCTGTTAAGCTTCTTATATATATCCTCAAATATACACATTACACAAATCACACTACATACGAATATTTTATATTATTATTAAACGATGAGCAATTTGTTGTTGTAGAGTCTTTTTTTCTGCTTTAAAATTGATCGTCTCTCTGGATATTGTGTCGTTAAAAAGTTAAAATGTGTTAATGTCTATAGAAGACTAGAATTTTTGTTTTAATATAATAAGGCTTGAGGTATGTGTGTGATGATGATGTCGATGATATGACTGTTTTTTTTACATGTTTAATTTTATATTTCATTTGAACTTCTTTCTTAATTTTATTTCTTTTTAAATAGATTTTATGTGGTAAATTCTAATGAATACCAAACACATGTGTGTGTGTATGTTGCGAGCAGTGTAATGTTTTGTTTTGCTTTAAATGACTTGAATTCCTTTAAAAGAACTATTTTTAGTTAGAAATAGAGCATTTTTTATAATTTTTTTATCATGATCTCGCGTGTCTTTTGCTTGTCTTTGCCATAAATAAATCATTTTAACACACCTTGTCTTCTAATAAAAGGAAGAAGACATAATTTGTGTGATTTATGTCTCATATCATCCCAATTTGGTTCTTATTCATATCTTGACAATCTGATACAAATTTAACGTATTCTAATTTCTTAGAAATATTCTGTAAAATTCTGTTTTTATTATCAAGTTATTTTGATTGAATTGAGATTCAAGGACAATTCTTGTGAAAAAATATTTTAATCGTCATTTAATGTTGAATCATTTGTTTTTCAATGATAACGTCAAAGTTTCAACATAGTAATGTGTCCATGAGCATTTATGTTCTGAATTAACTATCTCCTTTCATCCATTAATTGTAATTCAAAACTTTCTGTATCAACTTTGTGTAATAATTAATTCAGAATATTTAAAATGTAATGTAAAAACATAGTCTTAGTTTTCTTATGTTTACTATTTTGTTATTTTTTTCTTTTTCTTTTTAAAAGGTAATTGACTGTAATTGATCTTTACTTACAATCTTACATGAATGCTAATATGCTTTAAAATAATTGAGTAAAAAAGTATTTTAAATGTAAGAATAAAATTAACGTATGTAAATCACGTAGCCTTTTAAAACTGAAATTAATTAAATTAAAGTAAATCGTTTACATACATCATAAAATTCATCGACGAGGCCCTTTAAATATTTTTTTTAGTAACTTTGAACAATTTTCTTCCAATAAATTTTTAAGTAAAATAGAAAAAAATAATTGATTCTCTTCGATTTAAAATGATGTCACCCTTTCATTCATCGCTGTTTTCTATTATTATTTTTATAGCATTTCAATGGCCTTGACTTTGCCGGTGTTCATACAAAGTCAAGGTAAGTAAGAGTCACGCTATTAAACTTTGCAGAAAGATTGTCAAAGAATACGAACACTTACGTAAGATTTAGTTATAATGGTATTAATAATTTAAATCAATTTTAAATAAAATCCAGAAAGAATCCAGAAAACGAACCAGAATCAAAAATATAATAAATAAAAATACGCAAAAACTGACCAAAAACATTTGAAAAAGAAGACGATCTTGAACTTGAACTTTTTTTTCGATATTTTTTTTTTTGTTTTATTCTAATATTTCTCTTCTCATTTTATTATGATATCTTTTTTTGTCGTTGATTTTCTTTTGAATAAACCAAAAACCTGATATTCGCTCAGCCATTCCAACATAAATGATAATAGAAGATGGTGATAAAGACAAATATTACATCAAACAAGGTAGGTATAAATAGATAAGAGTTCAGTCAACTTTGTCTATGAATAAAGTGATAATAAAATTAAATTAAATAAAAACTATAGAAAATTTAGAATTTATAAAAAAAGCCTGATTTTTGAACCACATGACAACATGATCCCAAAATTTTTAGGTAAAAGTTGATAGGAATTTTAACGGTTTTTACAATTTTGGAGTAATTTTTGATCCTCATGTCCTACTTAAGCATTTATGTCCCCTATTAGAATCTTAACGTCTTGAGAGCTTCATAAAATTCTTTCTTGATATCATCGCTTGTACCATTCGCTGTCGTAAGTAGTTAAAAAAGCTGACTTTATTCTAAAAATACGTAAACGGTAGCTTATTGAGGTAATGTTTTTGACCAGGTGGTTCCATCTCCTAACTACAAGGAAAGCAGTTCCAAATACATGATGGCCGATTTTGCTGCTACATTTCCTCTATTGATCTTTCGTCCTAATTATTAAACCCCACCATTGTGTAATGAGCCGCACGTATTTAATTCCCTTGCCCCTCTCTTTTTGGTGAGTCCAGTGGTCTACCGGAGAAGGTTACTCGATCTTTTTAATAGTATACATCATAATAGGACGACCATGAGAAGACAGAGATAGCACACAGAGGCGAATGTGCGTAATGAAAACTCAAGTTTTACATATTTAGTCTCGCATAAAAACCTGATACCATTATTTTCATATATTACTAATATATTTTTTCTCAAAATTCATATCAGATGTCATACCAGAATTATCATAACAAGTTTTTTTTTCTATGTTAATTGATCATCAAAATATTGATACGATTTTTATTTTAAGCTTCTTACATAGTTATTTTATCCTTTAAATTATCACGAATTTTAACCTTTTTCAATCATATGAGTCACACATCATCTCATTTAACTGTTCTAGTTAATAAAGAATATCAACAAACTATCATCATACTAATAAATTGTAATTAATGACTGCCTTCAGTCTTCATCAGTAAAATCATCGTTGGTGATATTTGAGCCAGAAAAAATAATATAAATTAATAGCTTCAAAAGTATTGCAAAAATGAACTCTACTTACCTTGACCTTACTTTGAACTTCATTATTATCATTTTTTTTTACCATACTCTTTTTAAATTAAAATTTGTATCGAAATTAAATTTATTTGCACTTTACTGCACTGTTTGGAAGTGTCATCACATTTAAATGTAAAAAAAAAATTATAATTAGTTTGTGAACTATAAAATTTATTACTGTACTAGTTGTATGATGGTTAAATGTGTAATAAGATGATGGTATTTTGACACGTATGGTCACTTATTTGTCACATACAATTGTATAGTAGTTTGTTATAAGACATAAAGTTTAATTAAATGGTTAAATAAAATTAACAGAAGAAGATGATCAGGGTAAGATAATACATGAATAAATAGTGCAATTATTGAAAAGACTTATCCAGAATATGAAATTTAATGGTCTGTTTTAACTTTACAGGTTGATTTAAATTTTAAAAAAGCGTTGCCTTATTTTGATGAACATACAAGGACTTTGTACAATGAAAATTGTTATTAATCTTCTGATATTTTTTAGTATTCAATGCGAGCCTTAATGTATGAAAACTCAAAGGTATCCCCCAGAAGTAGATTCATTGAAACCGAGGTCATTTTCTTGTCGCTTAAAGCGTTTTTAGGGTTAGACTTTTAACGCGTTAAAGTGGCCTATAGCATTGAGAGACGATTTACGATTCGTTTACCAGTTACTGTGTGTGATTTTATCAAACATGTGAAGGATTCACTTTCCTGAGCAAAAAGGGTCTAGTAGGCTTTTTGCACGCTATCTTGGTAAATTTGCTCAATTTAATATGATTCCATTTTATGAGAATTGCTGGCTCTCATAATTTATGTATGGATACAAAATTTTTCTGCTCTACAAGAAAAATTTCTCAAAATAATTGTAATCTTGATCAACAAAACACAACTTGATCACGTTCCTTTCATATTGATTCCATTTTAGAGATGACAGTTGGTAAACAGAAAGAAATAATGAAACATCGATTCTTTTACTCTATAAAAGTGTATAATAATTCTATTTATTTATTTACTTTAATTAATATTTACTTTATCATACTTAATTTTTTTACTTAATTTCATCTTTTCATTCAATGTGTAATTTTTTTACATAATTCTTCTTCCTTTTATAAATTTTAGCACTAAATATTCCGTTATTTTAACACACTTTCTGTATAATTTATCATAATTATTCTTGCTAATATGTTTTGTTTTTTTATTATCCATTATTGTTTTTTTGCTCTACTGATTCATAATTTTATGATAATTTTACTAATATTGAGAACATAAAACCATATGAAATAGTTATAGAATTTTTATAAATTCATTCGATATTATAAGATCAATAATTTTTGTTAGGGCCATTCTTTTGTTCCTTCATTTATGAGAGGAAAGTTTTTAAATTTAATAGAGATCAAATTGATTTTTATTTATAATTTTTAAATTCGAAAAATCCAGAATAAAATTTAATGTTAGAGAATCTTTGGATTTAATTATTGTTATGATTATTTTTTTTGTTTCCTTATTTTTTATCAAAATATGAGATATTTATAAGGCCCTTTCAATTGTTAAAATGTATTATTTTTGTTTTTTGGTACAAAGATACAAAATGTATATGAAAATTTAAAAAAAAATCACAAAACATTTTATTACACAACATTAATTATATGAAAATAACAAAAACATACAATTGGGACATCAAACTTTAATTTTAACATAAAATATTTAAAAAAAAAAAACTATATTAGGAGGGACTTTTCAAGTAATTTATTGAGCTTCCTGAGTCAGCTTGTCTCAAAAAAGAATTATTTGAAAAGACCTTATCAGTGTATTTTGTATTTCGATTTGAAATCTAATACTGTAAAATTTGTAATAAAAAATACCTCATGGTTGCTCTGCCCTGCGGAAGAAAAATCCTTTATTTCAGGAGCAAATTATATTATTAAATTAAAAATTGCAAATTAGCGAATTTTACTGTTGAAACAGAAAATTTCTTTTCAATGAATATTTGAAAAATTTATTATCTTAAATTAAACGGTTATTTCAAAGAAATTTGAAAAAAAATGTCAAGCTATATCAGTGTAGTCAATGAAACAATGTGCCGTATGCAAAAATATCACTTGCTCCGTGCATACTTGGTCTATGATTATACACAGGAAAAATGTATTTTATGCACGAAGCGAGCGATACATATGTGTTTTGTATTCTATAGGAGTTAGTTATATTCAATAGTTAAATCTTGAAATCAGGAGTTTTCTTCCAACAGGGTGTTTTTTTTCATTAGGGCCAGAAATTGGCTTCACTTAAGATTTTTTTTTAATAAAAAAAAAGTCTTAGTTGCCCAAATTGACTAAATTTTCATCTTCACTATAATTTTTTTATAAAATATTAAGCCCATCATATTATTTTTTTTTTTGCTCTTATGAAATAATTAGATTTTATATTTGCTTTAATATTAAAGGCCAATTTATGTGTGCATTCTCTTTAGAAAAGCTGTTCAATTTCAATTATAAATAAATGCGATAAAAAGCACCAAAAAAGTACGTAAAAAATTATTGTTGACTGCTTAGAATAATTCCATTCTTTATCGAAAAGTGTGCAATGTTTTGCTTTGCTTATTGTGCATTTTGTTCAATTATTACTATTATTATTACTTACTGAATACTACTTAGTGACTACCATTTATATTAATTTATTTTTTTTAAATGTATAGTTTTAAATAAAAAAAAAAAATGAATATTTCTAGTATTTTTTTGTTTTAAATATGGCAGCATTATTAAATTAATATGTGTTTGTGTCTCATTTTTTTTTAGTCATGATTGCTGCTTAGAAAATTTTGTGCATTTTCTTAATTGTTTTTGTTTCAGTTCAAAATTATTTTTTTACTTTAAATTTAGATGAAAGCACAGCTTTGACACGAACAAAGTAATTGTTTTTTTTTTTGTTTAAATAGATCAATAGTTTTTGTCACATTTCTTACATGAAATCTTGTTATTTGGCATCAATGATGGGCGTTTCCATCATTTCCTGTTTAGCAATTTCACCAGTATTACCGATATTGTCTTCATTATTACCATTGTGACTATTATTTGTTGTAACTTGTGTATTTGTGTGATTATCACCATTTGTCACTACACCTTTTCTACTATAGTTATTATCATTTTTTGTACCTGTTTTTCTCCGAATGTAGCTTAAGAATTTTTTATGTTTACTTTGTTGGTGCTGTTGTTGCTGCTGCTGCTGTGGCTCTTGTGAGTGATCTGTGTCTTTTTTATTGTTTGTGTCATGTTGTACTGTATTTGTTGTGCCATCAACTTGATCTTGATGATGATTGTGGTGATTTTGGGACGTTTTGGAAGATATAAATTTTGTTAGGAAGGATGTTGATGAGGAATGATGTTGTCCTGACATTGTTGATTCCTTTTTTGAGTTGTGTGTTGGTGATCGTTGACCACCATTTATATTACCTGTTGATACAATTACACTTGTCGCACTACTAGATATATTAGGATTATTAGATAATGGCAGTATTTTGTCATCTTTCATATTTGAGTCATTGCTCGCACCATTGTTTGTTGGTTCTGTGGGCGATATTCTCATGTTCTCCGTTTCAGAACTAATTTTTTCCATGTGATCTTTCAGAGATGTGACATCATCCGTTGATGTTTGCATATTGTTATGCATATTATTTGTATTAATTGCACTTTGACCACTGTATTGAATTACAGATTCACGTTGTTGTTGTTGCTGCTGTTGCTGTTGTTGATACATTGGTGGCGCAGTTTCAGGACCAAATTCTGTATATAGGACTAGATTTTCTTGTGTTGCATAGTGATTTTCAGCTCTTTGTTTGTCTCGCAGAGTTTGAACTGCATTCCATACATCTTTCAATTCACCTGACAAATCTCTATCTTTCAATATTTCAGGATGTCTAATTAATGAAAAAGATTTAAGTATAAAGAGATTAATGTAAATAAAATAAATTACCTTGATAATACCAATCCCGGATTCATTTCTTCCACAAACTCACACATCAAATCAACTAAATTCATGCGTTCCGGCGAATCGGGACACTTACGCCCAGCTTGTTTTAATACTTCTGGACTTGCCATCACAGCATACACCAATGGAGGTGATCTAGAACTTCCTGGTATGACTTTCATACCACCAAACAATGGTATCGGACTATTTTTATCTGAGGGATCGGCAATTCGATTCCATGATAGCACATTAATAAACAACTCTTGTCCATCTATTGTCTTTTCCCTGATGCACATATGTGGTTGAGGTGGATTCTTAAAATTACGTGATGCCCTAAATCGTCTGTGGTATTGATTATTTGACATATTCGGATAATTTGCATCAATAGGTAAATCATTTTGTGGTTGCTGTTGTTGTTGCTGTTGCTGGTGATGTAATTGTTGTTGTTGTTGTGGTTGATAGTGCTGTTGTTGATGCAATTGACCACTGTTATCATTCATCATTTGTTGTTTCTTTGTTTGTTGTTGTTGCTGATAATGCTCAGACATTTGTTCAAATTTATCTTGTCCATCACCATTTTGATGCTCTATCGATTGATTTGTGTCCTGATTAGACATTTTCTTTTAATATCTCCTTGAAATTCGGTTTAAATATGAAACAAACAATTTTTTTACATACAAAAAAGTTGTACTACACTTTTAAATGACAGACATGTTAGTATAGAGAGAGAAAAAAAATATTTTTTTAAGCTTTTCTGTTTTCAAGACTTTTTTCACTTTTTATTGACTCGAATGGCACATTTTTAATATCTATTTGTACATTATTGTGTAAGAAAGAAGACTAGAACATAAATTTTTATATTTTTTACAGAGAAAATACATAATTTTTTTATGAAAATACAAAACAAGTTAAAATTACAAGAATAACTTTTGCCAATACAGTATTCTTTAATAATGTAACAATGTCGTACATTCAATAGTTTTTACCAACCCTCAAATAGGGTAAATCGGACAGGATTTATCTCAAAGATTTCATCAGAATTTCATTGAATTCCAAACTAAACGTAATTCAAAGAAAATTTATAAAAATTTATCAACAAAAATAAACGATTTTTATTTCAGATTAAAATTAATACCCCAATTGACGGTGAATCATGATTAGTATTTGACGTATAAAGATGTCGATAAAGTAGAAATTAATGTCTGTTTTGGTTATTTTACATCTTGTTTATTTTCAAATAAAATAACTGTTATGTAAACAATCAATTCTATTATGGTTTTTGTAATAGATCAAAGTTAAATTCTATTCATATAAGAATTTAAAATTAAATTAGATACAATTACAGAAATATAAACAAAAATTGTTAAAATTGCATTCAGTTAATATTCAAAACATTACATTTCATATTTTTTTTTCAAAATTGTACAAAACATGGAAAAATACGGATTTTTAAATTAAACGTCATGATGAAACTATTCACACTCACCTCCTAACTGGTTCCTTAACAAATTTTACACGATAAATTGATATTTCATTTAGTCACGGTGTTATGACTAGACTATCTAGTTAAATTTAAAAGAAAAATTACAGTTAAAAACATAATATTCAATTAACACATCGAAGTAAAAACAATTGAATGGGAGATTGCTGAGACCAAAGTAAGGTTTATTCAGGCCATCAGTCGAACCCATCGAAGCACGTTATCATCATCTAATCCTTGTGATTTTGAAAGGTTAAAACCGATTCATCTGCAATGTTTTATTAGCCAAGTTTTAATTGAAACGATCACATATTTACTTCTTATGAACACAATTAAACACTGCATTTTAAGTGAAAGTAAATATGTTTATATAAAAAAAAGTACACATTTATGCATGATATGCAATTAAAAGTATTTAAATGTATTTTAACACCTCTTCCACAATATCATACTAGATCAATTTCAAGCATGCACAACAAACGACCATACGAATATTTTATGAATGAAATTTATACGTTCGGATTTCAGCCAAAAAAACGAATGTAACTGGAATATGAAACAAAACACTTTACAACGAAATCTGACTTAGCTTTAAAAAAATTAACGACGATCATATGTAAGTAATATGTTTTTTTTTTTGATTTTTGCATATCATACACAGTTGCACGTAAGTAGTAAACTGATCACTCAACATTCAATTAAAAGCGGTAACGTCGGCATTTTCCATACAGAAAAATTCATCAATGATGTTAGTTCTTCGTTAGCATTCAATGAGCAAACACCTTTATTTTCCGTTTTCCTTCAAATAATAAAAATATATTAAAGTTTCTTTTATTATTATAATTTTATTTAAAAAGACGTTGCTCGCGTGTGTATTTTTTTGATTTATTTATTTATTGTCTTCAAAAAAAAAAAATTAATCGAAACGTGAATAAATTGCAAAATTATTTTTTATTGTTTATTTCATAATAATAATAATAATATTTTTAATATAAATATTAATGAATATTATAAAATATACTTACTTAATTAATAGTGCAACAAAATAAAATTTAAATTCTAAACACATCAATTACAATTATTTCGAACAAATGATATCAGTTGGATTATAAAATTTTAATAAAATTATTAATAAAAAAAAAGTTAAATTAAATTAAATAAAAATTTCTTAAAAAAATTGTTAAACCATGAAAATTAAAACAAAAAAGTAAAATTTTATAAAATTATTATAAAAATTATAGTAATAATAATAACATCATTTGAGTAAAAGAAGAAAACCAAAAAAATAATAATAACTCGTTAAACATGCTACAATAACTTGTAACAGTGGAGCATTTCAATAAAAAAAAATAATAATAACATATAAACATATATATAAAAAAAAACATATAATCAAGTTTTTTTTTTGTAATTTTGTGAAAAGGTGAAATTTTTTATTCATTTCTCTTTATATTGTAAATTAAAAATTTAAAAAGTGTGTCTGCCTTCTGTTTATGTTAAAGAGACGTTTAAAGAGCAATTTGATGAACTTTTAAGAAATTTGTGATCCTCTCTAATGAAATAAATAATAATGATCATATATCTCAAATAATATGTGAATCCAAAGAAAAAAAAAGAAAATACAATAATGATTTAATCACATAATGCTTTTCAGTAGCCTGTGTAAATGAATGAAGAAAGCTGTGTTAAATTGAAAAAAAAACTATGAATAATAAACATTTTGTGAATTATAATAAAAATATTTATAATAATAAAGAAATTTTCATGGGTAAAAGTCGTGCAAAATAATATTATTATTGTATGTTTTTAAATGTCTGATATACATTTTTTTTGTGTTTTGTTTTGTTTATTTATTTAAATTTAACCCTTCATTGCTTCAGTGGGTCAAAGAATTATCTAATTTTATGAATGAGGTTTAATTTTTTAGATCTAAGAAATGTAAATTGAGGAAAAATGTTTTTTTTTAGTTTTGTTCTGGTGCCCCACTGGTTTTGGGTCGAGAGTGTATCAAACATTTTGTAATCGTCAATCAAAGATATCTGTCTACGGACCTAATCAATTTATACTACGGGGCGTTTTTAACTTACAAAAAATTAAAAACTTGATTCCTTATAAAATTAAAAATCACCAGAAATCACTTTTACCTTGTCGGAAGTAAACTCCTGAATTTCAGGAGCTGAACTCCTAACGTTCAGGAGTTAACTCCTAATTGTCAGGAGTTAACTCTTAATGTCAAGGAGTTAACTATTAATATTCAGGAGTTGAGCTCCTGAAATTCAGGATTTATAAAAAAATAGTATTATAAAATTTAAAACGTAGAATTTAAACATAAACAAAATATAAATCAATTAATTCGTTTAAAAACATTTAAAAATTTCAAAATATTTAAAAAACTTAAAAAAATCAGATATACTCAAAATTTTTGAAGAAAAACAAAGTTTTTAAAAATAGCGAGGGGCAAGATTTTCAAAATATTGGAAGATCTTAATGAATTCCAAAAATCACATCATTTTCCGATGTCAAATTCGCTCCTAAAACCGATAAAAAAGTAAAATTTGGGGGTTCCCATACAAAAAACTTTGCGACTGACCGATTTTCGAGTTTATTTTCAAGTTCTTTGAACTTTTTCATCAATTTGCATCATGAAAGTCCTCATCTAGATATTTTTAAGCATTAAAATCAAAAAGGTGAGAATTTTCTGATGCGACTGAAGTATTTAAACTCTTCTGTAGCTTTCTTAGAACAAAAGTTATGACCATTTTTTGAAAAACGAGAGTTTTAGCCAAAAAGTCGAGTTTTTTCATGATTTTTTTGCAGTAATGCGAGAAAAAGTTGAAAATTATACAGTTTTTTATAACTTTACCAAATAAACTATCGATTTTTTTTCGTAAATTTATTAGTTTTTGACCAAAATTTAAAATCTCTTTGAAAAATCAATTAAAATTGTTTAACCGACCTCTTTGAACAAATTTCATACCATTAAACCAAAAATACTTGTAACTTTTGATCTACAAAAGATACAAAAGTGATTAGATACTTAAAACAGGTTAGAAAAATCTCAACTTTCCAATAAAAAAATAAGAAATTCAAAAAAAATTATAAATTGTATACTTTTTTAATGAAACATGATGCAAAACCCTCAATAACACGAAATTCCTTAAAATGGTCGGTCGCAAAGTTTTTTGTATGGGAACCCCCAAATTTTACTTTTTTATCGGTTTTAGGAGCGAATTTGACATCGGAAAATGATGTGATTTTTGGAATTCATTGAGAACTTCCAATATTTTGAAAATCTTGCCCCTCGCTATTAAAAAGTCAAAAAACTTAAAAATTTCATAAAATTAAAAGAATTAAAAAATATCAGCTCTTTGAAAATTTTGAGTTTTTCCCTGATTTTTTTAAATCTTTTAATTTTGTGAACTTTTATGTCTTTTGACTTTTTATGAAAATTTTGTCTCTTTTAAAAATATTAAGTTTTATGAAAAGTTTAAGTATTTAGATTTTTTATTTCCACAAATTAATTAATTGTTTTATATTTTGTCTATGTTTAATTTCTACGTTTTAAATTTTATAAAACCATTTTTTATAACTCCTGAATTTCAGGAGCTCAACTCCTGAATATTAGGAGTTAACTCCTGAAATGTAAGAGTTAAGCTCCTGAAATTCAGGAGTTTATTTCCGACAGGGTAAAGCCAATGAAGAATAATCATAACTTATAAGTGTTTTCAAAGACGTCTTTTGCCTTTGCCAATTAAAGCAAAATGATTTTAAAGATGTGCGTTTTTTATTCACACCTGAACCGTGCGTCAAGTCATACGTCGAAGGGTTAAAACACGGTATAGTGTTGTAAAAGAATGTAAAAAAGTGTTTCAAGAGTGAAATACTTTTACTTTTTTTTTATTACATTCAACATGGTGTTATGATAATATCAAATTACTTTTTTATGACCTAGACAAAGTTCATTTTGAATGTGCCTTGAAAACAACAGACTTTTATTTATTTGTTTTTATTTGAACAGCATTGATTCCGATCTGAATTGGCCATTCTCCTCATGATCATAAAAATTACTGATATATTTTTATTCACAATAGAAAATAAATTTCTCTTCTTTTATGTACAAATCGTTAAATAGATCATAAAGTTACTTAACGACATTTTAGGCATAATAAAACAAGGAATCTCTCTGACACATCATAAATCAATGTCAAAATTTGATGATTTTTTATTTTGTATTTAAATATAAATTGCATCACTTCTCATATTTTTGTTTTAATTTTTGGCAATCACTCTAAACACATTGGAATATATTTTTTTTACTTCAATTTAAAAGTTGTTGAGTCCAGTTTCAAATTAGCATATTCAATTTTTTTATGTTATTTTTATTAATAAAATGCATTTCACACAAATGTTTTATTAATTTTTTGTGTTTATGCTTTAAATTGTGACGAGTCGTTCAAAATTCATCAATTTTTGATTACATAATTTGAAATGATTGTGTGTGAAATACGTGCAAAAAATCCATTTTATTTATATTTTTTTCTAAATATAAATTTATTTTTTTTAGAATTATCAAGCACGTGTTTTGTTTGAAATAATTTAAAAGACACGAATCCTTTGATTAAGATTTAAAAATATTTTCCGTATCGTTTATCAAAAGAGATAAAAGATGTTTTGTTTTTGCTATTACAAACTTTAGTTCATCAACCTGCCTCATGTTTCGTCTAATGCTCTTTATACACTTTAATAATATTTTCGTAAAATAACACGTTTCATTTAATGAAAAAAATTATTTGTATGTACCAACCTAAGTCAACATATAACAAGTGAATTTTGTCTGCCAGCTCTATTTATCGTTAAATTTAATAATAATAATACATAATCATAAATTGCTAAAGTCCAAAATAATTAGCATATAATTTGAATGTTTAACGTTTATTTATTTTTATTTCATTTTTTTCTTAAATATTAATAAGTATCGCACTCAATTCAATTTGTTTGCTTGCCAAATGTCTGTCTAATCAAAGTCTGGTAAATTCTTTGAAGAAAAAAAAAGAAAAATAACGAAACTTGATGTATACTGACAAAAAATGTGCCGAAATCGACGTTTTTTAGATTGACGTGACACCTTTCGATAAAGATTTTGCTTAATTTTTTATGTACTTTAAATGTATTTAGGAAATTTTTTGATTTAAAATTTATTTAAAACATGATTGAACCCTTATAAAGCCCTTATAGAGCCTTATAAATGGGTTTTGTGCTGTTTTAGGATTTTGACTGGGCCATTTTCAGCTTCACGCGACATTTCGTTTATTTTTATCAACTGTTTTCCTTTAAAAGGCTCAAGCAGTGTCGGATTGGCTATACGAGCGATCTGGCAAATGCCAGAGAGGCCGCAGTCGATCGTCTTGTAAAAGTTAAATTAAAAAAAAACATACGGAATGCCAGGGCCGTTCCAGAGTTTCGAATTTTTGGGCTGTCTCCTTTTTGAGCATGATATTTTTAAAGAAAATGTGAAAAAAATGTCTTCTCAGCCAATTTTCGTCACACCAACAGACTCACAAAAAGGCCTAACGGATAAATTGTTCCAAAAAAAAGCATTTTACTTTAAAATGTATTTTTACTATTATTCGTAAAAAAAATTGCACTCACATTATCTAAATTTAGAAATAATAATTTATGCAGATTAATTTTCACACGACTTCTCATATTAAAATCCATCAAGTTTTTAAGAAAAAAAAAATGAGCATTGATATGCTAAGTAAAAGTCAGACAGGTTAAGCAACTCTTTGATGTTCATTACCATTAAATCTAAAATTTCTCTTTCATTCGAGATTTTATTTTTATGTTTTTGATGCATGATGTCACTAAGTCTTTCAAAGAATCTTTTATCACAGCAATAAATCTTTGCATTTATGCGTAGTTTTCTCATTTTGTTTTCTTTCAGTTTGTTTATTATTAATTTTAATTTACTTTTTTTTTTTTGCAAATGATGATGAAAAAACAAAATAAAGCAGACGTAAGATAAAATTTCTTTTAATTTAATGGAATTTTACGTGAGTGTATCACCATTTTGGGGATATGCTACCGGTCAAGGTCGATCAGATTATTTACAAAAATGAAATTTAATAACATTTTATGATGATCATAAACTTTTTTTTCAAGAATAAAGCTTTGATTTCATCATTTCAGTAATTTTTCCATATTTTTTGAACATAAAGAAGGTGGCTCAACAGAATGTTTTTGAATGATAATTTAAAGTCAAATACGAATGTTATCTGGAATTCTAAGTGTGATAAAATTAAACACTTATTCAAGTTAATACAAAAACTAAAATCAATCAAAATATTATTAAATGATTTAAAATCACTTAATAAGCAACATTTAATAAGATTAAAATTAAATTATTATTGAATAATTGCGCTGTTCCTGCTGAATTGATAGAATTTTTTTTATAGCTACTTGTATGACTAACTGTGAGAAATCCCATTCAATTTTTTTTTTAATTATAGGATTAAATCAAGTTTTGACTTCATTCAGCATTATAAGCATGTATAAAAAAAAATTATCTCATTTTTATAATTGTATCTTTTAAATACAAAAATACCAGCTAATTTTATATTTTTTTTCTCTAGTATTACATTTAAAAAGAACATTTGAATAGAATTTATATTTATAATTCATAATCATTTTTGTCCAAATATTGAAACAAGTTACGTCAATCATGTTATTAGTTTTTTTTTTTTAAATTAATTTATAATTGATTCATGATTCAATTTTTTTTTCTGAATGCACGTTTTATATAAGGTTTTATTAAATTAATATAATTGATATCAATCTAATAAAACACTTTTAAATGAAAATTGTGAGGTGCGATACTGGTTTTAATTTCTTGTTTATTGTTGATTGAAGACTGAAAGACTAAGTGTGAATTTTCGTGTGCTTTTATTGGTTGATTGAGGTTCAAACATTGAGTCTCACTTTTACTGAGTTTTTGAGGGTTTCTTTTTCTAACACTAACAGGCCGATCATTTGAAAATATTATAAAACACATTCAGATATACGCATATTATATTTTTGGAAATTTTCCATTACCTTCTATTCATAATCCCACGAGTACCCTCGTAGGCTTACCTCAAAACTAGATTCAGGGATGCTGTCCAACTTCTAACACACTCTGTCACACAACTGTCAACTGAGTTGACTCTATTTTAAGCCTTGTTAAATTTCATACAGCGTCTCAGGCCATCGATAATTAACAGTTACAGTCCATAAATCCTTATCCAGACCTATTCGAGGGTTCTGACATCCGTCAGGCAACGAACGAATTAATTGAATATGATTCAGAAATCTATTGCTCAACACATTTTTCCCTCACATATCCTGGATAAGTTGAAGCATTTTCCCAGCGCTCTTAGCATTAATATGACACCATCGATACCACCCATCGTTTCTAAGTATCCATTAAAAGAACAAGTTTTTAAGTAATTATTTAATTATGATGCTAATCGTGATCAAATAACATTATATTAGAATTAATTACACAGCTTAACAAAATAAAATCGATGTGCTTGCTTTGAAAAATCCCGAAACACGTCAAAAAGATTTTTCAATCCTGATTATTTTCCACTTTGAAATTTTAAAATTCACTGATTCGTGTTTGTTTTATGAAATAATGAAATTTGTATGGAAAAGAGCCATTTTCCCTTTAAGTTGAAATTATTACATATCAAAGTTTAAACTTTTCTGAAGTTAATTTTGTTCCAAAGTGTCAAGTAATTTATATCGTTGGAAAGAAGGCAGAAAAGGCTAACAGAAAATATAAATTTTAATATAGTTTGCCCAATTATATTGGGCTTTTTCAGGCTAAAAATTAAAAAAAAAGGAAAAATACTTTATTTTTTTGTATTTTTTGAACCATATTTAATATAAATTGAATATTATGCGGGCTTATTATGATAAAATTTATATTTTCTGTTAGCTCTTTTTGTCCTCTTTCTAAAGATATTAATTACTTGACACTTTGAAACAAAATTAACTTCAGAAAAGTTTAAACTTTGATATTTAATAATTTGAACTTAAAGGGAAAATGGCTCTTTTCCATACAAATTTCATTATTTCATAAAACAAACACGAATCAGTGAATTTTAAAATTTCAAAGTGGAAAATAATCAGGATTGAAAAATCTTTTTGACGTGTTTCGGGATTTCTCAAAGCAAGCACATCGATTTTATTTTGTTAAGCTGTGTTATTTAATTAAACAAAAACTTTAAGTGAGTTAATTGATTATGATTTAAACAGTGAATTTTTAAACATCTCATAAGATCAACCTTCTTACTCATATATGATAGTATTTTTTTCCATTAACTCAGGTGTTTCCACAATTCCAAGAAGAAATTTTATATTTATACAATATTTCATCATTTAATTTTAATAAAATCGGCGACTTAACTCAAACAATGTCTAGATTCAAGTACAAGTCGCGATCACTTGCTCAAATATCAAAAAAAAAATAAGCACATGTTCATTTGCTTCATCTCTGTATAATATACATTTTTTTAAAAAATATAAAGCTTTTGCGTATCACTTTTACCACACAATTTTTTTAATATTAATTTTTTTTTGTATCATTTATCGCATCATTTATTCGCATGATTAAAATTATATTCAAAATTTACTTTTACAAAAAAGCAAAACGTTATCGAGCTACTATGAAAATCGTAACATCTTATCAAATATTTATGTTTTGTGTTGGTCATTAATAAATAATCATATTGTCTTTACGCTAGTTAGTGAGACACATACAAAACAAACGAACGTACGTGAATGTAAACAATAGCAGACCCGCGTAAAACATATTCTACATTTTCGTTCAAATATACCGTTAAAAAATACAACATTCTGTTTTATAAAATTTCAAAAGCATATTTAATAAATTTTTTTTTTACTTTTTGATAAAAACAAAATAGTAATAATACTTTTGAAATTATTATTGATAATACTAATGAATATATTTTATATATTTAATTAAAAGTTGTATTTTTTTTATCGCGCGTGTTTGTTTTATTTACATTTTTAAGTTGTCAAGTCGAACGTCAAATTCTCAAAAACTATAAAAAATACAATAATAACGAAAAATAAACAAATAAATGTATTGCGTGAATTTACATTTTTTTTTAATTTTCATTTTTGAATGTTATTTCGAAAAAAAATTGTTAAAAATATTTTTATGGTTTCCGTCTTTAAAATGTTCGTTAATATTTGTCCGAAGTGTTCATTTAAGTGTTCATGTTTTGATGCGAAAATTCTCTGAAATTATTAAAAATAAAATAAATTTCCTTAATTTTTATAATAATATTAAACTGGATCATTTAATGAAATATTCGAATTTTCTCTTATTGTGATTATTAATTTATGACTTAAAATGCAATCCATTAATTAAATTCAAAAAAAAAATCTCTTACAAAAAATAAATTTCATTACAATTTTACATGAATGAATTATGTTTTACAATAAGTTCCAACTGTGCTACCAAATTTCACAGAAATTTTTGGGTAATAATTTATGTAACCAATTCAATAAATAACATTAAAAAAAAAACATAACAAAAGCAACAAGTGAACGTGTATGATTTAAAAGCAGCATGGTCAATTTTCCCCAAAAAAAAATATTTTGAGGAAACTTTTAAAAAGTAATTTAATAAAAAGTAATTAATGCACAATGAAAAAAAAACCGAGATATGAGATAATAAAATTTGTGTGTGCCACTGTTGATTAATGGTCTTAAATATGAATTTTAAATTAAAATGAGTTATTATAATTATAATATTTTGTGGTCAAAATTTTAATGTCGATCATGTTTTTATTTTTTTTTAAATGTAACTTATATTGAAATTTACATGTGTAATTTAAGACACCTTATAATTTAATTTAATTAAATTAAAATCTTTCCCTCAGGGTATCATGACGATTTTGCAAAGCATTAAATGGAATCAAAAATATTTTAAAATAAAAATTACTTTAATCGAATTAAAAATTAAAAAACTCATGAATTTAAATATTGATATCAAATTTTTTTGACTTATGTTAGGATCACCACAAAATGATATCATTTCAAAAATGAATTTCAAGTTTTAATTTAACTTTCTTACAAAAAATTCAATTTGAACGGTTAATATTTTGGTCATTAAATTAGTGATTTATATCAATGCAATTTTATGCCAATTTACTTCCACTTTTTTCAATATATATTTTTTTTTTATATATATTTTATTATATATTTTAATTTTATAATTCAATCAATTGAAAAGTGATATAATTTTTAAATGTAGGATCACTCGTAAAATTAAGTTTTTATGGTTAAATTGATTAAAAAATGTTTATTACGTTAAAAAATACCTCAATAAAAAGAAGGAGAGGTTAGATAAAAATGACTTAATTGAGAAAATTTAATGTTTTTATTTGAAAATATTTTTGAAGCCTTTTTCAACCCAAAAAGTGGTCCATTTTAAGAATTGTATTTTAAGGGATTAGGCTACATAGCCTAAAAACGGTCAAAAGCTCAAAATGTCTAAATTTTTCAAATTTCTAAATTTTTATTTTTTATTTTTAAAGAGGTGGAATTTGTCAAAATTTTTAACATGGCGGGTTTTTTCAAAAACTGGAACAAATTGAATCGTTATCTATAATCATAAATTGATTTGTATTTTATTGTAACTTAATTTTATTCAATGAAACGATTCCCATCAAAATGCACTTTTCTAAACCGTCCAGTGGTTAGAATTCCTCATTTTTTGTGAGTATTTTTGGGTTCACATTTAAATATGTTAAAAAAATAGCTGAAATTCATAATTTTGGTTTGCATTGAAGCCACAACATTGAAATGAACAATTATTATAATTATTTTTAAACAATTTGAAAATTAACAATCACGTTTTATAAAAAAAATAACATAAAAATAAAACATTTTCATCATAAAGAGCATAATTTTAATTATCTTTTCTAAGTAAATAATTTATTTGTCCCTAGCATTTTTACCATTTTTATAATTTTTATGATTTTTTTACTTACTTCAAACAAAAACAAAACATAATAAAAATAATTAATTGTGCAACATTGAATCATTGACAGCGATAATATGAACTGAATATTGTTTTTCATAAAAATAATAAAAGTAAATAATATTAAATGTAATAATAACAATACAAAATACTAATATTTTTAATACAAAATTGAAGGTAATCCATATTTTTTTTTCTCTTTAATTTAACGATTCATTAAAGGTCTCATAAAAGGTCTTTGATAAATTTTTACATTTTTTATGAGAGATTTTTAAATTTATTTTGATTTTTCTTAGCGTGTTTTGAGTATTAAAAATGTGATTTGTCCCTGTGAAATGCAACAACATCAATCATTACAATGAATGTTCTTTGGCATTAGCATTTTTCTGTATTTTATTTTTTATTTTTTTTTTTCATTGTAATAACAAAGATAGAAAAGAGCCTTGAAATGTTACATTTTATATATTTATTTTGTGTAATATTAAAAACTGTTTTAAAAATAAAAAAAAAAAACAAAGTGTAATAAAATAGTGTGTATATTAGACATCAATGACGATAATGATGATGATGATGAACGACATGCAAAGTTTTTCTATGTTCCAAATACATTTTATTATTATTATTATTTGTATTGTTTTACCACCTACATTATGATTCTTGAAGTAATAATAAATAAAAAATATTTTAATATGTGTTCCGTCATTCTCAAATTAAAAAAAAAATCTTTGCAATTCTTGTGAGGAACATTAATTTTATTATTTTATGAGTATGTGTCTTTAAAATGACTTGAAATCCACGTATAAGTTGTCTATCATTTTCCTATTGCAATGCCTTGTTCAAATTTATCCTACACAGTCCTACGTGTCATAATGAAATATTTAATGTAAAAAAAAATGGTAAGAATAGAATTAAATAACGATGTCGACATGATGTCTAAATGATCTGTTTGAATTATGGATTTTTTATTGTTCTTTATTGAGGTTAGAAAAAAATATATCTATCAGATATTTCAGTTAATTAAAAAAGTGTATATCAGTTAATTGGATTATTCATCAGATTTTATGAGTTAAGTGAGGTGAGAGATTCAGCTTCAATTTTACGAGAAGGTCAAAAAAAAAATAAAAATTCTGAATTCGATTTTGAACATTTTCGCAGTTTTCCGTGATTTTGGAAATTTTTGCAGTTTTTAAAAAATCCTCAGTTTCTGAAATTCCGCATTTTTTTCAAATTGATCAAAAATTTGGTAAAACCACAATTGACTAAGGGTTTTTTGAATTCAAAACGTCAATATTATGATTTCGAATATATTTGTCAAATCGTGTAATTTGGATAAGAAGTCAAATAAAAATTTCCAATCATTGATAAAAAATTGAGAACAAATTTCAACATTTTAAAAAATTATACGTCACCAGACAAGAAATTTCCAAAACTCTCAATTAAAATTCCTATCGAAAGTAAACAACAATAAAAACCTGAAATTACATCATTAACTCCTCAGATCCATTAAAGCAACGTGTTTCGTGTATATCAAAGACATCACCTGCTGAGTCATTTGCCGTCATTTGTTTTACTTTTGTTTATCAAATCACATTTAAAACTTCTCCAAAAATTTTTTGACAAACAAAAAACTTATTGAATGGAATTCCAATTCATTATCAACAACGAAAAACACGCCATTTAAACAGGTTTCTTAATTTGAAATCTGATAAACGTATTGAAACCTAACCACAGTCAATTGACTTGCATATTTTAATCTAAATTCCTTAAAAAAAACACACTTTTGAAAACAAGTTTTTCGCTCTCTTAAAAGGTTTGTTTATATATTTACGATACATTTTACGTTGTAGTATCAATTTTTTTTTCTAAGAAAATATTAATTTGTTTATAATTTTTATTCAAAAAAACAACAACTTTTTTAAAAGTCATCGAATATTATGGTTTTAATTTTTCAAACACACAAAATCGTGTTATATTTTTTAACTCCTAAACTGGAGCAATGTTAATTGAGTTGCGGTTTCAATTTTTGCTGTAAATTTAAAATAAATAATATTTTTTGTGTTGTCTCGTGAAATACTGAAAATAAAATCATTTAATAATATATTGAAATTGAAAATTGATAACGTAGTTGCTTAACCTGCCCATTTAAACCTATTTGTTAGTTCATACGTATACAAACACAATACAAATGAAACATATTTACGTGCAATTTAAATGTAAATTTATTGCCCACTCCCAAAAAATGCCGAAATAATAATAGTTATAATACAAAATAATAATAATATCAACTTGACATACAAAATTAAATTGATTTTAATAAAAAAAAGCACCTTATAATAAAATTAAATGGATATCACTATTTTATGTTTATTTAGATATGATTTTCAATTTGTATTGATTGTTAGCTATTTTGTTATTGATACGTGTTGTGTTAGATATGCACTTAATCTGATTATAAAATGTTATAGTAGTGTTTATGAAATTATAGTTTTTAGAGTAATGTGGAATTGAGTGATTAAATGAAAATTTCAACATGAATTTTGATGATCTTTTTGGTTTTTGCAATTACAGGAGGAATTTGATGAGCTTTGATTTTTTTTTTGGAGAAAAATACCGTGCTTAAATTCCTTCGAATTATAATGTACATAATTTAAGGCTCATAAAATCGATTTTCTCATAAAATTATCCTTTCTTTAAGTTGTATGTAGCCCTACGTTTTCAATTTTTTTAGCAGAAATCATTGATTTACTAGATACAGCCTGAAAAAAGGGGAATTTTTTTCCAATCAATGTACCTTATGAAGGTTTTCATTTTGGCTTAATTCTAATAGTATCCATGATTGTTCCTGAGTAAAAACAATTCTGAGAATTCATTAAGTGGCTTAAATCGTCATCATAGTTTCCTTTAGTTTAGCTTTTATTATCCTCTTTTATTGAAGTCATTTAATCTGCATAAACTTTACTTCCCATTTTTTTATGATCAATATGATCAACAGCTGATTTTTTATTTGTAATTCTGGTTTGCTTAATATAACTCGAATTTTAACAAAAAAAAAACAAAAATACTTTAAATTAGCTTAAAAAAATACAACAAGATGTATCTCAAAAACAGTAAAGCCACTTAAAAATTATACCAAGTCATAACGATGTTATAAGGTAATTAAGATTATTTATTTCCCACAAAATATGCGGAAATTACAACAAGAGAAACTGTAAAAAAGGTACATTAACACACACACACACTTCGCATCAATCAAAATAATTACCTGATTTTTTTTTTAAAGTCAAACAACAGATTTTTTTTTTAAATATTTTGTTAGGATTGCATGCGCGCTAGTTTTTTTTATCATCACTGTTAATAATTATTTTATTCCGGACCAAAAATTAACAAAAAAGTGCATTATTTCAATTCATTCATCGTCGTCATTGATTATTTTTAAGAGGCTTCAAAGGTCTTCACGGTTATCAAATCAAAAAATGTTCATTAGTCCATTTAAGGATCAGTAATTCATAATAATAAGGAAATATCGAAGCACGATGACAACTAAAAAAATTAACACACATTTTTGATAAAAACAAACACAAAAAATGACACGTAATAAAACTCTTCATAATTTTAATATTTGTCCAAATAATTTTGAGAGGTATTTGTCAAATAAGTGTAATAATAATTTGAATTTATGTAAAAAAACACCAAAATGATATTTCCTCTATTAAAATTCCGTTGAAATGATAATTAAAATAATAAACAAACAATCAACAATCATGTTTTATGTCCCATAAAAGTTTGAAATATTTTTATTATTTATTACATTGACAATTAGAGTTTTTTTTTGTTTAATCAGTTAGTTCGTTTAAATTACAGTCAGTTAATTTTATCTTATTATTGTATTTTTTTTTTGTCACTGATTATTTTTTTTGTGTGTTTCAAAGTACTTTTTGTTTCTAATTATATTGAATGAGAATTAAGAAGTAACACTGTGTAAAATATTCTTTAAAATATCTTTATACATTTTTTCATATTTGCAAACAATGGACGTCCTCCAAATTAATATTAAAATAATTTTTGTAATAATAATTTTTATGTGTTTACGTTGATGGTTTGTAATGGTTTCTATTAAAAATGTTCGTAGTATTGGAATTTGTGCAGTGTCTTTGAATGTGCGTGTCAATGAAATAACTTTTATCGTTTTAAAGGTTTATTTTTGATAAGGTTGATTTTTTTTCTAATTTTCGCGTGTTTTAATGATTCAGCAGCTCAAGAGGTTGTATCTCAACCATTGACGTTGAGCACGTTAGGCTCTCGAAAAACCGTTAAAACATCGGTAGAAAAGTTTACAAAATTTTTTAATTTTTTAATGCATTTCGTAAGATAAATGCACTATTACAGACGGTTTGTCCGCCGTTACTCCGTAAGTCTGTAAATCTGTAAGTCCGTTCTATCCATAACTTTGGAATGGTCCATCGGATTTGTGGATAGAGAAGGTCATAAAAATAAAATATAACTCATTAGCTTTAAGATTGGGTTGCAGAGCCTCGAAAGCCTAAAAACCGTTAAAAACGGTTAAAAATTTTAAAACTTGCTTAGTTTTTTTGTTGGATAGCAAGAGCTACTAAAATGAACTGTAATTCACTAGCTTTAAGATTGAGCTCCAGAAAACGGTCAAAAGCCCAAATCCCAAATTTTCCTAAAATGTTTTTCAGAAATTTGAAAGCCATATTGAAAAATTAAAAAAAATTTCCCAATTTTGAAAAGTTTTAATGTAAACTTTAATTCCTTTCATGAGACGAGTTCCATCGAAATGCACTTTTCTAAACCACTGAGCGGTTAGAATTTCTCATTTTTTGCAAATAATTTTGAAAAATTTCAATTTTTGTCAATTTTACAAAAATTAATTTAAAATAATTCAAACTTTGAAATCAAGTTCCCCTTTAGGCAACAACCCCACTCCTGATTTTAATGAAACATTCTCTTAACAATATTAAACGTCGTATAAAAGATAACGTTAGTAAAAATGATGATTCATTCATTGGTCTCGTTTATTGTGAAAAAAAAACTAGAATTATTGTTCGATGACTGGGAAAATCGTGCATCGTGACTTGTTGTAATAAGAATACAAAAGTGCACTTTAAAATGTTTTGAAAATTATTAGTTGATTTGTTTATACTTGTAACCATTCATTATTTCAGTAGTTATTCATTGCACATTTTAACAAAGGTAAAACATCATAATATTATTGTTTTGCATGAAAATCAGAAATATAAACAGGATTCTTATGATTAGCAATGTGACTTAGAACGTCATGTCAGTTTATCACAGTTAGAAAAACGTGAGGTGTTTTATATTGAAAATAAAGAACATTAAGGTGAAGGTGTCTTAGAATGAATTTGAAATCAAAAGTGCAAAAAATTGTGATAATTTTAATTAAATTTATTATTTACTAGTAAAAAAATAATCAATTCAATATATTTTTTTTTGAATATTTTACAGTTTTTACCATCAAAGTTACTCAACATTCATGTCTTTATTTGGCGAAACAGCGAACAAACCACAAGAATTAACAATGTGACAATAATTGATTCAATTGTGAACCGAAGCCGATTAAAATACAAAAAAGTAAAACTTTTAATAAAGAAATCAATGACCGATCGATGACTTTCTCATACATGTGTGATTGGAAATGTGTGTATTTTTTTTTAAATAAATAAAATAAAATAAAAGTGAAATAAAATAAAATAAAATAAATGCAATAAAATGTAACAAAAAAGTGGTTTCAGTGAGAAAACATGCGAATTTATATGAATTGTGATAGGATTTGAATTTTTTTTACTAATTTTATGGTGAAATTACGATGTCTTCAGTGCAATTACCTTTATTGATAGCTATTGACAGACAACAATTAATAACAAAGAAAATCAAAAGAAAAAGAAGGTGAAACCGCGATTTTTGCGAGTTTTTCCGGTTTCTCAAGTTTTATTATAAAATTTTAATAGAAAAAAAACAAAAAAAATATTTCATTACAAAAAAAAAATATTAAATTCCAATGTGAAAGGAATCAAATACAACACAAAAAAAAACTAAAGCATTTCAATATGGGCAATTATTTAATCATAATACTTTGCTTATTATTGACCAGCAATATCTACGTACAGATAATAAGTGGTGCGAATATCAATATTATTAATAATAATAAAAATACAACAAATTCCACTAAAAATACTTCAAATGATGACGATGATTCAACATCAAAATCCACAACTATCACGTTGCTGGGTGCAGTGAACTCAACAAAGTCAACCAGAAATCGTCATAACAACAATGGATCAAATACGCAAAATATTCACAGTAATAATAAAGGTAAGTTACAAATTGTAATTGAACTCAACACTTGACATTGCATAATAATTTAATTTCCGATATAATTCAACGAGAAAAAAAACTGATCAAATTAACTTGTTATTTAATTTAATTTGAAATCAGTTCGATTCAATATTTTATACATTATTCATATACATTTTTTTTATTTTATGATTGAATTGTGATTTTTTTTAAGTGTAATAACAAACACTCCCTTATTCTTACTGGTAATAATAATCATAATAATACATTGTCGGAAGTAGTTGTATTACTGTTTTTATTACGTATAACAATGAGTAAGGTTCGTCTTTTGTGCGCTCATTGAACTCTTTTATTCTGATTTATTGATAGTTCACTTGAGACAAAGGTAGTTTTTTTAACTTAAAGGGTAAGGACGAGTTAATTGTGTGATTTCCTCTTCATGGTATCTTGTAATCTGTGAATTTGTGTTATAAATGTCATTAATTGAAATTGATGAGCGAGGTTTTGAAACATGTGGGCTTTTACTTGTATAAAATATGGATTGAGTTGATAAAAGTGAAATAATTAAAGAAAAAGAAATACTAACAACTGGATGGTTAATAAAAGTGCATTGCAGTTAAAAGGATTAAATTTGTGTTGACCATGTTAGTTTAGGCTCTAGGAGGGCGCCATCACGGTTTAGAAGAGTCTCGTTTTGTCACCACGACATGAACCGAACAAGTGTCAAGGCTTTGAAGTTTGATTCCACAGCCATATTTCAGATCTGATTTTTTTCACATCCAGATTTATAGGCTTTCTTTTCTATGGCCACTCAGGGTATTAAGGAACTCATCATATGCATACGTGTCATCATCAGCTGAGAGCTATTTAATCGCTTTCAAGGCGGCCTTTCTCGAATTTTCCAGAATGCCCATATGACTAATCTAGATATTGATGTTCGTTTTCCACCTGCCTATACAAGTCTTGAAACAACTCTTCGCCTTTATAAGCCATCTCAGTTACGCCAACACAGGTTCAATTCAAATTTCCTCTCTGTAATTGAAATTGAAAGTCACGAATAAATAACCTGCAAAAAATATAAGTGTAACAATAAATCTTAACACAAAATTACTACTCAATACCTGATCAATCAACTTAATTACGTAATAACTTAAATTATAAAATAAAAAAAATGGTCAACATTATTGACCGATTCACTTAACAAGCATAACTAAATGGATTGTTTACCTTTTTTATTAATACTACAATTATTTGAGCTGATTTGTTTTTTTTCTGTTCATCTCGACTTATTCTCCCATCAAATCAAGTGGAACAAAATAATTAACAACAATCTCTTAATAAAATTAGTGGAAGGTTAATCACCTGTACGACGATTTTCGTTTAAGGCAATAGAAAAACAACAAAGAGAGGCATTGTAAAGTAAAATTATTCTCAGGATTACAAAATAAAATTCTATCACAGATAAAATCAAGTGGAATTTATGTAACATTTCAATACAATCATAAATTGATTGGTACATTGATCTCAATTTTAGCCCCAAAACTTGATTAGAATGTAGCCGTAAGCATTTAAAATATTATTTTATGTAATTTAAATGTTCACAAATGAATAATGAACTTACAGAATTTGATAATTTATTTGTTATTACATGTGTATTGAAATATTTTTCTAATCATAAAATCGATTTAGGCGAAAATGAATTGAAACGAGTTCAAATCTTAATTAAAATTCAAATGGAGACGCCAGGTTTTTTTCATTTAATTTAATTTTACACTGTAAAAACTCATAAAATTTCAAATTTCAAAAGAAAAATTAGCAGAAAACAAATAATAAATGTCATTTGAACAAGTAAAAACAGGTTCTTGCCAGTTAAAATACCGCTTGTAAAAATATTAAATATGTGATCACTTTATGAAAATTTGTCTCTTTTATTATGTTTTGTTAGACTTTATTTATTTAATTTTGCACAGATACACATTGAAATAGTAATAAATAGGAGTAATAATAACAAAATTAAAATATATTTGCATTATATAAATTTATCTCGCTTCAGGCGTTTTGTTGCCATTAAATATTAGTTTTTTTCTTCATATTTTTGTATGTGTCTCATTTGTGCAAAGGTCTCTCATAAATAACTGTAAAGTGATTAAAATATGCTTGAGAGACCTTGGACCACTGAATATTTGTGTTTTATTGGATTACTTTTTTTATTTCTTTATTATAAATTATGATTATTAACAGAACTTGAATAAGCAAATAAATAAACACATGAAACAATTTTGGCAAATGCAATTAAATTTCGATGGAATTTTTGTGCGTGCAATTAATGATTTTGGAAGGTTCATTTTTTGTCGGAATATCAAACAACATTACTAAGATATTTTTTGCTTGTATACGGAAGGAGATATTTGAGGTGCATTGGCATGAAAAATTGACTCACGCAAATCGATTTGATACTCGCATGTAAGTAATTTGAAGCATGAGTCAGGTACTTTGAGTTGAGTTCCAAAGTACAGAAACAATATCTGAAAAAATTCATTTGAAAAAGTCTCTGTCATGGTCTTTTAACCCTTTTCATCACACAAATTGATGAAACACCCATAAAACATAACCTTCGCCAAGGTTCAATTTCGGTTTGAGATTAGTCAATTTTTAATTATCTTTGATCACCATTAATGTGAACTTGAATTCATTAGTCCAACTTAAAATTAAAGATTAAATCCAAAATTAAAAATACAGTTATTCAATTTTAATTTCAAGTTGCAATGTCAAGTTCATTTTAAAAAAGAAAAAAAACTGATTTCAATCAATTTTATCTCACTCATTTATTTATATTTTAATTACGAAAATTACATCTCATCAAAATATAGGAATGCCTCTAATCACCTTTTTCCTTAATGATGATAATCAAAATTAAAAATCGAAAACATGCAAACGGTTTAACACTAAAATGATTATTATTAATATTTTTTTTTTTCATTTTAATCAGTAAATTAATCAGCAATTTACAAAGTTTGTTTTTTTTTTTAATTAAAACTTCTTCTATTTTGATACAATTTTTTTGATTGATAAATATCTTGATGCAGGTTCATAACAATGAATGTTAATTTTGAGATGCAGTAAATAATTGTTATTTTAACACTCTCATGACCTTATCCTATTTTTTGCCTTGTAAAAATATGGGTATCATTTAAGCTTGTTGTTTTTTGTTGTTGCTATTTTATGCACCCGTGTATAAATTAAGCATAAAAAATCAAATTCAAAAAATAAAATAAAATTATATGATGACCAAGAGCCGAAGATAATTATAAGTTGTTAAATTTGTTTAAATATGTTTTTTTTTAATATAAATGTTTAATTTAAATTGTGTTGTTTCTTTTCTCAAAATTTTTAATATGAACCTGTGTGGAGCTTTCTTATAAATATTGATGAATTTGATATGTTTCATTGAAAAAAATAATCAACTTTGCATTATGAGTGTTAATTGGATAAGTTTGGCATTTGACTTTGAATTTGAAAATGAATTTATGGTGAAATATACGTGCGGGAATCTAAATTAAATGATTATTTTTTTCTTTTAAATTAATAACAGATTAATGAAGTGCACTTGTGTCAGATTTGATGTGGTTTGATGAAAATTGACCCTTTGACACACTGAGGGTGTATAGAAAATGTGAGTATTGTTATACGCATTCTTTCGAGAAAAGACGAACAGTTTGATTAATAAACGGCCTCAAACCTTGGCCACCCTATTATTTTTGATAAAACTAATACCACTTAAAAATCACTCAGATCAATGAAAAATACAGGGTGATTTTTATTCTTTCTGGTGATCTTTTTCGTGCTTTGAAGCACCCGTGCCTGCTCTTCTTTGATTTTTTTACACTTTTATATTCTTTTTGACGCCTGTTTGATCTTTCTTGCACTCTTTGTTACCCTATTTTGCTGTTCATTGCTTTGCTTTGCAATTTTTAGCATTTGCAAAATTGTCAGGAAAAATTTTGGGCTCATTAACGCTGATTTTTCTGCTCTAAATCGATAGAAATCAATTTTTGAATTACATAAAGTTGATATAACCCTCTGTGTGTTGAATATAAGTCAGTTTAACCCTTCGTCGCCTTTTTCAGGCATTGTAATTCCAAATTTCTAATTAATTGCATATTTTCAAGGCTCACTTAAATGTGAAATGTAAAACCTCTTGCAGTATAAGAGCCCTATAAAAATCTGAAAAAGGTCGTTTTGACTCACATTCAGTGTATTTTCAGACATCTTTCCTTTGCTCTGATGACCATGAAAAAATTAACCGATAAAAATTTACAGTTAATATTTTTTTTAAAAGAAAAATGTGACCTTGCAATTCACAATTCAACCATTAAAACGCACCTTCTTCCAATTCTTTATTTTTATTAATTTTGATTATCAATCTTAAATCATATCATCGCGAACATTGAATTCAAATTTATGTCCATATTTTGGGAGATTAATGCGAGAGAAGATCTTATCATCGATCTTTTTGTTCAGCAAAATAAGAGAAAATATGAGAAAACGATTTGTGTCAATGCACTCGACATTAATTTAATTACAAAAATTTATACAAAAATGGATATTATCTCATTTAAACATTAAATTTTGTATCATGAATCAATGAAATTTATTTAAGTCGATAAAAAATGAATAAATCAAAAAAAAATACAGTTAATTTATATGCTAATAGTTGTAATAATAGCAATAAAAATAATGAAACACTGTGTAAACAAGGTATATTTCGATTTTTTTTTATTAATGATATTTAAAAATATGGATTGAAAACAGATGTTATTTTACCATATCGGTCACACAATACACTTGATGACCTTTAATTACGTATTTGTTGCATTTATAAAGGTAATTCATTGCTCGATGTCTGTACGTGGCTGTGTGTGTGTACGTATGGTATGTCGTGTGTTGTCTGCCTTGATTGATAAATTTCACTTTTAAATAATCGTAAAATTACTGACCTGCCAAATATTTAAATACCGTAACCAAAGTCCCTTTTTGATGCACTTTATCATCATCGTCATAATCATCATCATACATCACTTAAATACATGTTTCAAATAAAGTGCACGCAATTGTCTTGTCTATTTCTAGTACGTATTGTTGTTGATTGAGGTCAAAAGATAACAGTTTTGCAAGTACACAGTTGGGTTGTTGGTATTTATTATTAAATTGAATTAAAATTTATAAAAATGTGTGACTCTGACCAAATGCAGAGTCTTACCTGGGTTGTATTATTATATGGAATAATTATTATTTTGTGTATTGTGTAACTAATATTATTATTATTATTTTTTTTTTGTCTTTGAATTAAAATTTAATGTTAGACAATAGATGATTAGGTTGGACAGTTACAGTACTTAAATTAGTTGTTACTTATCTTTAAACGTAAAATATTTTTTGGCACTCTAATGCTCAATAAAATTTAGTTAAAATTAATGTTATTGAAATACTTAAAAATGATGTCTCCGTTCAATTTCAATAGGTTTTTTTTTAATTTAAATTTAATCTTTTTTTTTTCAAAGAGACACGTTTACGATATGCCAAACATAGATAACTTCAAATCCATTTACAAGTACAATAGACGATAATTATCTTTTTTTTTAATGCTAAAACAAAATACTTTAAGGTATCGCGATATGTTTTGTAGTTCTGCAAAATTGTCTTATAATAATAAAATTTTGTGATTGAATCAATGAAGCAATAAGTCTCGCGTTGCTAATCGTTTTTATTTTGTTGTTTTTTTTTAGGTAATAACGTTTTGTATATTTTTTTTTAAATTTGAATGAGAATATTTTTGTTTGATTCAAATCTGTTTTTGTATTGTACTGGAAGTCAATTAATTACATCAGCTGATAAAATTCATTGCTTAGTTTTTGTTTTAGTAAAAAATATTTGCTATTGTGAGTGATTTGATCTTGTGACTGTAAAAAACTACCGCTGACTAAACACGCGTAAAAAGAATAAAATTTAAGTTTTTTGAAGGAATCATGTAAAATAATGTCTTCTTGAAGGTCACCAAATGGAAACGCCTGGTTCTTTACTTTCAGGTTTCCATGATCATTCACTAAAATTTTGTTTACAAGTCGCCAGCAATTGGAAATGTAACGGAAGTTTTTTGAAGAACAAATTATAAATTTTTACACATAATTTAACGATTTTTGAGTAAAAAATTCATAATTCGTAATCGCGACGAGAATAGCGTATCAGTAATCTATCAAAGTACAAATCGTACGTTTTGAACAATTTCCATATAAATTATAAAACTTCTTGTATGTTAATCGAATTTTTTTATCACTAATAAGATTTTCAATTAGCAAAATCAGTCATAACAATGTAAATTTTCTTGTTTACGCTTGTTCATTATAATTATTAGTTCCTATCTCCATAGTCGATATTAGTCAAGTTTTTTTTCTCAGATATTTAACTTATATCAGTTTTACTGTAAACAATAAATTATTGACATAACAACTTTAAGCATAAAAAATATTCTAGTTCATGCTTTATTTTTTTCACGATAGAATCTACATTCAAGAATCGCATGAAATTTATCAGAAGCCCTATCTAACGATATAATAAATAATATTAAAATTGCAGTTTATTTCATATATTTTTTTACACTATTTATTAAAATAATAATAATAAAAGAGACACTCATATTTAAAAAACTAAACAACAACAAAAAAATAGTGAACGGTGTTTAAATATAACACATATTTATATGCAAAATCTAATAAATTATATGTACATTTAATGCTTTACCTCATAAACTAACGTTAAACTGTGTTATATATTTTAATAATTTTCCCATAACTTGATTTAATGTTATTTTATTTCAACTTATACTGTATCAATTTTCAATCGATTGTAAATTAATAAAAATTGGGAAAGTGTAGGCATTAAATGAAACATGAGAGTGCATTTTGATCAAAATAATCAGAAATTTGATTTTCGTTTTTTTTTAAGATTTGATTATTTCAAAGTTTTTTTACTCTCTCATCCTCTGTTTTCGGCTCTTTTTCTCTCTATCTATCTGTTTTTTGCTCTATTTCTCTGTTGATTTTCCCCCCTTTGTCTCTCTCTCTCAGTAAATTTCACTCTTTTTAACTGTTTCTTTCGTACCCTTTGAGTCTTTGAGTCCAAGTGAAATTTTCTGTTTCCCTCTCCATTTCTCTTTGAAAATTCAAAATTTAAAAAAAAACTGTATTCTTAACACAAGGGCTCTTGTCTCAACTCGTTTCTATGCTTCATTTACCATTCCAATAAACCGACAGACAGGAACTTCAAAAGCGCATTTTTTGCATTGAAAAACACACAAAACCCACACTGAAATCCAGTTTACTCATAGAAAAAAATAAGTGTAAAATGTAAATTTGTAATGTGATGCGATTAAAATATAAAATGTGATTAATGGATTTATTTAAATATTGTAAATCCTTTTTGTTTTCGTTGTTCATACTTATTAGAAAGTCATCTATTAAAATTATTAATATAACGTAATCCCTCTCTCTTTCTATCTCTGTCATAGACACTCAATCAATAATATCCATACAAATCGTTGATGTAACAAATTATCGATAAAAATTCATATTGAAAAAAAAATTTAAAATAAATCACATAAGTCTTGTATTTAATTGAATAAAATTTTAATTTTATTTTTTTTAAAGTGGATGACTGTTAAAATCTAGTGCAATAAATTAACATCATGTAACATTTTGCTTGTTAGATATTGAAAAAATACAAGAAGTTATAATTAGAAAGATACTGATTTAATTATCAATACAAATAAATATCCGTTTTTATTTACTATTACGACCGATAATTATCTAGTTTTGTAGTATTATTAATGATGGTGTTGCAGGTCGGTTTTTTAAAGAAATAAGAGAGTAACAGGTGGTATGAGAGACCTTTCTATATTTATTTTTTTAATTTTAATGTAAGACTTCCTTATGATTTACCGCAACGCCCTTCATTATGCAAAATAGAGTTATGTCTGTTGATTACGCTGATGATGATGCTTTGGGGCACATTTCTTGTAAATGTAAATAAGTTTTATGTAAATATGCAATTTTACAGGAAAAATTAAAATGATATGGATCTTCCTCATTTAATTTATGCAATGAGTTTTGTATGATGTTGTTTTATTTCTTTCAAGATTAAAGGAAATGGAAAAAATGTACCCATACCTGAAAAAAGTGCTTATTTACTACGGTAACAGGTCCTGCAATCATTGGTTAGTTTTGGCCTGATCATGAACTGCATTCCAGAGTTGTATGATCTGCTCCTTTAGCATTCGATTTATCGCCTTTAAGATCAACCCTTAAGACGGCTACCGTCTTGGTGGCTTCTGAATAGAGACGCTGGAGTACGGTATTTGTCTATTCAAGGTAAGTGGTCTGCACTCTCAAACAAAAACCAGTGGGACAGGCCAGTGGGAACCTAGTGGGAACCTAGTGGGGCCAGTGGGATTTTCCCACTGGGACACCAGTGGGACTTCAGTGGGAGACCAGTGGGACACCAGTGGGACTTCAGTGGGGCCAGTGGGACCAGTGGGAAACCAGTGGGAGACCAGTGGGGCCAGTGGGACCAGTGGGAAAAACTTGACCAGTGGGAAACCAGTGGGACACCAGTGGGACTCCAATGGGACCAGTGGGGCCAGTGGGACACCAGTGGGAAACCAGTGGGGCCAGTGGGAGGCCAGTGGGATCATCAAAAGCTGCAAAAAATTAATTAATTCAATTTTTGGAGCTTTTTAACGGTCCCACTGGTCTCCCACTGGTTTCATACTGGTCCCACTGGTCTCCCACTGGTTTCCCACTGGTCCCACTGCTCTCCCACTGGTTTCCCACTGGTCCCACTGGCCCCACTGGTATCCCACTGGCCCCACTGGTCCCACTGGTTTCCCACTGGTTTTTGTTTGAGAGTGTGCCCATGAGCTCTATTGATGAACACGATGCAAGCTTGGATAGACGCCCTGTTTATCTGAATCTGATTTTCCTCAATGAAGAAGTTCATTCGTTTTCAGACTCCAAGTCCTGTCTGTTTATTCTATCGCTTGAAAAAAATGTAAACCAGACACAGAATCGTCAATTTCTGATAAGGCATATGTGCATAAAAGCCTTCCAGCTCAAGCTGATAAATTGAAGAGAATTTAAACCCTCGAAATTGCAGCATATTGATAGTGAAAAGCTGATTTTAATTTATTTCAATAAAAAAAAAATTATAATTGACTGAAATCAATTTATGTTAATTAACCATTGATAGGACAATAAATTAAAATACCGCGTATCAGCTAATTAATTACAATCACATAATGACGTGCTGTCATAAACTATAAAAATTATCAATAAATGCAAATTATTATTTCTCTTAAGGCAGTGTCTCCATTTTTCTTATTCAATTTATTATCATTAAATCATTCCTTGTGTTAATATACAAAAAAAAATAAAATTCAAATTAATTACAATGAATTTTTATCGTCTCCTAAAAATTATACAATGCATTAATGTGAGAAACAACAAAAAAAATCTTGCAGTTGACACATCTATTCATATCAGAATTCGTGATCAATTCTCACATGCATTTTCAAATTACATTGTGAATAAATTTTTACTTTTATAACTTATTACACACGTACTCTTTAAATTTGCGCTGGTTGTTGCTTCAAATAAAAAAAAATACTTGGATTGTGTGATGCATGAATAACAAAACGACATTTTTTATTTTTTGAACAATTGGCAACATCATATCTATATACATTTTTTTTTGTATTTTTGCTCAAAAAAAAATTAAAATTGAATAAAAATAACAACAATATACTTGTCCCATATAACAAAATAATACTATAATATTCAGCTGTTTTGAAAACAATGCGTAGGAAGACCATAATTTAACATAAAATAATATATTATAATATACAAAATATTCAATTGCATGCATCAAATAAGCATTATTATCTTTTGCTGTGAACTGAAACCCTGTGTATGTTTGTGTGTGTATTTGTTTCTATATTAGAAAAAAAAACAAATTATGTGTAATCTTTACAATAGTAATGCTAAAATAAAATAAAATAATATTGGCGTATCATTTCCTGAATAAATAATACGTGTACGGCGTACGTGTGTGTGTAACAATTTCAATTAAATTTGCAAAATATTTGTTGTTTATTTAAATTAAAATTAAAATTCAATTACTTTTTTGAAGCTGAGTGCTAATTTAAATTTCATGCTAATTTTAAAATAATTATTGAATGAAATGAAAGCTTAAAAATATGAGTGTGTTTCACTTCAAATTGAAAGACTTCTTTTTTTTAAGGATCATAAGAGACGAACCCAAATAGAATTTTTTTAACTGCATTTTAACCCATTAAAAGCCAGTAGTCAGGAACTAAGGTTCCAGGCAAACCGATTACGTAAAAATTTCTTATTAATATCGGTGTATTTGCAAATCAGCATCATTCAGTGTTAGATTTTCATACTATATAAGAGAAAACGATGGAACCTCAGGCAAAAAAAATTTAAGATTATAAACGGTGGTGGCCTAACACGGGAAGAGGCCGAAACAGAAATGGAAAACTTGTTGGGCGGAGTGGATGTCGAGAACATCAATATATCTGAAGATGTGGATGAACAGGCTTCTACTTCTGGTGTCAGTAATACTTGATTTCAATAAGGATGGATCATAACTTAATAACTGGTGGATTTTACAATTAATTAATTGAAAGTCCGGAGAAATCATAATTTTGAATATTTACTTGAAATCCAGTTTCAAAGCCAATTATTCCTATAGTTGAGGGCTGCATATCTCGTAAATGACGATCAAGATTTTTTTTTTAAGCATAAAAAGACAACCTACTCGGATACTCATTGTAAATATTAAGAGTATTTTTTTTTTAGAACTTTTACTTATGACGATTTAAAGTAAACTACCAATATCATGTAATAATGATAAACAAGCCCAATATTTATTGCATTGAGCAAAACCTAGAAGAAAAAGTTTTGTCAAATTAAAACTAAAATCTTTTGTTTTGTAAAACAAAAATAATTTTAATTTGCCTTAAAATGTTCACAATGCGGGCAGTGGAATTGAGTTTCTTCTTCTTCCACATAGAATTCTGTGTCACATTTGCAAATATATTCACTCATTGTAAAAAAAATTGGATAAATAATAATGATTTTATCAAATCCGTCTTTAAGGTTTGAGTTCTAAATTAGAAATAAAATCTGTTTAAAAATAATTACGAAAAAATCAATATTACAATAAACAACATTTTGAATGAAAAAAAACTAATGGCTATTAATTCAAGTTTTCAAGTTCGATTTCCGAGATGACATAAGGACACCCTTTGAATCATATCACATTGTCAGCTCACCAGGAAAGTTTTTCTCTAGTAATGCCCATTATTCATCTAAAACTTTGAACTAGAAAAATTTTCACGTCTATTGATGTTTCACGATCATTATATTTTTGATATTGACATCTAATGGGTTAAATACCAAACTTCACTCCTTTAAAAAAAAATTTTTTTAAAAAAAACCATTTTTTCATACTTTTTTTTGTAAATCTGTATTAAGTTGATTGCATTCATGTGATCAGAATTTATCATCACACTTACGCCTCTAACCAAATTATTTCAATTTGAATACAATTCAGAGATTAAAAAAATATGTTCGTAATAATATCATTATCATTAAGTTAATTCAAGAATCATGAAACTTCCATCTTTAAAAATAACAATAATTCTCATAATAATAATAATATTTTTTTCTTAATATTTATTCTTAAATTAATATAAATTGCATTTTTTTTTGATGTTGTTAAAAAGAACTTGAGGTGTTCAAGAATCGTGTTGAAATGTAATTATTTATATGATTTAGTGTTTTGATCATTTTTTTTTTTAATTTACGCTAAAAGGCGTTTGCTTACCCTCAGTATGGGGATTAAATTGATTTATTACAAAAATATTTTCTTTATTCTTTATTTTACCGAGAGCAATTGAACTTAGTTCAAGAATTTCTGTTAGAATGCATTTAATGTTAAAAAAGGACATTAACCTTATTTTTTTTTCTTTTGTTATTAGAATCGCCCCAGGTGTCATCACACACGTAATTTTTATATTTTTTTTTCTTCTCAAATGTGATGATAAGTGCATATTGCGTTGTTTCATTAAAAAAATATTATGCAAAAAAAAATAACATATAAAAATATTAAACAATCATCATGTTTGGATGCAATACAATTTTGAAGTAATAATTTGCATATGGTATACAAATATTATATTTTATTGATTGCATAATTCGTTACAAAGAAACATAATTTTTATAATATATGCATTGCATATGCGTTGTGTGATTTAAATGCATACATGGATGAAGTTTTAAAATAAAATGCAATAAGACACAAATAAATTTAAAATAAAATAAAATGAATGATGAATCAAATGTTAATTTTTTTACTGTATTTGACTTTTTGATGTTGAAATGAGGCGATTTTTTGTAAATTAAATTCAATTGATTTGATGCAGATTATGGATTGTGATTTTTAACATGAGCTGAAAATTTTATGCATATTTGGTCGCATGTGCCAAAAGGTCCAAAAAGGTATAGTCTCAAGTTTCATCGTTCAAAAATCATGGGCAGCAATGCAGTTTGAAAATTGAGTCCCAGAGCATAAAAATGGTCACAAATCCGTTTAACCTATAATCTGAAAATTTATGGGCCACCAAAATCATCAACTCCAAGGTCGAAGATAAATGTCAACCTGTCTCTGGGTCATATGCATAAAAGACCTCTGAGCCCATCATATCATTCTATTTCATTTCGTACCCACATCAATTAGTATACCAAATTCTACTCCTAATGTCCCTTCTTACTGAACAGATCTCATTTCAATTCAACTAACTAATAAACCACATGAATGCTCACTGCATAAAATAAAAACCTGAAGGTGATCAATAATTATTTTAATCTCAATTTTTTTTAATTAAATTCAAAGCCCTTAACTGAATCACAGTAATTCTCTCATAACATTGATTCAATAACTACAATAATTTACTGCCTGTCAATCAAAATTGCCTACTTTAGCATAATATTTTCTTTAATTCACAATAATTCATATACAAAATATAGGCAAACTACACCTACTCACGCTTCAAATGTAAAATTTAATAAAAAAAAAAGTGTACACAACAAAATCCTATGAAATGAAAATCATTCACGTCCAATTCCTATTTTAAGTAAAAATTTTTATATTTGAAGTAACAGGTTGCATGTAAAAAGTAAATAGTACATCACTAGTTCTGTGTTGTAACGAATATAAAAAAACCTTGTAAAAATAGAGTTTTAACAACGTTTTTAAAGTAACAATAATAGTAATAAAAGTAACAACTACAACTGAAAATCTCAAAATTTTTAAATTTCTGATTTTATTTTATTTTTTTTAACATTAGAAGGAAAAAAAATCTTAAATAAAATTTCAATATAAATATAGCTGGTCACGAATTGATGTTTTAAAATTGAAAATCATTATTTTTTTTACATATTATTCTACATTACACTAACATGTTGTTTTCTATTAGACCAGTAAGCTACTGACTGCATCATGAATGTATGTTGTGAGTGTTATTTTGTTGCAATATATTTATTCTACAAATGTTAAAACAATACTCTTTTCAATTGAACTGTTTTAATACTTTTATACTGTTCAAATGAAATATATTTATTTATTATTATTTTTTTCACTCTCAATTATATTTATTTTTATATGTTATTTTAAATTTATTTGTATCTGAAAAAAAAGATACATTGTGTATGTATTTCAACAGTTTAAGACAATTTACAATAAATGCATTTAATGTTAAGTATGTAAAATATCAAGTAAAATGTATTTCTTTTACTTTGGTTAATGGATGTGAGTCGTAGTAGCAGTTGCAGTTACAGTTGCTGAATTGAATTTGTTCTCACGGATGTGTAATTTTTTATATTTTTGTAATTGAATTTAAGTGATGTATTAGATAGCCCACTTGTAAGTTAGAAGGATTTTGTTAGTTAGGAAATTGAGATAAGACTTTCCCTGGTCTTAGTCTGGACAAGAATTGAATTCCAGAGTTCCTATTCAGCGCTTTTTCCTTACAGTTTCTATCTTCAAATCCTTCTGCCCTCAAATCTGCTTCGACGCCATCGACCCATCTTGCTATGGATTTTTCTGAAAAGTGTCGCTGGAGCACGACCGTTGCCCATTTGATTGCAATGGCCTACATGATAATGTTTCACATTCCATCTCATAGGTGCCTAGTCCTAGAAACCCCAAGAACTGTGTCAACCTAAGTTTATCTTTTCAAGAGATGGCTCTAATAAAACATTAAAAATAAAAATTAAATTTATTATTGACCTCATCATATTACCATTTTGCCTTTCTATTACAAAATAAATCATTTTAACATGATTTACACAACTAACGAACAGATCTCACGGTTACTTCCCTTAAGTATAATCACTGAAAAATTCACAATAACGATTATCTTTGAACCATGATTATAGTAAATAGCTCTATTAAAATCAAATTTTAACTTTGAACACAAAAATATTACAAAAAAAAAACGATACTTGACCAAATAGATCACATCAATTTAAACACCCTGTGGGTTTTTCTAATGTCACTTTGCGATCCATCGATCTTTCATGAAAATGATTGATTGTGTGATGAAATTTAATGGTGATGAACAAATACAATCAAGGTGACTTTCAATCTGTGAAACATAAAATTACAAGAAAAAAAAATGTAATTGCTTAAATTCCATCGCATTTTAAACATCGTGATTGATTGATTATTTCCGAATTTAGTAATTTTTTTAAAATTAAATTCAAAAATTAAGTTAATTTTTTTCTTCATATGAATGTGCTGTGTTAATTTTTTTTAATTTAATGTTAATGTTAATTATTTTCACTTTCAAATAGTTCAAAATTAGTTAAAATGTAAGCAAAAAAGGTGATCATTAGTGATGGTTTTTATGTAAAAATTTTTATGTACTTAATCATATGTCAAATTGCAATAGTTCTCACGATTAAAGTATTTGTGTTTTGAAAAATTAAGTTAATCGTCACTTCTGATCAAAATCAAATTGAATTCTCACGCCATCGAACATTTTTTACATGTAAAATCCAATGGTGTAAAATAGAATAAAAATTTGATTAAATCTTGAAATTTTTTTATTGATTTTATGTTGACATCATGTATATCATTATGATGACATTGCTTCTGATTTTTTTTGAACACATTTTAAAGTGTGATTGACTTAGAAGTAACTAATTTGAAATTATCTTACGTTTTTTACTTAAAATATTTCCGCAATAATCATTTTTATCCGTAGATTTCATAATCTGCAAAAACCAAAATAGCCAAAAAATCAAAAAATTCTTTGCTAAATCTAATAAATGTCAACAAAACCTAAAAAATCTGCAAAATCCTAAAAAAATGTACAGCAAAAAAGTCTGCAACACCATAAAGTTTAGTTAAATGCAACTTATTAAAGAAATTCAAACGCAATGCCGGGCAAAATATCACGTCCTCTTGTGATTCTCGATTAACACACAATTTTAACCTATAATTTAGGTTGAGACGAATTGACTTAAGCCCATTTTTCAAGCTTTAAAAATAATAAGGTCAAATTTATTTACGCGATTGATCTTCCTCAAGGTCAAATTATTACAAAACCTAAATTCATTGAATTGAAATTGATGTAAATTTGTAATTTCAATATTAATATTTTTCATTACAAACACAATTACAACACATTAATTATCTTCTTCCTTTCTTATAGAGGCACTGCCTTACAGACAAAAACAATAACAATAATTATTATTCTCTCAAAGATAAACGTAATCGCATAAAATAAATAAATTACATATCATTAATTTTACAAGATTCACGAATTCATTTTTGATAACGACAAAAAAAATATTGCACGAGTACACGTGTTTCAGATCGTCTATGAAATTATTTAATATTTTTATAAATAAAACTGACAATTTCAAATAAAACACACGGAAACTAAGTAAAATTTTGTAAGAAAAATTAATTATTAATTAGATTGCTCCACTTTCTCAGATCTTTAAATGATTTAACATTTTAAAGTGAATCAAAAATTCAATTCCGATGTAATTAAATTATTAATTCTTCTAGACAAAGGAAAATTTTTGCATTTCATCTCATTTTTTTTTAATAATAATAATAATATCAAATTATAACACAATAAAATGTTTTTCCATTAAAATCTGTGTCGCAATTATTAAGAAAGAAGAAGAAAAAAATCGTAACACATTTTTTTATATGATGCGGGTTAATAGTGATCATCAAACGGTTTAAAAATATATTGTCTGGGAGGTGTAAATGATGTAATAATAAAAAATAATAATAATAAGTACTTAAGAGAAAAAAAACGTCAAAGACAACAATTCAACATTTTACATTGTATTAAAAAAAAAAATATTATTAATCTTCGAATAAAGTTTTGAAAAAGTGAAATAATAATGATGATAATTAAAGTTGTAATAAAAGCATAATAAGCGATATATTTCATGAATAGGCGGACGAACGCCATAAAAAGAGTTTATCTAGGTTTTTTTTTTGCAAAACATGAATTGTTTAAATAAATAATGGTTTTAATAATAATAATGATAATAAATTTTGGTGAATTGTCAGTTTTTCTCTCTCTTTCATAGTATGGTGATCATGGTCATATTGCTGATTTGAAGTGCAATACAATGAATGATATCCCACAACGCATATTAATGTGGTGTGGAATTGAAATTAGTGAACAAAAAGTGAAATCAATTACTACTACACAGGTGATTGTTCTTGACACTTTGCTCTTAATTGCCACACGAATATGCAACAAACGAAAAAAAAATGTAAAGTGATTAAAATGTTAGATAAACACTTGCATGTCAGTCATTTGTCTATTTAGCAGAGAATGAATCATCCTTGTGATTAAAAGTTTTTTTTTTAATGTAATTGAAATTAAAATACCCTTTTGTGATCACGATTCTGTCTGACTGCCTATCTTGGCTTTGGTGTTTAAGGTTCCTGATACTAAATTTAAGCTTAAATGATGATAGGATTCTGGAAAACATTTTTAGGCTCAAGGTAGGCATATTGAGTCTGATTGAGAACTTGAGTGTAAGTCTCATGTTAAAAAAACTGGATTAGCTATAAATCAATTACCTTGGCAGCCTACTTTTCAGTTGTTCTGGACACGGTCCACACTTTTATCTTACACTGTTGGTTTTTGTATTTTGCACTCTTTGAAGCTTTACAAATCCAATCAAACGAATGGACCTAAGTCAGCTCTCAGCAGGCGCGGATTGAAAATTACTAACGGCCAGCCTGTATGATTTTCTTTAAAATTTACGCTAACCTTAAATTTTACAAGACGATCGATTGCGGCTTTTCTGGCATTTGCCAGATTGTCCGTATGGTCAATCCGCCACCGGCTCTCAGCGCTCTGAACAGACAAAAAAAAGGGATGAAAGCCAATATTTTGTGACTCTATGACTTTAGTCAATCAAAATAATCAAGTTTTTCTCCATAGTGCCTTTAACTGACCTGCTAAGAGCAATTTTTCTTCTAATTGAATTCAAATTGCACTTTCATTTCAAATTCCTTAGTAACTGTTTCTTATATGCGAGGGGCATCGAGTAAGCTCACTTCTTTCAAATTTAATCTCAACTCATTTAATAAAAAAATTTCCATTAACTACTCAACATATTCTCTCCTTATCGCATGAGTATGTTGAAAGGCACAAGCCAAACATGATTTTAATGATATTTTGATTGTAAATTCATTTAAAAATCAATTTAAATGCATGAGTTTATTAACAACACAACAGTGAAGCGCCTTTCATGCATTTCCATGCAATTCATACACACGGACAATTCGCGTGCAAACTTATTTTAACAAAATGTTTATCAGAGCGCATCTCCTATATTAAACGATGATTCATTTATTTATAGTTTTAATATCATGCATTTAGCCAATATACAATTAAAATTTAAAATTAAAAAAAAAATTGAGAAATCCATTTAAAAAGCTTTTGTAATGCAAAACAAAGTTAATTTTTTTTTTCAAATAAATAAACACAATAAACATGATTTGCTGATGACTTCAAATAAAAATCGAAAAAAATGAGTATCAATGTATCAAAAAAAATCGTTTAGTGTCCAATTTGTTTTGTATATACTTTATCGTTTTTTTTATCAATAAGAGTATAAATGTTTTGAATTGGACAGTTTGTTGACAGATGATGATGACGATGATATGAGTGACTATTTAATGATAAATTGAAATGATATGACAAAATAATGATACAATGTTGATAAAGATAAATTTTAATTTGATATAGAATTTAAATGACTTGGCAACAGAAATTAAAGTCAAATGTCATGATACTGCGGAAAATGATTTATTTTGACAAATAGGAAGACTACTAAAAATAAGATTCACGTGCAACAAGGAGCTAGAAACACACTTTTATCATTATAAAAAAAAACATTAACATTTTTTTTTCATAGCAATCAACCTTAGAAGTAATAAATTAATGATGATGCCACAATAAATTATTATTATGCATTGTAATAACACTTTTTTTTTCTCATTCTCAGCTATTAGCATATAAAAAACGTTAATAATAACAACAAACATTATAGAATAATCATTATTTTTTCTTATATAATTCACCTGTGTGTGTAAAAAAAGATTAAAAAATAACAATTAGCCTTCATGATCTCTGTGTACATTTTTTTCTTTGAATTAAATTTACAAGTACTTGAAAATTTTTTATTGTAAGCAATCTATAAAATTTAAATGTGTGTTATTAAAATGTGCGCCTCATCTTCCTCATCTCGCGCATCAAAAAACGTGAATATGGAAATTTTTTTACAAGTCCTAAAATTTTATTGTAAAGACGCGTTTTGTTTGATATCATTTAAAAAAGATTGGAATCTTGTATTAATTTTTTTTTTACATAAGATTGTTTATTTGAATTGTTAAAATTTAATTATTTTTAATTGGCAACATTTTTACTGTTAAGTGTTAGATGGTAAAAAAGTGAATAATTTGAGTGAGTGATCATAAACACTGAGTTTTATTTATAAAAGGATTTAACCTTTGAAATTTCATATGCATGATATTAAGTTTTTTTTTTAATTTATGTATTGAAGATATTTAAAATGGTAGATGTTAGAAAAAAACAAAATTTAAAGTTGTCATCAAAATGTTCCGGCATTGATTGTTTTAATTATTATTATAATACTTTTGTCATTTCCTCTGATGATTGCTAACATTGATGTTAAAATATCCGGTCAAGTTTAAATTTTGAATGATATTTTATTTGATATTGAGCTGCTTGAATTTGATTTCGATCCCATTTAAGAGGAATAATAACACCATTGGTGAGACACAAACGACAATACACCAGTTGTGTGAAATGTGAACTAAAAAAATTCGGCATCCCGCCATTTACATTTGTATTTATTAGTTCCACAATTGGCCGCAAAACGCCACTCCCGTGAAAGCGTCACACCAATGATAACACTGAACAATTTTTTGATCTTTATTCTCTACGCTAAGCCACACGAAGCAGTTTGAATTCAAATTTCATGAAAATCATGAAAATGATTTTTCTGATGGCTCCCATAATCTGGAACAATGTTTCTTCTTTGACCTATGTCAAATTTATTCCAAAGTACTTCAAATCAAAAAATATCTTTGCTTTTTAAGGTAATCCGAATCTTCAAGTTTTTTACTCGGTACTGGCTTTAACTGGCCTATTTTAAACATTTTTTCTGAAAGTCATGCGTTTTTACAGACAACAAACATTCATTGCTGACACACATTCAAGACGCCAGAAGATCACGCATTTTATTATGTAATTTGCATTTTTTTAAATGTTTTTACAAAAAATCTTATTAAATAACATTTAATAAAACATAACATAGTGAAAGTTGTTGAGACCTTTAAATGTAACGTTAATCCTTGAATATCATCTTGATAACCATTTTTAATATTTTTTTTTCTAGATGAAAATGAGAACATTCGCCGGGAAAAAAAACTTACATCATGAATCATAATCCATTTAAATTTAATCAAATTCAGCAAAATTTTACAACATTATTTTTTATATGATACGTGTCAAAATTTCTTTACAAGACACATCGCTTTGAAATAACATTAGACGAGCTTTAAACGTTTTACACACTAAATGAAAAAAAAAATACAAAACAAATCGTCACGAATTATTGCACAAAGTATTTATTTCACAAAAAACAAAAAATATTTAAAAATTTCATACAATTTCACATCATGTTTGCTTATTTTAATATAATTTTATTTTAACTGATGTGGAAGTATTTATATGAGTAAACATTTGAAATTCCAACACGGTATGATTTTGAAGCACCCCCACATCGTGCGTGTATAGCTTTTTTTATTATTATTATTTATCATTATTATTATTCCTTAAAAAATGTGATACAAACACATTTATAGACAAACTATTATTTTATAAAGTGCTCATTAGGTCAAAATATTAAAAATATTTCAAATTATTATTGTTATTTTTTTATTATTAGATAATAGCGATTATTTTTGTTGTTAATTTTTTTTAGGGTTCGTGTCTTTTATGAATTATATATATTAAATATAAACATTGAAATCTTTTGAGCGATAAAAATAGTTCAAAAAAATAAACATTAATTTGGTAACATTTGTTTTTTTTTCGTTACTTGCGTGAACTTTCAATTTGTTTTAATAAATCATCTTTAGCATGAGCAACAATTATTTTATTATTAATTAAAGCAATAGATTACGATCAAATATACACAAAAAGAAACATCTAAAATAATAATTGTAATATTAGCTATAAAAGTGATGTAAAATTACATAAGAAATTATTTTTTGTATACACGGTTCGTCAAACAATATTTGAATTTGTTACTTTTGTTGTTACAGTTTTCTTTTATTTGGTGCTGCAAGGTTTTCTGTTTTTTTTTAATCTAATAAGCAAAATATAAACAGAAGTGAAAATTTACAGTAAAATATAATTTTGATTGTTTAGTGCTCTTATATGTTACACAGGAGCACTTTAAGATATTTTGGGCAACAATTTATTTAATTTTAGATAGTTACACACTTTTTAGAAAAATTTATGTGAAGATGGCATTTAAAAAGAGCACTAAGAAAATATAGCTCTAATGAGCCTACATTGTCTTTCTGTTACTTCAAGCCGATTATTATTAACTCCAAAAAAAAAATCTGAGGAAATATCGTACATTAATCCATTTCAAGAAAAGTGATTTAAACATCAAAAGGTTAGATAAAGTGATGTCTTTTAGAATAAATGTCAATATCTAATGAACCGAATTCATCTTAAAGCCAATGTCAAGTCTATTGCTTTATTGTATACATCAAAAATGACCAGAGCTTTGATGAATTTTGTAGAATGCGATAAAGTCTTACATTTTCATAAATTTATGAAATTAGAAGTTACGAAACAGTATTTGTAGAAGGAATAAAATAATATGATTATAATTGCTAAGATATTTAACCATAAAATTGATGTGAAAACCACCAAACTAGAAACATCAGGACTACAATGAAGACATTCATTACGACAATTTAACTTTATATTTGGTGATTTGAAAATGGTCTAAATAATTTTTTCTTTATAGCTATATCCAATTTAGTTGAACTGTACAAGTTTGTTATTCAATTATTCCAAATGATGGCTTCCTATAATTTAACAGTAACGTCCTCATTAAAAAAAATATTGAAATGAGGTGATGAAAATATCTAAAACATAAAAACTTAGAATATTAGACTTCATTTAAAAAATGGAACTGTCTTAGAATGATTATAACAAGTCAGTAAATTATCAGAGACCAGTTAATCGCACGAGACACTTGTAAGCTTTTTGGTTTTAAGAGTGATAGCTAAAAAAGTAATGAAAAAACTTTTGGGTAAACCGATAAAAGAAGGAAATTAGAGAAAAAAAACAAAAGAGACAGAAGGAGCAAGGTTAAAAGGGAGATTTTTATTTAAAGTAAACCTTAACTCCTTCCGACTTTACTAGTGAGCAAAAATTTCAAGTTCTGGTTATAATAAATTCAATTTGATAAAAATACACTCATTGTGCCAGTGTTTTTCATTACTTTGATTTTAGCAAAAAATCGAAAAACAAGCTTAAAAGTTTTTGTCAATTTTTTGTTTAAAATATGATTAAAACATCAAATAAGACATTTTTAATCAAATACATTGCTTGTGAACCTTGCAAGTCGAAAGGAAACTAAGTCGTGTCAAAAACTGAATGTCGAAACCAAACTGCGCTTTTTACGTTATTTTAAAATTACAGCTACTGAATATTTTTCTGTAATGATGCTAAATTTTAATTCTCAATTTATGTTCATGTGTGGGAATCTGAAGCTCAACAAAGATCAGACAAAGAAAATTCATACTAATAACATTTATTAGTTGTGCATGTGTAAAAAGTCTCTTCATAATCTTGTAATAATCCTTGTAAAGCAAATAAAATATCCATTATTTTACTAATAAACTCCAAAAGTTCATCTGATCTTGATCTGATCACAACAAATAATAAATTTAATATACAACTTTTATTATCTAGACGACTTAATCAATATTGTGTGCATTTCGACACTGATTGATGTAATAAATAAAAAAAAAAATCTTGATAATAATTTTTACGAGTAAAATTTGTGTGTGTAGGCGATTTATCTCTGTAATGTTCAATCATTAAATCGAACAAATAAAACATTTCAAATACAATAATAATAAAAACAGGTCAAAGGTTTTATTAACAGACAACTTGAAATGAAAAAGGTTATTTGTGTGATAAAAATGAATAAATAATTTAAATTACGTTTGATCAAGTAACTGCAAAAAGTTGTTTATTATTATAGTAAGAAAACTTCAATTTCGTATAATAATGAAGATATAATAAAAGATAAAATAACACTAAAGTCTAAAGTTCTGCTGTATATTATTATTATTAGAAAAGATATATTAAATTTATTTTATTTTACTTTATAATATCCCACGAAGTAAGTTTAAGAACAGGCGTGGTCACACATTGAATTTTGCTTGTAATGACCTTTTTGCGAATTATTATTTTTATTTAAAAAAACCCAATAGATCATGGAAAATTTTCGTTAACCCAGATAAGGCGGCATACTTTTCGACTTTTTATAAAAAACTTCAATTTTGAATTGTCAAATTATTTTGTTCTTGTAAATTTTTATGTTAATTTCATAAAAAACATTCTTAAGAACCACTTTGGGCAGTTTCCGATACTGTTCATTTGTCCAAAGTATGATTTTAAACGAATTTAAGTTAAACTTGCTTGGCCTTCTGGAAGGACTGTAGCCTAATCTGGGTTAATTTAAATTACTATCATAAAAACTTAAAATATCAGATTGTTATTTGCAAAACAATTTAGAATCAGAAAATAAATGATGATGTTGAAAAAAAAATAATTATCAAAGATCGGACATAAAAAAATAAAAAAAAAAATCGATGATCAATCAACCATTACTTTGCATTAATTGAGCGTGTCTGTTTAGTATTTTAAATTTTTTTATTATAATCATCAGGTTCATATCCGATAAATTACATACAGAGAGACAAAAAATAATCGCCAAACACGTGTTTGAACAATATAATAATAAAAAAAAGTCAGCAATTTGTTTAAAGATGACTTTTAATTAACTTTGAGGGATCTGACAATGATTTGTTCAAATTTGATTTAGTTTTTTATTATTATATGGATATTTTTTATGGTTCATTTTAAAGGTGTATCGTCAGGTTGTCTGATTATAATTTGATGCGTAAAAAATTTGATCTGAATGACGTCAGTTTATTGCTATGTGAAAATTCTTGATATATTTAATGATGTATTTTGGACTTTGGTATTTACGGGTCAATAAATTGTGTGTCTCGCTATTTTTGGACTCCATTTCAGTTATATTCAATTATATGGCCTTGATTTGAGCCCTGTTATTTGTTGGGAACGACAGCTCACCTCAAATATCTGCGTCATTTTAAAGCAAATTGCAAAACAATGTCTATCCAATTAATCATCAATGTAATTAAAATCGACATTCAAATATTTGATAGCATTTCATACAGAAAACTAATCAATAATGTTGACATTATTACACTTCTCATTATTGAAATTATATTTAGTCAGAATTATTCCATTCAAATATAAAATTTATTTATTTATTAAATTTTCACATGAAGTTCCTACAGCTGTTTTAACAATAACATGAAAAAAATAATAAGCAAATATAATTTTAATACTAAGTAGAATGATGGATGCAATGAAATATAAGTGATATTTGTTCATGTTTCATTATTTTATTGTATATTGAATTGCGATAACTGACAAGATGTGTTTCTGTTATTTGTTTGACATACTTTTAAAATGAAAAATGAGGTTAAATGAAACAAATATGATTAGATGCTATTTTTTACACATTATTGTCAATTTTAAAATCATTGTCGGAGATTTCAGTTTCATTTCAATTTGGCAGAGAAAATGTTTCTATTTGAAATTCCGTGTCTTCTAATGGCTTTTAACGGAATTTGAAGAATTGCGATTTTATCTTAAACATTAATGCTTTTAAAAATTAAATTTAAAAAATCATTTACAGCATTCATTGATCACCTTACTTGATTAAAACTCATTTTCATTATAATTAATAATGCCGTTCCTTGAACTCTTGATGTCTCACGTAAATAAGCTTACTCACAGTTAACACAATTTTTGAATAGAGATTTATTGTAAATGATACAATGCATTAAAAAAAAGTATTTGATTCAATTTATCGTCTTTCCATGTCATGAAGTTAATATTTTAAAGGCAAAAAAAAATATAAAATAGTAGGGCGTTGTTTTTTCACTTCTATTAGTTAGTTGCAACTTTGTTTGTGATATATTATGTTTAACTCTTAGACAGGCCCATGGCACATGATTTGATCAGTGATTTTAAGTAAGACACTAAAAGTTACAATTTTTGAATAATATCTTACAATAAAGGTGCTAATAATGCCCATAAGTGATACTAATATCAAAAAAAACCTGAAATTCAGAAGTACATAAAATTCGATGATTTGAGAAACTTTTTAGTGAACGTTGCAAGAAATTTTGAAGTTTTAATGAAATTTATCGACCAAACACATTTTAGGGAATTCTTATAGGGTCCAATTAACCCGACATTTCTAACAAAGCTGCTTGTCTAAGGGTTAAAACAAATAACCATTAAATATTTTATTATTTTTTTAAATATAATGATTATCGTGCCCTCCTGCTTAGTCAATAATTATTATGTTTAAAACTATTAAGGAAAATGACCTGCAAATTAGATTAAAAAAGTAATTACAGTAATTTTGTATTTAATGTAACTCAGATAAGAATAAAATTAGCTTTAGACTTATGAGCTAGTGCATGGTGATTTTAAATTTAATTTTCAAAGTCATTGAGAGAACTAAAATTTCATTGGAAAAGAACAATGCGTTTTTAAAAGGAAAAACGCAAACTCTTGAACACTTCAAAAGAGAATTCCTGGCCATGATATTCAGATTTAAAGGGTGGCTACTAAAACTAAAGGCATTACACTGTAAACTGCAAACAGGATATTTTACTTAGCGCTTAGCAAATTTTACGGTTTAGTCATTATTTTCGGCACTTTAAGACAGGAATGCATAAAAATCATATTCAAAGGGTCTTAGTCTTATCCTGTCATGCCAGGTCGTCATCAGCCTTTAATTTAAATTGAGTAACCAGAAACGAGAAAATTTCAGTGATATTGCACTACGCTAAGCCAGGAACGGATTTAGAATTTTCATTTTGGAGGGGAGGCAAAACTTAGCCGCTCTTAACCCCCTTTAAAAGTTCTGTCCCTGCGCTGAACATTGCATCGAACAATCTCCATTCAAATTATGTTAATGCCAAAAAACAATCACATTTCATTTATTTTTTCCTTAACATTTAAAATTTCTTAGTATCCTTTAATAAGAAGGTTTTATTGCTAATCACCCTCAATGGTCCTTTCGTGTATATCAGCTTAGATTGATCATAAAAAAGGCAAAATATTTCGAAAAGTGAAAGATGATCGTATTACCATGCATTCAAAACAATCCGGTTTACTGTTTCTTTATGGTCATTAAATGCATTTTGAATGAAAATGCCTTTTGATATCGAATTATAAATAAATAATAATACTTCATGCCATTATATTACATTATTATTATTATTATTTTATATATTATATGCAAGTAAATTGTTTGATCATGTTATTAACATTAAAAATATTACATAAAACCCTTTTAGCAACATACATGAACGCCAATCGTGTGCTCTTTAAAATAAAAAGAGTGTAGACCTGTCTGTTATAATCCTATCATCAGATGCAAGTCCAAAAATGTATAAGTTGTACAATTTAATAATATTACGATGCATATTTTATTTGCTTTTAAACCTCTCGTTGTTGTTATTGTTGGTTTATAGAAAAAAAAAGGAAAAAAAGAACCGAGATGTAATTTATAATTTTATACTCATAAGATATTAAGGTGACCATTTTCATGTTATTTCAGTTTTTGTTTTACTTATATCAAAGTGCTACCCTAATAATGGCTCGGACTCCTGAGTCCATGTACATTGTACAAAGAGGATTGCAATGATTACCTTTTACTATTCATGGTTTGCATAAGGAATCAATTTCAGTTCATTTAACTTGTATAATAATAAAAATAATTACATTATAACAATTTTCTGATTATGTCTTACACACTCTTATATGATGTAATATTGTCTAACATGGAGGAGACATGATGTGTGTGAGTAATTGTATTCAGAGATGATGATTATTTTTCATATTATTATAATTATGTTTTATTGAAACGTCATTTTTTATTTTGCAATTTCTATTCATTTATATGAATTATTGAAAAAAATTCTCAGATTATCATTTATTTAACATTATGTTTAATGTCTATAATAAGAGGATATTACAAGATTTTTTTGTTGTAATTTGTAATGTGAAACAACTCATAAAAGGTTTTTAGTTGAAGGGAGTTTAATTAAGTTGATTGGTCAGAATACGTAAATCAATTGTTTATTGTGTTAAAAATTCCATCGAAAACTAGAAATTCATTGTGACATTATTGACATCAGACTCTAATTATCGATGAAAGCCTATTGATGAGCCTAAGAAAATGGTGAAAATTACAAGTGAATTTGATTGAAAGAGTGATGGTTAAGTAGAGCATATGTGGAAGTCTCATCAATTTTCCTTGCCTCTAAACAGTATCGTTACTCGTAAATTCCATTCCAAATTTATATGAGCTACAGTCTCTCTTTATTTCTACATTAGTTTATTTTGTTCTTCAGAATTCGATATTTGCCTCTTCAAATATTTCATGATCATGTAACTTTACCTTTTCAACATTCTTTAAATTTTTACTCCAACACAGTGGTTACATCGGTTATGCAACATTGACAAACCTGATCCAGATCTAGTAAAATCGTGTCAGCAATAATAATAATTCCATTAAAATATTAAAATTTTAGGAAACCTGAACCTTAAAATTGTGAACAAGAGTGCATTTTTCTCACCTCTCTTTCGATTGTTCGGAATTTTTCTCTATTCATCCAAGCAATTAAAAAAAAACTCAGGAAGGGTTATGAACTTAAAACTAATTGTAAACATCCAAGATAATCATGCTGCTTGTTTTCCACTGAACTCTACGAGATTGAGTCAATGCCCTTGTATTCTAACAAAATATTTCTTTTTAATTTTTGTTTTCTAAAATTTTCTTAGAAAACCTTCGAATCGACAGACTACCGACAACCCACTAACGACATCGCATTATTTCCCGAAATGTAATTCAAAAAAAAAAACATGGTACATTATTATTAATTTAATTTTATCGTACATTACCATCTACTGATCTCTCTTCACGATCTGATCACCATTAACAACAAAAAGTAAAATAATAAAAAAAAATTAAACATAAACAGAATCTCTTTTGCTGTTATTACTGCTTTCATCATCATTCCATGTCGTGAATATCAAACACACACAATGACATATACAAGAATTTTTATGTTGCTCCAAAACCATAAATGGAAGACATTTAAAATTAATTTAATATTATTTTTATGAATATTATGCTGTTTTATGTTTTTCTTCTCTTTTTACATCCATTTAAAATATCATTTGCAATAAGTTTTTGAACATGCAACAGGTTTTTTTTTTATTTTTTAAAACAGAAAAAGTAATTTTACTGTTCTGTTATAAAACTCGATCTCTGTAAAAGTTTAAAAAAGAAACGTTGTTGATACTTTTGTAAAAGGTAAAATATTTTTATTTTTTTCATAAAAGCAGAAGTGCAACTTTTACATAACAGAAATAAATAAATTGAATGTACTTCTTTTTCTTTTCTTTTTTCATTGCATGTTAAATTAAAATTTTTCTCCACCACAATAAAATACAGACAGTTGTATTGTGGCTAAAAGTTACCTACAAGTATTAAATTTCGCGAGAAAGTTGTTGAAAGAAGCCCTTTGACATATTGATGTAATTCGTTACTTTTTTTGTTAAAATGCATTTAAAGTTAACTAACTGTATTTATTTTTGCTAATTTATTTGTAAAAACCATGGGAAATTTCTAATTTACGTTTCATTAACCAACAAACCAACTTGGAATTTATTTTTATTTTTTTTTTACTTTAAATATTACGTTGATCAACAATTTTACAATTAAAAAGTAATCAAAATGTAATGACACTGATTTAATTTTGCTTTTTTTTTGATTATTTTACATTAAAACTACATTTCAAATGTTTAAGTTACAGATCAAATTAGTGTGATTTCATTTCATTATTTTAATTTTAACATGGGTTGTGTGATTCAATTTGTATCTTACACAAAAAAAAACGTACACTAATTCATGAGTAAAAGGGATATCAGTTACACGATTACTTATTTGAACTTCCGCAGTTATAATGTTGTCATGTCATTTGTAAATTGTCATTATTTGTATTGACATTAGACAGTTTTTGTTTTGTGATTTTGATGTGAAAATGAAAGTTAAAATTAATTTTTTAATGATACTATTTTTAACTCTTTGACGTTGATTGGGGCATTTGTGTCCCATTTCTTAAATTGTTTAAACGTCTTTGGGAAGGTCACAGAGAGCCAGCGATGGTTGATCATGGCGATGGCGGAAATCACTTGATTTTGGCTGAAAATTTCCTTAAATCCTTAAAATTTCTATTCTGAAAGAGTCCTAAAATCAGGAGTTAAAGAAAAGTTTTTCAAGTTTGACATTTTTTGGAATATTTTGGGCTTTTAACAGGGCTAAACATATAAATAAGCTACCATTAAGAGAATTGAGTCAATGAGTCCCTCTTTTGCCCTCTTCTTCTCGTAAATCCGTTCTTGAACTATTTTTAACGCTTTCTGACTCTTTTTGAGTCAAACGAGCTTTTTATGGTTGATGATGAAGGGTTAAAAAATCAACTTAATGAAATTACTTTAATAATTGATATAAAACAATTTATGCAAATATTTTCGATCCTTGTAACATATCCTGAAATTTGCTTCATGTCAGAAATTCACAGAACAGAATACCTCGAAATTAAGCTAAAGCACGAAGATCGAAATTTTCCATGTTTGGTTGAATAATTTTAATTTTCTCAACATAGACAAAACTGACATGAAAAATTAAGATGTACCGTTTAAAAATTTCACGATTTTTTTCTATTTTACTAATAGATGTATTATAACATCTAATAAATATCGTCGGCTGTACTTACTGTTTTACTGCAATAAAATACATATTTTAGTATCATCTAAATAAAATTTAAGTGTCTGAGGTCATGATTTTTAACACACAAATTTATATAAAAATTTATTACAGTAAACCAGGAACAGTTTTTTTTTATTGTAACACCTTCTTTACAAAGCAATTTAGGATTTTGAATAGGTCAAACATAAAATAGCATGACAAAAGACAGAACTATTACTTTTTTTTCTCGAAATGTATTATTATGGTTAAAAATCACACTTATAATTTGAGGAATCGTGGGAAGATAAGCACATACTCTACTAAAAACTGTGTTGCACAGGTTTTGGTATATTTATTTTGAATTACATCACCGTAATGTTATTTTTTTCCATAAATTTACTTTTAGATGAATGTTTTTTTTTGATTTCTTAAACGAAAATTGTTCACACATTCTTCATATAAAATACTGCAATATCTGAATAAGTAAGATGATCATGCTAAAGAAGGAAGAATTCGAATTTAAAAACATTATTTAGAGGGATTTGTAGCACCATGATAGTGATTTGATGAGTTTTTGAAGTATTGCGATGAATAATTGATAGATAAATTTAAAACAATTAATGTAAAAGCTTATGAAATTTAAAAAAAATTGCTCTTTTCGCTTTTTTTTATCATTATTAAGCTCTGAGCCCAAATCCTAAATCAATCAATTAAACTAGACCTCGTTCCATTAGAGCATTTTGAACTGACGGAAAGTACAGTGACAGATTGGCATTACGGGCAGAAGGCCCACAGTCGATCGTCTTGTAAAAGTTAAGTTTAGCCTAAATTCTAAAGAAAATCATGCAGAGCGTGAGAGCTTTGAAAGGAAAATCACAGTATATGAGTGACAGTGCACAAACCGTCTATAAAAGTGCTATTTTTCTAACAAAAACGCACAAAAATACTTCACATATAAATAAAGTGATATGTTCAAATTCAATTAAGGTGTTAAATTATATGTTTAAGCACATAATAATAATGATTTTTATTTTTTTATTATTATTATTATTTTACATTAAAAATATTTCTAGGTCGTCCCTGAACTTTATTAAACTCTGTATTTAAAATATTATTTTTATTTTTAATATTTGACTATAAAAACTAATATGTTAGAGAATCTTAATAATCATCGTGGGTGGCTTTTAACCCTCTCTTTCCCAGGAATAGATCCAGCAGGAATTTTTGATTAAATTTTATATTTTCTAGTATATTTTGACCCCAAAATGAATAATCAATCAAAAAAAATTGGTTCTTAGAGAAAAAATTTTACATGAGAAGCTTATAAAAATACGTATAACTCCTATAGAAATACGTACAGAATTTTCACTATAAAAATTGCTATAAAAAAAATTTAGTTTTTTCAGCATTATATTTTTGGCCCCGTAAGAATTTTTTAAAATCTAATACAAAAAATATCTTAGAAATTCTTCAAAGAATCTGTTTATTCAAGAAAAAAATGTCAAAAAGTGAAAAATATACATTAAAAACGCATTTAAAATTGATGTCCCACCGGTGGGACACTGGGAAAGAGAGGGTTAAGCATTATTAGTGTATGATGTTTCGTTATAAATCCACTAAAGGGGAGAAATATAAATAAAATTTCGGATGCCTTTATTTATTGCTATAAATTTGTACACTGGTTCTTCATGCAATTCTAAGCATCTGTGCAAAAAAAAAAATTTTTCCGTACACACGTTCTCGAGATATCGCGCTTTGAAATTTCGCGAATGGCGCGCGCGGCCATTTTTTGACTTGTGATATCTCGCGAACCACAAAACGCAGAAAAAATTCTAAATATGTTTTGGAAAGACATGAAGGATATCTTTAATAATTTCTTAAAATTCTTTTAAAAAAATATTGATTTCATAATTAAATTTCAATCTAAAACTCTATTTTTCCATTTTCTGGTAGTTGGACGTGATAAATTTTTATTTTTTTAATATGATTCTGTAGCTTTCATATTCAGCAATACATTTATTTTGGTTTTGGTTTTGGTAGCCTTGAACTTTCAAAGATACAGAGATATCACAAGTCAAAAAATGGCCGCGCGCGCCATTCGCGAAATTTCAAAGCGCGATATCTCGAGAACGTGTGTACGGAAAATTTTTTTTTCTTGTACAGATGCTTAGAATTGCATGAAGAACCAGTGTACAAATTTATAGCAATAAATAAAGTCATCCGAAATTTTATTTATATTTCTCCCCTAAAGTTAAAATTGATTTAAATAAAATTTTACATATTTTTTGTTTTTGAGAGAAAAATTTTGACACATTTAAAAATTATGTCCATTCACCAAAAGGATACTCAACCTCAATTTCCATCAAACTTTCATACATATTTTCACTCCACCTTTTTTTCCCTTGTTTGACTTGTAGCAGCAAAGACAATAGAAAATATTGTCTCACCTCACTAAATATTACTTCTAACAATACCAAAAGTCGTGATGTTTGTTTTTTCTCTGAGTGAAGTAAAAAAAGCATGTCAGTCTCAATAAAAGCCATTTAAGAAATGAAACATAATGAGATAATATTAAAAAAAAAAAAATTGTAATATAAAAACAATACAAATAATATAAAAAAAAAGAATTTGACACAATAATAACTCTTTTGTGATAATCAGTCAATAAAGAGAAAAAATGGGTCAAATAGAAATACATTTAAGATTATGCAATTTTATCAGCTATGTGTAATGGGATGTTAAATGCGATGAAATTCTCTTTGAGTAATAAAACAATCATTGTTACAATAAATTGGAATGTAAATCAAAGAAAAGAAATAAAAATGAAAAAAAAAGAGAAGAAGAATGTGCATCAATTTTATTGTTTTTAATGGAATTTAAAAGAAGATGGGTAATGTATTATAGGCAATTAATGTCTCGTGTATTTTTCTATTCAAATAAAATACAATTTTTACACTCTGATTCCTCTAAATTTTTTTTTTTATATTGTTTGGAAAGAAAAAAAATATATTTTATGATTTTTTTTGTGTTTAATATGAATTTTGAAATTTTTCATGATGAGAGCAAAAACAATAATGGACGCAGGGTTGCCAAATCACCACTTTTTGAGTAAAAAAATGAAAATATCCAAAGGAATAAAAGAAAAAGAAACTTGTGAATTTTCTCAACAATCTTCTTTTTGTTTTTGTTGTTTCTGTTAAATTCAAATTCAGAGAATTTTTTAAAATTTCAATATTTTTTAATGAAATGTGTTCCAAATTCTCTGGAGCTCAATTCAAAAGATCCCTTCTATGCTTTTTTCACTTTTATATTCAAAACTGCTTCGACTACACCGAAAATACTATTCCCGTCGCGGCTACCGGTTGCTACCGATGGGAATTTGCGACGGGAAATGGGACAGGAATTTTCAGAAAAAAAAATATTAATTGAAAACAAATTTTTCCGTTTATAAGTAAAAATACCATGTTTTTGTATGTTTAAGGTAAAAGTGACCTGAAGCAAAGTTGTAGGGCTACAATTTTGCTGAAATAACCAGCCTCTTAATAGGTGAAATATTGACTTGGTTAATTCAGCAAAATTGTAGCCCGAAATATTCTCTACAACTTTGCTTCAAATCACTTTTACCTAAAACATACAAAAACATGATTTTTTTACTCGGAAACCGAAAAATGAGCTCAAAATTGTGTATTTTGCCATTTTTGGCCTTTTAATACTGACTTGATTATTTCAGCAAAATTTCGATCGAAATTGCCGAACTTACCCATTCCTCATCATTTTTTTTTAATAAAACCTCCGTACGCTCCTCAATTCCATAACTTATAGAACTTAAAATGCATATTTCTGCTCTTTCTGATCAAATTGAAGCAACTTAATAAAATTTCAATTCTCACCATCAAAAAAGAACGTTAAATCACTAAAAATGACACATTATCATTAAAATTAGCAATTCACACTCACTCAATGTAAACTTATTGTATTTCATTTAAAAAAAAACATCTTTTACATCTTCAACTTATTAATCTTACATTGAATTTGACTTCGTAGAAGGTTATTGAATAATTGATCATTGTTTACCTTATACGCTTGTGCTTGTGCTTTACTTTTTAAAAGATTGAAAAATGAGTCCATTCTTTATTATTATTTTACATATTTTAAATCCTCTTCAATTTTTTATACATTTACATAGTAACTCATTTTAATCGAAAGAGACAAAAACAAATTTGCATACAATTGTGTTGACGATTGGCACCATGTAATAAAAAAAAAAATAAAGTTAAATTGAGTGAATATTACATTGTCTGTAATTTATTATTATTATTATTATTATTTGGTTATTGACACATTATAATTTTCTTCTTACACAAATAAAGTCTTTATTCAAAATACAATTCAAGTGCACACCATTCATATGTATTGAGAACATTTTGATGAATGGCCTTACAAAGTTTGCTTCCTTTTGAACTTCATTTTATTTTTTTTAAAAAAAGTCACCGTTAATGTCAATGTCGTCCATTATTTTTATGAGAGTTCCTCAAAATAAGGATTAAGACAAATGTTATGTAAATTAACATTAAAAACATAAAATTTGATTGTTTCATGGATTAACATGATCATAAATCACTCATCTTTTTGTTTTGCATTGAACTTCTAATTGAATTTTCGTGTTCCATATTTTTTTGAAAATAACTTTTCTCTTAATCGATGACCTCTTTAAAAAAAATCGTGCAAATACTTGATTGTTTATGCGACCTTGTGAAATATTTTTAAATTAGATCATTTTTTTTTTTAAATGACCGGGAAAAAAATGTAATTATGACGAAAAATTGAGCGAGTAAATCATCTTCAATCAAATCCGATCATCTTTTTTGTTGAGAAATAAACAAATTTAATGTGTTTTTAAATTTTTAAATGTTCCTTTCTAATTTTTTTTCTTTGTTTTTTTAAAACATATTTTTTTTTTGCATTTCGAATTTGAGATGATGATGATCCATAAAATTTGGTCAAATGCATGCATAATTTGCAATCCATTAACATTTGACTTTGGACCTGGATTATTTTATGGAAATTTAAATCTTATTATAGATTAGGTGAAAATTTGAATTTAAATCTCTTCTTTTATCGAATAATTAGTATAAATTTCAAATGATAATAATCATAAGGAAATCACTTCATTTCTCAGAGTGCTTAAACAAATGTTTAACAGAAATGGCAGACTTGAAATAAAAAAAAGTATAAAATTGAATGTAACTCATAATCAATTAGTAAAATGATTGATTTTTAGCACAAAAAAGCTGTTAATGATCAATCAAATAATTTTCGAGGCATAATCAATCGCTAAAATCTGTCATGTCTTAAATTCATCATAATAAATCATGTATTGATTATACAATTAAAAAAAATAGTACGAATAATCAGAGATGGAATATGGAAAAACTGGTAACCGGTTCATTATCAGTTAGAAGCTTTTCAGTTTATTTATCTTTATTGTGATTGGCTAGGAGTCATATCCTAGTATCGAATGTACTGATAAAAGAGTCGTCATGTCTGAAGGGCGGTGGATACTTGATATATGAAGTATTCCGATATTTGCGATACACCGATAAGACTCTTTTACAAAATCCGGTTTATCGAAACCCATTTCATTTTACTTGATCACTAATTGTCATGCAAATCATAATTAATTCGTTATATTTTAACATTTTTTGTTTAAACAAAAATTGAAATTAATTAACTCGTTAAAAATCATAATCATATTTTAAGAAAAATTTACCAGGTGTGGTTTTGAACAAATCATTGAACAAAAAAAAAACATTTCCGTATGATTTCGCTTAGAGTTATTACCAATAATAAAGGTAATAAAAAAATTAAACATAACGACAATACATTTAATGCAAATAATTGACATCCAGCAGCAAAAATTACATCACAAAAAAATGCTTTTAATTTGAATTATTAATTTATTATTATCATTATTACCAAAAAACAAAAAAAGTACATCCAAATAGTTCAATTGAACATTTCATTGAATAGGTTAATGCATTGTAACATACATTACACTTAATAAAGATCAAATAAAATTATGTGCAGAAAAAGGTTTGTTTGATTTATGAATTATCATTATGTGAGTTGTTTTTTTGTGGTTTGGCGCTCCCTTTCTCTATGTTATTCCATTAAAATTCTTTTTTTTTGTTGAATTATTTAATAATAGAAATTGACACATATTATTTTACTTTTACAAATAATGTTATGCGATGCAATTAAATGTGATATTTATGTAACACCTTTAAAGTGATGAATTTAATGACATCAATTTATTTTTTTATTTTATTTCAGATACTGTCAGTACAACAATTGCTCCTCATATTCCATCATCAACGGTGAGAAGACCGACAAGCAATCGTTTGCGTGACAATAAGTTGATGAATGTATTGCAAGCGAGACGAACTGGTTTGAATCGAGATCGTTGGACATTGAATGGCAAATCAAATGCAACAACATCGGCTAATGATCATATTTCGTCTTCATCAGCGACAGATACGGCACAAAATATTAGGCCTCGTAGTAGAACATTAGGAATAAGAGAAAATAAATATAGAAATAGCAATAATACCAGTATTACAAATAATTCGATAGTTGAACCTGTTGAAGAGTACCTTCAGGTGGATGAGAGTGTCCATCAAGCATATAATATAAGTCCTGAACCCCTGATATCATCATCAACTGAAGCAACAACTCCTAGTATAACCAAAGAACCGAGAAATTATGTTAATATTAATCGTACAAAAGTTCGTAGTAAATCTTTCCCAAGTACAACCACAATTGAATTTACAACAATCAAAGCGACGAGATTGTACTACGATACACGACAAAAACACAATCGAGGCAAAGCAAGATTTATGCCTCAAAAATCACCTTACGATAGTGAATTGATACAATTCGCAATATATGGACAGAAAAGTGTGGTGACCCCAAAAAGTCAAATATCATCCGTTAACAGGAAAATTAGTCGAAAACGTGGAAGTGCTGTCACAAATCCGTCAAATGCGGAAAATGAAAATAAGATCAGTGATGATAAATTAGAGATTTTAGATGTTTCAGTGCCACCTCGTGCTTCATCAACTGAGAAAGTTAAGCTATGGCAAAATCGTATCAATCAAGTAACGCGAAACATTGTCGCTTATAACACACTTGTGAGACAAAGGCATCCAATGTATTCTGAATCGATTAAAGCTGATCCTACACTTACGATAATAAGGCCGACAACTCTCAGATCTCGCATTACTCCGAATACAGCTTCAGTTGCTGCATTAAATCCAGTCAATAATTTCATTGAAGGAACCGCTGAACCTAAAGAAGTCTTTTTGAGAAGTGCCAATGCAACACAATTGGAAACCACCACTGAACCGGAAATCACAACAATTGAAAACAATGAGACGGAAACTGTGCCACAAAAATTACCAGGACTTATTATAAATATTCCGGATGATGCTACACCGGAAGGAACTGCAATTCATGATCAAGCCACATCATCTCACACGAATGTCCATGTGAATCCGGTGAATTTTTATACCACAACTCCAAGTACGTCAACATCTCTGAAAACGGCGCCAGAAATTGTAACGACAATTAATGTGATTGAAGAAGTTGATGGACAACGTGCTACGGTGAATGTGCTTAATGTAACAAGAGGTGGTGCGAGAAGTTTAAATGAAGCTACTGTACAAACAACAAAAAGTCCAACGTCAATTTATACGAGAAGAACTACAACAACAAGACCTACAATTCCTCCAACGATTGCTGTGACACGTGTCAGTTCGGAAGTTATTCCGACAACTACAAAGGAAATTACACAAAAAGCGACTGTTGTAACCGATCATAGTACACCCCGATCAACTTCTGTTACAATAACGGCAACAACTTCAACTACATCAACCACCACTACAACAACAACAAGCACGACCACAACCACTACAGAAATTCCTGTTACAAGCTCATCCATCCCACCTAAAATCACGAATTATCTTTCACCTGAACACAGTTCAGCACAATCCCCTCCAAAAACATTGAATCGACTCAATCCCAAATCGCAGCCCACCAACAATGACGTTACAATTGAAATGGATAAAATGAATTTAGCCACATATGTTTTAATCAGTCTTGCAATGGTACCCGTTGCCGCAATCATTTTATATGCCATTCGTGTTGTCATCGCAAATCATGATAATAAAAATAATCTTGATATGCTTGATGGCCAACCAATTAGTCCAGTGGTAAAATTGGAATGTGACACTGCAAGCAATAGTACCGATGAATCAGTGTTGGGCCATGAATCGATGATGTTCAATCGAAATAATTTGAGATTTAAAAGTTTGTTGGGTGAAGGGAATTTCGGACAAGTGTGGAAAGCTGAAGTTGATGACGTGCGAGGACATTTACAGGGAACTACGAGAGTTGTGGCCGTTAAAACTGAACGACGTGATAATGGGCAGGGTGGATTGAAAGTCGAAGCTGAAATTATGAGGAAATTGGGATCGGCACATCAAAATGTGGTGAAATTGTTAGGTGCATGCACTGAGCAAGGTGAGTTAATGACATAAATTTTAATTGAAATTCAATTTAATATTTTAACGGATTTATTTCAGAACCACATTTGATCATAATGGAATATGCGATGCGTGGTCGATTGTTATCATTGCTTCGAGCCGCACGTGGAGGCAGAAATAGTCTGCCTCAAACCTTACCTACAAGACCAGCTGTGATGCCCTTATCACCACGAAGACTTACAGGATTTGCGTTAGATATCGCGAAAGGCATGGAATACATTGCGAGCAAAAAGGTACCGAGCATTTTTTTTTTAATTTAAAGGTATTTTTAAAACTTGATTTATTTAATATTAGATCGTCCATCGTGACTTGGCAGCTCGAAATGTTTTATTAGATCACAATGGTTTATGTAAAATCTGTGATTTCGGTATGTCAATTGATTTGGGTAAAGCAGAGGAATCTCATTCAATACCCAAAATCCCGCGAGTCCATCATGAATCAAAATTCAAATTTGATTTGGCCAGTAGAGCATTCAATGGTGCTGCCCGTCACTGGGATGCATTTAGGAATCATCATAATGATAGCAATAAACATGACAATAAAACGAATAGACCAGCACTACCAATACGATGGATGGCACCGGAAGCCCTTCAATATCATATTTACTCAACAAAAACTGATGTCTTTGCTTTTGGTATCGTTTTATGGGAAATTGCGACATTAGGTAAATATTTTTTTTACTCAATTCAACAAAACCAATTCAATCATCTTATTTTAACAATCAAATCAAGGTTGCACTCCATATCCAAATCTATCAGGAAGAGAAGTAATTCGAAATGTGCCAAATGGTACTCGACCCGAAATACCACCAGATTGTCGTCAAGAGCTCTATGACTTAATGAATAGGACTTGGCGCAAGGATCCACATCAAAGACCATCATTTACAGAAGCACGTCAAATCCTTAATCGGACTGTGTGTCAATGGCAATGCGATGATAATTCAGATACCTCCGAATACATGGATGTAAGTGGATTCAGTGAAGACTTGGAACATGGTATGGTCTACTTCAATAGACGTGTCTCTGAATTTGAATGTGAAATTTAGGTTTCTTTTTCTTCTAAAATTTACTAAATAACACAAAATCACAAAAAAAAAAGTATTGTTATTGTTATACGTAAAATTAATATTATAGGAAAAAAACGTCTAGTCCCAAATTAATTTTCTTTACTTAAAAATTGTTATAAACATATTCACATTCATGAATTTTCATTTTTACAAATTCCTATAATTAAAATATTTTTAGTTTCTAATATAAAAAAAAATGTATTGTAAAAAATTGTATTATATTATGAATTAAATAAATTAAAATTATTATTGCTATTTAAAATAAAAAATAAAAAGTTTAAGATATTTGAATTTCATAATTTTATCAAAATCAAAACATGGTAAGTGTTTCCAAGAAAATGAGGACACGGACCAAAATTTTTAAGGCTGATGTTACCCATGACTTTGAAAAACTTTAAAAACTTCTCATCTTAAAAATTTATCTGCATTTTTATTTTCACATTAATTTATTTATAGTTTAAAAATATTTTTTTTTACAAATAAAAATTAATTGCTAGTAATGTTTTTAACAAGCTGAATCACGACGTTAATTTCCTAATATAATTTTTTCAAATTTAAAATTAAATTACATCAATTTTCTTTTCAAAACTTTCTTTCTGGACCCTTAAGTTAAGTTTTATCATTAAATATATCTTTTTTATCTTTATCTGATATAACTATTCGATTTTTATTTAAAAACCATTTCCTAAGTAATTTGAAATAAAATTTTTTACATGTCCTAAAATGCATTTTGATTGGGAAATCTCATATCAGCAGGATAACTTGGCGGTCTTTTACTGGAACGTGGTGGATATGCTTCTGCATATGGGTCGCTTCTTGGATCTGCCGCATTATAGTATGGAGCTGGAGGTGCGGATGCTGTTAAAAAAATATTAAATTAATTATAAACTTCTGATTTCACATTAAATTTTTATAATCAAATAATAAAAAAAAACAGTTCTAGAAACCAAAACAAAACAATGAAACATAAAATATGATTAAATTAAAAGAAATATATGAAATAATTCGTTTCATGTTAGCACTGGCTTTTAGAACACACCTTTCGGTGGATAGTAATTTGGTGGGTCACCGTACCCAGTTGAAGGACCTCTGACAGCTCCTTGTTGTCTACTTTCTCTACTTCGACTTGGCTCATGAGGATTTCTACTATTTCTATCACGGGATCTATTCGACCTACTTCGATCATTATTGCCACTACTGCGAGATCGTGGCGGAATTTCATTGGGGGGAATTGGCAGACTTCTTGGACCAGCAACACGATGCCCATTTGGATGGCGCTTAAATGTGAAAATGATTTGATGAATTTCTATTACAAGAAAGGAAATTAAAATTTACCATTTGTCGCAGCGTATGCATTGGATGGCGTAACGTTTCACTAAAACGTCTTGGAGGTGGTTTCTTTGGATTTGAACTTGGTGTGTGTACGGCACAACACTTTATGAAAATACCCATAAATATGATAAATGCAATTGCAATACAATTCACAGAATACCAATTTTCTGTGACCCACTCAGCCACAGTTTGTAATGTCTGCTCATTTAAAAGTAAATTTTTGAGACGCACTAAAGGACCTTCTGCGTCAACTGCCCGACATTTTAAGAAGACATCACAGTAACCTTGGAAGTTATCACATGGTGATCCAGGTCTTAAACTTATTCCACCCTCTGGAAGACCATACAAATGTGCGAATTCACTTGTGCTACGACACGTTTTGGTATCGTTTGAATTTTGGCACGCGAGTTCACACAATTTTCTCTTGTCAAGTTGTGGCACGACTTGAGATGTCAAAAAGCATTCTGTCATATTCCACAAAAGACAAATTGATCCCGCACATTCACCCTTAATGCACAATTGAGTGCCATTGTTACATTTTGTTTTGTCATCTCTCGGTTTTGGCTCAGGACATTCTGGTGTTGTCCCATTGCAATAACTGCTCCATGCACATTCCGATTCTTCTTTGCATTTAACTTTACTACGCGAGGGTACAAAAGTACATGTCTCACTCTGACAACATGGACCTTGACTGGGACTGCATTGTGTCCGTGCACGTCTTGCACATCCCTTTGCTGACGCATTCAAACTCAAATCATGTTCACTAATTATTCGAGGATAACAACAAGTGTCTTGACATTCTTCGTCATTGAAACCACAATCACATTCTTCGCCACTTTCGACAATTTTATTACCGCAAAACGCTCCCTCTGATACCTGGAAGCAATTTCGTTTCTTACTTTCTTCAATGGCATCTAACACATTTGAGATATTTCTCATGGAACATGTTGAAAATTTACTATTATTAGGTCGATCACCACTCGTTGCACTAGCAAACATAATATAATTGCCATTAATTCCACCAGGTCGACAATCACTTGGATAATCGTGAGGTGATCCAAAATTATGGCCAATTTCATGTGCTAGCGTTAATTGTGATACCTTTGGAGGAACTCGTGAATTGTAATTGACAAATGTGATGATTCCAGTGTTAAGTGAACGTTTTGTACTTTGATAAAGACCACCCACAGTTTCAGTATATGTTTTATATTTTTCGCAGATACCTCCAGACGCACCAGATGCTGAAGCGACCCATGCTAAGCCTAATGTGCCACCGTTAAAATCTCTATAAGTGAACACATATGCTAGGCAAAATATCTCATGATTTCCCAAGGAATGTAAATTCAGAAAATTTGAAACATCAATATTTTCCATGCAAAATGGATTTGTATCACCATGAAATTGCTCATTGCAAACAGAATCATCGTCGATTTTAATTCGTTGAACTTCAAATTTAATATTGCGATGTTCCGATTTACCATCAAATTTTGTATTGCGATAAATGTAGTTCACGGCTGTAACATGATGTGCTACTAGAGATAAAATTTCTTCACGAGTCTTTTCATCAATTTCTGCTTTGTCCTTCTGACCACGATACTGGTTCGCAATCCCTTCTCTGATATGGCGCCAAATTAATGGATCTGTTTGAATGTATAACGAACATGTATTTCTATTGTTGTCCTCTTTTTGCTGGGTTGCTCTTCGGACGCGTTGATGAGTATCATAATGCCAATTATCCATATTTTCGGCATCATCACGTAAATTTGCTTCCTTTGTGTATTTTTCATATGGATATTTGAAATCTTCGAGTATTTTCTTACTTTCTGTACTATTAACTACATTCCTAGTATTATTAAAATTAAATTCAATTCCAACTTCATCCTCCTCCGATACAGCTGAATTCTGGACACGATCCATCCATTCCGATATTTCATCTGTGATACCACACCCCGATGCGTGTCCTTTCCTCACATTTGAATATGGATCATCCACATCTTTTTCATTGTAAATCACAGAATGGAAATCCCTTGAATTTGAGTCATTTCCAAAATAATATCGGGCATTTTCGACATAAAACGAATCTTTTCCTGTTATAATTTTACCTTCAAATAATCCATCGTGCAATGAACCAAAGACATGACTTTTGGCATCACCCATCACAGTTCCATGATAAATATGGGAAGAATCTACATTTATTGGTCCATTTACACTATCAACAACAACTAAATTATCACTAAATGTTTGAATGTCACGTTTGAGTCTTAGATGAAAATCCCTTCCATGTGCCTTAAATTTGAGATCAACTTGGTGATTTGTGGTAACTGATCGTTTGGCTCTAAGGTGACTTGAATGGATGTGATCACGATCATAATCGAGTATTTCATAGTGCGATATGTATTCGTTGAGACGGAGATTCTTTGACTCTGGTTCTTTCACGTAACCACTTTCAATGTGAGGAATGATGAAAAAGGTTGAAATGAAAAGCAAGAATCCGCCACATTTTAGACTCATGATGTGAAAAATATTTTTTTTCTTTAACTACAATTAACTAAAAAAATTGTTTTAATTTTTGTTGAATTATGGCTCCATTTTATTGAGTTGAAGTGAATTTTCATCCAATATTTGTTTATTTTTTGTGTTGTGTTGCTTCCAATGAATCACAAAACAGCTGATTGTAAATTAGATTATTAATTATTGCTATTAAACGAGTAATTTCATTGAGATCTCGTTTCTAATGATGATTTTATTCCTTTCATTAGTTAAATATTTAAGATTAAAACGATTTTGTTTAATTTTTAATAAGCTTCCATTTTTTTTCATTCATTGTTTTCATTCATAACAATTGTACAATTTTATGAATGGAACTGAACCTTTCTTGATTTTAGACGCATTTACAGGATTTTTATCATCACTGGCAGAGTTGAACACCCAAAACTGATAAATTTACTTGAACTTTTAACTATTTAATTAAGAATTTTGATTTTTAATTCAGTTTTGTTTGAAATTTATTTATTGTCTGTCATAAAAAAAAACATGAATCAACAAGGCAGACAATAATTCGATGTAAACTCAGAGGCGGAACGAATGAAAATGGGCGATAAGGCAAAGGAAAATATTATTATTGAATTTTTCTTAACAGGAAGGTTGAAGTTTTTTCTTTTAAATTTCTTTAAATTATTAGTAAATTCAAGGGATACAAATTTATAATTAATAAAAAATTTTATTCATTTCATTTAAATAAATTTTACTGAAAATGAGTAAAATACAAAAAAACACAAAAGAAATTGAAGTGAGACATGATCCAATGACTTGAAATCATATTTTAAATCTTAAAAAAAAACAATATTCGTTAGGATTTGTATATCGCGAAGTCCGTTCCTAAAATTTTAAAGAATTATTTGTCTGATTCAGAAAACACTTTAATTTATATTCAAACACTTTCAAAATATTGTCAAAAGTTTTCTGACTCAAAACCGAATAAATTTTGATAATCTTTGGAACTATAAGAAATATAAGTCATCCCATACAAAAAGTCACATTTCGACTGATTTTGAAATCAACTGATGGGGACCAAAATTGAAAAATGATGGCTATCATCATTTGTGTTACATATAAGATAATTGAACACCACGCAAGTTTGTTTTCCCATTTGATGACTTTTACATTTTTAAGGACAACTAGTCCAGCTGACAGTCCCGTTAATGCACCGAAATAATGCGAAGTAAAACTTATGTTTTTATCTGTTGATGTTAAAAATACATATACTTCTGTCCCGGAAAATATTATCAATATGAATAAATACAACACTGCAAGTCTCATTTCATTCCTGAAAAAGTTTTATTTTAATATTTGATGAATCGAAAAAGAAATTGCACATACCAGTTAAGAATGACTGTTGCAAAACATCCAGCTAGCAATGCATAAAACCCTGCCGATGCTCCGATATTCATTTCTGTAGGTTTGATAATAGAAGTCCAAAGTGAACCACCCAAACCTCCAGCTAAGTAAACTAAAGCTACACGCCACCAACTATTCATAATTTCCAAAGCACCTCCAATCACTATTTGACCCGACATATTTGCAAACAAGTGTTTCTCATTTTGGTGAATTAACATGTAAGTTATGAATCTCCACACTTGTCCACGCTTTTCTGGTACGTACATCAATTTTTCATAAATTGAATCCTTACACTGAACATAAAAAAACAAAATTTCTATTAAAGAAATTATCAAGATAAATAGAGGCGGATAAAATGTGATGTCACTCTCAAATGATTTTTCTGGCCGAGGAAAAATTGACTTCCAAATCTTATTGTTTTTAAATGAATTGTAAAATTCACGAAAATCTAATACTTTATCGTTGTTTATATCTGCTGCTTTAATTAAATCTTCTGGGTTATAATTTGTTCCTTTGGTAATTTTTTCCAATTCTTGTGAATCTATTACTCCGTTGCCATCCTTGTCTAATTCGTTAAACTTTTCCATTAATTCAATAGCACTTTCATTTCTACCTTCAGAAGAATTAGCACAAATTTGAATTGCTCCCATTTTATCTAATTTGATGTGAAAAGTTACAAAAACAATATGCGACTGAACAACATCTTACAAGATCTTCTGAAATTCATTATCAAGGCGGTTTGCAATCACTTTCAAATTTTTTGTCAAGACCCCCTTTTATTTTAACTTTATTTTTGACATATCTAGGATATATATAGCCTCAGTTACATTTTTTTTTTCAAGTAAGACCCAAATTTGATCCAATGGATTCAAGAACTTTCACATTTTATATCAGTTTAAAGTCTGGATAAGAACGGCTCACAGAGTTTTTACGAATAGCAAGTGATGAGTTGAAATCATACTATTTTGTATTGTGACTACAAAATTGAAATATGGAAAAATTCAAGATAATGAGTCTTTTAATACAACAATTCGTCCAAATATGATCAAATGCTTTTTCAATATCAGTGGGAACATACCAACTGATTTAATATTAACAAGTAAGTTCATTCAAAAAAAAACTAACCCCTCCTTTTCACTTAAAATATGAGCCATAGTACTAATTAGTTAAGAAATAGTTTGAACAGCCTTATGAATCATAGAAATAAAAACCGGTTGACATAAAAAAAATCAAATCAATTCAAAATTCCTAAAAAAAACTGATTCATATACCAGTTAAAATAATTTTTATTTTTCTTTTTATTCAAAATATAATCAGGACTTCAAAAAAAAAAACAAATCGATTAATTTTATTTTATTTTTTTATTATTTTAAGATAGTATTTGTAATGAAAAACATGATCTTTTGATAAAATAGATTTAAAAAAGTTTTTTTAATCACAAATAGGGGTGGGAACACACAAAGCTTACAAAAGTTAGATATTTAATTCATAAAAGTTCTAAAACACATTTGATTGTCTTTCGAATTTAAAAATTTCATAAAAATTTAAGTATTTTTGTTCTTATATTCTACATGGCTAACTACATAAATTTACGTCATAATGGTAAAAACTTTTTACTTTTTTGCCTTAAGTAATCAAAAACTAATTTATCAAAAAGCTATAAGGCCACACATTAAATGCAGGCAGCATAAAAATTTGTGCTGGAATATTTTTTGTTCATATCATCACTCATTTTCTGTCATTTTACGATATTTATGACAATATAACTTAGTTATACTTTTGAGGTAAAAAATGTTCTGGATAAAATATGTGAATGGCAATTCCTGTCAGCATAAGAGCAAAATACAAGGTAACGGCACACCACCAAAGTTTCTTTTCCCATCTTCGTTCTTCTAGATTGCGAAGGACCCCGATTCCAACCAAGAGCCCAGCAATTCCACCACATAAATGTGCCATGTATCCAATTTTGTCATTTGGAATCGTAAAATGTCTATATGTGGAGACGCCAATATCAGTACCACAGAATACGACAAATACGAAAAGTTGTATTATGGCGTATTCCATCTCTTTCCTACGTGATAAAAATTGAAATTTTATTATCAATTGTGATGAAATTGGTATTGAATTTTATTAGCTTACCAATTCATAATGATTGTTGCAATGTGGGCTGTGATAAGAGCATAAACACCTCCTGAAGCACCTGCAAGGAAGATTCTGGGGTCATAAATTGAAGTTCCCATGGAACCAGCTGCTACTCCTGCTACATAAACTAAGGCAACACGCCACCAATGATGAACTAATTCAAGAGCAACTCCCAAAAGTAATTGAACAATCAAATTCATCATCAAGTGCATGATTCCGACATGTACAAACATGTAAGTGACGAATCGCCATGCTTCATATCTCTGTTTTGGATTGTAAATGAATAAAGTTGCCGCTGGTCCACTTGTTGTCTTGCCATAATTTTTCGAATCAAGTCCTTGTTTGTGCTCTTCCAATGAAATAATATCGACAAGGAAAAATACAATTTCAATGATTGAAAAAATAACCATAGTTAATGGTGGTGGACAGAAAGTCATACTATTCTCATAAGCACCATCCGCTTCATCAATGCCATGTCTCATGTCACGACGCGGTACCACCAATTTACAGTAACGAGCGGCATAATCTCGCATTAAGTGATCACGCTCTGTACACATCTTGTAAAACTCCTCAAAACTCAGTTTTCCATCGTTATCCGTGTCACCCAAATTTAAAATTTTCTTTGCTGCACCCGATGGCAGATTTTGACAGGCGTGGTCATTAATTAATCGTTTCATTTCTCTTACACTCAATGTACCACTATGATCCCTATCATATTGGTCGAATAATTTCTTGAATCGCTCACGTCTTTCCTGTTCTCTGTCATTTTGACTTCGTTGCTGAGTCCCATTTCCATTTGTGATGTCATGCAATGGAACATCTTCTGTGATTTGTTGTCTTTCTATATCCTGTAACTGCTGTTGTGGATACATTTTAATTAATTTCGTAAAATTCTTTTATATTTATTTAATTTCCTGGATCTTATGTGATTTATCTTTCAAATTAATTCAATTTTTATTTTATTTTTAATTTTATTAGCAGGAAAGATGATTCATGTCTAATGAAGTGAGTCGTTTTCTTATGAATGTATTCTTTATTTACAGTTATCTTTTTATGATGTTTACATATCGATATCTGTCAATGTGTGTATATCCACAGTACGATCCAACATAAAGGAACAGTAAATTTACGTACATAAGTAGAAACAATGAAGAACATGATCGTGAATGATATTAATGAGCGCATTTTTGCTCATAAAACTGACCTAATAATCGCATTTTTTCATGTTGACAGGAAATATTCCACATTCGTTCCTTTTAACATGGACCGCATCCGCAGACATTGAATAAAACATAAACATTTACATGAATGAAATGTGCAATAGGGACCGTTGATTAGATTACATAAATAAAAAAAGATTCTACAATTCAAGGTGAGTTATGTTGGTGAAGGTAAGTGTAAATATTTTGAAGCCCTTATTTGGGGAGTTTGTTCTACTTCTGAAATAGGCAAACAAATAAAAAAATCAAAAATGTACGTTTTTTATTATTTTATTTTTCTTTATTATTTTTCGTTTATTTTTTAATTTTATTTCTTTGATAAATTAAATTAGAGAATGGGCATTCAGCAGAGAATCAGTTTCGTATGTTTTTTAATTAATAATAATATTTTTTTTATAATTAACATGTCCAATGAAATGTTGTGCTGATGGAATTCTAAAATTACAGAAATTTTGTATGTTTATTGTTTAAACGAAAAATAAAAAAATTTAATACATAAAAAAACATTTAAACCAAAAATTTGGGTACAATTAAAACAAAAATATCCATGAAATTTAAATTTAATTTTTTTCATAAAATAAAAATAAAATATGTCTCCATTAATTTTGTTTAATTTTTTTTTTGATTGCAATTATAAAGCATTTTTTTGTGATAATTTTTTTTTTGTTTTAGAAGAAAGAAAAAAATTACTTAAAAAAATAAAGTAACATAGAAAGTGTAAAGAAATAACAAGAAAAAAATTATATCTAGAAACAAAAATGTTATAACAATTTTAATTTTTAAGTTTAAAATTATAGTTAGAGCTTATTAAATAAGAGCACAGGAAAGTTTTTTTTTCAATTAAATGTAATTAATAAAGAAGAAGAAGAAAATTAAATTTATTGATGGGTTTCCTAGTTTAAATTTTAATATTAATATTTTCTGTTTAATTTCTCAGAGGTAAATTTTACTTTTTTTTATTAATGTTTGTATTTGAATTCTTTAGTTTTATTTCATTATTTTTTTTTTAATTTGAGACAGGTATGTTAATATTTGTTGTTTATAACTACTTAATTTTTTAAGTGTACGATGAGCTAAACCTATAATTAGATGGCAAATTTTTCTACTAAATCCTAGGTATCCGCTTTTAAACGTTTGTATTTTTTTTTATTTTAATATTAATTAATTATCATTATGAGCACTTAGAACATGCTCCTTCTACATCAAAGTCCAATACCATTAATTTTGTTTCTTCAGTTCCGTTGCGTGAACCGACCGCACAAATTAGCTTTGTTTGGTTTGCTCTGAATTTAAAAAGAAAAGTAAAGTGATTTTACTCTTGACATTTATTTGAAAAAATTTTACCTAATTCTCCAGACTACTCCACCTGAGCCACCAGAATCCAATGTAACCAAATTCCGGATGAAATCTCCCGTTTTCACATCCCACAATTTAACGGTTCCATCGTCTGAACTTGTGATGACAAATTTAGAATTGAATTGAAGACAAGTGACAGCCGATTGATGTTTGTTGTGACCTGGTAAAATATTTTTTAAGTTGAATTGAATTTTTTTTGTTTTAAAGTAAACTTACCTGACAACGTTTGCAAACACTGTCCTGTAATAATATCCCAAACTTTAACTGTCGAATCAGCATTTCCCGATACCAAGATATTCTGACGCAATTCCATGCCTGATGTAAGACTTTGGTGACCCATGAGTGTGTGCTTACATTCGCCCGTTTGTGCATCCCAGACACGAATCGAAGTATCAAGGGAACCGGAAACAATGTGAACGCCGTCAAACTAAAAAAATATTATCTTCAAATATTTGAATTAATTTAAAATTAATAAAATATTTACCTGTAATGAATACACACGATTCGTGTGTCCTTGTAATGTGTGTAAACACTCAGCACGTTCCGGATTCCAAACCTTAACCATATAATCATAAGCTCCAGACACAACCAATTTACCATCGTATTGCACGCATCGTACAGCAGCCAAATGTCCAACTAGGATATGCAAACAAGCCCCGTCATTGATATCCCATACACGTAATGTAGCGTCACGAGATCCCGATACGACTCTATTTGGATTGAAAATTTTATAAGAATTTTTTGTTTTAAGTGTTTTTTGGAAATTTAAGAACTTACTTGTTTCCATGTAAATGCATACAACGCACAGTGGAGGTATGGCCATATAACGTATGTAAACATTCACCGCTATTTGAATCCCAGACTTTGAGTGTTCGATCTGTGCTTCCAGAAATGATAATATTATCTGACATTTGTGATGACCAAACACCACCCGTGTGACCAACTAAAGTGCGTAAACATCGACCCGTAACAGCAGACCATACTTTGAGCGTATTATCATCAGATCCGGACACAATCCGATTACCACAAAATTGAAGACATGTAATTACATGATCGTCATGTCCTTTGAGTACTTTTGGTGATCGAATTGGTCTTGTACGCCAATTCATCTCAATTGTATAGTGTCGCATGTAGTAGGCTTTCCAAATGGATGCCATTGGTGGCATATTTCCGACACGACCACGTCTCAATGGTTTCTCATCGTTTTTAATCTCATCTAAAATACCAACTTCTTTGCATTTTTGTTTCCACATGAGGTTATCATCAGCCAAATATCTCCAACTTCGACAAGTTTGAGCAGCTCTCAGTAAATCTTTCGGACCAAGATATGATAAGACTTGTAACGCAAGTTCACGAGGCAGTAGTGAAATGAAATCTCTTTGAAATTGTGGTTCAATCACTTTCATCATGTGACGCACTTGAGTGGGCTCACAATATTCAATCAGTCTATCAACAGCAAGTAATCGTTCAGCATTACTCCATTTTTGGAATTGAATAAGCCAGTCTGAGAGTTCGGGTGGTGGATTATCTTTCGTTGGTATCACGGAACGTGGAGTCTTTTTCTCTCCTCCATACATGTTGGAAGCCGATGTTGGTGTTGTTGTTACAACGGAACATGTACTTGTTGATGGTGTGAAAATCGCACGTGGTGAAAACATATTTTCAAGTACAACACGTTTTCCGGTACGAATACTACCACCAATATCATTTGCATGAATATCACTTGAGGCTGAACGACACTCATTGATTTTACGTTTACGATGATTTTTGGGGGTTTCTGTGATGCGATCATTTAAAAGTTCTTCGGAAATGGGATCTGAGGCAGTGTAACCAGACAAATCAACATCTCGTGATGGCAATTCATCTTCACTACTAAAATTAACTTCATCTTCAGTGTAATCACGGCATGTGCAAATCTCCTCATCAGACTCATTTCCCATATCATTCATGAGTTCTTCATTATCCCATGGAGGATTATCGAGTGTTGAGCTATCAACAAAATCAGATATTGCATCTGGTTTAAGAATGACATCTCCTGATGCAGAAACACTTTTGGAATTTGAACCCTGAATATTATTCGATGATTCGATAAGACCCAAACTAAATACCGTACTACTACTCGATGGGAAATCTCCTGAATTTCGACTTGTTTGACGTGATGCTGACGATGTTGGTGTTGGTGATGTATTTCTTAGTGTATTTGGCTTTGTAATGGTGGTATTGACGGCAACTGATTTTGTTGTTGTTTCTAAGGCAGGCGTATCATCAGGTTGTGGCATTAATTTTCTACCTTCTGTTGATTCAGAAATCACATCTACCACATGGTTTAGTGAATTATTGTCTTCCACAACTGCTTCTGCTTCTTCTTCTTCTTCCTCCTCCTCCTCCTCCTCGACTACTTCATTATTTTTTGGAACTTCAGGATCGTAGTCTTCAGCTATCATATTTTGATCTTCATTTTCTTCCTCTTCTTGTGCATCAATTTCTGATTGATTGCTTATTGTACTTAATATATCTAAGTTCAGTCTTTGTTGATTACAGTTTTCTGTAATATTATTATTTAATGTATTATTCAGTGTTGGTGTCATTGAAACGGTATCGTCGTCATCCTCCACCATTCTTTCAACTCCATCTACTTCAATACTGCTTCGACCACTATTTCCATTAATTATATCTTCTGCAACATCTGACGCTTCCTCAGACATCATCATAATTTCATCTTTGGCTGTAATTGCTGAATCAACAGATTCATCTTCTCCTTCAATATTACAACTTCCTTTGTTTTGTTCATTGTCAAAATTTTCATCTTGACAAGTCGCCATTTATGCCACGCTCAGCTATCCAAAATTATGTTTTCTGCGTTATTTTCTATCAAAGCAAGATAAAATTTGAATTACAATAACGCAAGCATTTTTATTAAATTACATTTCAAACAAAAAAAAAACCACTTACCTATTAAAAATAATGAATCTCCGTTTTTTCTAATTTTTTTACAAATCAATAATCTCAATACCACTTAATTTGCCAAAAAAAAAAAACTTAATTATAAAACTAAAACTTTCCCGTATTTTCCCTTACTTTGTAAAAGCGTAATTATAATCAACTAATTCTAAATTATATTTTGTATTAAAATAAAAATTACTACAAAAAAGAGCAGAAAAGTTTTTTTCTGTATTTTATGGGAAAATGCAAATGCCCATTATTATAATTTTTTCATTGTACTACACTACAAAATTTTTGGCCATGAATTTAAGCAATTATCATTTAGTTTCCTCTTTATATTCTAACTAAAATCTATTTATTAAACACAAATCTCACAATTTTCAATAATTTAAAGTCCAAAAACTAAGTTTTAATATGATTTTTCTTGGTCTTTTTATTTTTTTTTTGCCAAGAGATTGTGTTTTTTAAAGTTTGTATGTGCTGTACGACGAGTTTGAAGAAGGAAAATGCTTTTTTTGTGGATCTAGAGTGTGGCGTAGTAAATAACTGTGCGTGTATTTGTGTTTGTGCGTACGTGCCTATGCAATTTTTGTATCTTAGTCACAGGGAATTTACAGGGCTGCCATTTATCATAAAATAATTAGAATTTTTCGTGGGAATGTTTTTGAGAAATTTATAAAAGACTTATTTGTCTTATGAAAAACATCAATTGATTCGAAAAAATGGTCCTTATAAAAGATTTAATCTAATAATTTTACGTGCTAAATCCATTGAACAAAATTTTTTTCATGCCGAAATTTTCTTCTCATAATTCTGAACAACTTTGCCTAAGACACCCCATATCTAAAATGTACAGGAAAATTTTTTTTCATACAACATAAAATTTTCATTCACATCACATTCATCTCTTATTACAAGTTTTATATTGCTGTTACGCTATTTTCTTTAAGACCTCTGTAGCGTCCGAACGGTTCATCTGAGACCCAAAGTATGTTCTCGACTTATGTCCGTATTCAGTGTGGGAGTGTTTATGGATCAAAAAAATATAGGGTGTCCATACAAAAAAATAGGGTGACCAAGTGGAAAATTCAGAAATTTTCCGGGAAAATGGAAAATTTTCATGCCAAAATTTTCTTCTCATAATTCTGAACAACTTTGCCCTACATCTAAATTGAACAGGAAAATTTTTTTTCATACAACATAAAATTTTCATTCACATCACATTCATCTCTTAAAGGAATGTGCTTTATGTATTGCTTGATCTTGAGTGTTAATCTGAAACTTGTACAATTTGTAATACAATAATGAGTCTTGTTAAAAATTAAGGAAAATTTTGCTATTGACTAGAACAAAAATTGTACAAGTTTCAGATTCTAATTTTTTCGCTTGTTTTATGTTTTTGAGTTCACTTTTTGAAAACTTGTGTTTTTGAAGTTGATAAACTTCACTTACTTCAGCTCATTAGATTTTGCACTGTGATTTTTATTTAATTAATCTGATATAATGAATTATTGGCCAAAATTAATAAAAAAAAACTATAAAGTCTAAAAATTCTCAAAAGCAAATTTATTATAAAAATAATTGGCAGCCCCAAATATTCCCAAGAAGAAAAACATTTGACATTTCTCCCTGCCTGCCCAAACCCATTTGTTATTGTACGTTTATATACACACAAACTCATACTCATTCAATTTACTTCAAAACTGACTGTATTTCGACAGTATGCATACAGAGATCTAGTGAAGTGCGAGCGAGTGAGCGTTTTTTCTTTTTTGTAAAACAAAAATTCGAACTAATTTTCAATCACAGGTTTTTTCATTATACTTAAAATTAGTTATGTGAAAACTTGGTGCACGCAATTACTGAACGTTGTTTGAATGCGGGTAAAATATTAGTTTTCCAAAAAATCAGCTTTTTCTAAGTGAAAAATGTAAAAGACGCAAACCACATTCTCATACAGTATGGAAGTAAATTTTTTTTTCTCCCTCCTTGTATGAAATGCGTATATAGTATATACAGACATACACACGATTCGAAATTTTTATGAAATTTTTTTTTATTTTGGAATTACGCGTGAAATTTTGCGGGAAAACCGGAAAAAAGATAAATTTTATGAAAACAACATCAAAATACACATAATGAAGAATCAAAATTCAGATTTTTTCCAGCTTGAGTGTGAAAATTCAATTTTGCGTCTCTTTTTTCTACACTCACATATTGGAAACTAATTACACACAATAAATTTTTCACATTACACATGATTCAAATTTTCTTCCTCGGTATTGAGACGTGATGAAACATGAATGAATGAAACATTTTTACTAAAAATCAAGTTAATTTTTCCTAACATTGAATGAATGAAATGTTAAAAATGAGATCGGATGCTGAAAGAATGGAAATTTGCGTCTTTTACATTTGAAATTTTTAACATTTAAGAGGAAAAAGCTCCCTTTGAATGTATGATCCATTGCATGATTGATTAATAATCCACCGGTTTTGCTCATTTTTAAGACATTTAAAAGAATTTCGTTTTCTCTCTTTTTTTATTTCTAGGTGTTTGATTGGTACGAATCTTAGTGAATCTTTTGAATAATTGTGAAATCAACCATCATTTGAAACAAATAAAAAACATTTAAAAGTTTATACAAGGAACATCAATTAACTTGAATATTGAGTTATTTTTTATAAAATATCATCTAATCATCATATTATTGATTAAGAAGAAGAATCATAAAGTGATTTAATTTAAAGTCAAATAATTTTAAAAAAGACTTCAATAAAAATGCTGAGAGTAGAGGAAGCAAATAAATTACTGGATTTCAGTCAAAAATTAGACATTACACTGCTAGACAACATTGTTGGATGTTTATACACTAGTCAAGGGGAACAGCTGAGATTGGCTCAGGAAATTTTAACAACCCTTAAAGAGCATCCCGATGCATGGACACGCGTCGATAGTATTTTGGAATTTTCCCAAAATCAACAAACCAAATACTATGCTCTACAAATCCTTGAGGAAGTGATTAAAACACGTTGGAAGATATTGCCTCGTAATCAGTGTGAAGGCATAAAAAAGTATCTCGTTGGTTTGATCATCAAAACATCCTCAGATCCGGCAACAATGGAAGAAAATAAGGTTTTCCTGAATAAATTGAACATCATTTTAGTGCAGATCTTGAAACGGGAATGGCCGAAAAACTGGGAATCTTTCATTGGTGATATTGTTGGTGCGTCAAAGACTAACGAGACTCTATGCCAGAATAACATGATTATCTTGAAATTGCTCAGTGAGGAAGTTTTCGATTTCAGTTCAGGTCAAATCACGCAAACAAAAGCGAAACATTTGAAGGATACAATGTGTAGTGAATTTTCACAAGTATTCCAATTGTGCCTCTTTGTTTTGGAGAATTCTCTGAATGCACCTCTGATTTCGGCAACATTAGAAACACTCTTAAAATTCCTGAACTGGATTCCATTAGGATACATTTTTGAAACAAAGCTAATCAACATGTTGGTGGGTAAATTTCTGACAATTCCCATGTTCCGGAATGTCTCAATCAAGTGTTTGTCTGAAGTGGCTGGATTACAATTAGCAAACTACGATGCAGTTTTTATAAATATGTTCAAACAAACCATGGAACAATTTGAACAGATGATCCCAGCCGAAACAGACATGAACCAAATTTATATGAATGGAAATGATGATGAGCAGTGTTTTGTACAGAATTTGGCAATGTTTTTGTGTACATTTTTACGTGTACACGGTCATCTTGTAGAACGACGTGAAACAGTTGATGCCTTGCAAAAAGCCCTTGTCTACCTCGTTATGATTTCAGAAGTTGAAGATGTTGAAATATTCAAAATTACACTCGAATATTGGAATAGTCTTGCCTGTGACTTGTACAAAGAAACACCTTATGGCACACAGAGTACGAGAAAAGCTACCTATACAAAAATACTGTCAAAAGTTCGGTATATTATGATATCACGAATGGCCAAACCTGAGGAAGTTCTTGTTGTTGAAAATGAGAATGGTGAAGTTGTACGCGAATTTATGAAGGACACAAATAGCATAAATCTTTATAAAAATATGCGTGAAACTTTAGTCTACTTAACGCATTTGGACTACTTCGACACGGAACGCATAATGACTGAGAAATTAAACAACCAAGTGAATGGCACAGAATTTTCATGGAAAAATTTGAACACATTGTGCTGGGCAATTGGCTCAATATCTGGAGCATTTTTCGAAGAAGACGAAAAACGATTCCTTGTAACTGTCATCAAAGATCTGCTTGGTTTGTGTGAACAGAAAAAGGGTAAGGATAACAAAGCAATTATTGCCTCAAATATCATGTACGTTGTTGGACAATATCCACGTTTTCTGAGAGCTCATTGGAAATTCCTCAAAACCGTTGTAAACAAATTGTTTGAGTTCATGCATGAAACACATGATGGTGTTCAAGATATGGCATGTGATACTTTCATCAAAATCGCTCTCAAGTGTCGACGTCATTTTGTGACACTCCAACCCAATGAAGCGTGCACTTTCATCGAAGAAATTTTGGCTACAATTAGCTCGATCATTTGCGACTTGCAACCACAACAGGTATTTTTTTAAATTTTCTTTCAATAAAAGGCATAATTTCATATTTTTTTTTTTTAATTTGAAGGTTCATACATTTTACGAGGCAGTTGGTTACATGATATCTGCACAAGTCGATCAAGTGGCACAAGATGCATTAATTGAAAAATATATGACTTTACCCAATCAGGTATGTTAATTTAAGTCATTTTATAAATCATAATAATAAATTTATTTCATTTAATGATGTTTTACAGGTATGGGATGGAATAATTTCACAAGCAACACACAATGTTGATGCACTTAAAGATATGGCCGCTGTGAAGCCATTGGGCAGCATATTAAAGACAAATGTTCGTGCATGTCGTGCCCTCGGTCATTCGTATGTCGTACAATTGGGCCGAATTTACCTGGATATGTTGAATGTGTACAAAATTATGTCAGAAAACATTTCACAAGCAATTGTCGTTAACGGTGTGGCAGTGAATAATCAACCTCTTATCAAAGCAATGCATGTTATAAGGAAAGAAACGTTAACTGTGATCAGTGAATGGGTTTTGCGATCTAACGATCCAAAAATGGTGATGGATGATTTTGTTCCACCGTTGCTTGATGCTGTCTTGCTAGATTATCAAGTGAGTTTCTTCGTAAATTTTCATGTAAATTTCAATTAATTCTTTTTTTTTAATGAAATAGCGTACAAAAGTTCCCGCAGCACGTGAACCAGCTGTACTAAGTACAATAGCAACGATCGTCAATAAATTAGAAGGAGCAATTACTGGAGAAGTTCTCAAGATATTTGATGCAGTTTTTGAATGTACACTCGATATGATTAACAAAAATTTCGAAGACTATCCACAACATCGGACACACTTTTATGAGCTCTTAGAAGCCGTTAATGCTCATTGTTTTACTGCATTCTTAAGTATACCGCCAGCACAATTCAAATTGGTGTTCGATTCAATTGTTTGGGCTTTTAAACACACAATGCGCAATGTAGCCGATACTGGATTAAATATTTTGTTCCAGGTAAATTTTATTTAAAATTCAAAAATTCACAGGAAAATCAAATTCTATATTTACAGATGCTCAAAAACTTTGAGGACCATCCACAGGCAGCTCAAGGCTTCTACCAAACATATTTCACAGATATTCTAACACAAGTTTTTTCAGTGGTCACCGACACTTCGCACACAGCCGGAATCCAAATGCACGCCACTATTTTAGCCTATATGTTTACATTGGTAGAACAAAATCGTATTACTGTCTCCCTTGGACCAATACCAGACAATGTACTTTATGTACAAGAATATGTTGCTTCATTACTACGATCTGCCTTTGGACATCTCACCGATAATCAAATCAAAGTATTTGTAACTGGCTTATTCAATTTGGATCAAGATGTTCAAGCATTCAAAGAGCATCTTAGAGACTTTTTGATTCAAATTCGGGTATGTATCCAAAAAATGATTAAATTATCATCCAAACTCAATTTAAATTCCATTTAAAAATAAATTTACAGGAAGTAACTGGCGACGATGATTCAGATCTGTATCTTGAAGAACGAGAACTTGAACTAAAGAAAGCCCAAGAAGAAAAATGTCGTATACAAATGTCCGTGCCTGGTATTCTAAATCCATATGAAGTGGCTGAGGAAATGCAAGACGAATAGATGCTGGCTCGCGCGCGCGTACATAAAAATATAATTTACTCTAGTTTGTAATAAAAAATTATAATTAACATTTAAAAAAGCAGTGAGAGAATGCATTAAAAACCTTAATATTAAAATTAAAAAAAAAATTAAAACAAAAATTGAAATACAAAAATAAAAGAAACAAAAAAATCATGAAACATGGAAACTGCAGTAGTGTGTGTGATTTTGCCAGTTTTTATCATTTAGGAACAGATGGAGTAATATTAAACTTTTAAAAATAAAAAAATCACCTTTGTTACTATAATTTGAAATAATAATATTATTATATAATAAAGATCATATGATTGTATCACTAAGATTCGTAAAAATATCGAGTTTTTCATTATTTAATTTACTGAAATTAACGAGACTACTTCCATAGTCTTTGTTCTGTAAAAAATTATGACAGATTTGCTTGAAAATGATTATTACTGTTTTATGGTGATTCAAAAAACAGAAATTCATGTGAAAATTCATCCAATTAGGCCTGTGTGCCAATTTTTGACTGATAACTTTTATTTTAACGAATATTTTTGAAACAATATTGAAAACTGACTTTACCTGACTTAAATCCGTGATGATGTACTTTAAGAAGCAGTCATACTTTCATAAGAGCACAATCAAAACAAAAAGTGCCGATTATCATCACAGATGAAACTGCAATTTATTTTTTGAACATAACATCTTATTAAAGTTCGAAAATTTCTTAATAAAATCAACAACAATTAAAATGCCATCAGGGACACAAGGCTTTGATTACATCAATGAAGTTACAATTGGTGGTAAGTCCTCATCTTCCTTATTTTTTCCTTAAATTTAAATCTCATTATTTTATCCTTTTTTAAATTCCAATTTAAAGGACACAAAACCGATATAGTTTGCCACAAATTTAAAAATCAGACACTTTTGATAGTGACCCAATATGGAAAAATGGCAAATGTGCTATCAGTTGAAAATCAAGTTTTCAATGGAGCAATGATGAATAAGCAAAAAGTGTACGAAATTAAGCCCAAATTGGGAAATGTATCAGATGAAACTCAAGGAGCGATCAGATACTTAATGAACTACTTACAGTGTAATGATTTAATTATAAGTTTAGCACTCAAAGTCATTAACAAAGATATTTTGATTGAGTTGCGCGATGAACTTGGGAAAATTCAATGTCTCAAGTGATTATCTTAGTTAAAAGACGTAAGATCAATAAATTGTTAAATTTTATATTTTATCTAAAAAAAACATGTATTTTAAAGTAGCTTTTGTTCAATTTGTGATTTTTTAGTGCAGTTTGTAAGAAAAATGGGGATTGTACGGTGCAGTGGTTAACGAATTCGAGCATCGATCCTGAATTAAATGATCACAACGAACAGGGTCTTAAGGTCTTAATTCATGGATAAAACATTGTTCCTGACCATGCGAGCTTTTAGGAAATCATTTTTTTTTTAATTCGAATTTTCGCCCAATAACAAACTGAGTGCAGGCTATCCTATAAATCTGAATTTCTTCACTATTTCAGAGAGGCTGGCAATTGTGACTTTGTTACTTTGAGACTTCTTTCAATAACTTCCATCGTAACGAAACCTGATTTTGGTTTTGGATAATGCAATGATCGAGCTCATTAGAATTAACTTAAATTTTTGAAAGTACCAGTAAAGTTAAAATTCCTCTTTCGACAATGAAAACCTGCAATCTGACATTTGACTATACAAATATTTCGGACACTTATAGCAGGTGTGACACAGATACTAAAATTTACTGGACATCAGATCAGATCAAGGATAGTTGCGTAAAAACAAGTTCATATCGAAAAATTTCCTTTCACTTATTGTAATTCCTCTGAAAGATGCCTTCAAATGTCCATTCAAAGTGCGTTCCATCAATTATGGTTTTTTCTTGATACATTTCATTGACAAAAAATGTTTTTTACAACATAAATTTAACAATCACTCACAAAAGCGCGTATAAACAAATACTCATAAAACAATCGTTTCATTTAAAATATTTATTAAAATTCAAAATGCATGCCAGCATTAAAATTGCATGTAAATTGCATTTTTGTAACTGACAGTAAAGCAAAAAAAAAAGATGCTACAAGTTGATAATTTTTTAACATTTTACTATATTACATTATGCGATTTATGCCTTTTACGGTGAAAACATATTATTTATAGCTGCATATCACATAAATTATCTAATACATTCATATTTTGTATTGGCAACGTGCTTTAACGTCCAACAATCATGAAACAATACGGATTTGAATAAGGAATTTCCCTTAAATTGCTATGAATTAATTTAAATTAAAATTTTTTGTGTTATTTCATAATCGATGCAATTTGTCATAAATGAGTCAATGACACCTGTGCACAAATATTTTTTAAGGTAAAAAAATAAATCGAAAGTGAATTTAGGAATTGAAAAAAGAGGTAGGAAAAGGATCACATATGATTAAATTGCATTTATTGTAATATTATAAAAGTATTTGAATAATTTATGGATTTTTTTTGCAGATCTATTAAATTTTTTTCTCACTCTTATTTATTATTTGAAATGCTCTCATAATATTTTGTTAAGTAATAATCTTCTGTCAATTCATATTTGTTGTATACGGGAAAAGGAATAGGAACTACTCATTTTGCATTTATTAACAATTTTTATCTTTCTTTCACTGATTTAATTAAGTTAAATGTAATAATTTGAATAAAGTATGAGGTCATTAGCAACGGATATTATTATGTGTGAAGCTGATGTTAATCTACATATGTCTCTATAAGATGTGGATGATGCTTCAAATCCCGCACACACACGTATGATAACACAGCTTAACAAAATAAAATCGATGTGCTTGCTTTGAGAAATTCCGAAACACGTCAAAAAGATTTTTGAATCCTGATTATTTTCCACTTTGAAATTTTAAAATTCACTGATTCGTGTTTGTTTTATGAAATAATGAAATTTGTATGGAAAAGAGCCATTTTCCCTTTAAGTTCAAATTATTAAATATCAAAGTTTAAACTTTTCTGAAGTTAATTTTGTTCCAAAGTGTCAAGTAATTTATATCGTTGGAAAGAAGGCAAAAAAGGCTAACAGAAAATATAAATTTTAATATAGTTTGCCCAATTATATTGGGCTTTTTCAGGCTAAAAATTAAAAAAAAAGGAAAATACTTTATTTTTTTGTATTTTTTGAACCATATTTAATATAAATTGAATATTATGCGGGCTTATTATGATAACATTTATATTTTCTGTTAGCTCTTTTTGCCTGCTTTCCAACGATATTAATTACTTGACACTTTGAAACAAAATTAACTTCAGAAAAGTTTAAACTTTGATATGTAATAATTTGAACTTAAAGGAAATGCCTCTTTTCCATACAAATTTCATTATTTCATAAAACAAACACGAATCAGTGAATTTTAAAATTTCAAAGTGGAAAATAATCAGGATTCAAAAATCTTTTTGACGTGTTTCGGAATTTCTCAAAGCAAGCACATCGATTTTATTTTGTTAAGCTGTGTAATCGTTAAATAAAAAAAAAAAACAAATAAAATTTTTGTGTATGCGTGTGTGTGTGTGTGTATGTGTGAAAAAAACATAGCAAAAAAATTAAACCATTTCACTTTTCTTTTAAATTGAAGCATTCGTTATGTGTGACTTTTACTTTGACATACCATGAATGAAGGCAAACAATTTAAAGCTACACATAACATTATTGGTATAAGCCTAAGTAATTAAATTAAAATAAATAAATGAAGTGGCATGAACATTATGTGTGTGTTTTGCAGTAAATATCGTTGATTTTTAATTATAGCTATGTGTTATTTGTGTTTAAATAAAATCGGATTTATCTCAATTAAGAGACTCACAATTGATGCGGGGAATGTCTGTTCATTTTACTTTCATGATCTCAGCATGATGATAGTAACATATGATTAAGTAATCATCATGTTTACAGCATCAACTTTTGATTGCTTGCACTTTTGGTTAATTTTATGATGATGATGAGACAAGACAGGTGTTTGTTTTGTTCGGTCAATAGAGGAGACGTTTCTATATTTGAAGTTATATTAAGTCAAGTTAAGATATGAAAAGTGACATAAGTTTTATTTGTGGTTGGTCAAGAAGGTGAAAGATTTTATAACGCAAAGTTGGGAAAAGCGGATATGAATTTTCAATCATTCGACACACCGATTTTTAGCCAAGATCCTTCCGATATGGTTTCGGTACAACTGTCAGTGATACTGATTGACATGTAAGAAATTAAAGTCAACATACTAACGATGTGCTTTTTTAAACAGTTTTTCCGATAGGCTCTTTCTAGTTAATACTTCTTTTAATACTGTTCATGTCACATTGTCAAACGTATCGCATCATGATTAAGCAGAGAACTGCAATTTTAGTTAAACTCAAACAAATTAAATAAGTTACTTTAACTCTTTCGCGCATATAAGGTTTTCACGACTCCAGCATTTTTTTAATTTTTATATTTCAAAAAGAAAAAATATAAGGGTTGGTGAGGCTAAAATCGAAAAATAACGGTTCATTCCATTATTTGATAAGAAATAAAATTGATTTGAATGACATTTTAATTATTTTTAAATGAAAAAATTAAAAAACCGATGGGGTCATATATGACCCCATATGCGCGAAAGAGTTAAATAATTCCCATTTTTATTATTAATGATTATTAGTTTAGTGATTGTAAACTTGGATTGTTTAGATTGTTCCAGGTAATTTGCATTACCCTTTTAGAAAAAATAAAAATTAAATTATAATTACTTATAGAAAAGAAAAGAAATAAACACAACGTTAAACCAAACTGGACAATCAAAATTAAAAGTGTTTCTTTGTCGGATTAAACAAATACTGTGATGCTGACTCAAATTCTAAGGCTAGGCAAAATTTTCATAAATGATTGGAATATTGAATTTTTTTCCTGATCCAAACTTGGTTCAAATGCCATGCGATGTGTAAAGGTGCTGACACCGAAATTAAGTTTGCAAAAAACTTAGACTGTTCAGCAAGTTGACAATCATTATATTTGGTTAAAAACCTCAAATCACTGCTTCCTATGCTGACAATCTTTGCCATTTGATAGGGATCGTTGATCATCTTGTACTTTATTTTAATTTCACATAATATTTTTAGTTTTTTAAGGTAGTTGACCAATAATAAAAATAATGCATTAAAATGATCGTAACTCTTCATAAGGCATACAACGCGTTCATGAATTTCTACCGAAATTTATCAAAGCCAAATACCACCCACCTTCTTAGTTGCAATTGAACCCATAACAATACATCACAATTTATTTGAATATCACTTATCTTTGAATTTCCTTTTTATTAAAAATGTATAACATTCTCTTTTATTACAATACAAAAACTAATTATAACCATAAACTATCATTGATCTTAAAAGTTTATTGGCATTGGTCAAAAACAATAGAGGAAATAAATTAAAATCACTAAATATATACCATACATTGCGCAACAACTGTCTTCAATTATTTATTATTATCGTAAAACCAATTGTTTTAAAATAAAATAATGAAAAAAAAACTTTAATGTTAAGATTATTATGTCTAGAAAATCTCTCTTATATGCACAGACATAGCTGAACTAATATGTTCATATATAAATAATCGTGAATATGAAAAATAACATGATAATTTTATCTGTCTTCGGACATCAAACAACAAGAGCATTAATTGAAAATACATGAAATTGAAATGAAATGAGAAAAAAAAGCATTTGCTCTAGAAAATCATTTTCAATTTGTTTCGACGATTGTAAAAGGTTAAAGTGAATGTAGAAAAATAATAATAATAATAAAACATTACAAATAAAATATGAGATTAGTCTTGATACGTAAAATGTGTTATTAAAATAAATCGATAAAAAATAATTGAAACGTTGAATTTAATTTAAGCTAAAACATAATTTGATGATCGAACACCACATGATTTTAAAAATAAAAACCTTTTGCACTTAATTGTAAAATTAAAGTTATATGCCAATTTCACTTTCAATCATCTTGTCGAGAAAAATGACCATTTAAATACAAAAGGAACAAAAAAAATCGTGTAATCTAAATTTTTTGTACAACACACACATGATGAGGATTTTAGTTAGATTGGGCAAAAAAAAGAAAAGATATGAAATTTGTGCGAAAATACATATTACACAACATTTTGGATGAACATTCAATACTAATCGTATTCATTTATTTTATACCATAAAACGTTTATATGTATTTTTTTGATCGTTTTTGATATAATCAGATCAATCATTATTTTTAAATTATACTATAAATTTTATCACTGAATTCGCCTTTCGCTTTGCCGTTCCATTTTTATCAAATTAATACATTACAATCACTTTTCTTTGAGACTTATAAAAAACATATGGCAAAAAACATTTTTTTTCCTAATGTAACACCCCGTCTCAGACCTTCTAATTCGATAATGAATTGTCTAATTCGAAAGGTTTAATAAAATTAATAAAAGAAGAAAAAAGTTACAACAGAAGCATTTTCTTTTCATCAAAAAATTAAAGCTAATCGAATCCCTTCACCGTAAAATGCAATCTGTTATTATGTCATTCGTAACATCACATCAACGAGTAATTTGTGTCAGTATTTTAAAATGTAAAGCATTTTATGGTTAAATAGTTGGTTATTATTACTTTGTAATTTTTATCACTTTACAAATTTATCTCCTATTGAATTTTAGTAATTTAATCTTTTATTGTGTTATATTTTGAAAGAAAAATAGCTACGGTGTGACTGTTATTATGTTATTTATCTTTGGGAAAATTATGTAAAACGTTTAACTTTAAAAGTAATTAATATTGAATAAATTATATAATTATTAGTGTTATTTGAAGAAAAATGCACTTTGAAAGTTCGTCTGAGAACTGGATCTAACTGACACACTATCTTAATGATACCTTCTTAGAAAAATAAATTTCTGAACGTCAGCTCTTTCTAATTTCTTTCTATGTTATGATAGCGTACTAGCCAGGAATTGAACGCAGATTCCCAAGATCACCTCAGCCACATTATTTTTTTGGGCTTTTTGAAATCCTCATACAAATTTCTGTATGAACTAATGTGGTCTTATCCTAATTAATGTGCATATTGTCTTTTTCTCGTATCGTAATAGTACTATGGATGATTCAGACATATGACAATCTTATGTAGCGTAATTTTGGGTGGTGGTCACCCATCCAACCACGAGCACCATTCAAAGCTGCTTTACCTAGTCGAACGAACGACTGTATGTTAAGCCACTGCGGGGAGTTGTCATAGTTAAAGCATTCGTCTATCATGTCATTGGCGTGGGTTCGAAACTGCAAACCATTATTACATTTCATTTTTCGGACTTTCACGTTCTCGGATGACAGTATGAATGCTAAGGTCCACCCTTAGGCTCAGGCTAAAGGTTTGATGTTTACTATGAAAACTACGGTGGAAGTATTATGAACACAATAGAATCCTTTGAGACCACGGTGGACCCTTGAACCTACATTCAAAGCGTTTTACTCTCAACTCAGTGGTACACAAGTAGAAACTTGAATTCCCATTGGACTCCCACTAGTTTAAGCTCAATGTAGTCCATAAAAGTTAACTTTAAATGTGGTTGATAAAATTAAAATAATTGAGTCATTTCAAAATACACTTTCATAAACCATTCAATGATACTGTTTTCCTATTTTTGTCTTATTTTACTGTCACTCAAATTTCAATCTTGTCCTATTATTATAATTACATGAAGAAAAATCGTTAACATCTAAAATAAGTAAACTAAAATTAGGACTCACCTTGGAAACTTTACAAATTATAGTATTTATTATCCGTTTCATATCAAAATCTCCCATATCCATCACATTTGACCAATGATGTTAAAAACATATTTTTTCACAACTTATGTTGTTAAAAGTGTGCTAATCGTGTTATTTTTTTACACACTCAACTATATGTTGTTTGATGTCAAATTTATATAAAAAAAAAAAACATTAAGATTTAACCGATTGGCGATTATAAATTATGAAATAATTAGAAAGTGATTGTGAACGGTCTGAACCTGTACATCATCAATATAAAAAATAAATAATTATGATTAAAATTATGCAATATGTGATAAAAATAAATTAAAAAAATACAAAATCATAAGAGATTGTTCAGAAAAAAAATATCAGGATTAACATTCAAATTCCAATTCCTCAAGCTAACCAAATAAGATTGCATTTGAATTTGTGTGGTTTTACTTTTTTTTGTTTGTAGATCATAAATGTCAGTTTTTAAGGCCATCAAATATCACACATTTTGTCTTCTTCTTTTGGAGTGAATGCATTTTGAATTTATGCCATTTAATGATTTTGTTACACAATCGCGAAACAGTTTGTGGTAGATTCACATCATAAATTTAACAAGTTGGGCAAAAAATCAAATATGGTAATTGTTTAATTGAGTAGAAGGTCAATTTGAATGTAATTTATTCTTGTTGTGCAAATTTTGTTTTTTATGCAACACAATTAGAGTTATTTATAGTTGAAATTGAACAAAAGAAGTATAAAAATACACATACATTTGAAACCAATATGCTACAATTTACATTTAATTGACCATTTTCATGTAATATGTAAAATTTCAAATAATTGCTAATAATAAAATGAAAACAACGCTTTGATTTGAAAATGAAATTTTACGCTTTCGTTTCCTTTTCCTTACTTCTCAAATATTTAGTCTAACATAGACGTGAATTATTGTTACATATTTATTTGTATTTGAACTGATTTTTACATTTCATGCTTTCAACAAGACTTTACTTGATGAAATTTTTTGATATTAAAATAGAACCATAACGAAAATAAAAACTAAAATTTAATTTACAATGTTTTTTTTTTTTTAAAGACAAACAGTAATCAAACAGTTTTGCACGTTTTATTTTCAAATAAAATAATAATAAATAAAATACACATACGACGCACGATCAGCTATTATTGCTTCCAATATATTTATCAGTAACATCAACATAATAGTAATAACAGTGTTTTCAATGTATTACAGACAAAAAGTAAAATACATAAATTTTACCTGTTTATTTCTTGCTGATATTTATTTTTCCTTTCACTCAATAAATATTATTTTTCTTTTTTTAAAGGTTTTTTTTTTCATTCAATTTTTATTATTATTGTTACGTCGCGTCATCATTTATGCTTTTATTTGATTGTCATACATAATTTTTCGGTGAAGAAAAATATCAAAGAATTAGCGTATCAAATTAAAATAATTAATGATTTTTTATTTTCATAGCGAAAAAACAGTGTGTTTTGTTAAATTTTGTGTGTGTGCATAAATTGCACTTTCATTTCAAGAAGTGATGTTAAAATTTGTTATGTAACTGTGATTTATTTGTATTGCAAGTATTTTTTTAATTTGTGGTCTTGAATGAAATTTGATATGGATTTTTGATGGTATTTAAAGATTTTGAAAAGACTGAATTGATTCTGTGAAAGCGTTTAAATGTCGTTTTTATCAATATTTAAATTGAAAATCAATGAAAAATTGATTGTAATTTGTTAATTTGATAGAGTTATGCAAATTATGAAATACACACTAAAAGATTTAGAAAAGTTAATTTTAATGGTATTCAGTTTATTGGAAATAGTATAAGTTTTTCTTGTTAATAATGAATACTTGGATACGATAGAAATAGAATTGAATTGAATTTAAAAAAAATGGGAAATTCTAACCACTGGACGGTTTAGAAAAGTGCATTTCGATGGAACTCGATTCATTGAGTATAATTAAGTTTTAATTTTAATAATTATAAATTAATAAATGGCTAAATGTTTCAAAAAATTGGCGGCTAATTTCAAAATGGTGGCTAATTTCAAAATGGCGGTTATTTTCAAAATCGTGGCAATTTTCAAAATGGTGGTTATTTTCAAAATGACAGTTATTTTTATAATGAGAGTTATTTTCAAAATGGCAGCTTATTTTAAAAATGGCAGTTTTTTCCATCATTACAAAAAACCGCCATTTTGAATTTTTTTAAAAAAAGACGCCATTTTTTTCCAAAAATTTTCAATATGGTGGAAATTTTCAAAAAAAATATTTAAAAAAATCGGACATTTTGGGCTTTTGACTGTTTTCAGGCTCTGCAGCCCAATTCTTGAGCCCAATCCTTGAGCCTAATCTCAGAGCTTCGATCCTTGTAAAAATTATTTCAATTCAAATGTCTAAATCTCTTATTGCTTCCTCTCCATTGAAGATGATTTTCTGGAGATTACGTACGTAATGCATTTGAAATTCAAATATAATGGACTGAATATGGCTAAAGTGCTTATTTATCTTCTAAAAACTTTCATATTTGATGTATCAAAAGTTACTCACCTGACTAGAACACATGGCTCATAATATTGAAATATTTTTAATATTAAAAATAATTTTTAAATCTTAGAGTGAATAAATTAAGTCAGAACTTGACAAATTTCTCACCTTCTCCGCCAAGACCCTGTCTGCAATTCAGACCCCTGGATGGATTGTACGGTGCAGCTGATATCGTGTTGGATTATTAATCTTAAGGTAGGTAGCCCACGTAACTTTATAATCTCAAATGTACTTTTTCTGGCATCTCAATTTGAGTTAAAGGCTAGATAGAAGTTCCGATTACTAGGGATTACTAAGGCCATTGGATTATAACGCCTACGCCCAACTCGCCCGATTAATGGTATTGGTGCAGGCTTAGCTTAGGTAAGGTTCTACAAGGGCACCACCGCGGTCTCAAAGAGTCCTATTGTGGTCTCCTCGATAAAAATCGAGGAATGCCCAAGAGTTGTAAGCTACTAGGCTTGGTGCAGGCTTAATAGCCATCTTATAAATGTGATAAATCTGATCTGCCTGTAATTGAAGATCCTTCATGTTTGACAAAAATCACATTATCCGAATACCCAATCATCCAACAATTTAGTCTTCTGATGGGAGCTTTTAATCCTAAGATCTCTGGATCCGTTCTCAATACTCTCAAAAAACTTAAATAAACTCTAATTTGCCATTTAACCGATAGTTTTTCCTAACTTTACTCTTTCAGTATTTTTAACTTAATTTTAATTTTTAAATTTATGGAAAAACCCTGTGAAAAAAAAAGTGATATTACATAATAAACGATTTCTCTGATTGAAGACTCAATTAGCTAATTTCTTACTGTAACTAAATTAGTTCAATTTTAAAATAACATAATTTAAGCCAATTAAATGAATAAATAAATAGTGGCCACTGATACTGATGATCCACATTTCAATACACAATGAAAACTTTTATTTTTGTATTTTCTCACCTGAACAAACATCAATATTTAACGTTTACATGTGGTTTTTAAAAAAAAAAAATAGACAATTATATTCGTTAGTAATCAAGCAAAAAAAAAAAATAAGCAAAATAAAAAATATCATACCAGATCAATTTATATTTAATCATTATTATTGGTTTTATTAAATGTTAGTACTCAACGTGAAACAACATTTTTTTTTACTTTAATTGTATCAAAGAAATTTTTTAGAGACGAGAAAAAAGCGATGAGATTGACACTAATTTTCACTTTTATCGTGACTCTAATCATCAAATCGCTGATTATCATTAATCAAATTTCCGGCATTTGTGCACAACAACAACAACATCCACAAGAAAAGGGAGAAGATAATCAACGAATTAACTTGGAAAACATTATGTTGGATGCTGATGATGGTTATTCGAGTATTTCATTTGGATTTGTTAGCAATGGAGTCGAACAAAATCAAGATATTTGTGAAGTGTGTGCTAATAAGAAAAAAGTATAAATTTTTCGTATTAAAATGAAGTGTATCGTGAGAAATATAATTATTATTAATTTATAACAATAAAAAGAAGTAAATGTGGAAGCATTATTTAAAAAAGTTAAAAGTATATGAAAAAAAAAATTAAAATAATATATTTGAGTGGTATTACTTAATCTGATGATGATGATTTCATTATAAGCTAAACTCTTTATATTGTGTTATGATGTATCATTTGTGATACATATACTTTGTTTATTTATTTACTTTTTTTTTATGCATTACAAAATTGATGTTAATAATCCAATTTAAAGTGAATGAATGACGAAATGCTTTAATGCTTTGAACAATTTTTTAATTAAGCAGATTTACTTTCTTGGATATCATTAGTGGAAAACTTGAAAAGTGGAGCAGGCAAGTGGTTTATTCCAAGGTGAACCATATGCGAGTTTTTTTTATGACAATTGATTTGACTTGTTGACTGTTGGACTAAAAACACTTATCCTAATACGAATCCTATTACAACTAAGGCACTGTTGTATGGGTGCAATGTCATAGCAATGCGTATGGTACTGATGAAATTGACGATATTTCTGCTAACGATTTTTAACCTGCACTCGAATAGTAACATTGAACTGTCATTCCATTTATTTAAACATTGTTAAGCTTGAAGTGAGTTTTTATATTTATTTATATATTATTACAAACAACAGGTTCAAACCCTTGGTATTGGAGTTAAAAAAGCCATTGGCGTACTTCCGGTATAAAACCCATCTTTTCAAACATAAATTAAAATTACTAATTAAAAAACTAATGTGATCTAGTATTCCCAGTACATCTAGAGCCCAATAAGGTGTAAGTTGCACATGATAATGGTCGTCAGTTAAGCATGAAATGATACAAATAAAAACAGAAAATACACCAGCGACGGGCTAATTCAAATTAAATAGTTTTGTCACTCACCTGAGAGTGGTCTTGATATATTTAAATCAAAATATTGAGAAACACCATTAAATTCTCTCATTATGTTGGACATTGATGAGAAATATACATAATTTATCTTGCGATGCCTCAGTAAGCGACCAGGGCACTTAAAATTTAGCTGACTAAGGAGTTCGGGGCTATCGATCCGACCAGACAATTAAATCAAACACAAAAAGGGTTAAAGTATGCTTTCTTCTCACTTCCAAGGATGAAACATCAATCAGTTATCGTAATTGAGATGATGAAGGTGACTTTTATTGTCTATTGATTTCTTGACTTTTGGACCTGTGCTAAATTTCGCAGTCAGCATTGACCACTTGCTTTTTTCCTGTCTTCATTTTCTTTTGAGAAAGCTGTAGAAAAAAAAATAATTAAAAAATTAAATTTTATTTTGGAAGAATGAAAACCAACTAACGTTATCCATTTTTGACTCAAACTGAGATAACCTTTTTAGGAGTAACTGGTGTCTTCCTCTTATTTGCTCGCCTCAGTCAGACCTTAATTTAAAATTTGATTAAAAAACGAAGAAGAAAACAAAACACAACACTTTCTTTCAAAACATTCATACGATAATTTAAATTCACATACACTTCAAGTTCTGTAGTTGTTGTTGCTATTTTCATTATTATTAGCATGTCTCTTCATTACAAATGTAGTACAAGTAATAAAGTGTGACAATTATTGCATTCATGATATTTTTCACACACTTCTCATAAATACTTTTTCATTTTGTTATTGTTATTATTTTTATATGCTTGGGTTCATTTACTTTCATTATAATAACTCAATCTTTTTTTTCTCTTAACAATTTAATGGATAATTTTTTTAATATCCATTTTGAGCAAAGGAACGACTAACCTGTATTTTCACCAGTAATGACGAGGAAATGTGAAATTTCATTTGATTAAGTATGAATTGTTCGGCAATGTATCAGATTTTATCTTTTATTGTGGAAATTTTAAATGATTTTTAATCATTAAACATTTTGGCCTTCAATGCCGAGTCTAGTAAAGCTTTTCGGAAAATTCAGGAGCTGTCCGACATACATTTTTATTGCGCTCCGTGAAAGATTGACCACATTCCTTGAAATTCCTTTCAATTAAAAATCAATTTTACAGCCAATTTAAACCAATAAATTAAAGACATGAGTCTATCATTATCACAAATGAAATGTCCGTTATTTATTTTTATTATTTTTTCTTTTATTTATCAATGAATCATCTCATTTCTCTTTACCGCCTCTCTTTGTACTTTGCAAATAATACCAATCATGTAAGACGATTGTTCCACAAAGATAACTAGAAGAAATTAACTTTAAACACTTGAACGATATAATTTTTTTGAATATTCCATTCAATCATTACTATTTATTAATAAAAAAAAAGAATAAGTTTGATGATAAAAGAAAATTTAAAAAAAAAAATAGCACCCAAGGCGTTTTTTTTAACTTAAATGTATAATAAACTTTCATTTTTTCGAATATAATGTCATAAATACATTTGGTTGGTATGTCAAATAATTTATATATGTTTATTTCTGGGTAAAAGAAAAAAATTTAAATAATTTTAATTTTTTTACATATGATTCATTTCAAGTTATTTAGACCCCAAAATAAAAACCAATATGAATGAAATTCAATTGAATAAGTTCAAACTTTGTTTAAATGCGAGAAATTGATTGCTAAATTACATACATTCATTCAAATCATATAATTATTTGTACTTTGTTATTAATGTTTTACTATGAGGAGAACGTGAATCACTCGAAGATATTTTTGTAGTAGATTCACATGTCAATCCAATTTTGACTATTTAAGGTGTTGTGTTAATTTTTCTCCGTGAATCGTTATTTAAGATGTCTTAATTTACAAATTAAGATCAGCACCCGCCTAATGATGATTATTATTTTTTTATATGGTTGTTATATTCAAAAAAAGAGCGAGACAATTTTTTTTTTATTACTCACACAATTAATACGAAGTTGATGTTAAAACTCACTTTTTATTATTATGATTGTCTATCATTGACACACTTTTTGCCATATCTCTTATATGGTGTTCATCAAAAAAATTATAAAAAAAAAATACAAATAAAATTTTACATAAAAATGTTTGTAATAATTAACCGGATGATAACTTTCAATTTTTTTCCATGTGCTTTATTTTTAATAAACAGTCAATAATAAATATTAAATTAAAAGAAATAAAAAAATAGACAATCGAAATAAATATCATATATGTAAGTAAATAATTGCATTCATTATAAATTTAATATTATTTTATTGTATCTGCATTTTTAGCAGGTTTATTTTTTGACTCATATTGTACAGACTTTCATACTTTTTTTTTTAGAAATTAACGTTTATTATTTGCATTTTTACGGTCATTGTCACAAATAAATTCCATATGCGCAATGCATTTGTTGTTTATTTGTTTTATTATTATTTTTTTTCTTGCTGTGCGATGCCAGAGTAAAATAATAAATGAATTCCTGCATATAATTGTAAAAAATTAAAGAAAAAAAAGTAACACTTTCTTCGTCATGTGATGTTGATGTGTTTTTTTTAAATTTATTTGATTAACCCTTTGCTTGAAAATTTTTTTTATGAAGGAATAGTCAGGGGCTGAATTCAGGCTTGAGCAACTTTTTACATGCCCATATCGGAAGTTCTCACAATCGATAGAACTTAATCAGATCTAGGAATATTACAAGTAAGTATTATGTTTTTATTTCAAATAGTTTTAGCAGGATTAAATATATTATTGGATGAGACTGCTTTCTAGACATCACCTAATTCAAAACTGATCATTGGTCCAAAAGGTAAGAAAACTTACAATGAAAGTTGCCGTAACAACAAAGAAACAGTAACAACTTTATTTGCCGTCAATGCTCAAGGAGATTTCGCTCCACCCCTGACTTTGTTTAAATTTGTACGTATTCCAAAACGTATTGTTGATGCTGCGCCACCACACTAAGGAATCGGAAAGTCAGTAAATGGATGGATGACATCTTAAACGTTTTATGAGTACATAACAAATGTGTTTCTTCCCTTTATTAAGGAACAACGAATAGAATTGCCAATAGTAGTATTTTTAGATGGCCATTCATCACATTTAAGATTAGAACTTAGCGAATTTTGTTGTAACAATCAGATAATATTAGTGACTCTGCATCCAAATTCGACTCATATTTGCCAACCGCTGGACGTTGCCGTCTTTGATCCAATGAAAAATAAATGGAAGAGTATTTGTAGAGACGAATTCAAAATGATGGAAAAGAAATCATTGAGGATGATATTCCGACTGACTTAAAAAACATTATTCGTGACCCTCAAATGGTAATTAAAGTATATAATGGGTTCAAAGCTACTGGCTTTTTTCCACTTAAACTTTATTATTTATATCGTATTTGAGACAAATTTCACAGTCTTGATAAAGTTTATGTTTAAAAAATTTATTTCAATTATAATTTTTCAGATGAACCAGAATACTAAGAAGATTCGTTCATACAATCTGTGGAACAAAATATCGATGCTAATATTTTAAGTCAGTTTAAAACGTCAGGTAGCACATGTAATGGGGACATTCAAGCACATTCATCAGGAACTAAAAATGAAAGAAAAACTGGAAAAAGCAGTGAAAGAGAAACGACAAATTTTGGTTTTTTAGTTATAGAAATACAGAAAAAGACCAACCTTAGTGAAAAATGAAATAATAAAATATATATTTTTATGTTTGAAAGAGTTATTTACATTTAAAAGTGAAATTTTCTTAAATTCTTGAAAAGTGGTTAATCCATCCTATAAAAAATAATAAATAAGTGAATGACTTTAAAGGAGTTAAGAATACTTACATTGAAAATAAAGTTTGGACGATAATATCTTTTAATCAGATAGTCCATAAAAATGTACAGAAAGTCAATCCGTAGGTGCTAAAAGTTAAAAAGAATGAGTGGCAACACAGACAATAGTATACTAAGACTGTAAACAATAAAGATTTAAGAACATTTCAGACCAAAAACAATCAAGTATTGTGGTGAGTCATGAAATCTCCACGCAGTATTTCATCGCTAGTATTAGGGTCATTTTCAATTTACAGTGTAGACAGAAATATTCGTTTTCTTTAAAAAACTGTCAAACTGTTGCTAAAATCACATTTTTCTTCAATCTTCTGTTAAAATCAAATATTTATAAATATTTGCTGATTATCACAATTCACAATCATTTCAAAGTAACGGCACACAAGGGAGATGAAAAGAAGAATAAACGTAAAATAACATACGAATATGAAACATATATGAGATTAATTTTTTCTTTTGAATTTATTGGCATATTAAGTAAAGTATGTAAATGATTTGAAATATATTTTTGTTTAGTGAGTGTCATCAGTTTTTTTTTTAACTAAAAAAAAAACTTTCTTTCACCTTATTTCTTTTTGTCAAGTGTTTTTGATATTATTTTATTTCTCTGTATTTTACAGGTTTTTTTTGAAGTTGATTGTTTTAAACTAACACTGCACGATATCAATAAACTATTTTCAATTCATTGATTTGTCCATCGTAATTCATTATTCTGTCTTTTAATGTCTTGCGTGTATAAACGTGTGATTTACTGTTAAATTAATTTTTGTGACATCAAAACAATTAAATATCAATTGTGAAATTTCTTATATTGAATTTCTCCAAGAATTTGATCAAACACAATTGCTTGAGGGAATCATGTTTCGTTTAACTAATTTCTGATTAAATTCATTATCTTAAATTTTTGTTTAACAATCCTCGACAGTACAAAAAATTCCATGAACAGGTTTGAAATTTAATTAAAAATAGTTATCTGCTCAAGTAAAGTAAACGCGCACACGTAAAATTAAACAATTATCCATTTCATTTTGATGTTTTTCTATTATTATCGTCTTTTTATTTATGTTGCCTTGTGTCAATGTGTGGCATTTAAATGCAATATATTCAGAGAGACTAGCGGCAGATGCATTAAATTTCATCATCAATTCAATACCAATAGCGAGACAATCACTTTTCTTAGAGAAAGTTCAACCTTATCAATTGTTCTCCATAGTTAGGCATTCGATTGTGTGTGTGTGTGTGTTTGTGTATTTTAAATGCTATTTGATGTCAAGCATACAAAAATAGAGAGAGGAGGACAGGTTAACGAGTAATGTCCAAAGGTTGACGACACACAATGAAAATTTCTTTAAACGAGACCTTAGTCACATACTAATTGAAATGATCACACGATCTGATTAAATTAAAATAATAATAATGAATTTCTATATTGGCCCATTTTCACTTGAAAAAACAATCAATTTGATCATCATAAAATGCGTAGGTTCTTGTTTGGGTAGCACTTTACTGTTAAAGCTATTTTGTTTACATGAAAGTGAATTTATTTGAATATTGTTTGTGACAAATAAAAAGAAATAACTGGATTTTATTATTATGATTTTTGTTTAGTTTATGGAATTTAAGTGAAATTAATTTAATGACGTTTATTTTACTGATAAACTCTGACAAAAGTCAAATGAGATCAAAGTTTTCATTTAGAAATAAAATTTGCCAGGAATTTTAATTAAACAAAAATTTTTGCTTTGAAATTGAGCGACATGAAATAATTTTAACATCTTAATTATACTTGAAATATTTTTGAAAAGTTTTTATTTTACACCTATCATTGACCTTTCTTGACATCATCATCGTCAATGAAGAGCTTTTCAAATTTAAATCACTCTCCAGACATAATCTGAAGTATTATCATAAGAAATATTTTAATACTAATATTTTAATATGACTGTCGCATTTTTTTCTTTCTTTTATTTGAAATTCAAAAAAAAAAAAATACAACAAGAAAAAGAAAAGTATAACATTAACTGTAATTTTTTTTATATGTTAATTGATTGAATTGAAATGACGACACATGTGATGAATATTTTGAATAACAAGTCAAAACAGTTTTATTATAATGAGGAGAAACGTTAAGAAATTCATTTAATTTATTCTTAAACATGTGTGTGTATGTGTGTTTTTACTTGTTTATTTATTGATTAAGCTTTGTTTGTTATGATGATTTGTGTCAAATTGATGAGTAAATGTGAATGTAATACAAAATTAAGAGATAAACTCAATCAAAAGACTTTGTGATGAAAGGTGACGAACCCATTTAATTGAGGCGTGCGAAAATTTTAATCTTATTGAGAATTTTAATCGAAAATTGCTCTTCAAAATGTTGTTTTGAATCAATCGTTTTAAAATATAAAGCTAAAATAACCATCCAGTAACCCATTTGATCGATATATGAGAGAACTTTTCTTGCGGGGCTTCTAAGAGCATGATGCAGCAACCCATCTAGGGGATTGTACGGTGCAGTGGATAGTGTCTTGGACTATCAATCTCGCAATTAGGTTTGATTTAAAGGCTAAATAAAGGTGGCTACTGCTTGGGATGACAGGATAGAAGCTTAGTCCTTGGATGATAATGACGAATATGCACAAAGAGCCCGATTGATGGCCTGAGTGCAGGGTAATAACCGCCTTACAAATTTGATCTGATCTGAACCCATTTTAATGATATTTTTGATCACTAACTTTTAAAGGGGGTTGCTAAGTAACTTTTCACAAATTCTTATCGTTAGTTATGGCCAGACCAGTTCTTTGAATGGGATTGCTTAAGAAACCGTCCAGCAACCCATTTTAATGACTTTTTTGATCAACGCACATTTTTCGTTTCAGTGGTAAGAAGATTAGATTAGATATGAACAAGCTCCACCGCGGACCCAATGGTCCTATTGTGTTCATACTATTTCTGTTAAAGCTTCTATAGTAAGCGCCTTTTATCTCTGGTCTAACCACGTGAGACCTACAATTTATACTGTCATCCGATCCAGTCACTCTCAGGCTGCACTCAGCGCCCCTAACAAGAATTTTTATCTATTCTAAGTAAAACTTGAGCACATTTGGAACTTGAAAAACACAAATTAATTATCATGTCCAGGACTGTATTTGAACCCTTGTCGCAGGATTCTTACCAATCATACCAGCCACTTAACCAACTCGGTCAACGAGTTCCCTTAGTGGTAAGAATTTCACAGTATCAATTTACGTCTCATCATGCACCTTTCATTATCACGACTGGAACATTACCCAGGAACTTTTTCCATACTTTCACAGTAAAATTATTATCAATTGCTAGCCATTTCAATCACATTTTAACGTCTTTTAACAAATAATCATGATTCAACAAGTGATTGTAAATTGCATTTATTAATAATATATTTTATCGAAACAATCAAGTCGTTAACTGAAACCCATTATTAATAACAACCAAATGAAGATGATTTCAATAAATAAAATAAATAAACAACAAGCAATCAAGTTCAAAAATATCGCTTGACCTCAACTAATTTATGAATAAAATGTACACTAGAGAACAGGTTAAACATTCACTTATGATTCAAAAAAATATTATTTATGAGATTTTAAGAAGAAGAAGAAAAGGAAAAAAAAACGTTTTAAGGTAAAAGTGCATATTTTGCAATTTGATTGACAATGAAATTGAAAAGTTTACAAAGTTCAAGCACAATTCACATTTGCAGATAAATTTAACAAAAATCAATATATCATTTTATTATTATATAATTGTGTGATGGTATTCATTCAATCACAAATATTTAGAAAGGAACTTACAAAAAACCGTTTTATGTGTCTGAGAAATTTTAAATTTATTTTTTTCTGATATGTTGAAACTTGATCAACACTTCCCATGCATCTATATTGTTAATTTTTGTATTACTTAATTGTATTTATGAAAATTATTATTTACTTTATCTTACACACAGTTAATACAAATGGACCAAAGTAAATTAATTTCTCATACAAAATAATACAAAACAAAACAAAAAATACATTAAAAATAAAATGAACGACTCAATTATTTCAATGACCAAGTCAACATATTTCATACCACCTTTCTCCGAAGCTTTTTTCTTCATCTTCTTATTTCTTTCTTTGAATATAAGAAGAAATAACCGAATATGAAAGCTTTCTTACACTTATTTCTCCATGCAAACATTGCATTATCATAACATGATAGTAGCAGATCGCCAAATGAATGAATATTTTCTGCTATGAATGAATATTTTAAATGTATTTGGAGGGGGATATTCGTTTGGTTTGATGGTACATTGATGAAGAAGGAAAAATTAGTTAGGAACTAAACATCGGCTGGATTGGACGTTAAAATTAAACGGTCCTCGGCTATTTTATTTAATATATTAATTAAAAAATTGGCTGAAAATTATTCCTTTAACATTAAATGGAAATATTTTAGTTCCTTTTGGAATTTACAAATAAAATATTAGAAAAATAATTCGAATAATGTAAAAAATTACATTTAAATCTTTAATATCGAAGTATAAAAGTACACGAAAAATTTATATTTTTTTTATTATTTTTGAGTCATTAATCAAAAAATAAATCTTAAAAGAAAGTGATCTTACCAGTTTTACAACAATTACAATATCGTAAAATTTTTTTACTCTTAAACAGAAAGTCATATTATTATTATAATTTAATAATAATAACCAGAAGAAGAAAAAAAAAGAGATAAAGTATTCGAGAGTGTCTTAATTTTTTTTGTTTTATTATTATTCGAAAAAAAAGATAAGTCAAAGAAAGAAAGAAGAAGAAAAACGAGACTGGACCAAAAAAACGTTTTGAATAGTATAACTATGTGAAAAATTAAAAAATTCAAAAAACAAAACAACGAAAAATTGATGATAAATTAAATTAAGATAAAAGTGAATTCAATAAAAAATTAACAATAAATATAAGTTTTGGATAAGAAAGTAACACAATAAGATCACATTGGATTGGATTAAGATAATCATTTGAATAAGCTCATAGCAGGAATGAAAAATTTCGTATATTAATTTTGGATTAAACGTATCAAGTGTAAAAATGAAGTTATTTTTAATCAACATAGTAAGTGAATAATTTTTAGAAATTAAAATATGTGTGACATGGTTTGAAATATTTGAGAATGTGAAAGAAGAAATTAAATGAAATCAAAAAAAAGTTGTGTGGACTTATTAATTTTTTGAAAGGTGTAAAAGTAAATGGATCAACGGATTTTGGTTTTTGGAATTTCTAGGTGTTTTGATAACGCCTCGTAGTGCTAGGTGACTCACTTCGAAAACGTGGCGCTTTAAATTATTTTTTTAAAATTAATCTATTCAGTGCCAAATACTCGCAGATAATTATTACAAAAAATTTTTACAAAAACGTAATGTCAAATCTTCTTCGTCTTGCGTTTAGTGTTTCTATATTAAGAAGTTTTAATCTTGCTTCATATGTTGGTAAGTCATAAGTGTCTCTCCTACACCCAAGGTTTCGTAGGGCGAATAACAAGAATTATGGGGCTAATTTTTATCGTATTTCCCTGAGACTATAGAAAAAATGTGTGGTCACTTTATCAACTAGCACTGCAGGATGGGTTTTAGAGGATTTCCATTTAAATTTCAGTTTAAAATTAACGTTCTAAATAAAATTTAAAATTAAAGTGCAGCTTATTTAAAGTTATTCCAAAAAAATGTCTTAACTTTAGATGAATACAATAATTGATTTTGAGTGTTATGATCAGGGTGACCATTTTAGCTCTTTCGGAGCTAGATCTGGCTCTTTTTGAATTTTTTGGCTCCCAACATGGTTCAAAAGCCCCTTGGAGCTTTTTTTTAGCTCTTTCATTACATAATTTTGGCTCTTTTAGCTCTTCTCCTTAAAATTTTTGTTCAATGAAATTGTGACATTTAATTACATAAAATTTCCTGGATCAAAACTACTTCAACGACGAAATTTTGGGGATAAGTGTACAAATATCAAGATGCAGCAGGAAGCAATTCATTTGGCGATCTGGCGACATTTGTCCTTGATCTTTTATCACTTCCTCATTCCAACTCAGATGTTGAACGAATATTTAGTCAAATGAATTTGATCAAAAATCGTTTGACTAACCGAAGATCGATTAAAACACTCAACGCAATTTTGTACATTAGATATGGTTTGAAGATGTGTGAGGTTTGTTGTAATGATTACAAACTGACTGAAGATATTCTGAAACAAATTGGATCAAATGAGTCATATGTGTCAAAGGAAACTGCAGAAGATGAATTACAATAAGATGAACATATTTTACCTTTTTTAACGAAAAATTAATGACTCCCAGGAGTTTGACAAAAATTTAAAGCTTGAATTAAAATGAAAAATAAATATATTTTTATTTGAACATATTTTAGCTCCCACTTAACTCTTTTTTGAGGAAAATTTAGCTCCATACAAAAATGAGAGTTAGTCACCCTGGTTATGATGGACTTGTGATCCAAGTTGTGATAAAAATATTTGGCCTTTCTATCGAGTTATTCTAAAAAATTCTTCTTATAGATCAAATTTTAATTCCATATAAAAATTGCACTTTTATGACATTTTTTCACAAAAAGCTTCACAATTTTTAAACGCGTGGGAATACAAAAATATGCTATATAAGAAAAATGTTCTTCTAGAGTATACAAACAACTTTGTAGAAGATTAGAAAAAAATCTGAGAACTCCTTATATACTTAAATTGAGCCTTAAAATGGTGGTTTTGTATGAAAAACGCTACTATTATTTTGAGCACTGCTGTAAAGGTATCTTTACGAGACTTATAGCCGTCACTTCCTTAAATTCCTAAAATATTTTACGCTTAAAGCCCTGAGAATGCCAAAGTAGCGCTCTTCTTGTAATAATAGAGCCGTCGAAGGGTTAGAACCACTTTGCCTCCTTTTTCAGTACTTTCGATTTCAATTAATTCTTGTTAAATTTTCTCGCCGTTAGATTCCTTGTTCTGTTCACAAAATTCTGAAGATCCTTCTCAGGCATCTGCTATCAAATTAATTCAAACGTTTCTTACAATCTTACAACCGTAGTCATATAATAAAATTTTTTTACTGACCTATTCCCAATCTTTCGTCAACTATTTAAACAAAAAGGGTCAAAAACTCAAATGTATAATATACAAAGTATAAATACCAAATAAAAAATATTGTGACTTAATGTAAAATTGGAATTACTTACTTGTGAATTTCATGATTTTGATTAACCAAGTTTTTTTCGAGCTTCTTAAAATTGCTTCCTCTCTTTATATATTTATTATTGTTTTTTATTGCAAGAAACTTTCTTCGCATTTATCTTTCAAAACATCACAAACGATTAATTTGCTAATAAAAAAATATGCTAAATAAAACTTTTACTAATAATATTTCATTTTTTTGCTTCTTATTGAATATTGAACTTTGAATGATTTCAATAACAGAGCAACAAAAAAAATTAAAAAAAAACCGACCGCATATTTTAATAACAATACATTAAAATTTACAATAAAAATTATAAATAAGAAATTATAAAAGACAAAGATGTACAAGTTTAAAGAAAATAAAGCAAGGTGCTTTATTATTATTTTTTTCTTTCATTTTTTTTTAAATTCCGTACAAAATCGCATCGTGTTTCACTTCTTACTAAAACGATTGTTGTCATGCTGCCATGGCATTAGCATAACGATCATTATTCATTTAAAATTAAAAAAAAAAATAAAATTATAATCAAAAAAGAAGCATTTTCAGCTAAGAAAACAATTAATTTGTTTACATTTTTTTTTGTTTTAATTCACTGCCTTCTAAGGTTTTGTATTAAAAAAAATTAAAAAAATATTTTTTTCAATGAAGTTACTTGAACACATTTGTTACAGATATTTGTCGGCAAAATCACGCAAATTAACAACAACATATCATCATGTTTTTAATTTTATTGTTCATTGTGTTAACTGACAATATGAAAATAAAAAAAAAATTAAATGTAATTTTCATAGAGAGTAAGAGTATTTAACAATTTCAATTGATAATGTGTTCATATTTAAATGTAATAAAAGTAACACATAAAAGGAGGTTTTGAATCATATAATTGAATTCCATTGAAAATAAAAGTGTGATTTATTGTGAATGGATGGAATTTACATAAATCGAAGTTTTTATGATCTTACATGTCTCAGCTTTCATTAATTTTGAGTTGAAGTTTCGATGGACAATTTGTGATGTAATCTCACATGCATCTCTGTGCAATTTTGTTTTTTTTTCATCTAACTGTAGTTAAATATCAATTTTTTTATGATTCACTGCAAAACTTAAAGTTCTCATGTTCATGAGAATGCGTTTTGTTGCATAATACGATTTAAAAGTTAAATTTAAGCAACTTTCATAAATATGTATGACTTCATCAAAATCTACCGCAAACATTTCTCATCAACCTTCCCTACATACATTCATCTTAATTTGTATTTACTCTTAATCTACATTAACTTTATTGCAGAGTATAAATTTCATGGACTACAAAAAAAAAACTCCAAACAAAAATAAAATAATAATTACAAAATAAAAAAAGTTCACGTGAAGATTTTTTTTTGTGTATTTCTTTTCCGTATCTAACATTGTATTTGAATTTTTTTGAATGAATTGAAGTTCAAGTTTGCAAAATTACACTTCAAGAGTAAATAAAAATTCATGATATACAAATAATAAAAAAAGTAAAAAAAAATATAATGTCTTTCACCATGATTACTTGCACGATTAGCGATTTGATCGTTTATTTTACGTTTTTTTGTATAATTTTTTAATCTTAATACGATAAATGGAGGTAAAAAATATGGTATCATATGAATGATATACAATGTTTCATCCGGTTTTTTTTGGATATTTGTTACGGAAATTTAGTGATGAAGATATATGTTGAAGTATATTGCAATTTCGTATGTTATGATACCTGTGGCATCCAAGTAGTATGGAATTGCAATTTCAGAATTGATTCAACGAAATCACTGCCAGATAGATAGATGTAGGTTATGATATGAAACCATTCCGGGATTGTACGGTGCAGCGATTAGCGTGTTAAACTGTCAATCGTAAAATTGGCAGTTGAATTATTGTCTCGACCATGAAACTTCAAAATCTCAAATGTCCCTTTTTCTGGTTACTCAATTTGATTTAAAGGCTAGATAAAGGTGGTGACTGCTTGGAAGACGAGTTTTAAGCTACGGCCTTGATAATGATGATACCGGGTAACCACAATCTGCCCGACTGATACCCAGAAGGCTGACTTAATGTGATCTGATTCCCATTATTTTACGCCAATAGTTAATAGGGTCAAAATAAAAGTTGGTTCAAATCTGGCCGAATAAACGCTGTCTCGTTGTAATTTTGTCTGGGCTGTTTTTCAGTATTTTTTATATATATTTTGGAACATTGAAGTTAATCAAGATTACTCCAGTCAAAAATAATTGAGATGTTTTATATATACCAAAGAAGCTTCCAACTTAACGGATGTAATTTCTAAGCCGGGTGATTTTTTTCCTGCAATAATTGTTCTGATTGTAATCCCATGTCTGGAAGTTTTCATCTGTCTCCCTGTATCCGATGATCTACAATAAAAAAAAATCCAATTTATTCTCGATTCCATGTTAACAAAATTAATATTCATACATTTCAAGTTAAATAAGAAATCGACACAGTAGTGTAACAAGAAGAAAAAAAATGCACTTATTTAACTTTCACTCTTTTTCTTCCTCGCCAAACCTGCATGAATTGATGCTACTTTCTTGTTACCTTATTATTATTATTATTTTATTTATTACAAAACCGTTGCATTGCAACACACAAAACAATTTTATACATAAAACTGTTCATTTTCTGTACAAACTACTTGAAATGCATTTCATGCTACTTTGTAAAATTTTAAACGCCTGCAGGCTTTTCATTAATTTCTACAACAACAAAAAAATGATATGAATCAGGAATGTCACTTTTTTTTATAACCGTATGAAAGCTCATTAATGTTAATGACTAATCGGATTTGTTTTTTTTTGATGATTTTCCATGATCAGTTTAATTATAAATCGATTTTTATACTTTAATTATTATGACACATGTGATACATTTTTTTTTCGATGTAACTGAAATTTTAAGATTCACTTTCTACAAACAAAAAATAAAAAAAAAATATTATTTCATTGGTACCATGATGACACTTTATGTGATGTGATATGCGGGATATTACGCAAATAATCATAACAAATAAAATTCACGTATAATTATGAATAATAATCGTCACAGTAATTATTGTAATATAATTATTTTTAAATTTCTTATTCCGTAAAACCAACAAAATGACGAGGTCGTGCATTGAAAAACAATAGTTTTTAAATATTATGTTAAAAATAAATGTAAATATAAAAATAAATGATTATTCAATCGAGTACCTGTGCATTTAAACTTGTAAGTAAAAAGAAATGCTGTAATTACTTTTTTTTATGATCTTCATTACTATTTTTCACTTGAGTTAGAGACACTTTTGTGTCATGCATAAATAAATAATCGGTTGATGTTGTAATACTTTTATGAAATGATAAAAAAAAAATTATATTATTTAAGTTGTGTTAACAGGATGTGATAAGTAACGAATAAGGAAGTAAATTGTTAGGAAGAGGTGAGAAAGGGTGTCAGTAGTGTTAAATGAGGTTTATTTACTTTTCATTACAATAAAAAGTTTTTTTTGATCACTTACATTTCTTAGTCATTATGTATTTTGAGTCTGGTGGTGTTACAGCCCTCAGATGTGTGAATTTCTTCAGAAAATGTCACAACAATGTGAATCAATAAGCAATTCTGACCCTGAGATTCTGAAAAAAAATCTTCATTCAGGATTTTTTCACTACTTAGGTTCATGAACTTGGCTACATATTCCAAAAATGGTCAAAAAACGGTTAAAATCTCAATTAAGGCTTAAGGCTAAGTCAACGTTTTAATCTTAAATCCTGTGAAATCAAAAATTTATCAAAGTCTCTAGAATAAATTCCAAAATAATTTAGAATGCTTCTGATGAGCTTTGTTGATATATTTCGAGGGAACATAAAAATATTTATCTGTAAATTCATGGTGGTGTAAAATCTTTTGAGATTCTTCATTGTGGTTTCTCTTCGAGCATTGAATTTAAATCAGCAGAAAACTTTGTCTTAATTTAAAATCTCAGATTTAAGCTTTGTATCCAATTGTGACTCTTTCATCCATGCGATGAGTCCGTTTCATTTACATCAGCTCTAGTAAATGTATACATACAAAAAATTTAATCATACCCGATTGATATAAATCTATTCAAAAATTAATGATGTTTAACCTTTAAAATAAGTTAAGCGTGCTTTTCAATTTATTAATAAACTGAAGATTTCCGGATGCATTTCAACATCAATGTAATGAAAGAAAAAATATTGAATGGAAGTAAATGAAAGTAAAAATGTGATTGAATTGATATGGAATTTTATTGTATTGTGATTTTTTTTTCTTCAAAATTATCTTATTGTTATCTTAAATTTGAAATAAAAATATTTTACATTGACCTGAATTGTAAGCGGAAACTTGTGTTTATGAGATACTATCAAAACATAAATTTATCATTTGAACAGTTAGAATGTAACTTACCGGTTATTGTATGAATTGTTTTTTGTAAATGCATTTTATTCTATTTTTTTTTTGCAGGTTTTTACAACATTAGTAGTAAGTTTATTGTTTAGTAGTATAAATGCAGAAGAATCTAAGTCCAGTAGCAATAATAATAATACAAGTACCATACTCGATGATGATAAAACTACAAATCGGACAAATAATGAATCAGATACGAGGGAAAAACGTAATTTAAATGGATTTGGAACGAATTTTTATTATAATAATAATAACAATAAGAAGAATTTTTACTCGAATGTGCCAAAAGCTGCATCAACGCAACAAACTGCCCAAAGACGTAGCAGCAGTGGATCAGCAGGTGGATACCAATTCAATAGTAATTATGATTTGATTGTGCTTAATAAATTTAATAATAAAATTAACAAACAAACGAATCATATTCATCATAATATTTTAACAAATAATGAAAAAAATAATCATAAAAATAACATTCATTCATCTCAATCATCATCATCATCATCGCACGAATTAAAGAAATCAAGTCACTGGGCAAAAAGTGACGATAATCAAAAGCATGGTAATAAAATACTGTAAATATCTGTTAGGAGAAACCTTTTTTCATTTCTTGTGACTAAATTTCATGTTAACGATTTTGAACAAATTTCTTTTGAGCTTGATTTTTCTATTTAATATGAATTGCATGTAAATAAAAATTTAATCTAATTTTTTTCTTTTCTTCCTTTCTTCTAACTCAAATCTAAACAAAAAAACAACTCAAAAAAGGTTTCAACCAGCATAGTGCCAATTATTATGGTCATGGGCCTCAATATCTGGAAGCCCCAGAACCAATTATTGAGATTATCATTAAAGATAGTAACGATACTTACCCAATTGCCGCCCCCTTGATCGCTTCTCCAAAGAAAAAGAAAAAGGAGGAGGTTCAAGTGTATTATGTAAAATATAAACATGATGAACATCATGGTTTACAAGTAGATGTTCCTGTACCAGCCATAGCACCAGCAATCAATGACGACCACAACAGTCATGAGGATCATGCACAAGCAGATGAAGTTCAAATTGTGACCTTACCACCACCACGCAAAACTACAACAATTCGAGCTATTATTCATCCTGAATCTGAAAAATTCCATGCACATGGAAATGTCAGGATCAGTTTTGGAGCACCACCATCATCTGTATCACAACATCGTCAAGAGAATGCACGTCAAATAAGTGAATATACAAATGAGGAGAGTGCACTTCAACCTGTTGTTGCCCATCCAAATAGTCCGAATAGTGTTCGGAATGATGAAAGTGTATTTACTAAGCATGATCAATATTTTGATATTCAAGGACGTGTTGTGAACAATTTCAATCATGTAAATCAAGTTCAGCCACCACAAAAGCCGGCAGTTAATTTCAATGTAAATCAAGTGTTGCCTCCACAAAAACCAGCACAAAATTTCCATGCGCAACAAAGTCATGGTCAACAATTCCAACATTCACAATTCAGTCAAGGTCTTGCTCGACCCCAATTTAGTGGACAACAAACGACAATTCAGCAGTTTAATCAACCTCCACCAACACAACAACACAATACTCAACATTTGCATTTCCATCACAATCAAAGACCACAAAATTTCCAGTCAAATCAACACCAACAACAACAATTTTTCAATGTCAATAGTCAACGAGGTCAATTTCCACCACAACATCTTCAGATACCAACAAAACAAGCTGTGAGATTTAACAGTCATACTGGATCAAAATTCCAATTTGGTCAACAGCAGCAACAACAACAACAACATTTCCATACAAATCAACCAAGACCAATTCCTATTCCATTGCATCAAGTACAGCAACAACAACAACCGAATAGCAATCAATTCTCAAATGTCAAATTCAATCAACCATTCACAGCATTCCAACAACAACCACCACCATCACCTCCACGACAAGAGACAGCAAGACCAACTGAACAAAGACCATTTGCCCCTACAAGGGTTCAAGGTACACATTTCCAATATGAGCAAATTGTGCAAAATAATCAACAACAAAGGCCGGCTGAACCCCAAACAACTTCAGTGCATCAAGGTTTGGTGCAACAACAAGCTCCTCAAAACCTTGCTCAACAAAATCCAAAACTAAGAGAACATTTGGAACACATAAAGTATGTGCTGCCCCCTGGTGGCGAAGTTGTTGCTTCAATTCCTCAATATGAGCAACACATCACTGAAACTATTCAAAATACGAGACCGCAATTCCAACAACAACAGCAACAACAACAGCAGCAGCAACACCATCAGCAACAACAGCAACACGCTCAACAACAGCAGCACCATCAACAGCAACTTCAAACCCAACAATCACAACAAGTTCAACAAATTCAACAACAATCTCTTCATCACCACCAGCAACAACAATCACATGGCCAACATAATTTCCGACAAGAAGTTACTGCACCCCCACTAATTCACAAGCAAGTGACAAGCAGTTCAAATATCGGACCATTAGCTCACACAATTGGACATTTACATGTTGGTGAAAGACTTCCACAACCTACCACCCCTAGAACTGTTAATGATTTTGAACGTTATTCATCACAACAACAATTACAATCATTTAGAGGTCCACAACAATTCAATTCTGACAATTCCCAATTTAACCATCATCACTTCCAAAATCAACAAGTTCAACAACAAAATTTGATTCAACAGTCGCATCAACAATTTAAGGTATTATTTACATTTATTATTAAATAAAATTTTATAACATTTTAATACAATTTTTTTTTATAGATGCCTCAGGAATCAAATCCGCAACGAAACACTTTCTCAGTTCCATTCAATCATCATGCTGTTGAACCATTGCGTGATCCATCTGAACCACCACTATCGTCATTCCTTCACCAACAAGAGCCTCGTCATCCTGACTCTTTCCCTAATGCTTTGCCTTTGTTGCAACGTCCTAAGCCAGGTCAAAGTGTGTCAACCCGTTATTCAGATTTATTCCCATCAGAACCTCAATTACCCAAAAATCATCAAAGCCAACAATATCATCAACATCAAATGCAACAACAACAGCAGCAGCAACAACAGCAAAAATATCAATCGAACCAACAATTCTCTCAAGGACACTTCATTCGTGAAGAAAAACCTACAACAACTGAACGTCCAAGCACAACGGAAGCTCCAAAACCCGAAACAACAACAAAAGATTACAGTGTTGTCTTACCCGATGAGGTTCCTGATGATTTAAGAGAACAATTATTGTCATCAGGTATTTTGGCTAATGCTGACATTAGTGTATTGGATTACGACAAAATCGGAGACACATCCCTCCAGGATTTACCTCCAGAGCATTTGGCAAATTTCTTTAGTGCTGGTGGTAAAGCACAACTTGCCGGTTCCGAAACCTACGAAACGGTTGTCAAACCTGATGGAGAAAAAGTTGCCGTCCAATATGCACAAACTGTGAAGAAACATCCAACTTATAAAAATGCTGAAAAAAATACCTTGCCCAAAAAAGAAAAGGTTGACTTGAAAGTTGTGAGATTCGATTCAAATGCCCCTACAAAGCAAGCTATTCCCGAAAAATACATTGACACAGATTCAACGGTTTTACCGACAGTGGATCTGAATGATCAAGTTTATAACCGTTACTTGCCATTGAAAATAAATGGAGCACAATTTCCAATTCCGGATGTTGCTGAATTGAAAGGACGCCGTATATCGAGTGTTGTTGTTTTGGCTCCCGTTGATAATCCAGATCAAGCTGAAGATAGGAGCGAACGAAGTGATTCAATTGATTCGAAACAAATTAAATTCATTGCTGGTGATGCATTGAAACAACTCGTTAAGAAACCAAGTACAGATAATTTTAGAAGATGGCTAGATCGTGAAGGAAAAACTGATGTTGATTTGCAAAGTGTTGTGTTGCTTGTAACTAAGTAAGAATTTAAATACAATTTTTACTCAAATAATTTAATAATTAATTAATATTTTTTCTCCTAGAACTGAAGACAACGATCAAGAAATCTTCATGTACGACATTCCAACAAAAGCCGTCAATAAGCTTAGTGGTGAATTATCCTCTGCATTTGTGAGTGTTGCTGAAGAAAACGCTACAACGCATGACATTGATGGTGCTTCAATCTTAGACAGCGGTATCATTGAACAAGTCAAACCCGGAAGTGAATCAGATCAAAGCAGCCAAGAAAATCAAGAAGAAGAGGACGAAGAAATAACAACAATTCAATCACAAACCACTCATTCACACAATGACTCTGTTGAATATGATACTGATATGGATATGGGCGATGATGCATCAGCCGAAGGATCAGAAAATGTCGAAACCGTAGTTAAATTTGATGTACCAGTCGAAACTGTTAAAGAAACACCCGCAAAACCAGAAGAAAACAAAGTTCTTATCAGTTCAGGCTACAGTGTGATCAAAAGCTAGGCAACATAAATGGAATATGATAGAAACATAAAAATAATTTAATCGAATTCAATTTTTTATGACATTGCCACATAATAAATTGAATTCGATTTTACCTTTGAAATGAGTTTTAAGTGATTAAAATTCATGGAATAAAATTAATTAATGAAATAAAAAAACGATAAAAATGGTTCTCTATTATTAAAAAAATCAATAGTTAAATATGCATATTAGAGATAAAACTATAAATGAAGCATTTTTTGTATAAATTTAATAGCGTCTTAGGAAAATGAAGTATGAATTAGATATTTAAATGAATAATAAAAGAAATTTTAACACATGTTGAAAATATATAATGAAAAAAAACTTTTGTTATAAATAAAATGAAAACTTTTTGTAAATTGAGCTCAACATATTGTTGAGTAATTTATTGAATAAAAATAAAGTTATTAAAGAAATGACCTTATCTTTTCTATTATAATAGAAATAATTATAATTTCCATTGCGCTTTCGTTCTCTATAGACATGTGACTGAATGCACAGAGGCTGATTCAGGACTAGTGAGTGAATCATAAAAGTGTGCCTGGCCTAACTCGCAATTTATGGCCGACAACCGGTCTGTATTTTTTCATACGAAATTTAAGTAATTCTGGTCAGTAAAATCCCAAAAATCAAAAACATTTTCTTTCCATTTTATTAAACTTTTAATTTATTTATTATTTTACTTTTTTTTAATTTAATGATAATGTCTATTCGATTAGTCTTCAATTTTTCAATTGTTGTCTATTGTATAATTTTTTATAAATTAATATTTTCCTTCTTTAAATTTAAGTTCCAATTACATAAATATTTAAATGCATTGATTATCTTATTGTAATTTCGAAAAAAAAAATTTTGTTGTGCCGTGTCTTTTTCCATAAAAAAAAAAAAGAAAATTCATTCAATTTCATTTCATTTCATTGTTTAGTTTTCAGGGTAAAAAATTCTATATTTTTTCGATTAAAAGATTAGGAAGCTAGCTTAAATTCATCTGTAATTGTATGATTTTTTTATGTAAATGCAATTCAAAAAAAATAAATTAATTTAAATTTAATGGCACACGCAGAAAAATATTTTTTAATTCATAAAATTCCGTTATTGATCGTATTTCAAAAATAAATATAAAAACGTTCAAATTTGAAAACATTCATTCAATAAAACATTGATTTGTGCAATTTTTGTGATAAATATTTTTTTTTCTTAAAATTTAAGACAATTATATTAAAAATTACACATAAAATAATAAAAAATTAAAATAATAAAAATACAAAAATCACAAATAAATTTCTTAAATTAAATTAAATAATTTCTAAAACTAACTACATACAATTATAAAAGGACGTCTATTTTTGTATAATTATAATAATTTAATATGTATGTGTAAAAGCTACAAAATTTTTCAAAAATTTTTAATTTTTTTTATAATTTAAATTTACGAATAATGTTAATTAATTTTTTTATAGTAAAATTAAAATTATATTTACAAAATTTCTTTCACCAGACAAACATTTGTCATGAAAATTAAGAGATGTGTCATATATGTAATCGTATTATAACTAGAATATTTAGCTAAATTGTGTGTTTTTTTTGTGTGTGACAATGTGTCAATATTTTTATAAGCTTATTTTCTTTTATTTTCATTTAAAAGAAAAATGTTTTTTTTTTTATTAAAAAATTGTAGATGATTAATTTAAAAGCGAATATGAGATGAAGAATACTGATTTACTTGCATAGTATTGCATTGTACAAGTTACTTGTACAATTTATAATCATAATGATCTAAAAAATATCATGAGACATGTGATTTGATTTGTTAAAAAAAATTAGGTGATGTTTGACTGTTAACATTCAAATTCACTGGCTGTGATTGCGCTCAAATCTTTCATGAGTCCCTCTAAATTGGCCATTTCTTGATTTAGCTCCTCAGTTGAATTTGAGGCGTGAAGACGTTGAATTTCATCTGATGAGTGAGTAACTATGGGGCCGGCTTGTAATCGATTTGTGATGGTTGTCGATGACATTGTGGCTGCTTTCTTGTATGGCGATGAATTTTGAGGGCGTATTGTCACAACGGGAACTGGAAAAATAAAAAAAATTATTTAAATTAAATTTGAATTGAATTGAATTCGTTGAAATGTTAAACATACGATTTTGTTTTTGTCCTGTATTGATGGGGGTTCCTCCTGGTTGTCCAGCCATTACAAAGCTTTTTAATGAGTGACCTCGATTTGGGGCATCAATTGCTAGTCCAGGTGCGTATGTCAGATTTGGATTTCTGTAAAATATTAGATTTTTTTCAAGGACTTCAATTAAAAATAAAAAAGTTAATTTATATTACGTGTAATTTGGTGGCAGTGTATCATAATTATAATGATTATCATTAGATTGTTGAGAAATTGTTCCCATTTGTGATTGTTGCATCATATTTTGATCCATGGAAACATGGGGCGGTCTTTGTAAGCTGTACTGAGATCGAGGATATGTGGGGCGTTCCATTGGTGTGTTGACTAATGATGTGCCTGGACGGGAAATTTACATTAAAATAAGACATTTTTCGAAATTTAAACCAATTTCTTACCCATATATCCCGGAACATAATTCCTCTTATCTAAGGAATTCGTAATGTGTGATAATGTGCTTGTACTATCATATTCATGATGTGAGTTACGTGGAAGAGTCATAGATCCTGAGTTTGGTACAACATCACTTCCAGGTGTCGGAAGGATAGTTTGCGGATTTTTTTCCATATTTTTCAATTCCATTTGATCGTGGTGTATCCACAGATCTGGTGGTTTAATGATTCCAGCATTATTTTTCTGGTAACTTTTCTTTAAATGCTCAGGAGATTCTGTCGTTTTCTTACGACAAACAACAACAGTGATGATGATTGCGACAATCACTAGCAACGAAACACCACCTGCAATAATGTAAACCGCTGTCATTGGAATGCCTCCAATACCGGAAGTGACTGTTTTTGTTGGTGACATAACCTCATATGAAACCATAGCGGAAAATGGTCCAACACCCTTCACATTACGCGTTTGTACTTTAAAGTAATACACAAACTGTGATTTTAAATTCCGAATAACTGCCATTGTTTTATCACCAATCACATGTTCTTGGATCCAATCTTTATCACGTTTATTTGTATCTGTGGTATAGAAAACACTGTAACCCGTGATAGGTCCAAGTGAGTGTTTCGGAGGAAGCCATTCGAGTACAACGAGGGAAGGATCTTTTTCATCAGGGCGAATAAGTAGATCACGTGGTGGTGAAACAGGAGCCGCTTGCATTGTCGTATTCAACACACTCATTGACCAGGCGGACTCTCGTCGACCTTTCACCACTTTGACAGCAAATTCATATTGTGTGTTTGGCCTTAAATCTGATATCATTGTATTTAAATTTGTTGTATTGTGATACCGAATGCGCGATGAACCGGTTGCCATATATTTGACGGTATAATGACGATTATCGCTGACTTGTTGATTTTTATTCAATGTTGTGTCGGTCCAATACAATACAATCGAAGTGCCAGACATGGGTATCGCTCTCAATCCAACTGGAACTTCTAATGGTGTCGGTAATTCAATTGGAGCTTCTTCCCTTGTGCGAACTGTATCATATACCGGTATGCCATCACCTTGATTATTGCGAGCACGAAGCGATATCACATATTCACTATTTGGTTCTAAATTTTTCAACTCATAATATCGCACTTTTTCATCTAAAGTCACCATATCTTCATCTGGAATTCCTTTACCCCATCCCAAAATGTATCCACGAACTTTAACCTCGTGTCGTACTGGAGGTGCCCATGACACACTTACACTCTCAGCACTTGGTCGAGTCACAATGAATGCAGGCTTGCCTGGAACTTGACTCTCATCCAAATCACTTTCATATGTCTCCGCATGATGCCATTCTGTGAATGGACCTGTACCGTTGATTGTCATTGCAGCGATTTTTATTTGATATGCTGAAGTTCTTTCGAGATTTTTCAATTCAAATTGACGACTGTTGCCGGGAGTTGTTTCAACACCACCTTGCTTTTTGGGTTTCTTGTAACGGATTTTGTAGCCTGTGATTTGACCATTACGTTCTTCAATTGGTGGTGGTTCCCAACGAATGAGAATTGACTGTGAAATGAGAAAATGACATTTAAAATTGAATTTTAACAGTTATTTGAAATTTTTGAAATTTACCGTTGATCCCGTTGTTTCAAGGGAGACATTACTCGGAGGCTCTGATGGCGTAGATGAGTAGGTTCGAACAACCAATTCATTTGATGAATCTCCCATTCCATTTTGATTCCATGGAACAACAGAAATGGCATATTCAGTGTATGGCCGTAATTCAGATATTGTTGTTCGGGTGTCAGTGCTGTCAGCATAAATTTCGACACCGTTGTCAACCTAATTAAAAAAAAATATTAATAAGAAATTTAAAAAAACACATTTAAATAAAAATTTACCTCCGCATAATAAATTCTATATTTTGAGATAATTCCATTTGTGATGATTGGTGGTTGCCATTCCAAATTGATTTCAGTGTGCGATACTGGATACGCCCTCACATTTTGTGGAGGACCCGCAATATTCTCTTCTGGTTGTGTTCGGACTTCCAAGGACTCTGAACTGTCTCCAAATCCATGGTTACTGTTCGCTACGACACGAAATTGATATGTTTTTCCAGGCAACAATGATTGTATGTTAAGTTCACGTTCATCACGAGACGTCGTTTTTAATTTTCGCTCCCTGAATTTTATGTAATAGGTCAAAATATTCTTGAATTGAAATTAAATTTGTTTAAAATTCACCTTTCACTTGTTGATAGCTTGTAATACACAAAATACGATACAACCTCATCCGGATTTTTGTGTGGTTCTTCCCAACTCAATGTCACAAAACGTGGTTTTACGATTTGCGCCTTCACTTCTCTCGGAGCTCCCGGTAATGGTGCTAGTGATCCTCCTTGATTATCTACATTATTTACATTTGACGAGTGATGGCGTGCAATAGTAGTAGGAAAGGGTGCATTAAAGTTCATTACTTGATTGTTATTAAGGTTCCCACCCCCCTCAGTGAGTGCATGCAATAATTTTTTCGGATCGATTCCCGGTCCCAGTTTATGAACTGTCCCAACATCGTCATCATCATCATCAGTTTCATAAGTTTCATCATAATCATCATCAGCTGATGCATCGAGAAGCGTATCGGGATCTAAACCCGCATTCTTGGAGAATTCATTTTTATCTTTAGATCGCAAACTATCAAGAACACTTTTAGATAAAAGACGTTTTTGATTGATAATTTGCTTTTCTGGGTCAAATACTGGAAATTTTTCCTTTGACTTTGAATAGAGACCTTTTTTGGAATGATTTTGACGACGCTTTGTTTGAACTGTTTTAACATGCAACGCGATAAAGGAAAATTCAAGTAATAATAAGAAAATGATAGAAAAATTCAAATGATAGAATTACAAATAATGAAAATAGGATAAAATGTGAAAGGAAATGGGATGAAAATATGGAGGAAAAAAAAAGAAAATAAAAATAATACATCAATTATAATGAAAAATTATACGATACAATTAAACTTAAATGAAAATTCAATTAAAAATCAATTTCAATTACCTATTTCAATGATTCTCAATCTGGCCGATGCTTGAATACTTCCTGCTGGATTTGTTCCAACACACTGGAACATGCCAGCATCAGAACTTATTAAACCCAGGATCCTTAAATTGTGTCCCCCAACAATCTGCATGTAATCATTAGGAGTGATCAAATCTCCGTTTTTGAGCCATTGCACGACAGGTGTCGGTTTTCCAGTGATTCCACAACTAAATTCAAGCTCTTCCTTTTCATATGCGATTTTATTTACCGGAGTTTTTGTGAATTTGGGTGGGACTTGAACTTGAACAGTGGCCGATGCATCGAGAGAATCCACTGAGTTACTTGAACGACATTGGTAGTCTCCTGAATCGGATTCTTGTACAAAAGTGATTTGGAGTGAGCCTGTTCCGACCATTTGGAATCGGGAATCGAGATCGCTATGAAAAAATGAAAATTTAATTAAATCAAGTTTTTGTAAAAGTAATTTATGATGAAACTTACTTGAGATCAATGTCTTCTCCATTTTTAAGCCATTTTATTAAGGGTTTGGGATTTCCATTTGCTACACAATCTAATGTTAAGTTGCTACCTTCATGAACCGTCTGAGATTGAGGAACTGTCACAAAACTGGGTGGTTGAAAGCTCTCCGGCAACCCAGATGGTAATTTTATATTTAAATTTAGCTTTGTGCTTATCTTATTAAAAGCACCTGAGGTAATGTTACACTGATATGTTCCTCGGTCTGATGGCAAAACTTCATCAATTTCTAGTGCACCCGATTGCAGTAAAGTCATTCGCGTGGCATCAAATCTCAGTGGAAAATCATCCTTTAACCACTGAATTTTATATTGAATGCCATTTGGTAGTGGTGATGATAAACATTTAAAATATGCCGTTTGACCCGGAACTAAATATAATTCAATTGAATCCTGATTGATTTCAGGATTATCGGCAATGGAGACACGTGCAGATCGACTGACAATCGTTCCAATGCCATCGACAGTGATGAGACACTGATATGCACCAGTTAAACCACGATTTTTATCAACGGAACTTATGTATAGAGAGCCATTTGCCAATTGTGTACGAAATGTATCACCTACTATCCCTAAATCTTGCCCGTCTGGACCACGCCATCGAATATTCGGCGCTTGTTTCACATACTTATTATTAAAATTATTACTACTACTCTTACTATTTGTACTACTGGTTGATATTGTTAATGTTGTTTGATTATTCAGTCTTCCAGCACATTGTAAAAGCACAGAAGTACCCTCAGGTACAATTACATCTGATGGTTCGATTGTAAATTCAAGTCCTGTAATGATAAGAAAAAAATAATAAATTTAGTTATGTATTTATAAATAAATGTTGAACGTAAACGTGAATGATATGCACGAGTGCATTTCAAATTTAATTGTTTTAATGACATGGAGTTCTTGATATCTTTAAAAACAGTGTCTCAAAACTTTTGTCAGACACGGAAAGTCTCACATTACACACGTTTATTCAAAGTTACGAGAAATTCGCTTAAAATGACGCAATGCAACAAATTTCAACTAAAAAAAAAACGAAAATTCTTATCAAAATTTTCCCATACACAATAATATTTAATGATTAAATGACATCATTTCCCTTAGGACTGTCATAAAGAATTTTATTGCCCATCATTCAAACAAATATCGAACATATCTGACACTTTTAGTTCAATTTCCTCAATGCGTTTAACTGTAATAATAAAAAATAATTTGATGGGTAACAAACTATCAATTTCCTCAAAAAAAAAATGTAAGATAAAATTAAGTACTGTGAGTTTAGTTTCACTTTGAACGATAATCATCATATTTGAGAATGAGTTTCATAAATGAGGAAAAAAAGGGACTAAAGATAATCTTTGTTACTCGAATACGGTATAAATTTTAATTATGTACTACCATCATACTTTATTGTTCCATAGAAACCACAAATATTTTAACGCATTAATTAATTCCATGACACATTAACGCTGTTGTACATTTTCTTTTATTCTCCTAATTCGTCGTCTAATTCTTCCTTGATTTCTTGAATTTTATTGTGAAAATCGTTAAACAAAAACAGGACTTTAACAACAATGTCTATGGCCTAATTCTGGAAAGTTTGATAAGAATTTTATAAAAATGCGACATTGAGGCCGATTCGGTGTCGGAAGCCAATGAATTTGGACTTTGATGGCAAAATGTTGGTCATTGAGCTTAAAATCACCAACAAACTTTGTCTTTAGAATTCTGAGGTAGATTTTGATTTATAGAGTAGATGCCTTTAGACCATCATTCGGGCCAGTTTGTAAACTAAATATTAAATAATAGAACCTTAGCCTTAGCGAGAATCGAACAGATGCACTTTCGGTTACTTGTTCAAAACACTAACCAGGGCCGGATTTAAAATTTTTCTTCTGACCAGTTTTCTAAATTCTATTTTCCATGCTCAGCTCATTTTTTCACCATTTACTGACGTTTTTAATTTCCATTCAAATTCCACCTTCAAATTTCCTTCTCCCATTTTACATTTCATCCGAGAAAGAAAACAAAAATTTAATGTAAAGCAAGGAATTGTTGATGATGCAGTAAAAAAAATAATATAAAAAATAAAAGTCAAGTAAATAAATTTTATTACATTAATTAGCGCTTGGAGTATACAAAGATTAAGATACGAGAAAATTAATTTATTATGATGGTGGTTCGTTCTACTGTTAAAACGAGCATTATCTTTAAAGAAATGAAGAAAATTAGCAATTATTGTTGAATCTGCACTCGTTCCTTCATTTTTGGTGTTAAGATAACATTTTACTGCTGGTGCATAAAATTACTACAAAATAATATTTATTTTGGTCCATGTTAAATCATGGTTTATCATGAAAAATGGGTAAAAATAACCGAAAATTATCAATTTAACGGATAATTTTACAGTTTTTATATTAATTGAAGAGTGCTAATAATAAATCATTAAATAAATTCATTTTTAAAAGTAGTAATAAAAAAAACGAAATGTGAATTACATTAATCATTCAAAATTTGTGCACATGAATAACTTGATCATAAAGAATTTTTAAAGCATCTCTTTTTTTGTAGTAAATTAAATTTAAAATGAATGAAATTCTTATGATTTTTCGTTTGAATCGTAATAATTTTTAAATTTAAATTATGCGTGCGAGTTTTAATATGCAGGAATTTATAATGTTTTACATCATTTGAGGAAGATTTATTTGATGACAGCATTGAATTATTTCGTTTTTTTGTTTGATATTTTTGGAAGAAGATTCGCGAAATTCCTTGTTAATTAAATTCATAATTGACGAATATGGGTTGTATTCCTGAATTGAAATCATTTTAAAAATAAATGTTTGTTTCAATTCCCAGATAATTTTTTTTTATTGTAACGGAAATAACTTAACGGTAAATTTGAATGAAATTTCTAAAAGTTAACACAGCGGCTAAAGTCAGATTTAGAAATTCTAATTATTTAGAATCAGCTTCTCTATTCAGCTTATGAGGATTTTAAATTGAAAGACCGTTCCATCTTCGACGTTATTTATAAATTGAGTTCTTTGGACTTGATCGCTTGATATATCATCAAACTTGGATCATTTTCATTACAAAAATTTCAGATGGGGCCATGAAATTCAGATTACGACCTCAATGACCGACTTCTCTTGGATAGTTTTTTTTTATTTTCATGAATGTCTACACTTTCAAGTCCATATGTAAATTTTCGAATTTCGCATATCCAACCCCACGTACCTTGAATAATTTTATGGGCGTGTATGCAATAAACACCTGAACCAAATTAATAAAAGTGTTTAAAAATAAAAAAAAAATGTAATAAATAAAAAACATATCAGAACAGAACTGCCAACAAAGGGTTGCAAAAAAAATATATTAAAAAATAACAGCAGGAAGTCCATATGAAAACAATTTAAGGGTTAGTGTCAAATTGATTTACTTTTATGAGACGACAAATAGATTAAACACCAAGATAAAAATTGGTTTAGACGTTAATTTTTTTTTTGTTATTTTTATTTTTAAATAAATAAAGGGCTTTATTTCATGTGTGATCTTTATCAATGTGAATATTTTTTTAAGTGTAAGTGTATGTTAAAAGTATTTAAAGGTGTTCCAACCTGAATTTTTATTTTTTTTATATCAATTTTACTAATTATTATGTTATTTTTTTTCATTTCATGCAAAAAAAAGTTTATTTTTCATGTGACACGCGTTTCATTAAAAAAAATATAAAGGAAATCCGTTTTTTATTTCATTTATTTGTTTTACATTTTTTTTATTTCTTAATTAAATTTAAATTCATTTTTTTTTGATAATTTTAATGATGATTCATCGTAAAATTCATTGATAATAATTCTCAATTTTTTTTTTCTAATATTTTTTAATTTTAAAATAGATTTTCTATAAATTTTAATCTAAAGTAAGAAGGTTCATGCCCTTATTTATTTAATTTATTGAGTAAATTCTGACACATTTCACTGTATTTTATTAACATCACTAAAATCACTTCCTAGAAAATATTACATTAATTTCAATATAAATTCAGAGCTCACAAAAACAAACTACAAACTGTGTGTTAAAATAATTTATATTGTTGAAAAAATAACATTGTTAAATAATAATAATAATAATAATATTCTTTATTGTCGTGTATTGACTAATGTATTACAAAAATAGTATATTATTTAATGCATCACCGGAAGGCATTCAGCAAATTTTTTTAAATTTTTTTTGTATTTCTAATAAATTTAATTTTCGGTTAATTTGATTGATATGTGATTGGAGAAAAATCTCTTCAAAAAACTCCATTTTCTGTTGACTTAAATCTAAATTTAAAATTAAAATAAGAAAAAGCTACTAATGTAAATTTTGTGTGATGATCATAAGGAGGAGTAGTAATATGATGTTGTTATTATTTAAGGATATGTAATTATAAATACTAATTAAAAAGGCTATTGACAGCAGGATTGTCCACGAGCCGACTGTGTTGTTCGAAGGTTAATGATAATCGATGGATGAAGTCATTAACATATTCAATATTGGCAATACTGTGGAGTTCTGATGTTGGATACCTCCATGGGAGCTTTAAACTCATTTTAAGAAGCCGGTTTTGGTACACTTGGATTTTTTGTTTGTGTGTGTGTGCTGCAATGTTGATGACTGGTGCTGGGTACGTTAATATAGGTCTAATAATGTTTTTGAAAATTGTGATTTTGTTTGATTTGTGTAGCCGTGAGTTTCTTGAGATCATTGAGTACAGCATTTTTACGCATTTTCCACTTTTTTCGATGACATGGTCGATATGGTGTTTGAGTAGCAGCTTATTGTCCAGGATTGCTCCTAAATATTTTGTTTTGCTTGACCAAGGGACAGTGTGGTCTCCCACTCTAATTTCCGTTCTTGGGAATGCTTGAATTTTCCTCCTACGTGTGAAAAACACCGCTTCTGTTTTTGTGGGATTCAGTCTCAACTTCCAAATTTTCACATATTTTGAGAATGCGTTGACACCTGTTTGTAGCCAACATTTAATCGAGGCTGCTCTTTTGTTTGTTGATAACAGAGCAATGTCATCAGCATATTGGGCGATTTTGCAATTGTTGAATGATGGGAGGTCTGACATGTAAATGTTAAATAAAATTGGGCTCAACACGGCGCCTTGAGGAACGCCAGCAGGAATATCTTTAACATCTGACACGGTGCTGTTGACTTTTACTTGGAATGATCGGTCTGTAATGAATGATTGTATTAGTTTTACTAAATAAAATGGAAAATTTGATTTAGTTAGTTTATAAATTAAGGCGTTGTGCCATACGCAGTCAAATGCTGATTTTAAATCAACTAAAACCATGCCTGTACTTTTTGTGTGTGTGAACCCAGTTTTTATTTCTTTGATAACTCGCATTAATTGGTGGGCTGTGGAGTGGTGAGGGCGAAAGCCGAACTGAAAATCAGGAATGAGGTTGACAGAGTCGATGTGTTGGTTGATCCTGAGCAGTATTATACGTTCAAATATTTTGCTGATAGCAGACAGCAGACTTATTGGTCTGTATGACGTCACATCATCGGATGGTTTGCCTGGCTTGCGAATTGGGATTGTTATTGCATTTTTCCATGCAGTTGGAAAATATGATAACATTATACAAGCGTTAAAAATGTATGTTAAAGCTACAATGCATTTTCTGGTACTATGTTTAATCATTGAATTAGTAATTTGATCTTGTCCAGGAGCTTTTTTGTTAGGTAAATATCGAATTATTTGTCTGATGTCCTTTGGCTTCACAAAGGTAGAACAATCTTGGTTGATTTGGTTATTTGTGCTGACACGACGACAGCACTCACTCACTTTCCTTTCAATTTGGGCCGTTGAGCGATCATTTGATGTAGTATGGTGGTTGTTTAAAAAATTGTCTGCTAGTGCATCAGCTCTCTCTTTGTCCGTTAATAGCTGTTTGTTTTGAATTTTAAGAAATGGGAGCTGTTGACATTTCCCTCTCAGGATTTTTCCCATTCTCCAGAGATTTTTATTGTTGTTGTGGTTAGGTTTGAACGATTTGATGTAATTCTGAAAATTTTTATTGGATTGAATACAGCACAGACGTTCAATGAATTTTTTTACGTTGTTGTACATGTTTTTTATTAGTCTGTGGCCAGTACGATTGTAATTTCGTTTTAATGCCTTTCGTTGATTAATGAGTTCTTTGATTCTGTTATTCATTGTTGGTTTTTGTGGTTTGATTGTGATCATTGGAATAGAAGATTCCGCTGCTCGGTTGAAAATGTCAGTGAGTCTCGCAATAGAATTATCAATTTTTTCTTTTGTTGGCGTTTCGACAAAACGAAAATCATCAATTTTAATGTGTTGATTTAATAATCGTTCAAATTTTGACCAGTCGGCTTTGGCGAAGCATTTTATTTTATTAAATTGCTTAATTGTGGGATTGTAGTTGATTTTGATTGAAACAGGAAGGTGATCTGAACCAATATCATCTGAGACTGTGACTGAATCAATTTGTAAATTAGTGGTGGATAAAACAATGTCGAGTGTTGAGGGATTTCTGTCATTGCCCGGGTAGTAAGTTGGAGTGTAAGGATAAAATATTTCGAAGTCATTGTTCAGCATTTCATTATACAGTAGTCGGCCTGCTCTATTTTGTCTCACACACCTCCAATATTGATGTTTCGCGTTGAAGTCACCAATGACGACCGAGTGCTGTATGGTTAATTTTCTGATGTCTCGTATAAATGCACCATAGTCGTGACTTGTTGTTGTGCCAGTGAAATATGCCGATATTATATTCAATTTATGACCAGACTCGTTTTTAGTTGTAATGCCAATAGCCTCTATGATTTCAGTGTCAAATGATTTCATTATTTCACATTTTATTGATTTGTGAACAATTATTGCTACTCCTCCTTTTGATATAATGCCTTCCGGATTATCTAATCTAAAAATAGAAAATTGGTTATGAGAAAATCTAACATTATTGTTTAACTTAGTTTCATTTAGACAAGCTATGTGAATATTATTATTAATTAAGAAATCAAAAAATTCATTTTTTTTGTTACGGATGCCTCTGCAGTTCCAGTGTAGAATGTTTAAGATGGAGTTTGGATTCATGGTGAATTTGACATGTTTCCTCCTAAGGTAGATGTGAGTCTTTCGATCAGTGTTGTTAGTTGATTAATTAATTTATTTATTGTGTTCATCATCGTTGTCATGAATTGTTGTGTAGAGTTGAATTCCATTTGGTTGCTATTATCATCCAGTGCAGAGCGATAGCTATTTTGATTATTTGGGTGCTGTTTATGCGTATTTACATACTGGTTTTGATTGTGTGTATTGGTCTCTCGATAGCTTGTTGCATTCAGATTGGGAAATGCCTCTTGTTTGTATCCAAATTCTTGGTTGGCCCTTTTGGAAGCTGGTTTTCGTATTTTGTGTTGGACTTCAATATAAGTTTTGCGAGCAATGCAACCTCCAAAGCTTGCTAGGTGATTTTCGTTGCAATTAGCACATTTTACGTAGCTTCTATCAATAATTTCACCTTTTTCTCTTTTGTGTTCTAACACAGCTCTGTTTATTTTATGATCGCAATCGTCTGTTTTATGATTTTTGGCACAGACTAGGCACCGGGATGGCATTTTACATTTATCAGAGCTATGTCCGAACATTTGGCAGTTCCTGCATTGCGGAATCAAATTACGAGACCGGGGAGAGTAAACTTCCCATTTTACCACTACATTATTAATGTACTTTATTTTTTGTAATTCTGAGAACTTTATTGTTCCTGGCTTAAAATAGAGGAGGTAGACTGCTTGGTCATCATAGCTGTAACGATTTTGTTGCAAACGTAGCATTGTGATGTTAAATGGTTTAATTTCAAGCTCTTCAAGAATAGCCTTTAATTCTTCTATTTCAATTTTGTGTAGGCCGTACAATACAATTTTCCTTGGTTTGGTATCAGATGTTTGATACATGAAGTGTGGAATTTTATTTTTGTTCAAAAACTCATTAAATTTGTCGAATTCTGACTTTTCTGAGATATCTACTCTTACTCCAATGCTAAGTAGTTTTAGTTCAAATTTTTTAGTGGTAATTATATCATTACAAATTATTTGTACATTACTAACGTTATTTCCAACAATTATAATTGGAGCATTTTTAATTTTTTTTGGTTTATCTTCACTTTTGTTTTGGTCTATATTCGTAATATCCATATTGAAGTCTGATAAGGGTTTATCGCCTATGATGAAACGGTTGTTTGATGACGTGCTTGCGCTGTCTTTCAACATTTGTGGATACACTTGTAGTGGTGTGAATATCACATTTTTGGATTTCATAGGAGCTTTAAATTTAACCCCTTTTTCAGCTGAATCCCGAGGATTTTTTTGGGTTTGAGTACCTCCACGGCGAGGTCTCATCACACTTTTTAGGTTTGATGGTAATTTAAGATTTAAAGAGTACAATTTCTTGAGAAAAATACGGTTAATACCGGAGCAATTTTTATACACGTTTATAAGTTAACAGGTTAACTCGTCTTTTTTTTTTGTTAAATAAAGTAATCATTATTATGTTAACAGAGACACAGACACACAAACACACAGCACACATTTCGTATATAAATGAAAATTTTAAATTGAAAATACACCATGTGTGTTTACATTGACGATTGATTTTATTTTTTATTAAAAAAGTAAAATAAAAAAGTGTGTACACATGAAATTTATTTTATTTTATTTGATGATCAAGGAAGACATTTGAACAGGATTTAATTACATTTGATATAATATGATACTGGAATTTTATTGTAAATTTTTTTTCCGGTGGACAGATCGAATTTTTATTATATTTGATCGGAAGCTCATATTTCTTCCCAATCAGTTATGAAATAATTACGATTTTTTTTGAATTTCTTCTAGAAACAAAATTTTTTAAATTGATTAAACGAATTGGGAAAAAAGTTGACGTTCCAGTATCCGAATCCATTTCATATCCATTTATCGTTCCAGATCGTCATTGTTTATTTAGCCGTTATTTTAATTTTCATTTAAGGATTAATTCAGAAATACTTTAGCATTAATTCGTAGTGGATTTCAGGAAGTTTTTTAGTTCCATTTTCTTTGAATTTGAAACACCTCATTAAATTTATCAGAAAATTCACGTCCAAAGCCCTTAAATCACTCTTTATCTAGAGCACGATAAAAAATCTTAAATTCTGAATTAAATAATTTCTGTTACTACCCAAGTAATGACACAACTCATTTAAAATCAAATAATATTGAGCTGAAACCCAAAATAAAAAAAAAAAATGAAATCTAATTTGTACCCTTTTAACAAAATGTTTGTCATTTAACTTGTATTTCCATATATTTTTGATACTTGACATTCACCAAAAAAAAAAAAGGAAAAAGGATACATACAAATAAATTCATAGATGAAGAAAATAGAAAACTAATTTCTCCAAGTTTATTATTGAAAAACTTTTGTACAACTGTTTCATAACAAAATAATACACTTTGATGACAAATGGAAAATAGAAGGTATTCAACAAGTAACCTCAGGGGCAAGAAGTGTGAGGTAACTTTAAGTGTAAGTTTATTTTTGAATGTTTCGCTATAACTAGAACAGGTAGAGATTTTTTTTTGATAAAGTCATGTGAAGTCCTATCATGAATTTTTAATTGCAATTGCAAGACACATCCCTGTGTTGATCAGAATTCATGAAATTCCTTAAGAAAAAAGGACAAATAATGCGATTGATTGCCAATGTTTAACAAGAACCAAAGTTGATATTTGACAGTTTTTCTAACCTTTTCTTGTTACACATTTTTTCCACTACAGTAAAAAAAACGTATAACAAAGTTTACCGTTAACTTCCTTACAGTGTAAAAAAAAGAAAAAAAACACATGTCAACATTTCTAATCTCATTAGAAGGATATTCAACAACTAGCTATAAATGTCAAGGAAAAAAAATATGAAAGCCATGTAAAAAAACTTTTCTTAACAGTTTGAGTCAATTGGCCAAAAGTGAAATGTCAACCAAAAATATAACACAAAAAATAATAAAAAATCGATAAGTACCAGTTACGGAAAATTCTTTCTGTAATTTAACTTTTTATTTCCTGAAATGACAAACACACAAAATTACTTTAAGTTCATGGAAACCAATTTCAACTAAGATTTTCTTAGATTATGTAATTTCAATGAAAACTCATCAAATCCTAAAACTAAGCAAATCCCGAGTTCAATGGAATTCAATCCCAGTGGATTTAACATTTGACTTTAAAACAGTTCATAATAAAAAAAAATCAATATTCTTATATAAATAAAACGTTGTGTATGTCATAAAGGAGTAAAAATATTTTCACAACGTTAATAGTTGGTGAACATGAAATCCAACCACTACACACTTCAATATTTTAATGAATTTCTTGAACTTTCATAATAATTTAGTTGCTGGAAGTAAAATGGTTAAAAAACACACAACGATGGTTGTTTATAAATAACAAATTAAAATGAATTATGATAGTCGAGACTTGATAAATTGATTATTTATTATTGTGTTTCGCTATTAATACAATTAATTATGACTTTAATTGATTGAGGACTCTTTTGAAAGAGTGTTTTATTGGTAGCAAAATACAAATTAAAATTATAGCTGAAGACAAATTTCAATGTAAAAATATACATCAAGGAAATCAGGTTAAAACTTTATGCCTTAATTAACTTTCCTAATTAACGCTATATCCTAGCTTTACTTTTATGATTTTATTATAAAACGTGATATTGTCTTTTAACGTAATTTTACACACATGAAATGATATTATGACATTCACTCTATTTCGTGATACAATTGAGTGAGAATTAAATGTCTAATGAACTTTCACACCTCATTATTAAGAGTATTTTGATGGATGTTAAAAAAAATGTGACATTATGAGTGCAGCTTTTGGTCCTTAGTAGTTGGGAGAGGTCTGGATATTATTACAATTAATCCGTATTGGATGAACGTGACACACGGGCACACCTTTGTTTGAAAATGTCAAAAATCAAGGTCTTAAGTCTTGAGCTATCAGAAATTATAGTTTCATTGAAATTTTGAGTTTTCGGCTATCGCAGGTTAAAACTTATTCTTAATCAACGGTTTCTGTTAAGATTAATGTATTTTCCAGTAAAGTATTAGGGATGGAAAATTGAATATTTAGTTCAGTACAAATTATCTTTGAATACCATTTAGACATTAAATATTTGTTTGACATTTCGTAAGAAAAAATGCACTATTACAGGCGATTTGTCCGCCGACACTCTGTCACTGATAACTATCCATAACACCGAAATGATTCATCGGAGCGAGGTCGGTAAAACCATTTCTATAAAAGAGTAACTCATGAGGATTATTTATAACTTATTAGTTTTGAGATTAGGCTTATAGATTGGGCTCCAGAACCTTCAAAGCCTGAAAACCATTAAAAAGGTTAAAAATTTTTTAAAATTTCTGATTTTTTAATTGGATAAAGGAGCTTATAAGAATGAACTTTAACCCATTAGCTGTGAGATTGGGCTCCAGAGCCTGAAAACGGTTGAAAGCTTAAAATCCCAGATTTCCCCAAAAAAGCCAATTTTTCCACAATGGCTGATTTTCTCATATTTTTTCACCATGACGGTTTTTTTATTTTAATTTTTTATTTTCAATAAATTTCAATTTTGTTCAGTCACTTTTTCAAAATAGAAGAATTCATATCCCGAAAACAATTCAAATATTCTTATCATTTTAGTGTAGGCGCTCACTTAAAGCTTCAGAGACTCTGTGATAAATATCTCTGCAATCGTTTTCTGTTACCTCTTGCATATTTCGTTTAATTACCCCAAAAATAATTTCTATTGGATTATAAAACGGTCCGTAAGCAGGAAGAAAGATAACTATGGTCCCCAGGTAGGAAACTAGGTGCATATCACTGTGGATTTTTGCATTATCCATGATCCATACACTGTATGGACCTGGATAAATACGAACACTCGAATCAACATCAGTTGCAAATCTTTTACAACAATCAATGAACTTTGCCCTATCGAAACTGTCATCCGTCATATAAGTATTCAAAATCCCATTTACGCCTAAGAAGCATAACAAGGAAAATCTTTTTCCTCTCATAAATGATGATTTATAAATAAGAGGTTGACTTTTCTGGCTAAACCCGCGTTTTCGAAGACCGTCGTTACAGTTAAATGAAACTTCATCTAAAAAGACAATGTTTTCTAACATCCAAGTAAAAGTTTCAAGATCCTCACAATATCTCTATATATCGATGATCTGAATTTGTCTTGCTCTATATTCGAGGGTTTTATAACTTAGACCAGCTTCAAAGAGGATGACTGATATACTAGTTGCACTAATCGTGGTTTTGAATTCCTCATAAAACAAGCGTGCAGCTTCTTTCAAGTATAAAATCGGTTTACGTTTGTACAATTTAATCAACCACTCACGACGTTCTTTGCCAAATTTCCTGTAAACGTTTTTTAACCTGTGGATTTTGCTCGTAACCATACATTTTTTAAAATTTGATTGAAGAAAATTGAAGAATTCAAAATATTTTTATCATTTTAGTGTAGGTGCTCATCTTGAAAACTTAAAGTACTAATTAAGAATTTCGTTTCTGCTTATATGCAAATTAAATAGAAACAAAAACATTAAAAATCACCTAATTATGTTTTTCTTGTATTTTTCTTTAATTCTACAAAAATTAAATAGCCAGACATGACAAAAAACCCGGCATAAATAACCAATTTGAATGAAAAACATAACAATAAACTAATGTAGCGGCATCACACATGTCCGTGTGATAAATTTTAAATAATTGTTGTTTGTATTCTTTATACCTCACCTTTAGCTCATTATTTCATTATTTTATTACGTACATGTTGATATACATTTAAGAAAAACAAACAAACAACAACAACCTACACTTCTTAATAACATATTTGTGGTTTCATTTTTAATATATAAAAAAATCACATAATATCATCTTCTTTTCACGTCGATTATCTTTTATCTTATATAATAAAGAAGATTTTTATTCTTTGTTTCTGATTAAATTTTTTTTATGCATGCAACTGTGTCAATTTTATAATGAAGTGATGATAATATTGTGAATGTTTTTTTTTTATTTAAAGATGGGTGTGTGGGTGAAATGATCAAAATCACTTTAGAATGTATCGCTTTGATCTAATCAAAAATATACGTTCATTAATTTAGATGTGCATCTAACTTGAAATAAAATAAAATTATGTTAATCAGATTATTAAAATGAAACAAGAACTCTTTAATTTTTGTTTTCTTTAAATTTTTTATAAGGGTACGGCTTTAATAAGTACTTATGAAGTGATAATATAAAAATACCGCACATAAAACACTTTTTTTAACCATGAGAGATAACGTTGACAAAGAGGTCCTTTAGCTGTCATAATAAACTTTCAAGCATAATTATGTCTTTTATATATTTTGGCATTTTGTATATTTTTTGAGGCTCATGTTCTGTTTTATGCCACTTTTTTATTATTATAAGTATGTGTCACTTTTAATTGTACTTGAGGTGCTAAAGGAGTGGTATGACAACAAAAAAAAAGAAACTGCCATTTTCTGTTTATCCCAAAAATAAAAAAAAATTCACGAAGAAATTGAGATAGATTAAATTTTGTGCTGTTATTTGAAGAGCAAAGCACGTCCCACTCATTTATCCTTCCTTAATTCATGGATTCGTAAGACAATTTCTTACTGTTACAATTCTGTAACCAACAATTAAATTTATTTTACTTTTTATTATTAAAATAAAACTTTTCCCCGTTCATATACATATTATTTTGTTGTTAAATGTCATTTCATATCACTTTTTATCATATTCGACCTCATGCTTTTTTGAATGATAATGTTGCCTTAAAAAAAAAAACAAAATAAAAGTACTAAAGAAAAGTATATCACGAAATTCGTTTAAGGTCAAACAAAAACTTTTTTTTTGCATGCATGTCACACTTAAATGTTAATTTTCTCGTTTTCATGTGAACTGATTGAAAGAAAAAGTGACAAATCTAAAGTTTATTGGTCTGGACAAGACACACCTTATTGGAACACCTTCCGGACTCTCCTTTTTAATTTGTAATTTAATGAGTTTTGCATGTGTATGTGAATTTTTGTCGATGAAATAAATTGAAAAAGTAATTAATATTATGTTCTGGACTGCATCTGAAGACTTTTTCAAGGATCACTGGATCACGATTCATATGAATCAAAAGATTAAACGTCAAAATAAAATTTTCAAAGGAAGTCTCACATTGGACATCCCTATTTCAAATTATTTTATGATGCAGTTGAAATAATAGAAACTGATTTTAACTAAATTTCATAACTGTTTCAATATTTATCGCTAATTTAAATTTTTTATTTAATTTCATTCATTTATAATAAAATTCCAGAACAATAAACAACTAAAAAACAAAAACATTGACTAATAATGTTAATTTAAATTATAAACGAGCAGAGATACAATTTCCATGTTAACTATCTTTATTTATGCGAAAATTAACGTACTTCATGCGTGTTCATTTTAATATTTTTGTTTATGCTCGTTGACGGAAAATTAATTCACACATAAATAAAATGATGATTGAATTGATGCATAAGGGTCTTCCAATTTCATTTGGTGTTTCTTGTCACATTTTTTAAAAAAAACCATGGGGGATGGGTGTGTATATATTTCTCTCAATATATTTTTCAAAAATTTTTTGAAGCATGAAACAAAGTTATATGAAAAGTATTTATAATTTATTTTGTAATTATTAGTTTGCAGTTCGTTTATTAGTGGGATTTTACGATGCTGAATAACTTTATTTTTTTTTTACAATCTTCTCATAGAAGAAGACTTGAAAATGAATGAGATTAAACAGCAAATTCGCCAATATTTTGGCCATTTTCAAATATACTTTGATATCTTTTCTGCATAATATTGGAAATTTTCTCCAAAATAATCCCGACTCACAATAACTCCGCAGAATGGAAAACTAGGACCGAATATATGCACCCATACACGTTTGACACTAAAAGAAAAACAAAAATGTATTTCTCGTAAAAATGAAATATGGCTTTGAAACAAATTATACAAAACCATTATCAAATAAGTGTTTTATTTCAAAAAAATTAAAATCAATTAAAAAAAATTTTTCATGAAAATAAAAAAAATCGGTAAAATATGACAGCATTTGGATTGTTTAGCATACAGATTTTAATAAAATTTACAATAATACATTGCTGTCATGGGTTTTGAAAAATAACGTTTTTAAATTAAAAAAAAAAAACAGTTTGCCTCAAGAATTATTGTTCTTCTGAAAATATATGAAAAAAATATATCCCCCAGGATTTTTTCAAGAAAAACCGTGGGTGGGGTGACAAGAAACACCAAATGAAATTGGAAGACCCTAATAAAATTAAATAAATGAGTGTAAACGTTTTCGTTGTACGTTTAAAATAATTAAAGCCAAATATGGGGATTCTAACTTAAATAAAAACATAAATTGAATATATTCAAATTCGTTACACACGTTCTTTTATTACAATTTACAATTATTTTTGTTGACGTTGACATTGAAAGAAAAATCTACTCAAATTTGTCAAATTAACACACACACACACACATGTTTTGTTTATATTCTATAAAATTTAACCTTTTTAAAGTAAAAACACAGAAAATAAGAGGTGACAAAATAAAATGTAAAAACCAACATGACAAGTCAACAAATTTCCTTTCAAATCAAAATTTTTAAATTGGTCTCGTTTCAAATGAATGTGAAAATAAAATAAAAAAATTTGTTGAATAAAGAAAACAAGTGATGAAAATTTACATAATATTTTATATGAAAAGGATCTTTTTCTCTCTTACTCCTTTTTAATTTTTAAATATTTTTTATACATCTTTCTAATGCGAAGTGAGTAGTCACATTGAAATTTTACCTTTCAACCAAAAAAAAATGAAAAAAATTTATAAGAATGTCGTCCCAAATTTTTGCTAATAGAATTTTACGACTCACTTTCATTTTTTTTTTGAAAGGAAGACAAACAGAAAAAATACAGAAATTCGTTTACTTTATTTAAAATAAAAATAAAAGTACAAAAAAAAAATTACATGAGAATTTGAATATATATATGCGTGATGTAACCATGTTAACACGATGTTTGCACACAGTATTTGACAATTTTTTGCCTTGGTAATTTGATTTATGTGTGTAAAATGGTTTTGTGTACCAATATAAAAAAAAATAAAATGAAATATAATAAAAAAAAGTATAAATTTCTTTTCAAAAGAACCCTTCAAGCTAGGTAAAAATCGTTGTCTATCCATTTTTTCTATCCACTTTTTCATACTTTGCAATAAAATATAATAATAAATAAATAGAAAGGTAAATTGTTCCAATACGAAGAGCAATATCAATAAATTATAAGACGAATAATAAAATTTAAATGAAATGTAAGAGAGAAAAAAAAGAAATTTTGGTTAAAATCTAACAAGGTGTGTAACAAAATTGGGTTAAAACTTGCTGTGAATATAGATTAAAGTCATCATATATCAAATTTCGATAAAAAAAACTGATTCAAAAAAAAAAGACACTTGAGATTGAAAGAAAGTAATTTTATACTATTTTGAACGATTTGTTGAAATTTTAAGTTTCAGATTCACAATCTTTAATATGAAGAGCCATTTAAATGTAACACGAAATTCTAACCTCTGGGTGGTTTAGAAAAGTGTATTTCGATGGGACTCGTTTTATTGAATATAATTAAGTTTTAATTTTAATAATTATATCGCCATTTTGAAAATAACGGTCATTTTGAAAATAACGGCCATTTTGAAAATGTAAAAAAAATATTTGAAAAAATCGGACATTTTGTGCTTTTGACCATTTTCAGGCTCTGAAGCCTAATTCTTGAGCCTAACTTCTGAGCCCAATTCCTGAGCCTAATCTCAGAGCCATTAAACAAATTATAAATACTTTTATAATTTTAACCGTTTTAAAAGATTTTTCAGACTTCGAAGGCTCTGGAGCCCAATCTCAAAACTAATGAGTTTAAAATCATCCTTAAGACCTCCTCTGTCTAATAAAAAAACCCGACCTCGCTCCCATGGACCTTTCCGGAGCTAAGGCCGGAACGGACAAACAGACAAACAGAGTGACGGCGGACAAACCGTCTGTAATTGTGCATTTTTTCTTACGAAATGCACTAAAAATTATTCCTTGCTAGGCCAGTCATAGACCAAAATTACCAGAATTCATGAATTTCTTTTTGGTTTCTGAATCGAAACATATTTGGTGTTATCGTTTATAACCTTTCAGGACTTTGCGTCATCTTATACGTGTGTATTGATGGTCTGTATAGCTATATGTTAGTAGATATTTTTCCAGTTCAAATTCATAAAACAATATTTTTCATTCAAAATTCAAACAAAGTTATAATTTAACATTTTAATGTCATGTTACGAAGAAAAAATTCATATTTTCATCAAAGTCAATTAAAAATTTTGGGTAATATTATTCAAAAAAGCACCCTCATAATTATAACGAAAAAAAATTCTGAATATTAAAAATGTTTTTAAATACCCTCAAGCACTACTTCCTATACTGATTCAATTGAAATTTATTGTCAGATCCGAACGTGGTTCATGGTGAAAATAAAATAAAAAAAACCACAAATTTTTAATTACAAAACCCCGTGCCATATAAAGTTCACATACACAGAGACACAAACACAGTACACTGAAACAACACAAGCATGAATTTTTCAATCATTTTTATGTATAATTTCCATACTTTGATATTGAAAAGTTTTAGATATCCCATTAAAACAATATTTTATCCAGTTTATATTAAACACTAGATGGTTGAAAAAAAAACAGCAATATTTTCCCTCTGGTTGTTTTTTTTGTCCACGTTTTCAATATAAACTCATACACACACAGAAACCATTGCAAAATTCAATCTATTGACTGGTGGACGAGTCGTGGTGGTGATAATATTTCCAATGAAAATCATCATCATCATCATGAATTTATATACCAGAGTATAAAATACCAACCACATGAGTATTTAAATTCATAGATTAGCATTTCACATATAACACAACACGACGAAAAAAAAACATATGCTACAAGTCACTATGGTGATAACAGTAGGATTTGAATAGATTTTAGAGGAATGACCAAATAACGGTTTACTGTTCAACAATGATCAATGCAAAAAAAAGAAACATATTTTTTTTTATGTTGTGACAGATACAAATACATTGTATGACAATAGATCGCGTTAAAAATATCAGAACATGCAATAAAAAGACGACAATAACATATCGTTTTTTAATCCAAATATTTGTAAATTGTGTGATACATTTTGTTTTTTTTTTACTCACTCACACAACGGGATGATGATGATACTGATGATGAGGAGAACGATGTGCTTTTGATGATATATTAGAATTTTGGTAGGTGTGTGTGCAAATATGCGATAAAAATAATGAAATAAAAAAAAATTGGAAAACATATTCGAAATTATGTGTGATAATGTGATTGATGTTATCCAAGGATAAAATTTGTTTGGAAATAAATCGATGAAGATTATTGCTATGGCGATTAAATGTTGAGAATCTCTATAAGATATATTTATTTTCAATCCAAAGAAAAGTTTGTGTCATATTAAAATTCAAAATTCATGATTGATTTGGTCTTGATTTCAAGTAATTGAAATGTTGAACCTGCTGTTAAATGGCTTTCACACAATCAATACTTTTGTGAGAATATTCTAAGCTTTGAAAGCATGGACAACATTATCTGAATCTTGAATTTTAACCTCCAAACCACTTGAATCCGGCTTGGTCTGTATTTTTATGATGATGATGATTATTTGCAGCTTTAGAGCACATTTAAAGACCTCATTAGACATTTTTCATGATAAGAAATAATCTGAACTTCAATTTTCCTCTGAATCACCATCTGAGATGCCATCTGGTGACATTAAATCAAATTAGAGGGAAGCTCAATCGAACATTAGCCTCAATAAACTTCTTTAAACTGTAATACATGGAAAGTTTAGATACAATCGCATTTTCTTAATCTGTATAGCGTCATCTGTCGGACGATTAAACTTTTATAATGTCATATTGATCATAAGTATATTCAGGCAAATCACAGAAAGGCCGATAGTTTAAAGAAAATCAAAAAAAAAATGTTAAGATCGAAACTTAGTCACATTTCACCCCATTTGATAGTGCCCTCTTCAAATAAATCCAATCGATAAACTTTATTTAAATTTTTCAATTTAAATCCCCTTCAAAATTCACTTGTAATGTTAAATATAATAAAATATTGGTCAGCATCAAAATATAGGTTAATATTCGATCACTCAAACATAAAATCTTATTCAAAAATTAACTTTTAAACATAGAACGACCAACTTTTATAATAAACGTAAAATAAAACAACAAAATCTCATCAAAATTTAATCTCCTGTAAACAAAACACAGACATCTTGTCTATCATCAATCTATTTTAAAATTTTATTTATTATTTATATTATCTGATTCGATTTGATTTTCATTTTTAATAAAGCTGGAGCCTTCTTATTGTTATCTTTATTGAAAGGAATCAGCTTTAAATGATAATACGATGTTGTAAATTTTACTTATTCACACTAAAATTCTCATCTGGTCTTAATTTTTACAATATTTCATCAAGTAATTCTTAACAAGATAAGTGCATTTATTTTTCTTATTGAATGATCTCATTTAAAATTCAAATAAAATTCAAAGAAATAATTGCTCAAGTTCAGTGTCCTGTTAATGTTGATCACACCCTAATAATAATGTTAAATACAACGGCAAACATAAAACTTGCGTTTTCAATATCAAATAAATTTACATACATTATTCGTCGTCCTTTATAAATATATGTGTGAGTGTGTGTGTGTTTCATATGTGTCTGTATAGGAAATGCATTTAAAAATTTAGTCACACATTGTGGGTTAATGGTGAACCGTCTGTGTTACTTTCGACTTAGACTCTATAATACAAGAGAATCGATGTTCTTTATGAGAAATCATAATAACAATAACTATTTGAAATAAAAGACCGAAGGGTGGGTGGAATAATTTTCCATTGTGCAGTTCATTTTATGTGTGTGTGTGTGGTTGAACACAAGACACATGTCTCAATTTTCAATATAATAATAATAATAAATATTTTCATAAAGGGTGTTCTTGTGTTCTATCCTGTTTTTTCTCCTATTCATATTTTATTTTAGAATAAATTACACTTCTCATATTCACATTTTCTTCAAGTAAATTGAAAACACAAGTTTTATTGAAAACTTGATCCGATTTTGAATAATTTTCAATGATGCATAAAAATGCTTGAAAATGAACCCTTTAAGTTGAAAGAATTGTTGAGATATGACATCAAACTAATCAAAATCAAATTTTATTTTTTTTTTTATTTGAATTTTAATGGAAAATTTACATCCTTATCAAAACTTTTTTTGAACATTTCGGATTTTGACAATTTTTTTTTTTAATTTTATAATTTGATTAAATTCACATGTTATGTATGAATCTCTCAAATGTGACAAGGGTGGTCCTAACATGGGTCATAAAGATTCTCTGGCTAGGACGCGCAAAGAAAGGCCAACAAGGATAAAACCAAACATTTTCTCTCTTTCTCGCTCTCTTTAATTGAATTCTCCTTGTTATTCTCCATTTTTTTTAGCAAAAAATCTCTCTGAGCTTCAAAAGCTACGGAAAATTTCACTCGAAATCCTTTTTTTTAAATAACGATTCATGAAACTAATACTAAAAGTGCAATTTGTCTAGTAACTGCAGTTGAAAATAAAATTCTATCATCATATTTTTTTTTTTGTAATTTTTAAAATAATAATATCACAACATTGACACGATATTAAAAACAACAAAAAAAATATAAAATATTCATGAACTGAGAAAATAAATATCATATCTTTCTAATATTAATATGAAGAATAAAGAACAGCAGTCAAAGAATGGAAGATATCATTCTTTTAAAGTCTGAAATTCATTCATTATTATATTACGCTTGGGTGGGCTAGTCATGTCAATTTATATTACTTTACATTTTGATATTAAAAAAACGAAGAATTTTTCTATTATTATTTTTTATTTAATGTTTTTTTATATGTTTTATTTTAAAATCTCGATCAATATTAATGATAGATTTCTTGAGATAGGGAATGAAAAATGCAGACAGTATGAAATTGAAATTAATGTATTAGATTTTCATTGTACTACAGCATAAATCTAGAATTGAAAGAGTGATGAACAATCTTAGAGGTGTGGAATGAAAAAATCAATTTAAAGTTAATAATTTTAATGAAATTGAAAAAGTTTTTTAGGAAACATAATCCACAAAATGTTGAAGATAAGTGCATTTTAATGTGACTAATTTTTTTCTCAAAGAAGCCCCTGAGATTAAACTAACCAAGATGGTCCTCAAGCTTATTGCGACAAGAGAACTCTTGAATTTCCCTTCAAATCATAGCGACAGGCAATCGAAGTCTTCTCAAAAGGATAATTTTTCCTTCAAAATCTATTTAAAAGTATCAATCAGACCTTTTTTGAATAAAATCACTGTGAAACCAATAAATAATAAGAAAAAAAGCGATAAAATGATAATATTAAACCGCTAATATTATCATTATCATCATCAAAATATATCAATTCTTTATCTATTTTATTATTCGTTTTCAACTTAAATACAACAACAAACAACATTTTTCCCAAAGGCTTTTCTAGTAGCAATGTAAATTCATAAATAAATGTATAAATGAAATAATAAAAATAATCTTCACAAAAGAGAAGAAGAAATTTTTTGCTGATGTTACCACAAAAAAGAAGCCATTTAACATAAAAAAAGGAAAAAATTTCTTATAATAGAACTTTTTTCTGCTTTATTGATACATTTGAATAATATCAAAATAAAAAAAAAACAGTAAATAAATGTTGAATTAGTGTCATAAAAGAGATAAGAAAAAAAACATTATTATTTTTATAGTTCAATGTTACGAGACATCCGCAAAAAATGAGAATGTGATGAAATTTAAAGAAATGTTTGGAAAAACACACACACACACACATTCAGAAGAAGACCATTATTCTTCATTAAAGTTCATTTAAAAATTGAATCAAATTAAATTAAAAGCAATTAAATGCATCATCACATTACGAAAGAAAGAGAATCAGAGTAATGTCGTTCGCGTGGTTGTTTGATCATTAAAAGTGCTCTGTTGTTTTCAAATATTACAATTAAATCAATTTAATAAAAAAAAAAATAGTTTTAAATGAAATATTATGGGTCATATAATGATAATTTATTATAAAATATTTTATAATTTCGGTACAAAAACTTACACCTAAGATTTCATGAAGTAGACTTCTAAGCTGAAGTTATCAACGACCTTATCAACTTTCTTGGTAGCGTTAAGAATTTGTTTTAGAGGCTTTCTGGCTCCTGCCTGATACTTGCTCTTTCGATCTGCACAGTCATCTACGCCTTTGCCCTTGAATTCTATTTTTTTCAGACAAGACTAAATACGATTTAAATTGAGTTGCAGCGCTATCTGGAGGATTTCATTAGCTAGACCTTTTCTCTATTAACTCAGATGTCAAATTAAAAACTTGTAAATTGCACTCATTTTAAAATGAAAAGCTAATCATCTGATTTTTCTAAATTTTTTATATTTTCCAAACATTTTATGAACTCTCATGTACATTAGGGTTGTCGATATAATAAACTTCTTTTTTTTACAAAAAGTAGTTGTTTTATATTATTTATTGTTTCTTTGAAAATTCTGCATATTTTTCAATGATATTATAAAAATAAGATAAGATATTTATAAAAATTTGATCAATTTGAATACAAACTGACAAATTTAGTGTTTGCGGGTTGCCATATAAATGGAGCAGCTGTCAGTTTTTAGTTTTTTTTTGACGCGTTATTGTGCAAAGAAAATCGTTTTTAAGGTTATCTGAGGTAAACCCAAAATTTATTTTCTTTCAAAATTTTATTTATAAAATTAATTATTTTTTTTAGAAAAAATGCCAAATTTTATAATAGGAGAGGGATTTGCTTCGATCCTGCAAAATCCAACAGAATTGGATATTTTAAGGAATTTTGTATATTATAAAGCAAATTCAACCGTAAGTATTTTTATATTTTTTTTTTTACTAACATTTAGAATTAATTACTGAAATTTCCTAACAACTAACAAACGATCCGTGCAGGCGGCAACGAGTTTTCTAACCATTTTGTGTTCTTAAAATAATTCTTTTACTCCCTTAGCCCACAAACGTAAGTTTACATTAATTTTTATTTTTTAAATATTTTTCTTACTTCAATTTTTTTTAGGATCGTTTTAATCAGATTTCAAGGAAGCTGACCGAATTAAAAGATAAGTTTTGTTTGTTTTTTTATGTATTTATTTTTTTAATTTAAGGTACCAGGTGAAATCTTGTGATAGGAGGGCCAACATCAATGATACATGCTTGCATCAATTATCAAGGTAATTTTTTTTTTATTATTATATATTTAATTTTTTGTTAAATTCATAATATGTGTCTTACCGTGACTTTATATAGATAAATTCTTAACTTAGCGTAGCTTGAACCTTCGTATACATGCATACACTTTGTACAAGTTTTAGTAGTATTAAAATAATACTAAATTTTATGTTGTGTGGGTGTATTTATCTATATAAAGTACCCGTTATAATTTTTTAACGGGCAACGTCCATAAGCTCATTTTTCATTTTCAGATTGAAATTGATATTTAAAATTCTCATGGTTTCTCAATAATCGCACATAAGGTCGTCGATAACTTCAGTCTGATTCCTTCATATGATGTAATTAAAGAAAGAAAATCAATAAAATTTTCAAATGTAAACAACCAGACATTTGCTAGACAAAAATTTCTTTTCATGTGGTCACACTGAGACAAAAATTTCATATAAAATGATTGTAATTGAAAATTTTCCTCACATCTCACAATGTGCAAAATTTTGTTACATTCCTTTAATGTGGTTTTACTACAATTTACATATCAAATTGATGGTACTCATCAGATAAATAAGCATTCTAGTATAAATGATACAATTTTTCGTATTCACTCATGAAAATCGTCTTCATCTAAATAATTTTTGTCCTAAAAACTAAAGCAATTACATTTCAAGTGGGTTTTTTTTCTTGATTTTGTTGAATAGACTTCAAACATAAAAAAAACAACAATTTCAAAAAATAAACTTTTATATTAAATATCATCAGAATATAATCACATAAGAGCCATATCACTTTAGGATGAATAAAAAAAATTGGTTTATTTTTTTATAATAAAAAAAATTATTCAAACAACTGATATGTGTATAATAATGTTAAATACAGTAATTGTGCTTGTCTCATAGTCACAAAAAAAATAAAGTTTAATGTAAAATATATATAATAATAATAATAAAAAAAAAAAATTAAAAAATCATAAAAAGTGCACCTTGTCTTCAGGAAGTTATTAACTTCTAAAATAAACTTTTATGAGACGGGGATGGCTAACTAAAAAGTAAAAAACAAGAAGTTTTCAAGCAAAATAAGAAATTTGTGATAACAGCTTCACAAAGTTTTTAAAAGTTGAATTTTGAGTATTAACAGGAAATATTTACAACACTGTTTGGTCTTAGGGTTTTCTCAAATCGCAAAATCAGTCTAAAAAAAAATTCAACTTTTAAAAACTTTGTGAAGCTGTTATCACAAATTTCTTATTTTGCTTGAAAACTTCTTGTTTTTTACTTTTTAGTTAGCCATCCCCGTCTCATAAAAGTTTATTTTAGAAGTTAATAACTTCCTGAAGACAAGGTGCACTTTTTATGATTTTTTAATTTTTTTTTTTTATATTTTAGTTTTCATTGGAATGTTTCATTAAGGCAAGCGAATCAGTTTTTTTTTAAATGACTTTTATTCGAAATAATACCTCAATATTTTTGCAGTTAACTCTGGCATAAGAATTGTTTTTTTTTTAATTTAAAAAATGACACAATTTTTTTTCAAGTTCGTCCTAGGTCTTTGGTGTCTTCAGCAAAGTTGTAGCTTATTTTCAGAGGATTTTAGTGATATAATTTTTTTTTTAATTTTCCGGGAAATTTGTGGAAATTTTTTGATTTTTGTTGAAAAACCGGTATTTTAAACCAAAAGTTGTTCGGCAACTCTATTTTTTTATATGAAAATCAAAAATTCTAATGATGAGGCTACCTCCGCGCATGAAAATAAGACATAGTTTCAGAAGAAACTATGGGTCTACAATGGCCCGAAAAGGCTGTAGCGACGTTTTACTTGACTTCCATTTTTAGATGTGACCTAATATAAAAGTATTATAATAAGAGAATTCATGTGTATGGAAAAAAAAATTTTTTTCAAGTTCGTCCTAGGTCTTTGGTGTCTTCAGCAAAGTTGTAGCTTATTTTCAGAGGATTTTAGTGATATAATTTTTTTTTTAATTTTCCGGGAAATTTGTGGAAATTTTTTGATTTTTGTTGAAAAACCGGTATTTTAAACCAAAAGTTGTTCGGCAACTCTATTTTTTTATATGAAAATCAAAAATTCTAATGATGAGGCTACCTCCGCGCATGAAAATAAGACATAGTTTCAGAAGAAACTATGGGTCTACAATGGCCCGAAAAGGCTGTAGCGACGTTTTACTTGACTTCCATTTTTAGATGTGACCTAATATAAAAGTATTATAATAAGAGAATTCATGTGTATGGAAAAAAAAATTTTTTTCAAGTTCGTCCTAGGTCTTTGGTGTCTTCAGCAAAGTTGTAGCTTATTTTCAGAGGATTTTAGTGATATAATTTTTTTTTTAATTTTCCGGGAAATTTGTGGAAATTTTTTGATTTTTGTTGAAAAACCGGTATTTTAAACCAAAAGTTGTTCGGCAACTCTATTTTTTTATATGAAAATCAAAAATTCTAATGATGAGGCTACCTCCGCGCATGAAAATAAGACATAGTTTCAGAAGAAACTATGGGTCTACAATGGCCCGAAAAGGCTGTAGCGACGTTTTACTTGACTTCCATTTTTAGATGTGACCTAATATAAAAGTATTATAATAAGAGAATTCATGTGTATGGAAAAAAAAATTTTTTTCAAGTTCGTCCTAGGTCTTTGGTGTCTTCAGCAAAGTTGTAGCTTATTTTCAGAGGATTTTAGTGATATAATTTTTTTTTTGATTTTCCGGGAAATTTGTGGAAATTTTTTGATTTTTGTTGAAAAACCGGTATTTTAAACCAAAAGTTGTTCGGCAACTCTATTTTTTTATATGAAAATCAAAAATTCTAATGATGAGGCTACCTCCGCGCATGAAAATAAGACATAGTTTCAGAAGAAACTATGGGTCTACAATGGCCCGAAAAGGCTGTAGCGACGTTTTACTTGACTTCCATTTTTAGATGTGACCTAATATAAAAGTATTATAATAAGAGAATTCATGTGTATGGAAAAAAAAATTTTTTTCAAGTTCGTCCTAGGTCTTTGGTGTCTTCAGCAAAGTTGTAGCTTATTTTCAGAGGATTTTAGTGATATAATTTTTTTTTTAATTTTCCGGGAAATTTGTGGAAATTTTTTGATTTTTGTTGAAAAACCGGTATTTTAAACCAAAAGTTGTTCGGCAACTCTATTTTTTTATATGAAAATCAAAAATTCTAATGATGAGGCTACCTCCGCGCATGAAAATAAGACATAGTTTCAGAAGAAACTATGGGTCTACAATGGCCCGAAAAGGCTGTAGCGACGTTTTACTTGACTTCCATTTTTAGATGTGACCTAATATAAAAGTATTATAATAAGAGAATTCATGTGTATGGAAAAAAAAATTTTTTTCAAGTTCGTCCTAGGTCTTTGGTGTCTTCAGCAAAGTTGTAGCTTATTTTAAGAGGATTTTAGTGATATAATTTTTTTTTTAATTTTCCGGGAAATTTGTGGAAATTTTTTGATTTTTGTTGAAAAACCGGTATTTTAAACCAAAAGTTGTTCGGCAACTCTATTTTTTTATATGAAAATCAAAAATTCTAATGATGAGGCTACCTCCGCGCATGAAAATAAGACATAGTTTCAGAAGAAACTATGGGTCTACAATGGCCCGAAAAGGCTGTAGCGACGTTTTACTTGACTTCCATTTTTAGATGTGACCTAATATAAAAGTATTATAATAAGAGAATTCATGTGTATGGAAAAAAATTTTTTTTTTCATGTTTGTCCTAGGTCTTTGGTGTCTTCGGCAAAGTTGTAGCTTATTTTAGGAGAATTTTAGTGATATAATTTTTTTTTTGATTTTCCGGGAAATTTGTGGAAATTTTTTGATTTTTGTTGAAAAACCGGTATTTTAAACCAAAAGTTGTTCGGCAACTCTATTTTTTTATATGAAAATCAAAAATTCTAATGATGAGGCTACCTCCGCGCATGAAAATAAGACATAGTTTCAGAAGAAACTATGGGTCTACAATGGCCCGAAAAGGCTGTAGCGACGTTTTACTTGACTTCCATTTTTAGATGTGACCTAATATAAAAGTATTATAATAAGAGAATTCATGTGTATGGAAAAAAAAATTTTTTTCAAGTTCGTCCTAGGTCTTTGGTGTCTTCAGCAAAGTTGTAGCTTATTTTCAGAGGATTTTAGTGATATAATTTTTTTTTTAATTTTCCGGGAAATTTGTGGAAATTTTTTGATTTTTGTTGAAAAACCGGTATTTTAAACCAAAAGTTGTTCGGCAACTCTATTTTTTTATATGAAAATCAAAAATTCTAATGATGAGGCTACCTCCGCGCATGAAAATAAGACATAGTTTCAGAAGAAACTATGGGTCTACAATGGCCCGAAAAGGCTGTAGCGACGTTTTACTTGACTTCCATTTTTAGATGTGACCTAATATAAAAGTATTATAATAAGAGAATTCATGTGTATGGAAAAAAAAATTTTTTTCAAGTTCGTCCTAGGTCTTTGGTGTCTTCAGCAAAGTTGTAGCTTATTTTAAGAGGATTTTAGTGATATAATTTTTTTTTTGATTTTCCGGGAAATTTGTGGAAATTTTTTGATTTTTGTTGAAAAACCGGTATTTTAAACCAAAAGTTGTTCGGCAACTCTATTTTTTTATATGAAAATCAAAAATTCTAATGATGAGGCTACCTCGGCCGGTAAAATTAAGATATAGTTTCAGAAGAAACTAAGGGTCTGTGATGTCTCAGAAAGGCTGTAGCGACGTTTTTGTCCACTTACCTTTTTAGATGTGACCTAATATAAAAGTATTATAATAAGAGAATTCATGTGTATGGAAAAAAAAATTTTTTTCAAGTTCGTCCTGGTCTTTGGTGTCTTCAGCAAAGTTGTAGCTTATTTTAAGAGGATTTTAGTGATATAATTTTTTTTTTGATTTTCCGGGAAATTTGTGGAAATTTTTTGATTTTTGTTGAAAAACCGGTATTTTAAACCAAAAGTTGTTCGGCAACTCTATTTTTTTATATGAAAATCAAAAATTCTAATGATGAGGCTACCTCCGCGCATGAAAATAAGATATAGTTTCAGAAGAAACTATGGGTCTACGATGGCCCGGAAAGGCTGTAGCGACGTTTTCCTTTACTTCCATTTTTAGATGTGACCTAATATAAAAGTATTATAAAAAGTGAAGTGAATTTCTTTTGGATCCCAGCCAAATTAGATAGATCTACATCAATGTTTTTCGTATAAACTTAAATGGGAACCGATTTTACTCACATCATGTCATATTACAAATGGAAGCAAACCCGCGGCTATATTGTCTATTTTTTCCATCACATGAAAAAAATTCATTCATTTAAACAAAAAAAATGTACTGAATATTTTACAGTTAAACATTTACGAGAACAATCTCTCACTAGGAGCTGATATAAATTGTTTATACATTTTTTTATTCATTGCAAAAAATTGTATCGTTACAAATAATAATTTTTTTATGCCAATTTGTTTTGAAACATAAACAAAAATTGGATGAAGACAAAAAAATTACAAGCCTGGTTTATGTCTATAAATATTCTGGTGGACCCACGTTTTTGACTCATAAATTTAAATGATGATAGTAGTTAATAATAAATGGTAAAGTTTTTTTTATTATTTATTTCTTTCACTTTCCATGTTCATTGTATATTTTTTTTGTCCCATTTTGAATGAAAAGAGATGATAAACATTATTTTGGACGCTTAATGTGAGATCATTGGACGATTAAAAGGAATTTTTTGTTCAAATAAAAAAATGTCATACATGAACAAGAGTGTATTAAACCGTGTTTTTAGTGCATTTCGTAAGAAAAAATGCACTATTACAGATGGTTTGTCCGCCGTCACTCCGTAAGTCTGTAAGTCTGTAGGTCTGTCCGATCCAAGCATAACTCCGGAATGGTCCATCGGAGCGAGGTCAGGTTTTTTTTATTAGACAGAGGAGGTCTTGAGGATGATTTTAAACTCATTAGTTTTAAGATTGGGCTCATGAATAGGGCTCCAGAGCCTCCGAAGCCTGAAAAACCGTTTAAAACGGTTAACATTTTAAAAATATTTATAATTTCTTTTGTTGGGTGGAGAGTTTTACTAAAATGAATTTTAACTTAATTGCTCTCAGATTAGGCTCAAAAATTGGGCTCAGAAATTGGGCTCAAGAATTAGGCTCCAGAGCCTGAAAATGGTCAAAAGCCCAAAAAGTCCGATTTTTTCAAAAATTTTTTTTTTAATTTTCAAAATGGTGAAAGTGTTTCAAAATGGCGGAAAATTTTCAAAATGGCCGTTATTTTCAAAATTACCGTTATTTTTAAAATGACCGTTATTTTCAAAATGGCGGTAAAATTATTAAAATTAAAACTTAATTTTATTCAATCAAACGAGTCCCATCGAAATGCACTTTTCTACACCGCCCAGTGGTTAGAATTTCCCATTTTTATTATTTACAAGGGATGAAAAAACGGGTAATAACAATAAATATGATGAATTTTTATCAGAACAGCATGGGGTTTGGCAGACTTTTAAAGAATTTTTGAAGACAAATATGAGAATTTAATGGAACTGATTAACTTACACAAAAAATGCATAGTAATTTTAAATAGTGCCGAAAGTGTCAATCAAGCAGCACTTACGCTGTGCTTTTGAAATTTATTTTTTCTTAAAGATCACGAACTGGTGAAAAGCTATGATAATTTGAAAACTCGTGAATGCCTCAAAATTTTTAAAAGACAAATAAATTTAATGCCGCAAAGTACCGTTGGAGTGTTTGAGACACTTTTTCTACTTTCAGTGCAGTGCTTGACAAGCAATTTTCTCATTAAAATGTTATAATTTAGCAATATAATAACAATAAAACAAATAATCGACAACAATTATGTTATTCCACACACATACACACACACACACACACACATACAACTTCCTAATTTATTTATGACATTGAATAATAACAATAATTTCCTGTTTAACACAACTCTAAACTACGTAAAATGACCGAAATTAGCATAAATGATACTTTGTTGCAATAACCACCATTACGAGTGTCAGCATAAATATCATCAATTATTTTTTACCAACCTACAAGAAGTTAAACATTTCATGGAATCTAACAGTGTGTTTTTTCTGCTCCTCATAAATTCATTTAAAGCTGTTAAATTTTATTTTATTGCAATATCGATCGTAAAATATTTTAAAGTGCCCTGTCTTAAAAATAATTAAAATAATAATAATAATCTTAATTGAAGCAGCAGCAGCAAGATTGTTGCTTCCGTACATGTGATGAGAAATTAACGATACATTTTAAAAAAATATTGTTTATGTGTAAAAACTAATTGGAGCGAACAAAGACAGGTTTTGTGTTACATTTAAATAATTTTTATGTTGCATTTAGATATTTAAATTTATATGACTACGATTTGACACCTCGCTTTCTTGCATCAAATGCATTTTTAGACATATAAAATGAAAAATACTCATCATAATTTATTGTGAGTTGCTTTTAGTCTACTTTTATTAGAATGAGTTTTTATTAGAGTAGAAATGCATTTTATTTTATGTTGATTTGATTGGATTTCAGATTTTTTCATATTTTTTTTGTGTAAAAGTGAAAAGCAAAAATAAGAAAAATTTTTATATTAGAGTGGGACATTTTTGTATCAATTTCATTGAGAGTAAAAGATGGTTGCAAATCTTCAAGCTTCACAAGTGATACTCGCATGTTATTTAAAATCATGAAGAAATTCTTTAAAATATTAACTTCGTTTTCACCTAACCTCAGCTAAACTAGACCTCAGATCAGATCATTTGTGCATGTCCCAAGCATGCCAGACTTTGAGTACTTTTCCAGTATTGATCCCATCATAAAAGTGAAGGTGTCTGCCTTTCTTAGCTTTCTGAGAAGGTCTAGTAGATTTTTTTCTTTAGTTGTTTCTCTGGACTTGGTTCCTTCCTCATCAGATATGATGATAATGGTTATGCACAATGGACCCGTCCGCCCTGATCTAGACTAACCTCAATGTAGAGCAGAACTGCGAGACGTTTGAAATTGCGGTCTCTAAAAGTTTAGATTCTGGCAACGACTCATTCGATCTTTAATACTTTTACTGTATTCTTCTCTCTCACACTCTTAATAATCGTCAACGGTTTGGTTAAGTGGCTTCGTTCCATTGACTCTTAATACAGAATCGGTCAAACCCATTCTATGAAATAAGTATTTTTTTTTGTCTAATTTGACCCACTCTATCAATCATTAATATTACTATTAAACAAATTAGTATCACATATAAAACATACTTTTTTCAATTTTTATTTCTAAAATAAGAAAAAAATAACATAAATAGAAAAAAAACTTAGACATAGTCATACATCATTCTCATGTGTGTATGTATAATAAGTAACACGTAATTTTACATGTTTTTCTGTCTGCACCTCTATGTCAATTTATCCAATTTATTATTTTTACTACGCTTTTACTCCATATTAATATGAATGAACCACTCCAGGCTGTTTGTTATTTTATTTACGATATTATTTAAAGATCTTATAATGACGATATCTATACTTCAATTTTAATTTAGAAAAGAAAAAATGATAAAATTTCTTTTTTTTCTACATCAAAATCGAAGAATCTGAGTACTGTCGAGAAAATCATGAGTTAATGTTTCCATATTTGTGATGGTGATTCATTTTATGAATTGAAAGCTGAATAAAGTTATTAAAATTTTTACGTTTTATTTTATATTAAAAATATGCGGAAAGTGCTGTAAAATTACTTATATGATACATTTTTAATAAGAGTAACTCATAATAATACTTAAAAGATTAGAGTCATAAATAAAAATAAATGTTCTAATAAAAATATTTTACTATCATCACTTGAATGAATTAAGTTAAAATTGAAGACACGTTTCGGTATGCGTTTTTTTTACAATTAGGTCGTTCTTCTGCTTGAGAAGGCTTTAAATTGAATTGTTTAAAATGTATTTTTTCTATCTTTTTCTCACGATTCTCTCACATTCAGTATATTTTCAAATAGCTCTCTGTCTAAAAAGTTTTGAGTAGCTCTCTCACACTCTTTTAAATATTTCTCCTTTGAAATTTATTTAACTTCTCTCTTTGTTTTCTTTTAATTTCTCTCTCCTTTCTCTTCACCCTTTCTCTAATTTTTCTTGGCTCCTTCTCTGTCGCTCTGTTTCATACTCTTATTCGCTCTTAAAAAATGTATTTCGCTTTCTTCTCATTCTCTGAATTTCTCACCTATATTTTTTCTTTATGCCAAGATTTGCTCTTTTCTGTTTCTCTCTCACATCGGGTTTTTTCATTAAATAATGGATTAAAAATATAAATTCCAATGTTTCCGATCACATTATTTTTATCTTCATATTGAAGATTAAAACGATTATTTCGCTCATATTTCTCGAAAATTATAACACGTTTCATTCATAAAAGTATTTTTTTTTCTTAAGATTATATTGCTTAGATCATCACTTAAGAACAATTTAATTTAAACTTATAACAGATTCTCCATTGAAACGTGCTTTTCTGCAAGTGTGAACTCAAAATATAATAATAAAACTTCGTACAAAACTTTTCTTATAACTATTTTTTTCTTCTTGCAATATCAAATAACAATAACAAACTTTTTTTTTTAATTTTAAATACATATCTTATGCGATAAAAATTGCATAAAGTTCAGAATAAAAAGAACATTATTATTATTATTCATAAATAAATAAGCAAAATACAAAAAAAAACAACATCTTGAATGCAACAAGGCAAAGAAATATCATAACACATAACAAGAACAAGATCAATTGTAATTCAATATTTTTCATTATGGATGATGGTGAATAACATTTTTTTTGCGTGTTATAAATCACTTTTTGAATGATGTACTGCTTAAATTTAAACCAGATTTTGCTTTCAAAGTAATTTGAGATGAATAATTACAATGCAATTTATTTGTTGAATTGCACCAGCAATTGCACGTTTTTCACACTTATTTGGACAAATGCAGTTATGACACCTTATTCAACACGTTGTGGTGACTCAAATTGTTTTATTTCTTGTAATTATATAATAAATGAAATTTTAGATTGATTTTGAGACCACTTATTGTAAATTGAAACGAAAAAAAAAGTATCAAATGTTTCACATGAAACACTTAAGCAGGAAATTGCAATCATTATATCACACATTTTATGGGTTTTAACACCACGTCTTCAGTTTTTTACTCAACAGTTTATATTTATATATATTTTTTTTGTGGTAATGAGATTTTATGTGATGCCAGCTAATATAATGTTATTGAACATTAATGAAATTGATCAACAGGTAAATGGTATCTGAGATAATCAAAGAATTTTATTTTGCGATGACCTCTTTTATTTAAAAATTGGATTTACCAGATGGCGCTCAAGTCTTTTTGTCGCTTTTATATTTTTGCCAGCTTTTTCCAGTTTTAAAGGAACAAGGTCACTTATTGAATTGAAATTACCCAAAACTTATGAGAAATTGACCCTGTCTCCAAGTAGAGCATGGTATTAACGGGTCTAAAGTGAGTAACTGAGTTGTTGAGGGACTTAAAATTTATAAAATTAGAATAGTACAAACAATTAACGATTAACTTGTTTTTTTTCTTAATTTTAAGACATCAATCAGGTGTCTCTTTTTCAAGACAAAATGGAATGTAAAACCCTCAAACGTAAATAAAGCAAATTTTCAATTTCAAAAGAATTTTTCTCTAAACAAACTCATATTAAATTCTTCACATTTTCATTGCTCATTTCAAAGTCAAGTTATTTCATTTATTGAAAAATAAAACATTTTCCATATAACTTCACCTTTTGAAATAACACATACTTGTCTCATCAAAAAAAAAAAACAAAAAAAGTAAATTCGCTCTCAAGTATGTTTATGAATTTTTTTCTTTTACATTTTCAATTACCGTCAAAACAAAAACAATCTTTGATGTAAGGGAAAAATTTCCTTTTTAACATAACACTTAATTATCACGTTTGTAAAATAAAGTAAAGTAAAGAAGTGTAAAAAGAGTAAAACTTGACAGGAAAATGTCGTTTTATCTTCTGTTTAACACTGCTGGCGGATATTTGCATATTCAAAATAAAGTGGAATTTGATTGATATTCAAAATAATGTTAAATATTAAAATTTATTGCCTGAAGGTAGACGACAATGGGCCTAAAAGATGAAATAAAAGTGTGATTTACGTTTAACGTTGAAATGAAATTTAATCATTTAGAAAATATTGGATCAGTTTCATTTTATATTATAGTCCTTTTTAGTATGCTTTAAAAAACAATTTGCACAACCAAAAATATTCTAAAAGGAAAATAATCAATTTTCATTAAAATTTACTCAATAAATACAATTAATTTATATTTATTCGCAATAAAATCCAACATTTTATGCAATTACATGTTCAAATGAAAGTAAACTAATTGATTGGATTTAATATTAAAATAAAAAAAGAAAATTCTTGTTTATTTTTTTTTTCAAATGAAAACGATTTAGAACATTACAACTTTGTAAATAAAAATAAATGGATAAAAAATTCAAATGAAAGTAAATAAAAATGGGATTAAAATGAAGGAAAAAAATAAATAAGTTTATGTGTAAATGTAAAGTAATTTTAGTTGTTTATACAATGCAAGGAGAATTTTCTATTAGAGGAAAATGAGAGAGGGAGACAGAAAGAAACAAAGTAACTTGCTTGACTTCATTTCAATAAAATTCACATTATTATTATTTTTATTATAAGAGAAAAAGAACCAAAAATAGAGAAATCAGAGATTATATAAAAAGAAAATCATTGCATGCATTAAGAAGTTGTTTGATTATAAAATAACGGTCTTTTAGATGATTGCTTTGTGAAGGACATTTAGATGAATGAAACGAGATGATGTTCTTGTAGGACTTTCATAGTATTTCCACAAAAATAAACAGAATTATGGGAGAGTGTAATGGCTGAATGAGGTATGAAAGTGCATTTAAATGAAAATGAATTAGGTGAAATGAGGAATCTTGGTTATGTTTTGAATCAGATGATGAAATACTTGGCACACTTGAGTCACATGTGTTCAATCCAACTTGTTTTAGAGCGGGTCTGATAAAAAACCTCAATTAACCACACAGACCAACAAACCGTTCTCAAAAGGACATTTTTCATTGAAATCAACTTAAATTCAGCAGACGATACGATAGTAATCCTATTAATATAATGAGAAATATTTCTTCTTTTTTTGTTAGTCTTGCATTAAAATTGCCCAACGGGAGATCAAAAGGGGAACCAATGACCGAATCATTGCAATACAAACTTTTCTTTTTCTTTGATTTGAATTCTTTGTAAAATTTAAAAAAACTTTTAAAATTTCTTATTAAATATTTTTAGTGCATTTCGTAAGAAAAAATGCACTATTACAGACGGTTTGTCCGCCGTCACTCCGTCACTCTGTAGGTCCGTTCCATCCATAACTCCGGAATGGTCCATCGGAGCAAGGTCGGGTTCTTTTTATTAGACAGAGGAGGTCTTAAGGATGATTTTAAACTCATTAGTTTTGAGATTGGGCTCATGGATTGGGCTCCAGAGCCTCCGAAGCCTTAAAAACCGTTAAAAACGGTCAAAATTTTAAAAATATTTAAAATTTGTTTTGTTGGGTGGAGAAGTTTACTAAAATGAATTTTAACTTAATGGCTCTGAGATTAGGCTCAGGGATTGGGCTTAGAGATTGGGCTCAGAAGTTGGGCTCAAGAATTAGGCTCCAGAGCCTGAAAATGGTCAAAAGCCCAAAATGACCGATTTTTTTCAAATATTTTATTTAAATTTTCAAAATGGCGAAAGTTTTTCAAAATGGCGGAAAATTTTCAAAATGGCCGTTATTTTAAAAATGACCGTTATTTTCAAAATGACCATTATTTTCAAAATGGCGTTATAATTATTAAAATTAAAATTTAATTATATTCAATGAAACGAGTCCCATCGAAATGCACTTTTCTAAACCGCCCAGTGGTTAGAATTTCCCATTTTTTAATCTTGGACGAAGAAAAAATTCATTCTAAGCTATTAAAATGCCAATTTTATCATTATCATCATAGAGAAAATAAAACAAATTTTTAATAGAAATCTGATCTAATCGTATCATGATACACCAGTACAATAACTTTGTTTTAATTTTTTTTTCAATGAAATTATATTATTTATGTGAAAACATTATGTTTAAATCTGTCTACATTCTGTATTTTGTTTATTTTTCATTTTATAAGGGTTTGTTCTGATGTGAAATTAATATACTTTGTTATTCATAAAAAATGAAGTTTTATTTATTTGTTTAAAGGTTTTTTTTTGTTTTGTTTTTAAATAATAAAGTGTTTGAAAAACTATAAAAATTAGATTTTAATTTACTCTACTCTACTCATCAAAAAGAAGTTTCCTGATGATGATTTTAAATGTTTATTTAAAAAATGTATAAAAAATTAAAAAAGTACCATCATCATCATGTTTGTTCTAACATAATAACAATAATATTATCATTAGAAAATAATTGAGCGTAACAAAATTGAATGAGAAACATCTGTGGATTTTGAGAAACTGTATAAAGTCTGATTAAATCCTGAGAATGAATCTTTTAACGATCACCAACTTACACAATATGTCTTTAAAACATAAAAAAAGCAATAAAAAATGTCCTTGACTGTAAAAACTTCCAAGTATCTTGTAGTGTCAATAAAAAATATGACTTTGTACAAATGAGTGCATTATCTCATTCATTTTTACAATCTTGTCAACTTCCTATTTGACGTCAAAAGTAAAAAAAATAACAAGGGGAGCGCAAAATAACATTCAATTGCAAGGAATATCAAGTTTCCCCACAATTTTTTCGTATAAATCGAGACATTCCTGCAAATTGAGACACATTTATACATTTTTTCGCATTCCGTCATGTCATGACGTGTATTTGTGTCACATAGAAATAGAAAATATAATAAAAATATGGGGCGCAAAAATTTATTATTTATTTATTGTAAATACTTCTTGTTTTCTTTTTAATGCATTCCATCACATCATATTCGTATTTCATATATTTTTTTTCCTTGAACAAACCACATTATTATTATTTTTATTAATATTATGAGTATGATGGGTATTGGATTTCCCTTATTTTTTTATGTACAATGTACATTTCCTTAGTTTTTCCTGCTACGATAATTGATAGACTTGCTGTCGCTACTTCATTTTCGTTTTGAAAAAAGGGGAGTGCATTTTCTTTACTGATGTTCAAATACTTTTATCATATTTCTGGTGACTTTTTTTTTATTTTTATTATTTTAAGAAAAACAATTCACCTCCAAACTTTTATGTTTGACTTAAGGTATGTTTGTGTGTGTATGAATTTCATTGCAAAATTGAGATAAGAAAATAAATTGAATTGTACATCGATATGATTGACTGGGCGTCGTCTCATTCATACTTTGTTGGTGATCCAACATAAACAAGTCAACATTTTAAGCCAATAAATCTAACAAAATAGAACATTTGTTATGTTTAATCCTCGAACAAAATAAATGAATTTATAAATCTGTCTGAAAAGTTTAATATCAATATCGTTTAGTGCAGTATTTATTGAAGTTTTCAAGTAAAGTTGCAAGAAAAATGCTCTTTTGTGATGAATTTGCAAGTCCATCTGTGAATTCATGGAATTATTTTGAGAGAAATCTCATAGTTACATGGAAATGCACACTCATAAATAATTTAATGATTCCTTTTTCCTAAATTTTTTTCTCAATTTTATGATATTAGGTGCCAATCAATTGAATATTTAAAATAACATAAAAAATAGGCGCCTGGCAAATTTATTTTCCTTATTTATCTTAAACGTTTCAATTTATAAAATTGAGTTTTAAAATTGCATGAGAAAAAGTTGAATAACATTTGTTTTAAACTTTCAAAAAATTTCCCATATTTGATGTTGAATCATAATCAAAATAATAAAAGGATTTATATGAAATTTTAAAACACAGAAAAATATTTTGACCTTCGAACTTAATCTTGTTAAAATATAATTTTACATCATCATTTTCCAACATAAACTTATTTTTCTCTTTCTTAATTGCAAGTTTTAAATTAAAAATGCAAAAAAAACCCTTTAATTACCTTCATCAATTTTACCAAGCATAAAATCAAAGTAAAAGTATATGAACGAACGTTGAAATAAGAGCAAATACACTAATTAACGATGAATTGTAATTCAGTGCAACCTTTACATTTATGTATAGTATGCATATTGAAGTTATGATACTAGATTTTTTTAAAGGGAAATTGGGAAGCTCCCCATGACATTAATCGGGATGAATTGGCGATAGGCCAGTCAAATTTACTTGATGATTCAGATTACTCATAACACTAAAAATTTCTAAGATTTGTTCACTTCTGAGTCAGTAAATATTTGGCTCAATCGTTTTTGGCCCTTTTGATCTTGATACCAGCTTATACGTCTGTTATATGGTTTATAGAGCTATACACCCTCAACTCAAAACCAGTAGGGCACCAGAGGGAGTCCAGGAGCAGATTCACATTTTGACACTGGAGGTCAAAGTAATTAAACAATTTTTTTATATACCAGAGTCAAATTTTACATCGACTAAATCTGTGAGTTCCTTTTTTAAAAATTTTTCATGAAAATTTACACTAACTTTTTTTTATGTCACCTCTTGACCACACACATATCTTTAATGAATCAGAGCACTATGAATATATTTTCTTACCATAAATGTTATCTCATCATTTATATCTTTCTACAGACTTCTTTTGGTATTGCACTCATTTAAACACATTTTCTTTTCCTTCATGCATTTTTTAAGTCTATTTTAGTGCAAACTATGAGATATTTTTAAAGTGCAAACTATGAGATATAACGACAACGAGACTAGAATAACTTTATACATGATTTTATATGAGAAAATAAATTTATATAAAAAATGCACGCAAATGCCGTGGTTGGTTGGCATAAAGCGTGTCTTAATTAAAATTTTAACAAGATTTTACACAAAAGATTATAATAACATAATTTTTTCTGTACGTGTGTGTGTGTGTGTGTGTTAATAAAGTTCATATAAGTACTTTTTTGTTCTCCTTACAATTTTTATCGTGTTTGTCTGAAAAGTTTGTTTATTATGTTTTGTAGCTTTGTAGCACTTTCACGTTGAAAAAAAATATTTTCATATCATTTTCGTATCAAAAATTATTTGAAACATCAACAAAAAACATAAACATAAAATTTCAAACGCTTTAAAAATGTTTTGCAAAACAAAATATTTTTTTATATTGTTGGAAAATCAAACAAAAAACACATAACAAGGAAAACTCATGTAAAAAGCATAGGCTTTTGTCATAAATTCTTCACTTTCATAACAATGTATGATTTATTTACTACGCACATAAAATAGCTTCAAGCCTTCAAAACAAACAAAATTTTTCACATTTTTTTCATTATTATTATTTGTATTTCACAAAAATAAACTGGAGAGAAAAAAAACAGTAAACTGCATTTGATGTCACATTAAAAACGATAGGGAAAAAAAATCCACATTGTGAATGGATTTTTTCTGTTTTTTTTTCATACTTTGAGGACATGATAGAAAAAAAAATCGTATAATAAAAAACTGACTACAATTTAACGAGCTCAATTGTCATAAACACTCTTTTCAATTAAAAATTAAACATTTTTTCGCAGGCAACGTCAAGGTTAATTATTCACGACTTTGCTTTAAATGGTGACTTTTAAATTTGAATTGAAATCCAGATGAATTGAAGCAGTACCTGAAAAGAGAAGAAAAAAAATTAATATTAATTAAGTTTCAAACTTGAATCAAGAAAATTATTATTAAATTTTCATTCTAAAACATTTTTTTTTACTTGAATAAGCGTTTCAATCTACATTCAAAATGTATCAAAACAAAGAAAATAATTTACAAATTAAATTATATTCAGACAGCATTTATCAAATATGAATTCATTTGTATTTTATTTAAATTCATATCGTTATTCTAGCTTTTTCTGTACCACGTACTGGAGCGAGAATGGAGTGAAGATGTATTATGGGAAATGAAAAAGATACATTTCAGTCGTTCTTGAACTTGATTTTAACAGTTTAACGCTTTTCGTTGATAATAAAATAATGACAATGAGCTAAATGTTTTTTGTAAAAGAAGTTGAATATGAAAATTAAATTTGGTGTAGAAATTGTTGGCAGTGCTACTGGAGGATGAAAAATGGGAAATTCTAGCCACTAGGCGGTTTAGAAAAGTGGGACTCGTTTGATTAAATATAATTAAGTTTTAATTTTAAATCAATTAATGGCAAAATTTCAAAACGACGACAATTTCAAAAGGCAGTTTTTTTCAAAATGATGAAAAAAACGCAATTTTTTAATTTTTTTAAAAACAAACCGCCGTTTAAAATTTTTTTTAAAAAACCGCCGTTTAGAATTTTTTTAAAAAAAAGTCCGCCAACCATTTTCATTGAGTTCTGTACAAATTTAAAATCAAATTTCAACAATTAAGCATTAAAAAATCATGACTTTCATCAGCACTGTTCTCTTAAAATGCTACACTTTCAGTACTTTATTGTTAAAATAATAATAATAATAAATAATTGTATGTTGAATATAATTTCATACAATAAATAATAAAATTGAATTATAATATCAAAGAAACGTAAATTTTTTGTCTTGAAATAATAATATAAAACAATAATAATAATAATGAAAGAATGAGATATGTTAAGAACTTGTCTTGCATATAAATTATTACCATTAAAATAATTTTTTGATGAAAAATAATTTATAATGTTATATTTTAAAATAAGAAATTTTAATGAAATTCAAGTTACGTTCAATTTTCTAGAGTGAACGTGCTTTGTTATGATTTTTTATTTATTTAATTTTTGACGAAAAACCAACAATTTGAACCATAAACATTTTTGTAAGTTTATCTGAATATAAATTGAAATGAAGGCTAAAATTTGTCAGAAATAAATGAAAACCAATAAATAAGCATGTTGGTTTCACACTCAAATGAGTCAAAAAGTTAACCAACAGCAACAAACGATGGATGAAGTACAATATGGGAAATGAAAGGAAAAAAATGCGAAAACTGGGTGCAGTAATTTTTCTATTCAGCAGTGCAACAAATGTGAAACCACAAAATGCACAATTTTCCGTTAAGCTTCAACAAACTAAATGTGAATACGGAAAATTCATATAAAAGGAAATAAATTTCCTTTTAAAAATAATATCGAACATATTGGAAAATTTTTCAGTATTTTCTGTATTCTAAGAAATGAGTAATACGTTAAAAGACCTAGTTTTTCTTTATTTAACTACTGGTTTTATGGTTAAATAGACAGGAAAACGGAAAGAAAGAGATTTAATTTTTAGTTTAATATAAACGATATGATTTAGTTGTTCAATTTGTTACAATCTGTGAGCAATATTTTATTATTAAATTTTATAAAAAAAATAATTTATTGTATCAGATTTAAAATCAAATAACTTGCAAAGAGAAATGTCATTCAACTTCCTTCAAATCTACATTCAAATCAACCTAATCCACTTAAAACAATAAATAAATTAATTGTGGGTGGTTCACGTAATTCAATTCAGGAATTTCTGGAGTGAGAAACACTTGTTTGATGGAAATACAACAAAAAAAAAATTCGAATATGTGTAAGAAGTCGAGATTTTAAATAAAAATTTATCTCTTTGACAATTTAAATGTAATATCATAAACAAAAAGATGAAAAAAAGTAGATCTTAACTTTTAAAATGACAGTAATAGACAATCTCACACCTCTTTACTTGGATTTTATTGCTTTAATATACAAGATACAAACAAATAAGAAAAGAGAGAAAAAAACATTGAAATATTTTGTTTTTAAATGGAATGCTTAAAATGTTTTCGTTTCATTTCTTTTATATATTGTTGTTGTTTTTTTGTCCAGTTTTATTTTAAAAGTATTAGAACAAGAATCTTTTTGATATTGTTGTTTTTCTTCTGATACTTTTAAGAAATGGAAAACAATTTTAAATTGCAATTTAAGATAAAGAATGGAAAGTACTTTGATATAAATTTAAAGTTTTTTAAGCATTCGGTAGCCACAGGCATGCAACATTTTGAAATGAGTTTTTAATCATTTTTAGATAGACTAAAAATTCCAGTTCTCTTAAAAGGATTTTTTAATGATTCAGATTTAAAATTTGACTCTGAAAAACTGAACTTAAATCTAGAAATAGTAATACGATAAAATTCATAAAACTGATGTATGACAAAGTGGTAGGACCATTGGTGTGACACAAACGACAATACACCAGTAGTGTGAAATGTGAACTAAAAAAATTCGGCATCCCGCCATTTAAATTCGTATTTATTAGTTCCGCTATTGGCCGCAAAACGCCACTTCCGTGAATGCGTCACACCAATGGTAGGACAACATTTTTAAATATTTTTAGTACATTTCTCTACCAAAGTCGGTTGAAGTTCAGTCCGAACACCTCAGAATGAACCATCCAAGCTAAGAGAAGCTTTTAAAAATAGCCCCTAATGCATAAATCGAAAAAAAATCAAAATTGCTCAAGTCCCATTGAAATGCACTTATAATAACGATTCAGTAGTAAGAAGTGCTCTATTATTATTTTTTTATATCAAATTTTAAGCAGACTTCAAATAATTTTTAATATATTTTCGTTTCTGTCCCTTTCACAAGCAGCACATGTTTCGTCTGAATGTCAAATGAAAAAAAAATAAATCCTTTCAAGTAAAATAAGACCATAAATTGCACCTTTTCGTCTTTATCTTACTTTAAATGTCACCTTCACTTAAACTAACTGTCAGATTTATAAAATATAAAAAAAAGTATTAAAATTTCCAACATTTTTCCTTCTTAACAATGTAAAAGAAAAATGACTTTCATATTTGCATTTCATAGGTAGTAACTAAGACCATATCTTAATATCTTAACGACATAACAATTGTCGCATTTCCTGCTAAACTGACTTCCCAAAAAAAAAGAAACATAAACTTGTCATGGAAATAAGAAAATCTTTGTATTTTCCATCCTTTTGTCATTTTTTTTCACTACAATTTCAAATAAATCAAAATGAAAACTGTATCATAAAAAACTAGAAAACGCGATAAACTACTTAAATTTAAATAAATTTTAAATGGCAAAATCTAAAATTTTTTATTCCACTTTCTCATATATAACAATTTCCATGGTATCTTCTCGTGCATATTCAATTTAAAAGGTAATTTATCTTTTTCCTATTTATTTCTTAAATATGTGTGTGTGCTTGTGTATCTCAGACATAATAAATGTATAAAACTGCATTATACGAATATCGTTTAGAGAAAAGATGCACTTCAGTTTATGTATAATTTTTTTATTATATTCATGTCTTGTGTAATTCAAATGCATTTTAGCGGCATCTGGAAAAAGAGAAAGATGGAATGATGACGATTCTGTATCATTTTTCATTAATATTGCTCATCAAAGAATAAAAATATTTATTATTATTATTATTAGAGAAGTAGAAGACGATGCGATTCGATGGTTGTTGTATAAATAAAGTGCATGATGTAGATAATTGAATAACATTTCCGTAAATGGCATCTATTCATGTAGTTTCTCAAGTATTTTGTGCAAGTAAACAAGTTTTTGATTCTTACATACATTTATTATGTATTTTGATGAATTGTTGTTAGGAAGTTGAGACATGCTTCATGGTCAAAAATCAGTTATTTTGATCAGCAGCAATCACCAAAGTATCCCACTTTGGAACGTCCTGCATCAATTATAGCTTTCAATTATAGCCAAAAAATCAAATGAACGTAATTCGGGCACACCTGACGCACAGGTTATGAAAAAATTCCCGTTTCAGACTTTGAAAGTCGGTAAAAATTTTTGAAAATGTTTAAGTTTGCCGAAGAGAGGTTTTTCTCGTTCGACTTAAAATGTTTACACTCAGAAATTTGCCCGGTATCATTTGCAAATTTTTTTATTTTTTTAAATATGAAACAAGCGCGAAATACAACCGGGCAAACTCTCATTATTTTTTTTTAATTTCAGACAATGGAATTCTTTGAATATTGACAGTAATACCCAAGAATTCTCATAAAATGAGGTCAAGAATTAAATTTCTTTAATATTTTTTTTTATTCCTCAATAAATTTGATTGACTCACTTAACAAAAATTTAATCTCCATATAATTTATCTGTCTTTCGCGTACATTCATTTTTTTTCATTTGAATGCAATATAAACATAATTTCAAAAAAAAAATAAAATCATACTCTTTGATTACAGTTTTAAACAATTTGAATAATAATAATAATTTTTTTTTTCTAAGATTTTATAATAATCCATGAAAAACAGAACACTTATCAGATGTTTGTCTGTAAGCAAAAATAAATTTGATATGATACAGTTTTTTTCTGCATATTTTTTTTGTTTTTTAAATAAATTGTTAATAAAAAATGTAAAAGAAAATATTTTATGAGTATGAATAATATCATTATCATGGCATTGACTCATATTTTTTTGTTGTTTAAAAGTTTGGTGCTCTCGACCAGCCAAATGATTTGTTTTCATTTTCTTTTTGTGTCTTGAAAGGAAAATGAAAAAAAGTTAATATACTGATATAATATGAATTTTTATGATTTTGCTTCTAAGATGATAGGAAAAGATGCTAAAAATATGGAAATAAGATGATTGGTTGAATCATATCAAGATAAAAAATGGTCTTATTTTGTCATGATGACGTTTCATCCGTTTGAGCAACACTTTAATTGAAAACGGGTTTCCACTAGCTTTAAATTGAGAGTGAATAAGCAATTGTTTTTTTTTCAAACTGCTCATAGATGTCAAATGTTTCCAAAATTTTCCAGGTCTGAAAATTTGATCTCTTAAAAAGTTTTCAGAACTTGTAAGACTTAACTCAAAAATTTGAAGCTTAAGAGATGCCAACACTCAAAGAATTAAATTGACAGCAACTGTCTTTTAAAGCTCTTGATTGAATGTGAATTTCTTTCAGTTTAAGATCAATGAATCAATGTTGCCCTGACCTCAGTGCCGGGAATTGACATCCCTCGGGTTTTCACTCGACTTTCACCAGTGTTTCGCTGGTTTCAGAATATAGTTGAATGTGTCAGTGATCCTTCAATCAAAAAAAAAGCACCAAAATTTATATTTTTCAAATTTAAAAAGCAGAATCCTGTTAAACTCACTCAAACATTGATTGGAAAACACAATAAACAAAATAATGTAATTTGAAACACCAGTAGCAATTGATACAATTTCAAAGAGACGAGCAAACTTGACGTTAAATGTACTTCGCAAAAAAAAAATAACATCATGTATCGCAATTTCATTCTATATGTTTAACTGCTTATAAAAACATTAAATATCATGTTAAAGGTAGAAAAACAACAACAACAACAAAAAACTGAACCTTGATCGTATCACATTTTATTTATTCTGTTTTCTTCACTTTTTTTATCTTTTCCTTCTGTTATTTTTTTTTTATATTTAGCACATTTTTACTCACATTACATTACATGATCAAAACTAAAAGAAAACACTTTGTAAATAATCCTTTCCTTTTTTTTTCTTAGTGTAAAAACAGTCTTCATTTATGTTTTCTTTTTTTTTCTAGTAAATAAAGCAACAAATTGATGATAATATGGTTCACCACCTCACAGAAACGATTCTCTGTTGGATCATGATAATCTAATCTAATAAGGAAATTTACAAGAAAGTGTGTGTAGAAAAATTACAAGGCATTTTAACATGGAAAATAAAGAATAACACAAAAAAAATATAATTTCCTTCATTTGCTAGGGTTTGGGGTTCAAAGACTTTCAAAGTCAATATTTTCCCTAAAAAAATATGCACAAAAATGAAAGGAAATTCAAATTTTTGCTTCTTATCACATACAATATTTTCATCAAATTTATAGTCATTTAACTTGAGAGTACCCAACAGAATTAGGCATTAATTTAAATTAGCATTGAGTTGAAAAAAAAATGGTAGGTCAAGAGCAATAATGTAGGATATTAACATGAAAAAAATAAGGGTCAATTTATTTTGCATACATTCTCCTTATAAAACACATAAAATTTCCTTTGTTATTATTCCCATAATTTCACTTTTTTTCTCTCTCTTTGACTTCCTAACTGATAAGGGTAAAATACATATTTACTTTTATGCCTTCAAGAATTTTGAATACATGAATAACAAGAGAATGTTCACAATATTTTATCCGAAAAAATGACCAAAGCTTGACATGAAAATGTAAAAAATGTAAATATTTTAATATTAAATTACTGTTTTTAGTAGCAATCATTTTTTTCTGCTTGTGTTTGAGTAATCCAATAAAAGTAAAGTAAGTTTGATCATGCCTATAAACATACATTTTCATGAACTTTTATCGTCTTATTCGAAAAGAAAAGGAACTTGTACAAAAAATAATAAAAGTTTAAAAGATTTGTAAGAGATTGACAGTAAAATAACAAAAGAACAACAAGAAAATCACTATCTTTAATTTCATACATTTTTAACATGTGTTCACCTTATGTACATGTAAGCGTGTAAAATGAATGTATAAAATGTGTTAAATTCAAATTACAATAAGGTGACCATTGAAATTTGGATTTGTAATCCGATCACATGACATTATTTTAGGATACGTATCGAAATCAGGGGATTTTACGGTGTAATGGTTAGCGTGTTGGACTATCAATCTTAAAGTGGTTAGCTCGTTATTTGCTCCGGCCATTCAACTTTACAATCTCAAATATCTCTTTTTCCATCTACTCAATTTGAGTCTAAAACTAGATAAAGGTGGCGACTGCTTGGGATAGAAGGATTGAAGCTAAGGCCTTCGGATGATGATAACAGAGTAAGCACAATCAGCCCGACTGATGGCCTGAATGCAGGCTTAATAGCCGCCCTACACACCTGATCTGATGTAATCGAAATAAAAACAAATTAACGAAAGCGATCGTAGCGCCATCGCATCAAAACGGTTTCTTTTTGAAGTACAATCAAAATTTTTTTCATGTATATAAGTATTTAGCTCAGAAATTTTGCCTTTCGCTCTGAGTTTGCATAAAAAATAACTCGAATTGGACACTAGTGCTTTAATTTTTCATTTAGTTGAAATTCGTTTAGTGAAAAAAAATACATCTGGTCACCTTAACAATTAAAATAAAAGGACAGACCAAGAAAACAAAAGAAGCATAACAACATATAATAAAATAAAACAATTGTCTGTTTATGTCCAAAATAAACGATCAGATATGTGTGTTTGAGTTACAACATTTTCTTCATTTGTTCTGATTTATATATTTCATTACTTCTCTTATTTCCTTTTATTTTTTTACATTTTTATATCTTTTAACTCGAATTTTAAATAAACACTAAAATCAAAAGTGTATGAACACGTGCGATTTCAAATAAATATAATGAAACAACTCACGATTCATTGTTTTCGTTTTATGTTTCTTTGAAGTGTGCATGTAAAATAATATCAGCAAAAAAAAATGAAGAAGACGAGATACATGTATTTGCATCACAACTGCTGCATATATTCATGTCAATTTAAAATATTGTTTAAAAAAATTACATCAATAAGAGACATGAACGTGCAGCATTGTATTGAGTGTTAGAGGTTGTTTATGGTTCATGTCTGATGAATTTTCTTGTCTTGTATTAATTGTCACATTCATTTTTTTTTAAATTGAATTATTCATATAAAATCAGTTTTAATGAAGACGAAATATGAAGATTCAATCGAATAAAAATGCTTGATTAAAATAAAAAGTTGGCTCGAATAGTCCGAGTAGCCCATAATTGATAACATTCCAATGAAACTTCATTAAAAAATAATTCCTCTAAATTATTGAACGATTATTTCAAATCAAGTCAAAATATATCAATCAATTTAAATACATATCCTTAAAAGCCAATCATGTGTATATAACATTTTTGTATGATATCAGCACTTATTACACCTCATGAGGCTACTCAAATGTAATCAAGTGTATAAAATGAGGTGATAAATTATAACAATAATTGCACCCCTGATTAAACTTTGAAATAATTTTCAATACATCACACATATTCATACAAAAACAAAAAAAATAATTCATAGTATATCAATTTCCAGTGTATATTATTCATTATTTATATTTTAATAATTTACAACAACAACAAACACTTATCTACCGCTCGAAATCTAACAGCTATACGAATTGTATCATTTCATGAATAAAAATAATAATTAATTAACATTTTATCTGTCTGTTCAATTACTTACTGTTGAATTGTACTCGTATAATGTGTATATAAAGTTAACATGTATAATTTTTTTTTAATAATTTAATATTTATTAAAATAAGTGATTATTTATGTGTTAAAGTGCATTTATTTATGAAAATGTATAAAATATTTATTATTAAATGTTTGAGTTGTTGTTAAAATAATAATTATTGTTTTATTATGAATATTGATACTGATTCAAGAGAAATAAATTAAATGCAATGATAATTGACGTGGAAATATACACAGAATTTATGTGTTATATTAAAAGGATATGAATGTAAAATTTTTTGATTGTAAGTCATGTAATTTTTAACACTTTCTAACTATATCTGGAAATGTCATGTCGATCATAATCTTTTATGCTAAAAAACATAGATGTAAGACACCAAACTAAGCAGCCAATAATGTTTGTGAAAGTTATGTTAAAACCATAACAATAGAAAACATTGAATATTAATATTAACAATAAAAATAACTACATTTCATATAAAACGGTAACAAAATATCTCGACAATAATAATAATAATATTTATCATATTATTCATGTCTGTAATAATTATGTTTATTTGTACTTTTATGTATATTTTTATATGGTAAAATAATTCCTCAGATAGTATAATCGGGTACAAGAATCATGCATAAATCAAATATTTGTTCAGTGTCAATATTCAAAATGTGTTGTGAAATACAGTAGAGGTTATTTTTGTATGGTAAATGTCCATAAAAGGAACATTTTAGGAAACTTGGTATAAAAAAGATATTCTGAAATTTGAGCACATTCTCCATTGAGTATTTTTCGCCCACTGTAAAGTCTAAATTTTTATAGCACATTCTTTAACCCTCTCTTTCCAAGAAACAGATCCAGCAGGAATTTTTGATCAAACTTTTTTATTTTTTAGTGATTTTTGGCCCCAAAATGAATCATCAATCAAAAAAAAAAATTTGTTGTTAGAGTTATAAATGTTGAGTTATAACGGATTTCTATTCTTAATAAAAATCTAAATATTCGACAAAACAAAGATACGTTTCTTTCTCGGAATTAAAATTAAGAATAATAATTAAAGTGAAAATATGACAAAAAGGCAGGTAGCTGGCGGAAAAGAACAACAACTCTTAGAAAAGTTGTTAAAAGATAAAAAAGTTCTGCCTACTGACTAGCCAATGGATGTACAAGACAAATATCCTATTTTTGGTGAATTTAGTCGCGAGGTTTTTCGCAAAAAATGGATTCAAGCTAAAGAAACTTTTCAAAGTCCTTGTGTGTTTTGATTTGATTTAATTTTTAATATAATTAAGTGATGATTTTAATTAGTAATGCAATATCGTGATGACTTCGACGAGGAATCTAATGCATCCATCCCTGAGTTTGATGGTTTTCCTGTGCGTCTTGATGAGCCATCAACTAATGTTGAGCCTCACATGAAAAAAATGAAGTATGGGGCATGTATTGCCTCATTTGAAAACCCCCCTATTGTAACTTCCGTTTATGTTGATCCCCAAACAAAGGAAAAAAGGTGGTTGTGGTTATACAACTTTTGAGTGGTGTCACCCAATTAGAGTATGATGTTGTGCGTGAAAATGATCACCCAACTTTGAAGGTGACGTACAATTGGCCCTCCATCATGGTCAACACCAAAAAAATTGCTATAAAAAAAATGATTTTTCTGTCATAATATATTTGACCCCGCAAGAATTTTTTAAAACTAGTACAAAAAATATCTAAGAAATCTTTTAAAGAATCTGTTTATTCTAGAAAAAAATGTGAAAAATTGAAATATAATTATAAAAAACGCATTTGAAATCAAGGCAATATTGGTTATAAAGTTATATTTTAAATTAGTAACAAATGGCCAAAAAATACAGAAATAAACGTTTATAATTTAAATATTGTATTTATATTTATTTATATGCATTTATATTGGTTATAATTTTCAATTTGTGACAAAAAAGTGGTTATAAATGACTCATATATTATTGTTACGCAAATGTTGTTTTTGATGAATTTGAAAATGTTCAAGTTTTCGTTCTTCTTTGTGAACATATTTTATGTATTTAAAAAATATTATTTATTTTAATTAAATATTTTATTGATTAATGGATTTGATAATTCTGAAGAAATTAAAATAAGTTCAATTATTTATTTTCCTCTCAGCTTTTGAATAAAATTTACAATATAATTACTGAAAAAACGAGAAAAAACTTTTAATAAATCAGTTTATCATCTTAGAAAGTCTTTTTCTTAATCAAAAATGTTAATGACGTTTAAAAAGTCTAAGTCTATCCGATCTTGGAAAGAAAAATGTTGCCGCAACGAATTTTCATCCGTATCTTAGACCAGCTTATTAATTTTTCAGAAATCGTCGAATTAATATAAAAAAATGAATATACGCTCAAGACTTTTTGACAAATGAAAAAAAAATTCTTTTATTTTCATTATTATAGAGAATTAAAATAAATGAAATTTATTTAAAAGAAAAGTTTTGAAGACTCCAAATTTCTGGTTACTAAAGCTTTTCTATTATAATAATCACATGCAATATTTTCTAATCAAAATCTAATAATTGATAAATGCATATTTTTCATATTAATATAATTTTAATGTAATTTTTTTAAATCATTTGAAATTTGAAAAATTTCTCCTCAACAATAAACTTTTTAACTTTTAATTCGCCTAAAACTAATTTTATTATAAAACTAATTTTAACAATAAACTTTTTAACTTTTAATTCGCCTAAAACTAATTTTATTACTAATAATATTTTATATTTTTTTGGATAATTAACAAATTTAATTGATATTTATTTACTATTTAAATATTTTTACTCAGAAAAAATCCGTTCATACATTTCATCATCATATTCATGATTCATACAAATACCATACAACATATACAAGAAAAGTGGAAATATTTATTACTCAGTATTTATATTTCTCATTTATAATTTTCGTATAGATACTATACAACACATACACAACAAGTGGTTATAATTTAGTAATATACATTTATAAAAATTATTATTTTTATTTCTGCATATTACTAAACATTTCGTTACTTTAACAAGTTTTATTTAATTTATAATAGGCAATATATATTGTTATCCGGCCTAGTTTGAAATCGATATTCCACCGGTGGGAGACTGGGAAAGAAAGGGTTATAGTAAAAATTTTTACATTAGAAGCTTATAAAAAGACGTATTACTCCTATAGAAATTCGAACAATCTTCATCGTAGAATTTTCATCTCACTTTAATTTTTATAGCAAATTCTTCAATTCTTGGATGAGTATTTTCATCTCACATTCCAAAAATGCCTTTTTATAGCAAATCCTTCTATTCACGGTAAGCATTTTCATTTAGTTGTCAAAAATGAATTTTTATAGCACATTTTTCTTTTTTAATTTCAAAATTGGTCCTTTCTCTGTCTCCTATTAAAGCAAAGCTTTTAACAGTCAGCAACAATAACAATTGATCACATTTTAATCTCATCTAATAAGGGATAAAGTAACGTGTGCCAATCGTAATAATTTAATTTAATTTGAAATTTAATCCCAGATATTGTCTTGTTTTGAAATGCATTCTCTTCCCATAATTCTATTTTTTTTCTCTACATATTGATTACAGTTCTTTATTTGTTTAAATTGCATTAAAATATCGATTTTTATTTGTATTCTAATCTAGATATATTGCAATGCATTGAAAAATATAAAATAACATATTTTTTTTCCAATATAAAGTGTACCTTCGACCCCATAAATAATTCTATATATTTAGGCAATCAAAATGACAGCTGTTCAAAGTATTTTTAACAGATACGTGATGCACACACTTACATATATGATGCATGTCCCTGTTATTATTATTATTATTTATTTAATGGGCAGAGAAAAATTGAATTTCATCATATTTGTATTAATTTAAACAATACATAACAATGGTCATATATGAATTCTAGAATGAAATGTATTTTATCTCTCACTGATTTTTTTGGTTATTTAAGTTCAAATTTTTGTGTGAGTAAACTAATGCATTATTATATTAAAAATGCCTGTATTTTCAAACTATTACGGAAACAAAAATTTAATTTAATTATGTTTGTTGACTTCCATAAAGATTTATGACTCCCATATATTCAATTTTTTTTCAACATTTAATAAACTTTTACAACTAACTATGAATATGAAAAAAACGAATATCAAAGAAAGAGAGGCACTCCATAAAACAATTTGAGGCATGAATGATTTTTATTTATTTTCAGTAAACATAAAATCATTGAAGTTGGAGTTTTTTTAAATGTAATGTTGAAACAATGAAATGACTTTTTGACTCTTAAATTTATTGGTTTTTGGATGTACACAATCTATGTAAAGGGTGTTATGAATATTTAAATCATGAATAAATTAATATTAATGTGAATATTGAAAGGAAGTTTGATGTTAATCAGAATGAGGTACAAAGGTTAAAGATTACTTTTGATGTTAAATTTATCTGAACATGAACACAAAATCATCATAAAACCATCACATTTTAATACATATTTGAGAGACTCACTTATCATATCATATCAATTGTGATAATTTGAATAAGAATTTTCAAGTGTATATTTTTGATTAAATTGAGAGAATCGCATAAAATTGAGTAAAAATACCTGACAGGCCTCCACTTTCTTATAAATAATTGAGAAATCTTTCGCAATACCTCAGTCAATCTCGGTTTGTTGACGATTAAGGTTCAGATTATCCAGATTAAATTCACACATAGACACATACATACAAGATAATATCGCAAAATGAATTTAATTTTATTGACCTTCGCATTGTCATTTCTCCAATTAGTGCAATGGAGCACGAGTACAGATGTCCCGAAATTTAATTGTGCAAATCAGCAGAATGTCAAAGAAATGCGACCTTATTACTGTAAATTGGAGAATATTCACTTGCCAAGGACAGATCCGAAATTTATTCCGGTGGCAACTCAACCAAACAATATCAGTGTAGTGGATATTTATGAATCAACGCTACCTGTTTTCACCGCAAGTGGCATTTGTGAGGCATTTCCGAACCTCAACAGAGTCTTTGTGAACAGCCTTCAAATTGAGGAGGTGCAAAAAGATGCCTTTAGTCAATGTAATCAATTGACACGAATTCGCATGGATAACAACACAATTAAGTCAATTGACGCCGAGACATTTGCCAATTTAGTTCAACTCAAGGAATTGTATTTCTTTGGTAATAATTTAACATTCATATCTGCCGAAGCGTTCAAAGATTTACGAGAATTGACCGAGTTGTGGTTATGTCACAATAATTTCCTCAATTTGAATGCCGAAAAAATGATTGAATATATGCCAATGTTGAAGAAAATCTTACTGCAAGATAACTTGATTCGATGTGATCGTATGGAGACAATCATCGAGATTTTTAAGAACCGAAGTGTGATTGTGGACGCTTTCAATGATGACAGTTATGTAAAACAACGTAATTTCACTGTCTCCCAAGTCCAAGGATTTAAATGTCTCACTCCAGATCAATATGAAATGGTAATAAATGATTATTTGAAAAGTGGATTTGTAACACCGGAGCAAGTTCAAGTCATTAAATCGTTGAATGGCGTAACAAAAGTTGAAATTCCGCCAGAAACAGCTAAAAATATATCTGGCTTGAATACGATGGTCCACAATTTAGAGGAAGAAAACTTTGAATTGTTGAAGAAAGTCAATCAATTACGAACTCAAATGAATGACAAACAACCGGAATGTAATTGTGCAAAGAAATCAACTGTGAATCCTCCAGTTCAAGTCAATCCGACTTTAGCTTCAATGAAATCAGATACAGGAAACTGCATTTCCAAGGAATACTTGGCAGCTAAATTTGATGAACAGGAACAAAAATTAATCGAAATCGAGAATAAACTTTTTGAAAAATTGACCAACGTTCAAAATATGATCAAAAATCGGTTCAAGGCCCGACTTGAAGCAAAAAAGGAAGAAAAAGAGAATAATTGAAAATCACATTTACATGAAAATTTGTTAAATTGATAGTCAATTAAATAAAAAATATTAAAATATCGATAGATGAAAATTTTGACTTTATATGGCTTTAAATTTAATGTTAACAACAAAATTTAAATATTATGGCAAAACCTTTGGTTAACCACAACAATAAACATGACATAATTAAACAATTGTTCTGTCAATAATATTAAATTATCATAATAATGAGGACATCATCATGCAATGACAAAATTTTGATGCATTGTTCTGAAACATTTAAAATGAGAGAGACACAAAGCTCATTTATATTCAAATTAATATTAAATGGATTTCAACTGAACTTGAATCGCACTTAAATATCCATTAAAAGATATATCTTTGCTTTTTTTGTTGTACTTGAATTAAAATTTTGGGGTGATGGATAAAAAAAAACAAGATTTAATGATGATTAGCGAACATTAACTTTGGATTTTGCAAGATAGTAATTTTTTTTTAATTTTCAATGTATTGATTTTTAATTAAGATAATAAGGAGTTTTCCCGAAAAATATCTGATGTGACCTAAATCAAGATTGGCTTTGAATTATCTGAGTTTTCAATTCATTTGCATGAATTAAAATATAAAATGGAAAGCGTAAATTTTAATTTTAATGAGAAAGCGTATTTTAATTTAAAATACTGAGTTGATTACAATTTAACTCAAATCACTCTGATTTTGAGGCAAAGAACAAAAATTCAGGATGAGTTCAGAATGTTAACTGGAATTTTTTTAAGATTAAGATCTAGAGGGCACCTTCACCTTAGTTATCAGTTGGACTGCCTTTGTATACCTGTTCTCATCGTTAAAAGATCTAAGCGAAGGGTAGTTCTTGGATGGCGACTCTCATCAGACTCTGAGACGTAGAGCTCAGGGAGTACGAGTCTCAGAGTATCTCTCAACGATTTTATATAATCACGTTGAATGCGTCTTACAATTTTACACACTGATGCGAAGGAATTAAAATTACGACTTTTAGTATTATAGTATGAGAAATTTTTTCATGCAGATAAACTTTTGATGTCAAATGATCCCTTTAACTAAGTTTTCCGATATCATCAAAACAGACATTTTAACAGACACACAAATCCATCTCTAAAGCGTATTTTTCACTTAAATTTCACTGAAAAATCGTTAATTAAGATTCATTTCAATACAAATAAATTCATTGTTGAAGTTAAACATGATTACATTCTATAAATAAATATAAAAAAGTGAAGAAAAACACTGAGTGTTGAAGCTATAAAATATTCGCATAATACAAGAATAAGAAACATATTTAAAGAATGTTACGCTTCTAATAAAAAGAACATTTTCTTCATATTATTGCTTCATCTCAACTCATCATCATTCTTTTATTTTTTCATCATCTAGTTAATTTTCCGCGTACGCTTCAAAAAGCTTTCAAAACACGATAATTTTTTTCCTAATCAAATGTTGTTAAAGTGTCATCAAGGATCGAATGAATTCACAGCGAATAATCATAAAGTAATATAGGAATAATGAAGAAAATACGGATAATGATGATGATAGTTTGAATGCTTGAATGTTGATGATCAAAAAATGAAAGAAATTTTCCTAGAGGAAGGTTCAGGTTAAGCATTGTGCCACGACGACATGACACGAGAGAGAAAATAGAATTGAATTTTGAAGGAAATAGAAACCAAAGATAAATGGTGATGTGAGATACGTGATTTGGATTTTTGATTAACATTTTAACATACCTATAAAAATCCAAAAATCACACAATATTCTCACATTGTAGCCTGTTATTTATGTGATAATAAAAAAAAATTGTTCATTTCAGCTCACACACACACACACACTTACACATGAAAATATTGCCAATTCTATAGTACCATGTTGATAAGTGATGTTGGTTATAACTTTGATGATGTTATTTTCTATCTCAGGAAGCTCTTTTTTTCATCTTACTTTTATTTTTGAGGTCTACTGAACATGAAATATTGACATTATCATTGGTGTTTATTTTTATTATCAGACAAACATTTTACAAACACACACACAAACAAGTTTCACCAGAGCATAACTAAACTAAAACAAAGTTGTGTGTGTTGTTATTTATTGACCTGAATGAAGGATTATAATCAGTTGAATTCAGATAAAAAGATACGCATGAATGGATTTAATGTATATACTTTTTTTCCTCGCATTTTAGTATCCTTTCACTTGTGGAATATCAATGAATCGGTAATTATATTGGAAAATATGGATAATTTGATGTTCATATTAAGAGTCAAGGACATTTGGAATGGGTTTCATTGAATCGGATGCTGTTATCAGCGAATTTGATCAGGAAAAAATCTTAAAATGTAAAAAAATAAACAAACAAAACGAATTTCAAAATTACTCAATGTTTGTTTATTTTTTCAACTAAATCAAACAATCATCTTCATTAAAAATGAATAAAGCATTTCTTTCTTCTATGTTTTCTTCTCCATTTAATGATATTTATTTTGAGAGTATTTGAGAAATAAAATAAGAAATAGAACAAAATTGCCGAAATCTAGCAGAGATTGGCCTACATTTTTATAATACTTTTATATTAGGTCACATCTAAAAATTCAAGTGAAGTAAAACGTCGCTACAGCCTTTCTGGGCCATCTTAGACCCATAGTTTCTTCTGAAACTTTATCTTATTTTGATGCGCGGAGGTGCTCCAATCATTAGAATTTTTGATTTTCATATAAAAAAATAGGGTTGCCGAACAATTTTTGGTCCAAAATACCGGTTTTTCAACAAAAATCAAAAAATTTCCACAAATTTCCCGGAAAATCAAAAAAAAAATTATATCACGAAAATCCTCTCAAAATAAGCTACAACTTTGCTGAAGACACCAAAGACCTAGGACGAACTTGAAAAAAAAAAATTTTTTACATACACATGAATTCTCTTATTATAATACTTTTATATTAGGTCACATCTAAAAATTCAAGTGAAGTAAAACGTCGCTACAGCCTTTCTGGGCCATCTTAGACCCATAGTTTCTTCTGAAACTTTATCTTATTTTGATGCGCGGAGGTGCTCCCATCATTAGAATTTTTGATTTTCATATAAAAAAATAGGGTTGCCGAACAATTTTTGGTCCAAAATACCGGTTTTTCAACAAAAATCAAAAAATTTCCACAAATTTCCCGGAAAATCAAAAAAAAAATTATATCACTAAAATCCTCTCAAAATAAGCTACAACTTTGCTCAAGACACCAAAGACCTAGGACGAACTTGAAAAAAAATTTTTTTTTACATACACATGAATTCTCTTATTATAATACTTTTATATTAGGTCACATCTAAAAATTCAAGTGAAGTAAAACGTCGCTACAGCCTTTCTGGGCCATCTTAGACCCATAGTTTCTTCTGAAACTTTATCTTATTTTGATGCGCGGAGGTGCTCCAATCATTAGAATTTTTGATTTTCATATAAAAAAATAGAGTTGCCGAACAACTTTTGGTCCAAAATACCGGTTTTTCAACAAAAATCAAAAAATTTCCACAAATTTCCCGGAAAATCAAAAAAAAAATTATATCACTAAAATCCTCTCAAAATAAGCTACAACTTTGCTGAAGACACCAAAGACCTAGGACGAACTTGAAAAAAAATTTTTTTTTACATACACATGAATTCTCTTATTATAATACTTTTATATTAGGTCACATCTAAAAATTCAAGTGAAGTAAAACGTCGCTACAGCCTTTCTGGGCCATCTTAGACCCATAGTTTCTTCTGAAACTTTATCTTATTTTGATGCGCGGAGGTGCTCCAATCATTAGAATTTTTGATTTTCATATAAAAAAATAGAGTTGCCGAACAACTTTTGGTCCAAAATACCGGTTTTTCAACAAAAATCAAAAAATTTCCACAAATTTCCCGGAAAATCAAAAAAAAAATTATATCACTAAAATCCTCTCAAAATAAGCTACAACTTTGCTGAAGACACCAAAGACCTAGGACGAACTTGAAAAAAAATTTTTTTTTACATACACATGAATTCTCTTAACAGAATGTGGTTACATCGACTATAAATGAAAAGTGTATTCCAAAAATTATTATGTCGTTTAGGTTGTTGGGTCAGGTTCTTTAAGATTTTTATATTTATTCAATATGTTAGCTTATTCAGTTATCAGATAAATTTACGAAAAATAAAACTAAAAAGTCAAAAATAAAAAAAATATAAAAAAATGATAAAAAGCGTGCTTTATCCTCAGGAAGTTATTAACTTCTAAAATAAACTTTTATGAGAGAGAGGTGGCTAACTAAAAAGTAAAAAACAAGAAGCTTTCAAGTAAAATAAAATATTTGTGATAACAGCCTCACAAAATTTTTAAAAGTTGAATTTTTTTTAAGTCTAGTTAATACTCAAAATTCTCATTTATAGTCGATGTATTCACATTCTGTTAAGAGAATTCATGTGTATGGAAAAAAAAAATTTTTTTCAAGTTCGTCTTAGGTCTTTGGTGTCTTCAGCAAAGTTGTAGCTTATTTTGAGAGGATTTTAGTGATATAATTTTTTTTTTAGATTTTCCGGAAAATTTGTGGAAATTTTTTGATTTTTGTTGAAAAACCGGTATTTTGGACCAAAAGTTGTTCGGCAACTCTATTTTTTTATATGAAAATCAAAAATTCTAATGATGAGGCTACCTCGGCCCTCAAAAATAAGGCAAAGTTTCAGAAGAAACTATGGGTCTACGACGTCTCATAAAGGCTGTAGCGAAGTTTTATCGCACGCACGGTCGATGTGACCTAATATAAAAGTATTATAATAAGAGAATTCATGTGTATGGAAAAAAAAATTTTTTTCAAGTTCGTCCTAGGTCTTTGGTGTCTTCAGCAAAGTTGTAGCTTATTTTCAGAGGATTTTAGTGATATAATTTTTTTTTTAATTTTCCGGGAAATTTGTGGAAATTTTTTGATTTTCATATAAAAAAACAGAGTTGCCGAACAACTTTTGGTCCAAAATACCGGTTTTTCAACAAAAATCAAAAAATTTCCACAAATTTCCCGGAAAATCAAAAAAAAAATTATATCACTAAAATCCTCTCAAAATAAGCTACAACTTTGCTGAAGACACCAAAGACCTAGGACGAACTTGAAAAAAATTTTTTTTTCCATACACATGAATTCTCTTATTATAATACTTTTATATTAGGTCACATCGACCGTGCGTGCGATAAAACTTCGCTACAGCCTTTATGAGACGTCGTAGACCCATAGTTTCTTCTGAAACTTTGCCTTATTTTTGAGGGCCGAGGTAGCCTCATCATTAGAATTTTTGATTTTCATATAAAAAAATAGAGTTGCCGAACAACTTTTGGTCCAAAAAACCGGTTTTTCAACAAAAATCAAAAAATTTCCTCAAATTTCCCGGAAAGTCAAAAAAAAAATTATATCACTAAAATCCTCTCAAAATAAGCTACAACTTTGCTGAAGACACCAAAGACCTAAGACGAACTTGAAAAAAATTTTTTTTTTACATACACATGAATTCTCTTAACAGAATGTGGTTACATCGACTATAAATGAAAAGTGTATTCCAAAAATTGTTGCGTCGTTTTTGTTTTTTGGTTCGGTTCTTACTTCAGATAATTTTACGAAAAATAAAACTAAAAAGTCAAAAATAAAAAAAAAATTAAAAAATCATAAAAAGTGCACCTTGTCTTCAGGAAGTTATTAACTTCTAAAATAAACTTTTATGAGAGAAAGATGGCTAACTAAAAAGTAAAAAACAAGAAGTTTTCAAGCAAAATAAAATATTTGTGATAACAGCTTCACAAAGTTTTTAAAAGTTGAATTTTTTTTGAGTCCGATTTTCTGATGTGAGAAAAACCTAAGGCCAAACAGTGTTATAAATATTTCCTGTTAATACTCAAAATTCAACTTTTAAAAACTTTGTGAAGCTGTTATCACAAATATTTTATTTTGCTTGAAAACTTCTTGTTTTTTACTTTTTAGTTAGCCATCTTTCTCTCGTAAAAGTTTATTTTAGAAGTTAATAACTTCCTGATGACAAGGCACACTTTTTATAATTTTTTTATATTTTTTTTTTTTTGGATTATTTATCCATATTTAACTTGAAAAAAAAATTATTTCTACCTGAAATTTACGTGAAGGAGTATCATTGTCAGTTTGTTTTTCAAAATAATTATACAATATGAATGATTAATGTGTGGTTTAAGAGGTATCACGAAAAAATACAATCAATCATATTTTTAAATGAATAAAAAATTAGACAGAATAAACAAGGAAAAAATATTGATCATTCTTATATTAGATTTTCATCAAAACATAAAAACAAATGAATAAATTTATAGAACCAAATTAACAGTGCATATATTTTTGGTATTTTTCTCATCAATTTGAAAAATATGAGCATTGGGAGAACTGGTTTCATTCGTCTGTCTATGTATTTAAATAGTTTGGATTTAGACAATATTCGAGCACTTATCTCGTAACAAATGACTAATTTTTAGTGCATTCCGTAATTTTGAACAATTCTGCGTCAGAGTGAGGTCTGGCTTCAGTTGAATAGAGGACCTGATAAAGATTACACAGATATACAAAATACATCACTTGCTAGAACAAAGCTCAAACTATGAAAATTAGAAAATACACTAAAAATAAGCAGACACGTATTCTGGGGTTTGGCTGTTATACCCTATTTAAGCCTTTTAGAGCTAGGAGGCTCATTTTTACGTTTTTAGTCATAACTTTTTTATTTTTAAAGATACAAAAAAGAGGAGATACTCATTTCGATACAGCTTCATATCATCTAAAACTTCTAGAAGAACATAAAAATTCGTTTGATGGAAAAATTTTGGGAAAAATCGCAAAAACAAATGAAAAAATAAATAAATTTAATAAAAAATTTGTTATTTGAGAAAAAGCAAAATATAATGCATTTTCATTAGTTTTTTTTCAATTTTTCCCAAAATTTTTCCATCAAACAAATTTTTTTGTTCTTCTAGAAGTTTTAGATGATATGAAGCTGTATCGAAATGAGTATCTCCTCTTTTTTGTATCTTTAAAAATAAAAAAGTTATGACTAAAAACGTAAAAATGAGCCTCCTAGCTCTAAAAGGCTTAAATAGGGTATAACAGCCAAACCCCAGAATACGTGTCTGCTTATTTTTAGTGTATTTTCTAATTTTCATAGTTTGAGCTTTGTTCTAGCAAGTGATGTATTTTGTATAACTGTGTTATTTTAAACTTTTGATTTTTTTTAAAAAATTTTCCAATTTAACCGACTTTTTTTTAATGTTTTACAAAATGGCAGATGCATCGATTCCCTTCGAAACTCAATTTTTGAAGCCCAGTGCTAAGAATTTCTCATTTTTCAGCATATATCCTTTTTTCGACTTGAATACAGTCAATGAAAATGCGCTCGTACTCATCGTTCTCATTCTAGCTGTATTTTTTTACTTATTTCCTACAAAATCGTAAAATAACAAAACAAATAACATAAAATATAATTTCTTCTCGGTTGTTTTCTGTTTTGTTTGTTTGTTATATATTTTGATCACATTTAAAAGCTAATCATTCCTGTTTATAATTTTAATATCACATTTTCTCGTATTTTTGATGAACAACATATGCTATTCAAGATTGGTGTATATATTTTTTTGGGATATGGAAATGAAAAATGATGATGGCGATGATTTCACACAAATTTAAATTGATTCCTCTTTTAGATAAATTGATAATTTGAAAATAGATGTCAAAATGACTGAAAGCTAGTATTAAAATATTTTCTGAACATTTATTTCCCTATTTAGACTTTTAAATTCTTGGATTCATTAAACTAACTTTAAGGAACTTCAAAGTTTGCAGACACTACATTTTAACTTTTCAGATCAATGATTCGTTTAACTTGAATTTCGAATAAAAACAGATAAACAAAACATCTGACAGTTTTCTCAGATCATTTTTTTTCAAATTTTATATCATATTCAAATGAATATTGATATAAAGAAAATAATATGGAGGCTCATTTTTTTTTTACTATAGCAATAAATGATATTTTTGATTCAACATTTCATGGAAATAACATCAACCAACATACATTTTAAAACAATCAAAGTAAGATTAAGTTTCAATATAATTTGAAAGTTGTTTAAAAGTCATCAAAAAGTAACTTTTTTAATTTAAATAAAATGATGGTAAATGTCAATACCAGACGTCTCCATAAATCATTCTTAGAAATGAAACAGATTTAGCAAAGATGAAATGAAACAAGGAAAACAAATAAGATTTGGTCGTAAATCACGCTTGCAATCATTAGCCGTATCTGATATAAGAGAGAAAAACACGAAAAGAAAATAAGTAAATAAATATTTATTCGAACAAAGATATTTCATATCCTTATTACATGTATTTTATACATAAATATTTCACTATAGCTAAAAAAAATAAAACAGTGTGTCTTGAGAAACATTTATGTGTAAATCCAGATTAAAAAAAAATAAGGATCGCTTTTATTAAAATAAATATACACAAACACACACACACTCAGTAAAATGGTAGGAAAAAATTAACTTTATTACCCTCTGTTTATTGTTTATATTATCGATAAATTCATAAATGACTTCTCTGATAGAAATTTTGTGTAAGTGTCATGTTGATTTTCTCATGTACGTTTTTATGGCACCATAACTATATATTTATTATTTAATGTTTTTTTTCTGTTTGTTATTGGTTGCTTTGATGAACTTTCTTACCTCTAACCAATATTTAATATATTTCGTATTAAATTTCTTTATTTATTCTCTGCTCAATTTGGAATGTAAAACATGTATACGTTAACTTTATCCATCTGTCTGTCTTTTATAAACAGAATTGTAATAAATAACAGCCAAGATATGTTAGTGTTAAATATAAACGAAAAAACAAACAAAAACATTTGAGACAGACACCTCTTATCCTTTGAAGACGCAATATGACTAATACTTTAATTTACTTACACAGTCAACCAAAAACCCCTTGTAAGATCCATTCAGATTATTACACTTTACAAAAATGTTTGGAACTTCAAATTTAGTTTAAAAACATTCATTAAACAATAATTTGTTCGAAACAGGATCTTTAACAGATTTTGATGTAAAATGTAATTATACATTATTAAAATGAAATTCTACATAGTAAAGGTATATAATCTGTTACATTCATAACATTCACATCATTTGACTTGCAGAAAAACAGAAATATTTCTCAATTATTATCATCAATATTGGATTTTTTTGTTCTTATTATTACAAAGATATTGAATTTATTGAATGTTTGAAGATGTTGAACGATAATAAAATAAAGGTGTTTTTATCATTAAATTAAGTGGGATCAAAGAAGATGAATAAAAAAACTTTTATAAAAACAGGTTCTTTGACACCCATAATCAACATGAATGAAATCAATATTAAAAACAGTGAAAATTATATAAAGATTTCAAAGGTAATTGGAGAAACAATGCAAATTGAAACAAAAAGAAGAAAAAAATCTAATTTCATTTGGAAATATTTCATACAATTTACTTTGACTTACTTACAATGTCTCTGAAATAAATACAGTGATAAACTTGTGATAAGTAAAGGGTTATTTCTTTTCTCTGTACATGATTTTGGATACAAATTTTTTTCGTTTGTAAATAATTTTTAGTTTTTTTTTAAAATCTTTGAAATTTTTAAACTGTTATTAGATTTTTTTAATTAGATAGATCTCAAAAATTAATCTTTATGGTAGTCTGATTAACCCTCTCTTTCCCAGGAATAGATCTAGCATGAATTTTTGATTAAACTTTAAATTTTCTAGTAGATTTTGTCCCCAAAATGAATTATCATTCAAAAAAATTTGGTTAATTGAGTAAAAAATGTTCAGGAGAAGCTTATAAAAATACGTACAACTCCTATAGAACTGAGTACAGAAATTTCACTATAAAAATTGCTATACAAATTTTTTGGTTTTTCTGACATAATATCTTTACCCCGTAAGATTTTTTTTTCAAAGAATCTGTTTATTCAAGAAAAAATTGTCAGAAAATTGAAAATTTACATTAAAAACGTGTTTAAAGTCAATTAACCAATTTAAACCCGTGAGACACTTTTAACAGAAATGAGCAAGAAAATTCGATTCTGCACTTTTTTATTTTACCATGATTAGTAAAGTGAAAATTAATTTTAAATTTTTGGTGATGCCTGGTATTATAAGATTCGGGATTGTTGACATTCATTTAATGCGGAAACATTAATTTATCTAACATCTAAATTACAAATAAACATAAAATCTGCAATTGCACGTCTGTCACTTAATCCATTCAAATTCAACATCATAGTTCGTGATTCATATGATGGTAAATAATAAGAATTTGACCATCTCAGTCCATATAAAGCAAACTTAATATCCCTTTTTTGATTTTTATGTTCTTGGACAAAGCCTGTCGTACTTCAAACGACCGCCATTCAGATTTCTTGTGGAAATGGAATTTGATATCTTCGGACAGTTACTCTTAACGTATCAGGTATTTTCAAAAAATTCTTATGAATGTTTACTGTTAAAAATTCAGCTTTTAAAAAATGTTTTTAATTTTTCTGAAAAACTTCTTGTTTTTACTTTTTTTAGTAAGCTTTCTACCATTTATAAAAAAATATTTATAACTTGATTGGAAAATAACATTCTTTTTCCAACTGTTTTTTTACAATTTTTAGATATAAGCACTAACACATTTGCAAAATTTTTGATCTCAAATGTGTAACTAGATTATTTAAAGGTTATTGGATATTCGATGAACGGGAAGATTTTTATATGGAAATCTATTTTAAGGAAAACAATCTGTACATTTCCTGAGTACTTCCATGGAAACATTGAAAACTTGGATACGAGGAAAAAAGAAAAGAATCGACTCTAAAAAAATTCTAAGAAAACTTCGATTATCCGAGACGAAGTTTCTATTTAAATTTTTTTTCTTAATTTTTTCAATATCACTTAAGCTAATTTGAATTTTTTTTCAAATCAATAGAATTTTCAAAAAAACGTTTTTCACATGTCTTTCAAAATTGTCCACTGTATTGTAATTGCACGATTATTTAATCAAACATTACGGATTAGTTCAAAAACACAAAAAATAAATGTCTTCCATGTATTACCTTTTCAAAAAAAGTATGTAACTTCTATTTTTGATTTTTCATGCACCATTTACTTCGAATTCTTTTATAATCCATTAACTTTAATATTTATCTTTGTATTACATTAGTTTTTTTTTAAATTCTTTTTTTGAAACTACAATTTTACAAATGTAATTTTTTTTCTCTTACATATGAAAAATTATTATTATAATAAAAAAATATTCACATGATTGATTTAAATTTTATTTTTGAAATTTTATATTATTGCATTATTATTTTTTATTCGTTTAACATTTTTGTTTTTTTTTAAATCACAATGATGATTAATTTTATTTAATATATATATTTTTTTTCAAATTTTAATCCCAATATTCTTTTCGTGGAAATAAATTAATCCAATTGTTTAGAAAAATATTTGAAAAGATTAATTAATGTTTAATTTTATCCTTTGTTTTCATTTGAATGGATGTAATACAAAAAGATAATGAATGTTAATTTCATTTTAAAATAATAATATTAAAATACAAACACTTTTAATTTTTTTTGTTTTGAATTGAATTTATCATTTCAAAGTAATATTACTTATTATCATTTATTTTATTTTTCTCTATGAATTTTTTTATATAAATTTGTATTTTTTTTCACTAAATGAATTCAACTTTGTTTATTTAATTTATTTTTTTTTTTTGCTTCAATTTAATACTTTGATAATATTTTTCAGATTCAGAATCTTTCTTTTACAGGAAAAATCACGTCAGAAATGTAAGTCTATCAAACAACTACTAAAGATAAGCAATATAAAATTATTAGTCCAAACATCCTGAAGACTTACTGAAAAATTATAACATTTAACGTACTTTTTGAGAGAATGTTTTTTTTACAAGGATATTGAGAGGCGCCAACATTGCTCGCATGTAACATCAGACTGGATTGAATTGAGGGGTATTTCTGTGTGTTTCATAAAAAGTGAAAGTATATTTTTATTTAGTGTTGGAGTTTAGTATGAAATGTTCAACAGCATTTTATTACTCCTTGTGATCTTTTACGCATGTCAGCTGTAACTTGGTTGGGTAAAAATTCCCCATGGTCACTGACTGGAAAATAAATTTGATTCATATTTTAAGGTAGAACTGCTCTATAGAGCAAAATTTTTTTTTGTTGGCTGGAAATTCGTCACTGTAATAAATTATTTTATGAATGAATATTTTACTATGACAACATACTGCCGTATATTTTGTAGCGCAAAGAATAAGGAATGAAAGAAAAACCTGAATAATTCTGTATCAATATTGATTTGGTGTCCGTCTTAAGATTATTAAAGATGAATTAAGAAAAACAAAATTTTAAATATTTTTTTTCTATTTTTACATTTAAACTTGAAAAAAAAAACAAAATTAGGCTGCCGTGTTGAAATTTTCTACGTTAAGAGGAAATTCTAACGAATTTTCATAGCGACACCTTCCATAAATCTCCTTTAAAAATTTCCCATTTTCTTCAGATTGTATCTAATTTTTTGTTCACTATCCACTAGGAGTGTTCATAGAAAATGAAAGTCGGAATTTCGAAAACCGGTAAGTCTCATTCGAAAGATAATTGAATTCTGAACAACTTTTCCAAAAGAAATTTTTCGATCCGAGGTCATCTTCATGTCCCAAAATGGCCCTAAAGTTTCGTTGATTTTGCCTGTTTTATCCCTTTTTCCTCGGGCTTTGTTTTGTTTTTTTTCTATTGTATGTATTACACCAAACGTGTATAGTACAGAATATACCAAACTTGTATTGTATGAATGAAATTTAATGTTATCATTATGAATCACAACGTATGAATGCTTAAGAATAGTGAAATATAGTTTTTTTTTATTTTTGCTTTTAAATTTAAATAAATTAATGTTTTATGAATTTTTATTATATTTTTGATCATAATTTATTTAATTTAATTTATTTAGAATAATAACAATAATAATTATTTTAATATACTTAAAAAAGGAAAACAATAATGAAAAGTTTCGAAAAATGTTTTTATTTTTTATCGCACAATTTGTCTAAAAAAAAACTGGTATATTTTATAAAGCTAATAAAGCTTCGTTTTTATAAAATAGATAAATAAAAATTAAAATAATATAACAATATTTAATTTTTGTAACGCTCAAATTATTAAAACTACAGTTGAGCGAACAAGATTTTTCCGTTAAGATCTTATTTATTTTAACAACTCATAAGACAAAAAATAATAATTTTGCTTGTAAAAATTTCATTTTGATTCCTAAAATATTTTTTTAAATAAAATATACGTTTCGATACTTTTCAATATTGTTTTCCTTATTTTAAGTATATTAATAAAATTATTATTATCCTAAATAAATTAAATTAAATAAATCATGATGAAAAATATAATAAAAATTCATAAAACATTAATTTATTTAAATTTAAAAGCAAAAATAAAAAAAGTATATTTCACTATTCTTAAGCATTCATACGTTGTGATTCATCATGATAACATCACATTTCATTCTATACAATACAAGTTTGGTACATTTTATACAATACAAGTTTGGTATATTCTGTACTATACACGTTTGGTGTAATACATACAATAGAAAAAAAACAAAACAATGCCCGAGGAAAAAGGGATAAAAGAGGCAAAATCAACGAAACTTTAGGGCCATTTTGGGACATGAAGATGACCTCGGATCGAAAAATTTCTTTTGGAAAAGTTGTTCAGAATTCAATTATCTTTCGAATGAGACTTACCGGTTTTCGATATTCCGACTTTCATTTTCTATGAACACTCCTACTATCCACTATGTTTTCATTGAAATAATTAGAATCGCTAGATAACAAAAATATTTTGAGACCTTTTTCGATTTACATCGATTTGACGAGTTTCAATTTCAGCAATCCTAATGTTTTCTAGAAAAAATAGTGGAACTCAGAAATGAGGTACAACTTGAAAATAAAGGCAATTTTTAAGGGAAATTTATGCAAGGTGTCGCCTCAAAAATTGGTAATAATTTTTTCTAATTCGTAGGAAATTTCAACACGGTGATAAATTTGCATTTCGAAATCAATTTCGAGATTGGGCTCTGGGATTGAGCTCAGGAAATAGGCTTCAGAGCCTGAAAACGGTCAGAAGCTTAAAATGTCTAATATTTTCATTTTTTTGGTTTTTTTTCAAATATTATCTTAATGACGGTTTTTCAAAAAGGCGGATTTCAAAATGGCTTAATTTTAATGAAACGAGTTCCGTGGAAGTGCACTTTTCTAAGACCAGAGGTTAGAATTTCCCATTTTTTTCATTTTCGTGCAAATGACATTTATTTCTAAATCGTGTGATAATATAATTAAATTCATTATTTTAAAGTAAACACATTTTGGGCAAGGTCAAGTTCAAAGACCTTCGTTTGAGCTAATTATCATGAATATTATTTTTATTTGGTTCAGTCGTTTCGTTGCATGTCAACCTCAAAACAGTAATTCGAATGGACAGTATCTAATACAAAAAAAATATTTCTAAATTGATAGAGGTGCCTGGTTGATTATAATTTTGAATTAAATTCTCTTCTTTTTGTAAAATTCAAATACGTTACCTTTCTATGTTAATGCAACCTTTTTGAATTTTTTTGTTGAAATACAGTACAACACTTCATTAAATGGGATAATTTCATTCCGGGTTTTCTTTGAAATTTATCCAATTGATTGGAAGTAAATTGATTGACATATTAGATTTGATTTCGAAGGAAAACCCTTACAGAAATTCTTTTTAATTTTTTTTTCTTATGGTATTTTGCGAATATTAATTTAAATTTTGTATGGATGAGTCGAAAAATTATATGAAATAATTTAACTTTAAAATACTTTGTTTGAATTCCCAACCTTTTCAATTATGTTGACTACCTCATTATAATAATTCAACAAAATATTTATCCAAATTTTAATGCAATTAATTATTTTTAAGCCCTTTTTCTCACACCTTAAAACACGTTTATCATGTGAACCTTTGAATTTACCAAAAAAATTACCATAAATCCATTTAATCGAATTTAAATTGATTTACGACCTCAAAATTGGTTCCTATAATTCCTTCCCATCTCATTAAACTTTTTCCCCATCATTTATTTTACCATTGCTTAATCAAGAGAAAATAATTTTATTTAAAAAAAAACAAATTTCAAATATTTACACCAAAAAGTATGCAATAAAATTAAATATTCCCATATTACTTTTCAACACACACATATGTTGCTTGATATAATTTACTGAGCATTCTTATCATCAAATATTTGCTTAGATTTTACCAACACACACACATAATAAATGTAAACATTTAACGCATAATAAGTAGAATAAAGCAATATGTGGTTAATATTAAACCGGTTTATTTATATTTTATTTCATTCTACAACGTATACATGAACCGTGATGCGCATGATCTTAATTCATAACAGCTGATAAATTTTAAATATGTTTAGTAATATTTTTGTTGAAGTAAAGTGACGTGATTTAATTTGAAATTTTAATTTAATTTTTACACTGATAATAAAAAAATCGTTGAGCAGGTGAATCAAAATAAATTAAATTTGAATTTTTATTGAGTGAAAAATATATATTTAAAAGAACGTACATCAATCTAATCTTATCGTAATTTCTTATCTTATATTCTATAAAAAATTATTGAATGGTAGCTGATATCATAAACAATAAAAAAAATGTGAAACTGACTAACGACTTTTTTCGTGATCTGCTTTTTTTTTGCGACACACTACTTTTTTGGCAATCCGTGGTTTTTTATGGCTTTCAATGATTGGCGACATTTCTTCAATGATTGGCGACATTTCTTCAATGATTGGCGACATTTTTCTAATGATTAGCGACATTTTTTAATCATTGGCGACAATTTTTAATGATTTGCGACAGTTTCAAATGATTGGTGACATACTTCTAATGATTGGCGACTGTTTTAAATGATTGGCGACATTTTTCTAATGATTGGCGACAGTTTTCATTATTAGCGACGTTGACACAGACAGGCGGACGAACATTCATCAATGTCAGCATTTCGTCAGAATTGCACTAAAAACTTTAAGATTATTTTTATCAATATAATATTCAGAAGGTATATTACAAGTGGACTACAAAAGTGACCCCAGTGCATTCTTATCACACACACAAAAAATGCAGTAAAAATTAATTTCTGGATACGCCTGGATCCAGTTTTTCGAGTGACGACTCTTTTCTCAGTTTTCTCAAACAAGATCTTAAAAGGATCATTTTATTACATATTCAAGTTTAAATTTTTACCAATTTAATACTTATCTAACATAAAATATTTATTTCCGGCATTTTTTCTGAGAACAATGTTCTTATTTGTCTAATTTTACATCATTAAGCCAATTAAAAATAATTCTTTCAGCAAATTTATAATTACATTTAATACTCTTTTAATTAAAAATATTTACATAGAAAAATAATCATTCATTGATTAATGATTTTAAATTTCAAACAAAGGTCAAAGTTCGTTCAGCTTCCTTTCGCAAATAACACATCCTACGTTATCCTACCCTTTTCCAGTCTGTTTCATTTCTTTCATTTGAGTTTTGTTCTCAAGACAACCGTCTAATTATTATAATATTTTGCTCGGTTTATTTTATTTTCTGATAACAAAGAGTTTGAACAGAAAAAGACAAACAATAACAAACTAATTCAAAAATTTGTTTACAAAACTGATACAAATACAGAGACTTTGAGATATGATAGTACTACACTGATATCACGTGTACTGCATTAATTGATGATAAAGAGCAATACAGACTCATACTTTTTATTTTTTAATGAACATTTATGAGAGGAATTGAATTATACACAAAAAATACGGGTTTAAAATAATATGAAGCATTAGTCTTGTACGTTGTCTCGTCTGACACTGGTGTTCACACTCATTAAAAATAAATTTATTTTTTTTTCTGTCTTCTCATTATTTTACATTCTTTCTGTATTTTTTTTCTGTTATTTCTTCAGTTAAATAGACGAAGATACGAGTGTTGTATCTCAATTAAGCCAATTTAGCATTTTTATCGTTAACGTTGTCGCAATTTATTTACTTGTCGGACCCAAATTAATATTAAAATGTCATCAAAGCTGAAGATGGAAAAGGTTGGCATTGTTGGGAGGTAAAAAATTACACATACTTTTTTATTTGAGTAAAAAAAATGTAACAAAAAGGTACTGATAATTAATACTTTTGTATGGTAGTGGGCTAATTGGACGTAGTTGGGCCATGTTATTTGCAACTGTAGGTTATCAAGTAACGATTTTCGATGTGATTCCAGAACAAGTTCAAACAGCATTGAAATTAACCGAGGAAGAATTGAAAATTCTTGAAAGTCGCGGACTTTTGCGTGGAAAGTTGACAGCGGCCGAACAATTTAGTTGCATTAAAGGGTGTAATGACATCAAAGAAGTCGTTAAAGATTCGATATTTGTTCAAGAGTGTGTCCCTGAAAACTTGGAACTCAAAAAAAAATTATACAAGCAATTGGATGAAGTGGTTGGAGATAACACAATTTTATCGTCATCTACAAGTACATTTATGCCCTCATTGTTTAGTGAGCCATTGAAACATCGATCACAGGTACTTGCATTCATGTTTGTATTTTTTCATCATATTAATCGATTGAATTTCAGGTTCTTGTATCCCATCCTGTAAATCCTCCTTACTATGTTCCTTTGGTTGAAATTGTTCCAGCTCCGTGGACAAAACCGGAATATGTGACCAAAACACGTGAATTAATGACCGAAATTGGGCAAAAACCTGTAACACTCTCGCGTGAAATTGAAGGTTTTGCTCTTAATCGTATCCAATACGTAATTTTGAATGAAGCTTGGCGCTTGATTGTCGATGGAATTTTAGATGTCAAAGACATTGATAGTGTAATGTCAGATGGTTTGGGCATGCGTTATGCCTTTTTAGGTCCTATGGAAACGGCCCACTTGAATGCAGAAGGTATGAAGAGTTATTGTGAGCGATACAGCAAGACAATTTATGCAGTAAGCGAAACAATGGGACCCACTCCTAAAATGGAGGGAGCCCAAGCTGACGTGGTTGCAGAACAGTTGGAAAAAATGTGTCCAATTGAGGATTTACAAAAAAGACGTGAATGGCGAGATGCTTGTTTGACTAAATTAAGTCAATTGAAGCGCGAAATGGGACAATAATTTTTTTCAATTTTCATTTAATTAACAATGACTTGTATTTTCATTATAAAAAAAAAACTTTTATAAATAATTAAACTATTACATTAAAAATTCTCAGCTTCAACAGTTTTTATTCTACTTGTTAGATCATTTACTGTTCTACCTCCTAAATCAAGTTCTTTTTGGTCCTGTAGCACTTTATACGCAAAAAAATGCAGAACATCTCCACATTTTTGTTGTATTTCATCGACTTCCTTAAAAAGTCTATTATCATCCCAGTTAAATGTCAAATTATCAATTTTTGGTTTCAAATCACTCATCACATTGTAAGTGCTACGCGTAAATTTAAGTCCCCAACTATCAAATACCAGATTCATTTCAAGCATCAAATTATAAGCAAGATCTTCAAAACGAATAATTTTGAAGAAACGTGATCGGCTTTTAATGAAAGTTTCTACACTTTCAATATTACTTTTGATCGATTTACATAATCCTGCAACTTCAAAGCAATATGTAAAATTTGTGCATGTACCTTCGTGGAGAGCAGTTTGTTCAATTGCAACAGCACGTGGATCTCGCATCATATAAACAATATGCAGATCTCTCAAATTTCTTAGCATCAAACCAATGTTTAAATCAAAATTTAACAAAACAAGAACTTGTATTGATGCGAATCTACATAATTGACGTTGAAAATATTCGGATGAACAAATTATTGGATTTTCATTACAATAATGTTGAACTTCTTCACTTAATAGTTGACTTGATCCAGAAAATTTTCTATCACTAATTTTTTGGCAATGAAGTACAGGTAACACTTTTGATGATATGCTTTCATTTCCAATAATTTCTCGGAATTCCGGTGACACAATAGACCAATCACGGTCATCACCCGCATCTACATTTGTATCGGCACTCAATGGTTTGTGTATAAAAACACCAGGCAATGTCATTAAAATTTCTTCCAAATATTCATATCCTGAGAATTCATTGGCAAAAATAACGATTCTCTTTGGAATTCCATGAAATATCGATATGTGTTTAAGTGATTCCTTATCTAATTTTTCAATTCGTTCTTGTAATTCTGCTTGTAATATTCTACGTTGTCCACTTGGCGTATCAAATAAATATTCATGATAAAATGAGACAAGTACGAGTATTAACAAGGGAATACACAAAATAAATATTGCTTTTCTTTTAAAATGAATTACACCAGACATTGTGATTGTGTCTTATGGCAAAAGTGAGACTAAAAAAATGTTCAAATTTTTTTTATTTTATTTTATCTAAAACTAGATTTTATTTCATATCTCGTTTATCATTCATGTTGTTAAAATACAAAACAACTGTATAAATTTGGAGATAAATACATACATTTACAGAGTCGGCAATTTTATTGCCACGAATAGAGAGAATTCTACTGATATGTTAACGTTGAATGTTTATGGAGATTCTTTAAAATGCAATTTTTTCTTCATCGCACGTTGACTATTAATATTAATTTTTTATTAAAATTTTTTTTTTTTCATTTCATTATAGACAGATCATTTGTTATTAGAAAAAACAATTAATTATGATATAATTATACTTTAATAATATTATTATGATAATAATGTACAATATTATCAAGTTTCATATTCATTCAACGATGCTCATTTTCATCATAATTTGCATTTAACTAAATACGTATTAATACAGTATTATTTGTTTTTCATATAGATCTATTACATGGATATTAATTTCAGAATTTTAATGAGGTCAAATGAACACACAATTTAAATTTTTTGCTGCCAGGTGTAATTTAATGCAAACTAATTAAAACGCATTCGGGATTTGAAAATTAATACGATTAAAGGCGTTTAAATTATATATATTCGATATAATCATTATGTATTTTCGAAATAATTTTTAGTATATTATGTAACTTTAACGTGACTAAGCTCTGACAAAGTGCATTTCGTAAGAAAAAATGCACTATTACAGGCGGTTTGTCCGCCGTCACTCTAACACTCTGTCACTATTCATAACTCCGGAATGGTCCATCGGAGCGTGGTCCAGCGTTTTCGTTAAGATAAAGGAACTCATAAGGGTTATTTATAATTCATTAATTTTGAGATTGAGCTCATGGATTGGGCTCTAGAGCGTCCGCAGTCTGAAAACAGTTAAAAACGGTTAACAATTTTTAAAAAATGGTATTGTTTTGAAAATAAATCAAATTGACGGTTTTTTCCAAAAAAATTAAAAAGAACGAACTTTACAAAAATTTTCAAAATGGATGCTTTTTAAAAAATTTCAAAATGGCCGGTTTTTTAAAATAAATTTTAATTTTATCCAATGAAACGAGTCACATCGAATTACACTTTTCCAAAACGCCCACTGGATAGTATTTCTCATTTTTCTCTACTGCAAAGAAAAGCTTATGAAAGTATTTAGCTTATGGTCAAATTCATCATGTATAAAGAGTTGAACTAAGATGCCGATAAGGATGCTCATGATTTGGGTAATAGTGATAAAATTTCTTGAACTTTAGAGATCTTCATCTTGATAGGTCATGTAAACCCAAATCTGAGACCGTAACCGTGCTAAAAGAGATCGTTATTCTACATTCACTTGGGGCATTTTAAATCAAATTTGCATTACAAACTTTAAACAGATGAAAATGAAATCAAACAATGAAAAATTGAATAATTCATAAAACCTTTAGCAATAAAATAGTCCAACCATAAAATATTGAAATGCAAATGTACACTCTCACCCCTTTAAAAAAATAAATTATTTCCATTTTATTTGTCATCAACAATGTTCGGATGATGTTTTTACTTGTACACAAGTCTCACAAGTATTACAAGTCATTTACATTGCTACTTCAAATTACTCGGTTTAATTGAATGTCAACAATTTGATTGAGCTATGAACACATTTTTATGATAACTTGAAACCAATGTATTTTCATTGTAAGGATTTTTCGTTTAAGGATACTTTCGATCTCTTCTCAACACATACTTAACTCATTAACCGCCGCTCCTAAAATATTGAGTTTTGAACAAAAAGTTCTTCTATGATTTATTCTTTACGTTTACTTTTCATTTCGGTGAAAATTTTAGGTTTCATATAAAAATTTTACAGGAGAGCCAAAACAAAATACGTATAAGTCCTACACAAATACATACAGAAACATTGTACGAGAGAGAAAAAAATGCGACTTTTCTTAAAAGTTTAGTTCATTATTTTTTATAAGGTTAAAATTCAAAAACCATGCGACTGTTTGATACAAAACATCTTAAATTAAGACTCTAAAAAAGATTGACAAAGAAATTTTTTGATTTGAACGAGAAAAGTAACTTCAAAGTAGTGTTGCGTAAACGCAACGGTCGCGGTTAATGAGTTAAAGAATTTTGCCGATAGAAAGGCTTCATGAATTTAAAGTCCTGAAATACGTCCGTAAGTCTCTGAATCCTCTGCCTGTATCGGCTTGGATTCAATATGGGCATAGCTGGATTTAGAGACGACTACAAATTGGCTCAAGAGCATTCATTGACATTACTTGGTCATCGTAAGATACGCTCTCCTGGTCTAAGCTACTTCAACAAGCTCCCCCTCAATCTAAGACGAACGCAAGAAACATCAATAATTTTGAAGGAACTAAGAGAGTGTTTGACTCTGACTCCTAATTTGTCGGGCAATCTTATTTGAATTAATCTATACTACCTCTTCATCTCTTCACTTGGCTCTCTCTTGACTTGTGGCGGCTCCACATGAATTGATTCTCCGCCCCAACTAGAGGGCGTTGTCGAGTACCGTTACAAGTCTGAGAGTTGAAATGTGAGATGCCTTTTGTTTTGGAATATTTGTGGTTTCTGTGAGGTTCTCTGTTTTTGGGTGTCGGGTAGTGGCTTCGTCTTTGGAATCGCATATTCAGCTGTATCGCGTTGAATAACCTCAAGTTGAAATTTTAAGTTTCATTAGCCAATTCCAAATAGCTATTCTCTTAAAAGTTCATCTGGTCAATGAGAAAGCAAACGTATTTATGAACTGTAAATACATGATGAAATAAAATAATAATGTAATAAACAAAACCGGATTGAAATTTCTAAGCTCTTAGTCACCATTCGATTTTCCATAAATATTGAAAATAATCCATATATAAAAAAGACCTTGTGATATAGTTGCACAACGCACTAATGATCAATATTTTGGCAAAAAAAATCTACACAAATTTATTTAAATATTTACTTGATACGAGTAATTATCCAGAAAACATACTTTTTTCTTCACTTTTCACATAATAATATACCTTAAATTTAAATACACAATTTTTTTAATGTTAAATAAAAATTTGTAAAAAAAAATTATATTTTATGAAAATAAGATTTTCACTGTGTTAGTTGGTATATAAATAAAATCCAGTAGGACTGGACCGATTATTGAGAAGTTGATTATCGTTTAATAAGGACGCAAAAGTTTCTTGTTGATTCCGGAAAAATTATTTCGAAGGTGAAATAAGAATAAAAATACAAAATCAAATTATAATCACATTATGAAATTTTATAATAAAAAGATAATAATTAATTTCTGTATTTAATTAGATTACAAATAAAATAAGAAATTGGTGAAAAAGGAAGTTAATTTTACTGAAAAAGTCAAATAAAGTGAAAAAGAAGATCGAAACACACAAATGGTAATTAATTAAAAAAATCGTTTTTACCATTCAGAAAAAAATATTAAGATTTGATTCCTTACCTTAATTTGTGATGGTCGGAAATGTGAGAAATCAATTATAATAATGACAAAAAAAATACCTTCATTATTTGAATTATATCTTTCCATAAGCATACCCTTTGGTTATTTGAACATCAAAATTATTCAAAGATTTTCCTTCAATGTTAAAAATAAGAAAAAAATTGGTAACCTTGATTTCACTTCGCGCGTTTAACACATAATTCAGTTAAAATATGTAAAAAGTCACATAAATTTGCATTGATTTAATTTACGTTAAAATTATTCGAGTGGTAATGTGAAAAAATGCGAAAAAAATTATCTTCTCATATTGAAAATAATTTAAAGGCTTATGGAATAAAAAAATTGCTATTATGAAAAGTATCAGATTAAAGGTGTAAAATTTCAGTAATGGTGAAGTAATAAGTTAATTTGATATTTTGTAATGATTTTCCCTTATTATTATTATTTTTTTGTCAGTAATGACAGAGAAAAAATCGGAACTGTAATTGACATTCATAATGAATGATATATGTTTCTGTTGAAACACCAAAATCGATTTTTCCCTAGAAAGGCAATTTATTCATAAATTTATGAAAAAAAGTCCTCCTGTCTGTCCAAATTAAAATTTCAATGAAACACAACTCAATATTTTGATATTACATTAATTTGTCACGAAATTATTCTATTTTTACCTCTCCAGCATATTTTAACGTACTATTTTTAAACATATTTACTTCATAATTTTATGAATAATTGTAGTATTTATTTACAATTTTATTTTATTTTTTTTTTGTTAAAATAAAAATTTCGCTGGAAAAACGTATTTTTTTTTCATTTATGTCACATTTCAAATTATTTTAGTAATTTTTTTAAAATATTCTCATGGGGCAAATAAACGATTAACATTTTAATAAGTTAATAGAGTTACTTTTTAATAAAATTATTATAAAATGTGAGAGTGATGAATCACTTTGGTGATTAATTATAAATAATAAGTCAAAGCATTTAAGAAAGACATGAAAATGATTGACAGGAACACTTGTTGGTTACATAACAAATTATTTAACTGATTAAATATTTTTTGGAATTTTATTTTAAGGCAACCGACGAAGAACCTGTTCAAACTGAAAGTACCGAGGAAACACCCAAAAAAGGTGGACGTATGAAATGGGTGGTGCAAATGGATGACAATGTGTACAAACCACCACCAGAAGTTGAGGAAGGTGATGAATCGGCACTGGGTTACTTGGAAATGGAAAAATTACTTGAATTGCGGGAAGCATTCAATGTAATGGATTTAAATGGTGATGGTTTAATTGATTTTGAAGATCTTAAAGGGTTGTTTCTTAGCATGGGTTCAAGTACAGATGAGGAGACTATTGCTGGAATGATCGAAGAAGTGAGTGATTTTATTGAAAATTTAATTTAATTGATAAAATTGAATTTTATTTGATGAAGGGTGGTGGTCCATTAAATTTTGAACAATTTGCCAAAATGATGATTCTCAAGACAGTTGACATGGATACCGAAGAAGATCTGAGACGAACTCTTCAGTTATGGGATAAACGTGTTGACAGTGGATTCATTAGCGAAGATGACTTACTTCTGGACTTAATATCAAAAGGTGATCGCTTGGCGGAAAAGGAGGCGTTCAAGGCCTTGGAAGAAGTTGTCTACAAAAAAGGTACAGAATCTAATTTTGGTAGTATGGGATCACCAATGGTCGATTACCCAGCATGGTGTCGTAAAATATCGGCTTTCAGACGGAATCCAAAAGATAATGAACCACCCGTGCCGTTACCTGAAACAATTAAACGGGTTGAGCAAGAGCATGAAGCATCACTTGCACCCCCAGAACATAAAAATTAAATTCAAAGAATTGAAATGAAGCCCCTGAGCAACAAAACTTCAATTTAATTTTAACAGTCCTTTAATCTTGACCTTCTTCTCAATCAAAAAAAAAAAATATAAAATTTATTTATGTTTCGAACCTAACGATAATTTATTAAATTAACGAATAAAATACCCAAAATTCTTGCAAATTGTTTGTTATCAAAATATCCATCGGCACTTCCACCATCACATTTGACTTTCAATTCACGGAAAATACTGGAACCACTCCTACAGCTCGATTATGATACAAAAAATATTCGTATACGTACAGCTCATTTGATTTGACGTTGAAAAAATAAATTGGCAAATCTTGGCAACAATATTTCAACTGTTCTTCAAAAATATTATTATTTTTTTTGGAGTTAAATTGATGTGAAGAGTAATCATGAAAAAAAAAATGAAATAAGGGCGTTATGAATGAAGATTAATGAATTTGTCTATGAAAATGTGACTTATGATATGCCATTGAACTATGACTCTTATTGATTGTTATCAAAGTCATCATATTTCAATAATAAAAAAAAATATAATATCGTTCAATTTGATAAAAATAATTCACATGAAAAGAAATCATCAAAAAATCAGGAGATGAGTGAATATTTAGGTGAAAATATGAGAATTTCATTTCAATACTTCAATTAATCATCACTTACATTTTCAAAAACCTTAAATGTCCTTTTGTTCGTTAACGATTGTGGTACCATTTCCATATTATCCGAATAATTGGACACACAATTAAATTTGATTGATGAAACACCACACGACCAAAGGCAATTGTCCATGTCATGAATATTTTTTACATTTTCACACTTATAATTGGTATCTAACCGATCAAGGGCACCGTTGTTAAGTATTAAAATGATGTTTTCGATGGATGAGCTAATTGCGACACTGGCATGTATAAGTGGTTTTCCACTTACATTACTCACGGTTGTATAAGGTAAGAGAAATTGACGTAAATTTTCCATTATAATAAAACTGTAAAATTAATTTTTGTTATGATTAAAAAAGGTAATTAAACATTTTAATTGGTTTTTCAAAAATTTCTTAAGCATGTTCAATGACCAGAAATTCTAGAAACCTGTCAATTTCATGAATGTTAAATGACATGAAATCATATTTAAATTTGAGTTGGATGAAAAAATAAGTAATTACACATTTGCATCGAACTTGAGTATCCAATCAAACTTTTTTACAACACCATTTTTCCTTAAATACTTGAGTCCTTCAATGGTTTCACTCCCGCTCCTTTTTATATCATGTTCATTTAAATTCAAGTCGTCTGAAATTATCATTGAATAAGCAAAAAAAAAAAAAAATCTGAATAGTATCATGTTGACTCACCATCACTTAAAAATAACATTTCAGTACACTTCTGTCCCCAAGTGCCATAAATGTGATCAAATTTATTTCTCATTTCATTATTTTTATCTTGGTTCTTAACTATAGTCCAACACAGGATTCGTACACGGTTTTCAGTAATTTTATAAATTTGTGAGTTAATTTGATTCAATTTAGGTGGTTGAACGATATCCAATTCAACAGATCCATCAATTGGCATTCGATATGGTAAAATATCAAATAATATTGGATAAAAAGTAATTAAAGATGAAATACAACCCAAAATGAGCGCAATTATTTGAAATAATAAACGTTTACGTCTCATTGGTTCTCACTTTATGACACGACGGCATTAAATGAATTGATTGCAAGCACATTTCTGTCGATTTGGAATAAAATGTTAGTATTTTGCTCGGTCATGCCGTCCGTCCGTCTGTGTCAAAGTCGGCAATGATTGAAATGATTGCCAACCATGAAAAAAAACCACCTAACATGAAAAAAAGTCGCCAATCATGGAAAAAGTCGCCAATCATGGAAAAAGTCGCCAATTAGGAAAAATGTCGCCAATCATGGAAAAAGTTGGCAATTAAAAAATGCGCTTATCACAAAAAAAGTCACAAATGCTAAAAATGCTGAGTTCTATCTATAGAAATGCGCTTTTTTCATATCTTTGACGGTTATTTTAAATAAATATTATCTCAGCTGTTTCATTGAATTATTTTACAAAAAAGACTTATTTTTTAACTGACAACGAATTACATTGCATTTGATAAGAGTTGTAAGTATAAATGAAAAATGTTGATCCAATGCATTAAATAAATAAAAAGTACTCTTCAGTTTCGCAATATTCCCCAACGACATTATACTATCATAAAATGTTCAGGTTTTCGATAAATTTAAATCTGACATCCATATTTATCATCGCTTTTATACTAACATTCATCATACAAAATATTTTATTGATAATAATGAGGGAATTGTCTCAAGTAGATTATTACAATATAGATGAGTAGGTATCGGATTAATATCGATTTATGTTGTGAAATTTGTTCAGATAATCATGTTGAATGTTCAGTACTATTACAATCAGTAGTAAAGTTAAGAGCATTTTAAGACTAAGTGCCATTGAGTGACAACCAAAAGCAGAGATTTTTTATGTTCAATTTCGTTGAATACCTTTTTTATTTCATATAAATAAACGCAAAATTCAGAAACAAAAGGTTTTTTTTTGTTTAGATGTTTTTGACGTCATTTCCTTTTTACTTTTATGCTACACACAATTAATTTTAATCTCTCTATGAATGATTCATAAAACCCACTCTGTTTAATTTATTTTCATGATTTCCCCTTTTATTTTCTTTTATTCTATCAAGTTACACGAAAATCAAATTACAATCAAACGTACATCTGAATACGACTACAGCTGATAATATTAAACGTCAGGTAAGGATTTTGTGTTGGATTGAAACTTGTCCAAAGAATTTGAAACAAAAAGCCATTCATATCCAACGAACATGGGGTAAACGATGTGATAAAACTGTGTATGTGACTACCGAACCAAAAAATGATGATAACAAGGAACTTGAGTTAGTTGTGGTAAATGTTACTGAAGGCTATAAATATTTATGGAGCAAAACAATACATGCCTTAAAGTTAATTCACAGGGAGTATATTGATGAGTATGACTGGTTTTTCAAAGCAGATGATGATACGTAAGATTTTTTTCTCTCTTGTGTTACCTTAAAATAATCAATAATCAACATATTTTTGCTTGAATAGATATGCAATTATTGAAAATTTACGTTACTTGCTAATGAATTATTCTTCCAATGATTTGCTTGCTTTAGGATGCCAATTAAAGCATCCATCTGAACCAATTCTGTATAATTCTGGAGGTGCTGGTTATGTTATTTCACGTGCAACTCTCAGAAAACTTTCTATATATGGATTCCCAAATGTCACACTATGCCCAGTTGACGATCCAACCCTTCCCGAGGATACATCTCTAGGAACATGCCTAAAAAATCTCGGTATTAAATTGATTAAAACTCAAGATCATCAGGGACGACTCAGATTTCACATTGAACGACCCGAATTCCATTTAACAACCAGAAAACATGATAATTTTTGGTTTTATGATTTGTATCCTTACACCTATAGACATGGATTTGATTGTTGTTCAAATGAAGCTATCACATTTCATTATGTGACACCACTCAAAATGTATCTCTATGATATGCTGTTGTACAAAATTTGGCCATATGGAGTCACGTATGAACAGAAAAAATGGGATATTAATACATGGAATCAAATAAATAACAGTCACCTTGTAATAAAATAATAAAATTGAGTTACATTTATTTTTTGTTCAGTCTTATATTTTTTTTATTTTATGTCGAAATAAAATGTAATAAAAAAATGAAGCAATTTATATGTAAATTTATTTTATTACTTTGACATTAAAATGAGATGCATAAGAATTTTTAAAACTGAAGTTAATTCTTCACCTTAAATTCAGTAAGTATTTCACCGTTTTTTCAGTTTAAGTCTTACTCCAAGGACTGGTCTAGTTGCAAGCTCTTGGACAATCTTAAATTTTTCGCGAGAATCAACTGATGTAAATTCAAAATGTCGTATCATCATTGATAGTATTACTTTTTCTTCAAGTTCAGCAAATTTTTGTCCAATGCAATTTCGAGGACCAGCACTAAATGGAATGAAAGCATATGGATGATAATTACGAGCTTCCGGCAAAAATCGATCAGGATCAAATTTTTCTGAAAAAAAAGCAATTAACAATTGAGATCGATTTGCTTCTTTTTTCTTTTAAATTTACCTGGTTCTGGAAATGATTCCGTATCTCTTGAGCAGCCATAAATATTGAGAGAAACATTAGTTCCCTTAGGAATTTTATATTCATTGACTTCAAATTCCTCTGTAACAGTTCGCGACACAGACAAAATTGGGGGAAATATTCGAAGAGATTCTTTTATCACACGATCCATGTATTTCATTTCTCTCAATGTCGTGAGTGTCGGAAAATCTTGTGAATCTCCAAAAATATCTTTTTGTTCCTCGTACAATCTTTCTTGAACGTCAGGGTGGAGTCCTATTAGATAAAGGGCAAATGTGGCGGCAACAGTTGTCGTATCATGTCCAGCAAACATGAATGTGTTCACTTCATCCCGAATATCTTTATGAGTAAATGAAGGATTTTTTTCGCTTTCATCCAGCAATAAATCAAGAAATGCTTTACGTCGTTTCCGACCTACATCATCAATATTTTCCTTGTTCTCATGTGAAATATTACTTTTTCGTAATTCCTGTCTTTCTTTGATAACTTTATCAGTGAAACTGTGAATGCTGGCTAACGCTTTACGACTTCTTGCTCCATATGATGATAGTGAGAAGATCCAATTATAGTGATAAAGTGGATTCAAGAACCTTTTTGATGCAACAACAGACATCCTGAAAATTAATTTCAATTAAGAGAATCAATTTCATATTAAATCGAATTTTTCATACTCAGCAACCGCTTTAAGATATTCATTTTCCCCAGTTTCTTGAGCTTTCATTTGAATACCCATTGCAGTTTCTGTAATAAAATATTATCATATCATAGTTTCTTATCAAAATTCATGAAAATACCACAAATTATATCCAAAGCGCAATGGTTCACATACTGATAAACATCTATTACATCGGAGTATTGTTCTTCATCCCTCCAAACAGCGTTATCTTCGATTTTTTTGATCATTATTTGACATTTTTCTGAAAAAATTTCACAAAATCCTTCCAATATGCTGAAATGAAAGGCTGGAGTCAATATTTTTCGGTGTGTATGCCATGTTTCCCCTAAAATAAAATAAATTAATGGTATAAAAATATTGAAATAAATTAGGATTTTGTTACCAGTCGAAGTAATAAGACCATTGCCAAGCCATTTTTTGAATTCCAAGTTATAAAATTGGCCTTTTGAAATATTTGTTGTTGATGTGATCACTTTTTCAACATATTCCGGTCGTTGAAGCCTAATCTCAGGAGTTCCAACAACCCAGTCTCGATAAATTCCTTTGTATGTTTCAAATCGCTTTTTTTGGAGTTCAAATCGTTCTGAAATTTAAATGATTTGAAAGGAAAATAAAAATTAATGAATAAAAAAAATAAACAAACCTTCCCGCTTCAATCCTTGAAATTCTCCCATAGTTCCGATGAAGAAATGGCTTTTTGGTCCCGGTATTTTATCGATTGTGTTACAAAATTTGAGCCATTTAAAGATTTTTTTGATCATAAAGATCAGTAAAATAGTAAAAATTCCGTAAATGAAAGTTTTTGTTTCGATCATATTTTGTTGTATTTTTTTTCAATGTTATGAAAACAAATCAAAATATAAAATGGTATTGTTCATTTACTATACATTAAAATAATTCCATTCGCCAAGTCGATCAACAGCTGCTACGTTCAAAATGGATGATGACTTACCTTTTCTCTCATTGCATCGAGAGAAAATTAATTGTAGCGGGTAAATTTGAATATTTTTCTTCAAACAGCATGATCATTAAATGGAAAACCGTTAGAAAAAAATAGAAATTTTCCTCCCATGAAATATTTTATTGATAACATTAAATAGAATGTTATAATTTTTATATGACCTGAAACCGATCCTAATTTTAACGTTTTTCTAAAATAAGTTTAATTCCTGAAACGGGTCGAGCAACAATTTCCTGTACAAATTTCATCTTATCACGTGAATCAACTGAAGTAAATTTAAAATTTCTAATCATCATGGACAGCATTACCTTTTCTTCAAGTTGTGCAAATTTTTGTCCAATACAATTACGTGGTCCAGCACTAAATGGAACAAAAGCATACGGATGACGATTTTTACTGTTTTCAGGTAAGAAACGATCAGGATCAAATGTTTCTTGAATAATAAAGAAAATGCAACTATTATTTGAATTTTTAATGGAAATTATGAGAAAAAATACCTGGATCGGGAAAATACCGTTCATCCCTGGTAACATGATAAATCCCAATTGAGACATTGGCTCCCTTTGGAATTTTATATCCACCAACTTCAAATTCCTCTAAGACATTTCGAGATACACTCAAAACAGTTGGATACACTCGAATACATTCTTTCATGACTCGATCCATGTATTTCATTTCTCCTAACGTCTTATGTGTTGGAAGCTCCCTTGAATCATCAAAAATACTCATTTGTTCTTCATACAACTTTTCTTGTACATCTGGATGAAGCCCTATGAGATACAGAGCAAATGCGGCTGAAACTGTCGTTGTATCATGGCCAGCAAACATAAATGTGTCAACCTCCTCCCGGATGTCTTTATCTGTGAAAAATGGCCGTTTTTCTGTTTCATCTAACACTAAATCAAGAAAGGCCTTTCGTCGTTTCTTTCCAATGTCCTCCCATCCTTCAGTTGAATCATTTTTATTCAGGGAAATTTTTTTTCTCATTTCTTTACGTTCCTGAATAACTTTATCCGTGAAGCTGTGAAGAGTGTGTAAGGCTTTGCGACTTCTTGCACCATATGAGGTCAATGAAAATATCCAATTATAGTGATATAGTGGATTCAGGAATCTTCGAGCTCCAACATTTGAAATTCTGGAAAATCACAATTAAATCAACAATTAAAAAGCAAATGAAAATGATTTCCCTTACTCAGCAACTGCTTTTATGTAATCACTTTCACCGGTCTCCTGAGCATTCATTTGAATTCCCATTGCAGTTTCTAAATAAATTAAGAGCAAGAGAGAAATTTGTTTTAAAGAGATAAATAAGATGTTTTGATGTTATAATGATTTGTACTTTCATTGTTTACAAAAGATTATGAATGAAATATTATATTTGTACAATACAAACGATGTGTTTGCGAATAGTGTTATCTTAGTAGTTCAGTTCATCATGAATCTCAATTCTTACTATTGATAATATGCTTCGTCATTACTTACCACAGATAATATCGAGTGCACAGTGATTCAAATAACCAAAAATGTCAATTGTTTTTCCAGTTCCAGCAAATGGCATTAATTTCTCGATCATAATTTGGCATTTTTCTGCAAATACATCACAAAATCCCTCCAAAATGCTAAAATGGAATGTTGGTGTCAATATTTTACGATGTGTGTGCCATTTTTCACCAGAAGAAATTATAAGTCCATTTCCTAGCCATTTCTTTATCTCAAGCTCATAAAATTCACTTTTTTTAATGTTTGTATTTGATGTGAGAACCTTTTCGATGAATTCTGCCTTCAATAATCTTATTTCTGGCTTTCCTACTATCCAATCTCGATATAAACCATCCTTTCGATATTTTTTCATCCGTTCAATTTGAACATCAAATAAATCTAGAAAAAATCAATCATCAAGACTTTGAATTTAAAACTCATTTAAATAACATACTTTCACGTTTCAATCCTTGAAATTCCCACATAGTCCCAATTAAAGGATAACTCTTTGGTCCTGGTATTTTGTTGACCGTGTTAACAAACTGGCGCCATTTGATTATTTTTTTCAAAACAGGTATGAGCAAAATAATTGCAATGCCATATAAGATACTGCTGATTTCCATGTTACCTTAATTAAGAAAAAAAAAATCTTTATCAATAATTAATTATAGAGTACAAAATAATTTTAATTAAAATAATTACATCGAATAATAAGAAAAATATAATGATCTTAATTCTTGCAAGACTGTGCGTAGACTTAAAACTTAAGAATGAATTCAAAACAGTGAGGGTAGAATATAGATAATATAATCAATTGCTCTCTTACCCGAAGATTTCCGAATGCGTAAGTAGAACAACGACCGTTTTAAAAGCTTCAAATTAATAGGGTTAAAGCATGATTTTACGTCACCTTAAAAAACATTTATCATTAATTTTATTCTCATAATTTCATTTTCAATTATCAAAATCTTGTTTTAGCATATATTCATATAAAACTTGACATTTCATTTACAGATACATATAAGGAAACTTTTAAATATGCATTCAAGACTTGGTTGTTCACTTAAATCAGTAATTCTAGATCGCTTTTTTTTTTCAGGATTGAATTAAGGCTGTGCAATGTGCAAATGCTGCTCTGAACAAGAGGAGACTAGTGCACGTCTGCTTTGTGTATGTCCCAAGCATGCCAGATTGGAATCACGATGGGTGAGTACTTCCCCGGTACTGCTTCCATCATAAAAGTGAAGTTGTCTGTCCTGCTGAGCTTTCTAAGAAGATGTGGTCACTGTCCTGAACTCAACCAGGTTTAGTGGAATTTTTTCTTTAGTTGTTTCTCTAGATTTGGTGTCTTCTTCATCAGATATGATTATAATAGGTATGCACAATGAACCCGTCTGTAGGTCTGAGTGCTGGTTATCTTCGGGGACCGTCCTTAAAATCTGATCTGATCTGCAGGCTTATGATACATAAATTTTTAAAGATATATTTAGGCTTTACTTGTGAATTTTAAACCTTATTTGGTACACTTAAGCGGTGGTTTTGCCAACGAAAGGCATTTGTTTGATCCTACAAGAATTTAACGATCTGTTTTCAAATAAAAAGTGCATTGATCATTTTTTCTTTTAATATAACAAGTTATGGCATGCATTCTATATTAATATATAATTGACATTTGAAGAGTATCGTTGTCTCTTTTCTACTTATGCACTCATGTACTATGATCTTAACTCATTTCTCAAATTTGAATTTATGAGATCTTTCTCAAATGAGATATTCACTGTTTCAAGTTTGAGTTTGAATCAAAAGACGGTTGGGAAAAGATTCTTAAAATTCCGATTTACTAGCACAATGAATATTTTCACATGGAACTTTCACCAAATAATTAAAATACTATCTTATTTTTTTTTTAAATAAAAGTAAAATGTTTTTGGTTTAAAATGTCCCACTTTATGTTTTTTTCCAAGTTGAAATTTTTCTTTTTGTAATATTTTTACTTTAATTCATGCCAAAAAAAGTTATCATAGTTTTGTTTTTCAGCATGATTGTGATTTCATAAGCAAAGTTAAAAACTATTTAAGGTAAACAAAGAGCGATTTTCATTACAAAATATAAAACATTTTTGTTGCTTTCTGTAAGTGACAAATAAATAATTTATTTCAACATCTGTAGGCTCGTGCAATTCCTTTTTACATATTGCTTTGTTATATTTTCTATAAAAGTGTACCTTAGGTGAAAACAAATTTTTGTTATAAAAACATTGAATTTTTACATGAATATAGAAATAGTTTGTTTAATCTTTTTATTGTTTGCCAAATTGCCAAAAAAACTAAAATTGCTTATAAAACTATTTTTAAACTGAAATGACAATAAAATTAATTGTTTTCACACTAAATTTAGGCTCTTGATTTATTTGAAAGTCAATTATAAATTAATAAGTGTTTTAATTTAATTTAATGCATAAATTTCATAGAACGTCTTGAAACTTTTCAGAGAAAACAAAAAATAACAGAACAGGTTTCAAAAAAATAATAAAACATGAATCTTTCTTCTATAAATAAAAAAATCTATTTTTTCTTCACATATTTTGTTGATTGTGACTTTGAAATTTGTTTTTTTTTTGCATTTTATTCTTAAAACGACGACGAAAATTCACATCTGTTTTATTATACACTCATATGGCTCGTTACTTTTTCGTTTCTATTTTTAGAATTTTCATATGAGAGCAAAAGGTGCGTTCAGTGACTATGTGTGTGTGTGTGTGTATTTGTAAATTGTAATATTGAAAGAAAATTTACAAATGGGTTTAAAAATTAATCAAAAGTCAAAATGTATTCAAAATTCATGGAATGTGGAGACGTCTGGCTTTTTATATTTATATTGCATTCCTTTTCACTTTGTGTTTATTTCAAATAACAAATTATTTTAGTGATGCAGCATTAATGTAAATAAAATATTTCAATTTTGTAATAAAACAAATTTAATCTGAAATGCAAGAACATCACGTACAATTGACACAAATGTTTGAAAATTTCAAGTTTAATTCCAACTTTTACAAAATGTAAACAAAGATCATTTTCATTACTTTTAATGTCACCATTTCATTATATAATTGTATACAAAGAAAAGACATTTTCTGCATCTGTTGAAATGATGTGTCACAATCACCAGAAATTTACAAAATCACTCACCTTGAATGAAGGTTTTTTTTTCTAAAATTAATATCGTTTTTTTATTACAGTTCTTTTTTTATATTTTTTTTTCAATTATTATCTCAAATGACCTTTTATATGATACAGCTTATAACATTATGAGTGTAATGCCTTTTTTTAAAGATGTTCTTTGATACTTGTATTGAAAAGAAAAAGAAAGAAATATTAAAAATAATAAAACAGAGATTTGTCTGGAGACACTTAACATAAAATTGATTAAAATTATCTTGAACTTTTTTTTATATGAAAAAAAGTTATTATAAAAATATGATTATTACTCTTACTTTACTCTTAGTTTTGATGTCTGTTATACAATTTTAATTTTTTACTAGATATAAGGACATCATACAAGCAATCAATCGTTTTTTAAACTTAAAAAAATTTGTTTGACTCTGGATTCAGTTACTTAATGATCTTGTGAATGAGAGGTACTGGCAAGATCCAGCCAATAAGCGTCCTACGATACCTATCGACCATCCTTTGACAGTACACCGAAGACCTATTGGAATATTATCAAGACCAAGGTCTAATAACATTTTGCCCAATAGGTTTGGGGACTAACTGTATCCAAAAAGAAACATGCCTGTTTGATTCTGGATTCAGTGAACTAATTATCTTGTGAATGAGAGGTACTGGCAAGATCCAGCCAATAAGCGTCCTACGATACCTATCGACCATCCTTTGGCAGTACACCGAAGACCTATTGGAACATTATCAAGACCAAGGTCTAATAACATTTTGCCCAATAGGTTTGGCGACTAACTGTATCCAAAAAGAAACACAACTGTTTGATTCTGGATTCAGTGAACTAATTATCTTGTGAATGAGAGGTACTGGCAAGATCCAGCCAATAAGCGTCCTACGATACCTATCGACCATCCTTTGGCAGTACACCGAAGACCTATTGGAATATTATCAAGACCAAGGTCTAATAACATTTTGCCCAATAGGTTTGGGGACTAACTGTATCCAAAAAGAAACACAACTGTTTGATTCTGGAATCAGTGAACTAATAATCTTGTGAATGAGAGGTACTGGCAAGATCCAGCCAATAAGCGTCCTACGATACCTATCGACCATCCTTTGACAGTACACCGAAGACCTATTGGAATATTATCAAGACCAAGGTCTAATAACATTTTGCCCAATAGGTTTGGGGACTAACTGTATCCAAAAAGAAACACAACTGTTTGATTCTGGATTCAGTGAATTAATAATTTTTATTCATTAAATTATCTTTATTTATACTAATTTAATGATTGATCAGCAATGCGCTGTATTTGATAAACTTATTCTTCAGTACATACATATTTAATATACTTATAGTAACGAACATACATTTATGCATAATTGCACATTTTTATATAAATTTCTATATAATTTGAAGCTTAATGTGGTAAACATGTCATATATTTTAATTGTGCATACTTGCATTTTTAATACAAATAATACAAATTTAAAATTATTAATAAGAGAATATTAATTAATATGGTATACTAATTGCATATCCATTTATTTACCATGGATCACTGATGTGAACAACATTTTATCACTAATGGCTACTAAATGGATTTACATATAGAAATATCAGTCATGGACATTCGTCCACCGACACACTTCCAGTATCAGTGAAACTGCACCAGTGGGACACCAGTGGGACAAGTGGGGCCAGTGGGACACCAGTGGGAAACCAGTGGGGCACTAGTGGGAGACCAGTGGGATACCAGTGGGGCCAGTGGGAAACCAGTGGGAGGCCAGTGGAGCCAGTGGGGCACCAGTGGGATACCAGTGGGTCCAGTGGGAGCTTTTTAACGATCCCACTGGTCTCCCACTGGTTTCCCACTGGTCCCACTGGCCCCACTGGTCTCCCACTGGTTTCCCACTGGCCCCACTGGTTTCCCACTGGTGTCCCACTGGCCCCACTGGTCCCACTGGAGTCCCACTGGTTCAAATGTCCCACTGGTTACCAGTGGGAAACCCCACTGGTTTTTGTTTGAGAGTGTGAGTTTGTTGGAAAACCAAATTTACACTGACCTACACTCAAAATGCTATTCTCGTCGCGGTTTCCGGTCTCTGGCTAAAGAAAAATATAAATTTAACTAGTACTTTATGCATGGTATAATTCCTTATAATTTACGTACAGAGCGCGTTATAATTTTTCCGCTTTATACCATGTATAAAGCGCGCGTAAATAATATTTTTACATTTTTCCAGAAAAATAAAATATATTTTTAAGTTTTAATCAAAAGTGACCTAAAAAAAAGTTGTTCAAATATTTTGAGGTGTAACTTTGCTGAACTGACGAAGTCGATGTTCCATATATTAAGTTTTCAATTTTTTGAGTTAAAAATCGCATTACCACTTATCAAATTGCACAAAATTTTCCAATAATAAATTTTGCTGAAGTGTCACGACAGGAAACTTCAACGACAAAATCTGTTTCACTAAGGTCTGGCTCGATTCAATTGATTCTAATTGTTTTTCAAAGTTATTTTTTTCATATTAATGCTAATTTTGTCATAAGTCGCATATCATTTTTTGGAAATTAGATTTAACCTTGACTCTTTTCATTATTTTAAATGTTAACCCCCACACAATAATTATTCATTAATATATTCTTTTTTTTAATTTTTTTTTTATGATTTGGCAGTAAATAAACAAATAAAAAAATACTGAAAATTTCAAGGGCAACAAAGTTACATGGTCAAAGCACCAAAAAAAAATACACACACATACAAACATCTTTTAATGTGACAAGACAACAAATGTTTGATAAAGACATTTGAACAACTGCGCCATTGATTTATTTCTTATTTGTCAATTTTACAACAATAACTTTTTCAAATAAAAATACTTTTAAGAAAGTAATATAAAAAAAATAAAAGATGTGGGTTTTTGTCGAATGTTTCAAAATTAAATAGAACCATAACCTTTTTTATTTGGAAATTATTTGTTAATGTGTTCCGATGAATTTCAATTTTCATTATAAATATTGAATGATCAATTATAATTAAATCGGATGTTATTATTGTAATTTCTTGGAAATCAACTTTGAATTTCAACAAAGTATCAAAATGAGTTTTTTTTTGGTAAAAATCAAGCAAATTCATAATTTAAAATTTTCATGCAAAATAAACTCATTCATTATTTGTTCCTTTCATTTTATTACTTTGCTTTTCAACAAAATAATAAAACAAAAAAAAATACATAAAAAATTTGTTTATTATTATTATTAGTATGCTATATTTTTTATTTAATCTTGTTAACATTAACTTTGATGATTCTGTTGTAAAAATGAGCAAAATAAAAAATAATAAAGAGGCTTTTGATGTAAAATTTAAACAAACACCGTTTCTAACCAGTTTAAGGTTGGTTCACGTTATTTTCCTTGATACATGCGAACATTAAAAATTTATCAAGGTATTTACGAGTTTGCATGTTCTTGCATATTCATTTTATTTATATGAAAATACAAACAAACAAAAAAATAGGAAAATTTTTAAGAGTATTTTTCGTATTTTTCGTATTTTTCACATGAAAACGTGAATTGAACATCTAAAATGAGAAATAAATCAAACAAGTATTCAGATATATGTATAGAGATTTCTATGCTTGCTTTGTTACTTTTTTGTTGTTAATAAAACATCAAGCTTTTGTATTTCTTATCTGGAACGTGGAACATTTGAAGTGGAGTAAAAGTAATTTTAAAAATGCATCTGAGTTAAGACTTTTTTTTCGATAATACGTTTGCTTTGGAAATACAAAAGTCTTTAACAAAAATCAGAAAATGGTGATGGGAAAATCGTTGATGGCAAATTTAATCCCAAAATGTGGCTTGTATTTTCAAAATTGGATAATTTTAATAGAGTCAGCTCTTTAAACTCTCAACCCAAAGCTAGTGGGGCAACATTGGGAAAGGGTGTTCCCACTAGTGTAACTTTTTGAGAATTTTTTTTTCCAAATCGGTTTATTCAAAAGTTGCCCTTTCCAAACGAGTTGTTTTTTTGACCAGTCACTTCTTTTAAATCGGTTTTTGAATAAAAAAAAAACAAATTTCTCTACGTTCTAGGTGAAAGTCAATTGAAGCAAAGTTGAAGAAAATATATTAAGCAGCAACTTTGCTGAACTGACCAAATCTGGGTTAAAGGCGAAAATTACCAAAAACATAATTTTGTGCTCATTCGTCGGTTTTTGAGTTTGAGGTTTTTTGAGTTTCCCGTTGAAATGATCTGTTTTAAGGTGTAACGCCAAGTGCTTGTAAACAGTCTACTTTTCTAAAATCTGAACAACAAATAACAACTCTTTTATCCTGTTGAACTACAAAAGAAACTAAAATCTTACATTAAGATAACAATGAAATGTTTTGTTATAATTTTATAAAAGAAATCTTTACGAAATAACTTAAACGGAAGGAAAAAGATTTTTTTTTCTAAAGCTGTTCTGTTAATTTTATTGCAAAATTAATGTTAGATTGTAAAATATCCTTAAAACATATCTTAAAGTCTTATCAAAAATTTATTTGAGAAAAAAAAAAGAAAACTATTTTAATAAAATTAAAACTTTTTCTAGTTGAGAACGTGTCTTATAGTCTACTTTTTAATGATATTGATGGCAACAAATGATAAATCACGATTTTTTAACCTTGTTTCTCTCATTTTTTCTTGTTTTTATTTAATTTTAATGCCTATAAAAGTAAAATTAAAATTGTCAAGATGAAATTTCTTGTTGCTACAAAATATTCCAAATATTTTGTGCCATTTAAAACTTATTTAATTTTTTACAGGTAATTTAAATTTTACTATGCCCAGGTGCATTTAAGATACATAAAGTTTAAAGACATGAAAATTTTTCAAAAGAATCTTTCAATTTTCATTTTATCGCTGCAAAATAATAATAATTACTCTAGTTCTTCATTTAAAATTACAAATTCTTCTGTCACAGTTTAATCGACGAAATGAACATTCACTACTCTCATCATGATCATCATCTAACACAGTTATTTCAATGAAAAGTGAAATTAAATTAAATTGAATGTGAGTCAAGGGTAACATGACAAGTTTTAGTTTAATATGAAAAAAAAAGATATAATTTTCGCAGTGTGTGTTTTTTCACTAAAAATAATGTTGTATATTCAGACTGTAGCTCTGAATTTCAAAAAAATAAACATAATTTTGTCAAATTTTCAAAAAAATACATAGGATTAGAAAAACCTTGAATGAAAATATAATTTGTTCATAAATTCACTTTTGTTTAGAAAAAAAGGTTACTCTGAACAGAAAATACCATGCAAATGAACCCGCAGTGCTTGGCGATTCTCTCCGCATACTGGGAGTTTTAAGCGCATTTTTGTTGATTTAGAAAAAAAAGCCGGTTATTGAGCGTGGTAATCGTCGGTCCGTCTGTGTCTATTTCAAAATGTCTGACTTTTTTAAAAACTTGACTTTTCCAATACTACAAAAAAGCGGAGATCGCAAATAAACTGCGAATTTCCAAAATGGCCAATTTTCCCAAAAGATCCATCAAATTTGTCAATACAATGAAAGTCAGCCGAATCTTCGATTTTAAAAGGCTTGAGGTTATCAAATCCTTTTGGGATTGAATGTCTGTGACAAATAACTTCTTATTAAAATCTTTAAGACTATTATCTTAAGATTTACTAGGTGGGTGGTAACATATGTCATCAAAATATTATTAACTTATGATGTTGCTTTTCCATTTTATTTCATATTCCAGTTAAAACACAAAAATAACAAGAAAACAAGCGTTTCGTTAAAAAGTAATTCGATTTAATCTAGAACGAGCGATACAAATTCAATAATATTAAATTTTTGTCTTATTTTATGTCCAAATAAAAATTTAATGGAACTCTTGAAAAATATTTACTTTAAAGCAAAAACGATTTTTCCATACTTGTTGCTCTGAACCAGAATTTAATATTAACGATGGTCTGGTCATAATTCTAATTTTAGAAATTATTTGAAAGTCAAGTCAACACAAGAGTTTTCTTAATGTTTATTTACACATTGAAATGAAAATCAATTACGCACAACCTCAAATGTTTAATGAAAAATTTAAAGAGCAAATGTTTTATTAAAAAAAAAAATGACGCCTTCATTATCAATTTTATTTGTCTGACGTTTACGTTCTGACAGATTGTTTATTTAGGATAATGGATTAACGTCATTAATTGATTAATTTTCTTCATATGGAGATCAAATAATAAGTTTTTATGTCTCGACCGTTAAATTCATTAAAGAAAATGTTTTATTAGAAAACATTTTTAAAACATCTCGAAAAAATAAAAACAAAAAATTCTTAACAATCATAACCTTCAGCAAAATAATAAATGTTAAAACAAAGCACTTGAATAATCTTCCAGGTTTTTCGTAAAAGAAAATGGACGATTTAAGTAACTCAATTCCTAAAGTTTTTTGGTCAACCCAATGCAGTGTAATCAATCGAATGATGTTTGCTTGTTGTTGTGCTAAACAGAAGAGACTATAGGCTAATGAATGTTTTTAAACATCGTTAAATTTCCAGAATCCGTCAAATTCATCGAACTTTCCAAATTTTGTATCAAATTTATTTTCATTGAACTCAATCGCATGCAATTCCATTTTCAAAGTTTTAGATTTCTTCTTATTTTATTTTTATTGATCTTAATTGCTGATGTATTAAGTGTAAGACAAAAAAAATTGATTTCTCATCCCATCGTCAATTTTGGAATTTGTTTATCATTTTCATAAACATTTTTTTTTTTGGAAATGAATTATAAAACCTCACAATATTTTGTTTTAATTCATCTTGTTAATATCTTGACATCCCACACACATAATATTGAATATTTGCCCGCGCCATATTTCATAGTAAAAATATGAATCAATTGAAGCTGAAATTTTTATAAAAAAAAGCTGTGTAAAAGTATTCGTTTGAATTTTTTATTTTTTTTATATTTTTTGCTTGTGTCGGTTTTATTTTTTTCTATTTGCAGAATGATCTGTGAATACATCAACAACTATCTTGGCACAAAAAGGTTTTATTAGTTAACTTTTGTGGTTTTTCTACACAGATGTGAATTTAATGCAAAAAAATAAAAGTTAGGGTGAACAGAAATTGATGTTGAAAAATGGAAGCAACTCGTTCAAATATATCCAACACTCAGATAAGAAAAGTAACAAAAACTTCTCAGAAAACTAACTAAGACTGGAAAGAAAAGTACTCTTTCAGCGAGATACCACGCAATCTGGTATGCTTAGAACATACACAAAGCAGATGTGAAGCAGTTTCCTCTGTTCAATGCAGATTTTGCATATTGGATCTCTAGAGTACAATGACCACTGAACATACCAACTGCAATTCTGAGCTCAGCACCGTTCAATCTAATCAGTTGTATAGATAAACCGGAATTAGATTCCTTGATAAAGATGTGAGACTGCCTAAGAGTACCCGCTTGATTAGACCACCATTCTCGGAAAAGCATAGCCTCTCTAACCTTCCTGTAAGAATTCATGCAGATCGAAGGAAGCGGCATTCAGTTCAGGTGAATAATTGATGGAAGCAATTCCATTTATAGGAAGTTCTTTGCGATTCAAAAATGCCTCCAAAATTGAAAGGAAGACTGTATACTACTGTGGTAAGACCAGCCTTAGTTTATGGAACGGAATGCTGGACTCTGCAAAAAATACAAGAAAATAAACTAAGTGTCACAAAAAAACAAAATGCCTCTGTTGTCACTCTTCGTGACAAAATAAAATCAAAATATATCAGAGGTAGCTTGAAGATCGACAAACCTGTAGCAGAAGTAGTAAGAGACAAACAGCTGTTGTGCGTAAATGCCTAAAATTTAGGAACTCAATGGCTAAAAAAAAGGCATCCGATCCATAAAAAATAGGCATCCATATGAAATCTATAGAATGTGTAGCAGGCATCCAAAACATGCTTTATAGAAAAATTTCCTTGGTCACCTGATGAGGAGAGATGAAAAACATCTAGTTTAAGAAGCAATTCACAAAGACATCCCTAAAGAAAAGAAAAGAGGTAGGACTCGAGACACCTGGATTGGCCAAATGGAACGAAGGAGAAGGCTCTATGGAATTACGGAAGATGGAATAAACAATCGTGCTGCATACAAATAGAAGTTAAGAAATTTACCCACACGCCAATTCTAAAGATGAAGCTAACGCGACATCAATGATTAGGATCCAGCTAATCATCGTATTTAGGGTGTTCGAGTATCTTTCTGGAGTCAGCCTTGAATTCAGATAATCAGTTCTTTTAAGTCTATACAAAATTTTGCCAGGCAAGACTGAGCTGATCTTGAGCTGAAACGCATTATTTTGTTGCGTGAATGAATCAGTTGCAAAAAAAAAATGTTGGAGACAAAAAAATTTTGGCATATCACTTTAAATTATTCATATTTTTTACAGTCACTTAATATATTGATTGATCATGACAAAAGTTCAATATTCATAAAAAAATAATGTTTTTACATCAGACATCCTAATTTTTCCAACACAGTCACAAGCTGTCGAAAAAATATTATTTAAAAGTTAAATTTTAATACGCATTTAATTTAGTTCAGAAATTAGCAAAACCCACTTGAATTAAACAAACACATATAAAACTTTTACAATTTAAACTCACTTTTCAAACACATTCAAAAACACATATAAACATATATGAAAAAAAGTAGATGAAAATCATTGAAAATTTATAAATAACATTAAATCTCACATCATTTATGAGTTAGTATTGAGTGAAAAATATAGAAAAAAAAACACATTTAAATTTGTGTGAAAATTAAAACTTTTCTTATTCAAATTCACGTATTTTAAATTCAACTGGATCAGTCATCAGATTTCTATCAGTTAGTTAACTTCATACAAGTTTTTGTTTTAATATTTTAATATATTTTATTTAAGGTTTGAAGAAAAAAAAAATCATTATTATTATTATTTATTACTAATATTTTAATTACTAGATATTCAAAATTAATGATTATTGCCTTTATTAAATTGTACTTTTATAAGATTTATTACTGAAATTGAAAATGAAAATTAATGGAATAGAAAATAAAGAAAAGTTCGAAAAAAATCCGAAAAAAGAAAAGAAAAATAAGTGTATGTGTGTCTCTTGTTACATAAAAATTGAAATTGCGTCACTACGGTTAAAAATAAATTTCAAGGAGAAAAACGTAATTAAGTTTGAAAAATTTTAAGAAATTTTAAATTATAGTGGACATTTAAAAAATTTTGATGTTTCAAAAATGGAAAGGTGGATTGAAGTCATGAATATAATATTAAAATAAAAAAAAAATAATAATTGATCAGAGTCTTAAAATATTCGATGCTAAGTTAAATTTTTCGTTTTTTTGCTCTTTTTTTTGAAATGAAGCCAAAATAAAATTTTAAAAGGTGCTTCGAAAATGTGTAAGAATAAATAAATAAATATGGTGATGAGTGGAACGTGTCTCAAATTATCGTTTATTTTATTAAAGCCCCACACATAAAATATAATAATAGGATAAATTTATTGAACCATCACTATGAAAAAGTATCTGAAAATGAAAGGAAAGCGAAACTGAATAAAATAACCTTATAAAAAAGAAGGGAAAATCAATATCTGGTATAATTCAAAGGAATAATTCGAGTCTGTATCGGATAAAAAATTTTTTAACCTTAGGTCGTAAAAAATGATAAAATATTTTTATCATAAAGAAGAAAAGGAGGGATACTTTGTTGATATATTGGAAATTGTTTCAGTATAATTTTTTCTTATTTTTTCATCATGAAAAAACAAGAAAAAAGGGAAAAAACTTATTAAAATATTTATTTTGATCAATCAATTGAAACCTGTATAAATATTTGTCATTTTTTTGTTACTTTTCTGTTCACATGACTCAAAAAATCAGCTGAGTACTTAAAACTTTTCATCCCATTCCACTGCTAAAAATATATCGATTTTATTTGTAATTTTACTTTTTTTTAATGGTGTTTGGCGACACGTCTCAGTCAAGTCACATCCTTTCAAGATAAATAAATAAAAAAAATGTACGAAAAATAAATATATCACATAATACATTTTTTATTTATGATTATTGCAGACGTTGTGTAAGTGTTTTTTTCTCGTTTCATACATTTCACACTACGATTTATTTTGCCTTCATGATATTTTTAAAGGTGATTCGTAACACTTGTATAGATGAGATTGTTTTTTAATATTCAACTTTTTTATTTTCAACTTATGAAATTTTTCGAGAAAAAATTCAAATTAAAAATTTTCTCACAGTAAATGATCTTTTAATATGAGTGGATATTGAAATTTACTGTGTTTTAAGATTGAATTTTTGACATAAATTGAGTAGGCAAATACTGAGAAATGTAATTTTAATTATACTTTTAAGAAGGTTCTTTCAGGATCATTTTATTTCTAATTAAAATTTTTGAAAGGTGTGGAAAAAAACTTTAAATTAAATTAACATTAAACTTCATGTCCAAAACGCCTCGATGATTATTTAGCACTATCAGAGACTCGTCAGCGCCAAAATACAGCGTTTTAGTTCATTTCATAAGAAAAATTGCATTATTAATGATAATATGTCCGCCGTCACTCTATAATTCAGTAAGTGTGATCCATCCAATACTGCTTTAAAATCCTTTGAGACGCGAAACTTAAAATGTTTCTAAATTAAGATCATTTACTGATGACTCCTTAAAAAATTATAAGGTATAAATTAAACTTTAATTCTTACCTGAATGAAGTAAACATAAAATTCTCATGTGTTATTAAAATCAAGACTGTTAAATATCTAGTTCATCGTTGACACACTAAACCACTTTTAGCAAACGTTGTAAAATCTTCAAACATTTTAATTTTGATTTCAATCAAACAAAGCACTTCATTTCAACAGTATTTTCATGAAGTCTGTGCGTATTTTACATGCATTCATTTTATTTTGTGACATTTCCTAACTAGATTTTATGATAAAAACCACGGACCACATTAAAAGAAAAAAACAATGTAACATCAAATTAACTTTTAGTTACTATATTTTCAAATAAACTGCAAACAAATTTTCTTCTATATTCAGAACAAAGGAATAGCTTCTGTTAGTGAGAAAATTTAATTTTAATTTTATTTAGATGTCACTTCAAAGAAGCTAATTTGTAAATAATTTCTTTTACTCGTGATTAAACAGTTTCAAAGCATATTGTTAAATGAAAATTTATATATTTTTCGATAGAAGCTTATCATGAGTTTTAATGGCAAAATTAACGTAAAGAAGTAAATAAATAAATACTAATAAATACACAGTAAATGAAATTATATTTATTGCTTGACCATGAAATTCCATTATATAAACATACTTCATTTAAGATATTAAACAAATTTTCTGAGAAGCGTATAAAATTTTGTTTGCTCTAAAAATAAAATATTTTCAAATATTCACACGAGGGCTGTTTTTTTAAAAAAAAAAATAAAAATAAAAAAACAAATTTGAATCAAACAGCTAACATTCTTGATTCCTTTCATTCATCAACATTTTTGTTTCAACTCAAATGAAAATGTGAAAAACACAAAAATTATCATATTCAAAATCTGTTTGAATTTTCTGTTACCTAGCGCACCACCATTTTCATTTTGACTATGTTTTTATTATTTCTGAGAAAACCAGAATTCAAATAAATGTACACAAGTTTAAAAATAAACTACTCGGATTAAATTTAATTTGCCTAGTTTAGTTATGTAACGTTTATACGTAGATTTTTTTCATTTAAATCAGATACGGTGATTTTTATCTCACTGTGTATGTGTTTCGAAAAAAGCGACAAGTAATGAGGTTAAATGCAAAAAAAATGAAATATCACACAATTCATTGCCAAATTTTTGTGTAATAATGCAATGAATAATAATATTAAATTTGATGTGTCGTAATGGTATGAGACAGATTTTTAAGGGAACGAAATAATCATGATTGTGGCATCCTTGAGTGGGACAATCCCGATTTTAAATGTAAAATTTCGATTTTTTAACTTGTTTTAAAGAAAAGACAGCTCTCCAAAAGCTCAAATGTTGTAGTGGTTGAGGTGGAGAAACTCTTCTCTAATCATCAGATTTTCATCATCTCAAAAATCCCGATTATTGAGCATCATATCTCGATTTTTCCCACCACCATTACAGCAACTTATTTTACAATAAGTAACAGATAATATTTCATAGTGTCATCCAATGACAAAACCAGTGAGTAATGTCCTGTGGTTATTAAAATTAAATTTTATAAATGTCTATTATTTTTAGGTTTGAAGGCTAAAATTGCACACGTGTATCAAAAAATAGCATAATTTTATTGATAGTTGATCATTTATTTAAATTTAAAATAATCTTCTCTTCTTTTATTTATAAATTATCTGAAAGCCCTTAAACCACCGATAAGTATTAATTCATGTGGCAAACCAATTACAAATACTCTCAATTCGTTATAATAAATAAATTTAATTTTATGAGAAGAAAAAGCCACATTCAATTAATTTTGGAATTGTTATTATTCAATTTACTCTACGCAAATTGAAATTGATAACAAAACTTTTCAATCATCACTCACTCCATCAATTAATTAAGATTTCAATAATAATTTATTGCTCACAGATATAGAAAATTTCTATTAAACGTATATTTACTTTTTTCTTATCACATCCCGTTTCTCATTCTTCAATTAAAAAAAGCAACAATAAAAAATGTAATCCCTTTAGTAATTCTCATTTATTGAAAAATTCACTCAACTTTATTGCTTTTCAAGTGAATTTCATTGATATGAAAACAGATATATTGCTCATGTTAAACATCGTTATTATGTTTCAAAAGACATTTCTCATAAGAATTTTCTAATAAATTCATGTAACAAGTGGTCTCTTCTTTCACACAAACATTTTTAAACTTGAAAATAATAATAAAAAAAAATATATAAAAAAATAAAACGGAAACTTAAACGCAGCTTAGTACTTTACAACTTCTGAGGCTTCCTCGATTTATTTCGCGGTGACCACAATAGAGCTCATTAAGACCGCAATGGTGCACTTGTAAAACCTAACCTAACCTTAAAGCGCAATTTAATTGGATATCAAAACAAAAATCACATATGTGACTTTGAAAGACTTTTTTTCATTCTAGTTATATAAAATTAAATTAAAAAAAGAAAGAAAAAGTTCTGTTGAATTCTGAAAGTGTAATAACCTTTTTATTAAAAATGTGATGGAAAATAGGTTAAAATTCCTTTTTTTTTATTCTTCTCCTTTTTATTTTTATTATTCAGCCACATTCAAATAGAGAATCAACTTACAACGACCTTTTTTTTTCTATATTGTCGCTTTAAGAGAATTTATTCAATTCCTTTTTTATGTCATGCGAGTATTTTATTTATAAAATATCTCGTTAAATCGACACTTATTTAATTAACCTTTCTAGATTTTATTAACCCTCTCTTTGCCACGAATAGATCCAGTAGGAATTTTTGATCAAACTTTATATTTTTAGTAGATGATCATTCAAAAAAAACGGATTCTTAGTTTCATGTTTGCCCCAGAGCCTCGTGGCAATGAAAGGGTTAAATATAAAAAAAGGTAAATTTTATATGGTGTTATTAAATTATAATAAAAAAATATTAACCTATATACTGTTTAAGGACTTCTAGGTCCTTTTCCTAAACAAATTTAAATTATATCGTTTTTGCTCGCTTAAAATGAATGTAACTCTGTAAAACTGTAAGCCGTCTGTAATAGTTATTTTTTTCATACGAAATGCACTAATAACATAAATTTGTTAAAATGGGAAAATTTTCAGTTAATTTTACAAAAATGTCAATGAGTCAATTTCTCCATTTTAATGTGGAAAATTAAACCCAATTTCATTTGTCACATTCTCTTCAATCAATGCATTAAATTGTTTATAATCGTACCCAAATAAATTAAGTCTCACACTGGCAGTTTTTTATTCCCATTATACGAGTGTTGAGTGTGCGATACCAACAATTTATGAATGAAATCAAAATGTAATTTGACATTTAAATACAATATAAATTATTGATTTTCCGGTTTAATTTGAATTTCAATGGGAAAACACATGTGACACTGACAAAATTTATGTACTAAAAATCAATAAAAAGTAATAACAATAAAATAAAAGTACGAACACATCAAAAAAGGGTTGGATAGATAAAAAAAACGTACTCATGAATATTCATATAAAATGCAAATAATTTTACGGTAAATTGTGTCATTGTGTACCAATATCCTAAGTAATTTTGTATTTTATGACGGTAAAAAAACACTTGATAGTGAAGGAAAGTGGTGACATTTTAACATGAAATTAATACATTTTCTTCGATTTTTTTTTTTACTTTGAATGGAAAAAAAAATTTAAAATAATTGAAGCATAAAATTTAGAATCCTTTTTTTTTTACATTTTCTTTACAAAAAAAAATCTATCAAAAATTTGATGACTCAAATTAAATTTATATAAATAGGGGTTGTCATAGACTTGATTGAGTATTGTTTAGAGTTAATAAAAGGTCTTATATGTGAATATTTCTCAATATTTTATGATTGAATGGAAACTGTTCAATTAAATTGAAGGCGTGGATATAAAAAGAATTATTGGCATATGTTATGACATTGAATGAAAATGCTTTGAAAGAAAATTTTATAACTATCATTAAAATTGAAAGAGGAAATGGTTTTTAATGACCTTGAAAATTGAGAGGATGATATGAGATAGTTTGAATTTTTAAATAACTTCACGCATTTTTGAGGTGTATTGCATTCAACTTTAATAGAAAGTCCATGGCTTAACACTTTATGTGATTTAGTTTTTGTCGTATATTTTGATGGTTTCAAAAAAAAAAAATAAAGTCGAAAATGCTGGTCCTTGATAAGACTGTGTGTAAGAATAGCAGAGCGATTTTCACGGCTGTTCAATTTGATAAAGTTGAAGATAAAGTTGGTGACTGTTTTGGATGACAAAATAAAAGCAAAGGCCTTCGAATAAAGATAACAAAGTATACTTATTTGCTACTTGTGGCTGAGGCAGTGGCGGATTGGCTATAGGGGCATGGTAGAAAGGCCGTATTCGATGGTCTTCCAAAAGTTGGAGTTTAGCGAAAATTTTAAAGAAAATTATACAATATGGGCGGTTAATTACTTTCAATCCGGCCCTGGACTGGGATCCATCCTTAGAATGATGTTTATCACAGCACTATATCACAGATTTAAATAAAATTACAGGACGTTATGACAATTGACTATAGTTTCCACATAAATTAATATTAATTATTAAATTTGTTGTATCGACAGTTGTTGTATGCACAATGAGACTGATGACCTGAGTGCAGGTTTAATAGCCGCCTTTAAAATCTAATCTAATCTCAAGCAAAAAAAAGGATTATAAATAAAAAAAAACACTCGAATTAGAATCAAACTTTTACATTGTTTGAACAAGTATTTCCATATTATTCTACAAATTCCATACATATTTACTCAATTTTCATTTCAGCACTTTTTTATGTTCTTAAAATCTCTTAAGATCTTTGTAATCTAGATTTATACTCTAAATAATTGAAATAAAAGAAGATAATAACATTAAACGGTTATTATGATACTCAATTAATTTTTCAAAATAAAAATTAACGTAATAATATCTCGATTAAATGCTTGACCTAATTTAAATATTCATACTTACTCTTTGGAACTTTACCCTTTTTAACTCAATTATATTAAATATTTTATACAAATTATATAAAAAAATGAATGTTAATTAAAAATTCAATATGAAATTAAACCCAATTATCGTTCCCATTTATATTTTCATCTGTCATTTAATTGCTTGAATGGAATGGAAATAAATATATATGAAACGAAGGCTTAATTGTTAATGACAGTGGTTTTAATTTGAAAATAAATTATTTTTTCTCCATGAAATGAATGAATGTGAAACACTTTTCAGTGTAACTTTTACGCGTCTGGGTCTTTATGTCCCTTAAACTTAACTGTACCGCTAAGAATTTGTTGTAAACAGTTATTTGGCAGTACCAAAACTCTTTATGAAAAAAAATCGCTTATTCTAGCACAATTCCATTTCTTGTTTTTTTCCAAAAATAAAAAACAGAGACAATATAAAGGTGTAAAAATACACCAAAACAAAAAGTCATTCAAACATCTAATTCTATTACAATAACAGTAAAGATAAATACTTATGAGGCGTTCATTCGTTTTCATTACATCAATTCACATTCTTTCATATAACAAAATAACAAAAAAAATGTCTATATCCTTTAATACATTTTTTGTTGGTCGTAAACCGAAATTGGTTCAGTGATGGCACATCCGTCCAAATAATGAAAAAAAATATTTTTCATATGAAATCTAGACGTCACTGAACTTTTTTTTGCTATTTTTTTCGCTTGTATGACGTTGATGACTTGGAAAAAAAAAACTTCACTTTCATTTACAACTTGTATTCATTTCAGTTTTGATCCTTATTTCTTTTTCATGTTTATCAAATATCACATTTCACACAGGATTTATATTTTTAGACGAACGAATTTGAGGGGATTGTGTAGAAAAACTTTTCCATATTACACCACCTTTGTAAAAAGAGACCTGATATATGGTTTCTTTTAAACTTTTTTTTTTACTTGCAGATCAGAAAATCTAATATAATTTTATTAGTGTCATATTTTCTTAATAAAAAATAAAAAAAGTTGTTTGAAATTTTCGTGGAGCATGTTAGCTTTGATTTTTTCTGTATTTTTGAAACAGATATGATTAAATATAATAATTGAAAATATTAGAAATTTATCTCATTACTTAATAAAAAAAATAATAATCGATTCTAGAATTTTCGATTACGACATGAAATATAAAACAAGTCACACTTTCCATGATTAATAACACTTATGACGATCATTAGCTTATTTTAACCACTTTTACATGGCACTACCAAATCATATCAGCCTTCACATATATGACGTTACATTTGATTTCATGTTATCATCATTTTGTTTGTAACAGATGTCACTTTGGCTACTTTATAAAATAAAAAACATTCAAGTGTTTTTTTCATTCTGTGTTATCATGATACCACTAAACCATATAATGAGAAAATAAATATCTTTTGATGCATATCATCATCAATTCAACAAATGAGGAAATAACGTGACTCAATTTATTGAATAACTTTTTGTTTATTTATTTCTTGTAAACGTGTCTAAAAAGTAACATATCACAGGGAAAATAGTGAAACAATAAAATTTATTATACATATCAAACCAGGATCATCATCATCATTGTATTTATCTTGTACTTGTCTGTCACTATTTTATTATTTATTTATTTTTGTTTTTTTAAATAAAACAGATAACAGACCAGAAAATAAATAACAAAAAAAAGGATGAGTGACACATGTGTTAAAGTCCTATCACAAAAACATACATTTGTGTCATAATACGATAATAATAAATTGTTCCAGTTAATGAAAATTTTATCGTAGAAATCATGTTGGATAGCAACACTAAATTTGGATATATTTTTATCTTGACTTGATTCATGAAAATACATTTTTTTTTTGAATGATTAGAAGCTTTTTCGTGTGAATAATTTTTGTCTGAGACGTGACAATTTTGCTTTGTTTGATTTTGAAATATGAGTTGATGTGATGTGATACGACTTAAGTGGGTTTGATATTATGTTATAGTAGTTGTAGGCATTATAAAGAAGATCAAGAGTTTATTTTGATTTTCTAGGCATTTCTGACGATGACGAAAAATCGCGTAATCATTAAACATAGTTCTTGTTAATCTTGAACTAGAAAATCCGATTTGGTTGTTTGACAACCTTCACTTACTTATTTTACTTACACTATACATGGAAGTTAAAAAATTGAAAAAAATTATTTTATTAATTAAAAAAATAAGGAGGGAATTTGTTATTTTCTAATTAAGAAAATATCTTAAAACTTTATGTAAATAAAAGAAAGATATGTGCTATTAAGCTTGGATCACAATGATGCTGTTTTTCTTCAGGCAAAAAAATAAAAGCAAAGACAGATGTATAACATTAGAAAAAAAAAATGTATTTTCATTATTTTTATTGTTATTGAATACTTAAAAGCAGTAAAATAACAAATACGTACAATTTATGATTATTGCCTTGTCTGTTTATTTTGTTATTTTCTTATTTAATGTTATAATTTGTATGAGTTTTTTTTTGCGCGTAATTCCAGACACATTTGAGTATATCTTCTTAACCCATTAACAAGGATAACGCTTCTTTTCGATGAAGATTTTTCAAAAATTCGCCATTTTGAAAATTCCGCCATTTTAAAAATTAAAAAAATCAAAAAAAAAAAATGAAAAATCAGACATTTTGGGCTTTCGACCATTTTCAGGCTTTCTAGCCTAATCCCTGGGCCCAATCGCTGAGCTTAATCATTGAGCCTTATCTCACAGCCAATGAGTCAAAGTTCATTTTAGTAAACTTCTCCATCCAATAAAACAAATTATCAATTTAAAAAAAAATTTAATCGTTTTTAACGGTTTTTTGGCAAAACAGCGAGTTTCTACTTCACACATTACCACAAAGAGTTAACCTATTAAACATTATTTATTTTGATTTCTCAGAACAAATATCATCAAAATAGATTTTTTTTATAGGTTTCTGTTTTGTTATCCTTCACATTTGTTCATTTCCTTAGAGTTAATCCGTGAAGTGCTGTTATAGAAATATGATCGAGAAAAAAGAAAACAAAAAAGAAAACGATTAATATTGAACGTCTTTGTTTATGATGTTTCATATTTGTATTAAACTGAAGGGTCAAGTTTGCAATATTAAACGTGATACAAATTATTAATAATATTTTCGTGTATTTTTTTGAAGAAACTTCTGTCAAAAAAAATTAATCAATATTCTCATGAGTAATTTCATGAATTAAATTTAATATGATTTAAACGCAATAAAGAGGATTAAATTCAATTATAAGTTGACAAATGTTCCTCTGGTGAAACATGAATCAAGTCAATGAATGGCATTAAATTTAGAAAAAATAATATGATTTTTTTTTTTTTTTAATTCAATTCAAAAAGATTTCTCTTGTTACGTTACTCAAAGGATTTAAAATGTTTATCGAATCAATATTAAAAGGGTAGCTTCGTAATTCGTTTTTTTTCCTTAAACGAATTCAATTAAATGTTTTTTTATTATTTTTTGCTTCTAATTCTTGAAAATTATTGAGAAAAATTAAATAAAAAAACATCTTCATTTCCTTTTTAACTTATTATAAGCAGATAAACATACACGCTTACAGCGATTTAATTTTTGACTGTATTTTGTTTACTTTTATTCCATGTATAACACACACTTATGTAATATTAGAAAAATTCCGAGTAATAAACTGCAATAATTTTAAACGAAAAATCGCTTACAGTTAAATAATCTTATTTTGAGATTGAGTAAACTTCCTCTTCTTTTTTTACGCTGGTTCGAGAATAATAATCCAAAGATAACTCAAGAGACTCTTTGAATCGTTATTTTCATTGCACCCTCAAGATTTCTTCCACCTTTTTAGCGGAATTTTTCATGTTTTTCTTATCATTTGCTTTGATAAAATTCATGTGCTTTGCTTTGACAAAATAAGGACTTGGCAAAAAATGACAAAAAAGTAATTTTTTTTTATATAAAAGTAAAAATAAAAAAAAAAATAATGGTTTGAAAGATAAAAGAAGATTCATTTTACATACAAAAAAAAAGTAAAAATTAAAACAAAAGACACAAAAAAAAATCGCAAAAATAATAATGTAATTAAGTAAATGGCTAGCAATTCATTTGTTAGAGAAATATTTTCCTGTCATTGTTCTAGAGATTAGCAGTGACTTTTATGCAAAGAAATGAACGCAAAAAAAAATTAAAATAAATAGGACAATGATCGTTTGTGAAAATGTGCGACGAACCGCGGATTTTTTATGGTCTGTGACATTAAACAAAAGATAAAATTAACTTTAAGCAGCATTAAAAAGTGAAGATTAAAGATGAGTTTTACTTTAAAACATGGAATTTTTATGATTGATTGAGATGCATTATATTCTTCTACCTCAAAATCAATCTAATTTTTTTGAAGTAACATCAATTTGAACACCTCAATATCATGAAAGATTGTTCTTCATTTTATGCCTCAAAGAAAGGAAAAGTGTTTTTACACTCATAAATTTTTTTTTAACACGACTAAAACTGTCTTTAAATACTGTTGTTTTGATTTCGATCTGAGTTAGTCTTGAATGAAGTGGATTACATTTAGTATAATGATGTACAATAATTATTATAATGAAAAAAGTTTTACATTTTCTTCTTTAGGGTTTTTTTTATTTCTCTTCTTTTTTTGTTCTTCTTTTTCGTTGTAAAGTTAAAAGAGTGTTGTTGAAGTTTTTATTATCTCAAAATTTAAAGAGAAAAATATTATAATTCAGTCAGTAATAAAATTATAAAAGAACAACAATGTAATACATGAGCTGTAGGCTGTATAAAAAGAAACATAATTTAATAAGGCATTTTTCCTGTTTTTTCATTTTATTTTTCTTTTGCATCGTCTTATTTATTTACTTATCTCTTTTTTTTTTTGTTACAGCGAACGAACAGAACCGCAAAAAGTAAGCCGCAATAATGTTTAAACAACATTTACAAATGATCGGGTACAATGAAACCCCCAACAAGAAAGCCAAATTCTGGCAATCATATGTTAGATCATTGAAAGGTAAAATTAACTTTTGAACTTTATTACAAAATTATTTGAAATTTTGATTATCTTTAATATACAGGATCAGATGATATTCGTGCCCATGAAACACCAAGATATGAGCGTCGCCCATTCGCTCACTTGTTCGAAGATCATGAAATCCCACATCATAGAATTCTTGTTCCCGGATACCGTTATTTGCCAGTGCACAGAGAAACTTATGGATATTCACCAAGACAGATCTATCCACACCATCATACTTATTCTGACAAACTTAGACCAGGTAATAAAAATTCCTTTCCTCCATTTCCTTTCATACAAATTTTTCGTAAATTTTGCTTCTTGAAAAAAAAAAAGAAAAAAACTTTAGTTAATAAAATTATAAGAAAATAAATAAAAACAAAAATATCTTTGCGTTTACAATTCATTTGTTGATGTGTTGTGCATGTGTAGTGCCTCCAATCTTTCCAAACAGACACTTTAGCACGGATCCAGTTGACTACAGTTTGTGGAAGTGGAAGCTTGCACAACAAAGAGGTGAATATGCTTCAACTTTGTCATTCACATAACACAAAAATGCACAAAAAAAAATCAAAATTCAAGGAATTTTTGTATCATTTTAATTAAATTCTTATTTGGTTTTATTACAAAGAAATCATTAACCTCATGAATGGATTTATTTAATTTAACTTGGATTATTATGTAAAAGAAAACACGTGCTTTATCCATCAATTTTTTTCGTCAAATAAATTAAGAAGAAAAATCTAGATAATAATAATAATAATAATTGTTATTTACCTTTTCCACGAAACACTCACACACAAAATTTTCAATGAATCAAAATTTTAGTATAACTGTTATTATGATTAATATTTGACTTGTGCCTTGCAGCAAAATTTTGAAGGTAGATGATCGTTTTCAATGTCACAATTAATCCTTATAATATCAAAATAAAAAAATAACAAAATGTTTAACATTGAAATTGTGCTCCTAAACATCTTTTGAAATTGATTTTGCTTTATTTACCTTTAATTACATTAAATAAATAAATTTATTTTTGACCATAACTCTTTTGATATGTGATTAAAAGGTTAATTTTTTTTGACCGAATTTTTTTTTGCCATTACTTTTAATGAGAAATTTCATCTTTAATTATAAAAAACTGTATTTATTCTTGTATTAATTGGTTTTTATTTGAACTTCAAAGGAAAAAAATTTGCTATCCATTTTTTTTTTTATTATTTTTTATAATTTGATTTTCTATTAAAAATATGATAAACGATTAACACTATTAAAATTTATATTTCAGCTCTCTTGAAAGCCAAAACAGTAGAAGATGCTGACCGTGCATGGGGTGATCATTTGAAGAATCTTAAGGACATTGAACAAAGGTAAAAATTGGTTCTAAATTACTAAAATTTATGATTAAATTAAATTTAAATTGAATTGACTTGAATTACATTGTATTAAAAAAAAATGGGATAAGGGTTGATTTAAACAATTTAAACTAAACAATTTTTGTTTATTTTTTTTTTAATTGAGTACTGAATTTACACTGAACATAAATTTCGCTTATTTGAATTAGCATTTTTACACATTTTTATAAAATTTCTTACCTTTTAATACTTGTGGCATTCCATTCTAAAGTGAGTACGAATCACAAGGGCAACATTAGTACGCAGGCCTATTATCCACCAAAAAATATGAAATTTTAGTTCAACGAATATTTTTGTATCTGTCCTAAAAACGGAAAAACAAGGTTTCAATTTTTTTTCCTAAAATTTTAAAAGTGAAAAAATGGCATGGTTTTGTATGAAATAAGTATAATGTTTGTTCTTGAAAGTTGTAGATAATAGTTTAGAGAAAAATGTTTTTATTTACCATTTTACATGTGTTCATACAAAAAACTTTTATTTTTTGTGAAAATACAACTGTTAAAAAACTGAAAAAATAAACTGGTAACATAAATTTTTGTTTTTTCTAATAAAATCGTATGTTTTCGATGTATTTTGACGGAAAATCATTTTTTTTGTATGAAAACATGTAAAATGGTACATAAAAACTTTTTTCTCCAAACAATTATCTACAACTTTCAAGAACAAACATTATACTTATTTCATACAAAACCATGCCATTTTTGCATTTAAAAGTTGAAGAATGGAAAAAAATTTAAACCCTTGTTTTTTAGTTTTTAGGGCAGATACAAAAGTTTTCGTAGAACAAAAGTTTCACATTTTTTGATGGGCCATAGGCTTGTGTTTGGCAAGATTGGCAAAATATATAGCAAATAAAAAAAGTAATAATTGACAATCACTTTAGAATGAAAAGCCAGTATATTTTCTATTGATTTTCAAAAATGTTGATGAAATAGTTTAAAATGGTAATGAACCGAAGGGCCAACTTATTTTGAACACACTGTATGATTTTAAGGAATCTACAGCTCTGTTCTAGACTCTAGGCAAAGGATCAATTTAAATATTTCTTCTCAATTTAATCAAGAGCATACTCTTATGTTCAGTGTTATTTCAAATTCATTTCCCTCTTTAATTTGGTTTGTTTTACATCGTTCTGAAACTTTTTTGTACAAATTTTGTACATTTTTGTAAACTTTTATCATCCTTAGATTAAAAAAAATTCCTGTTTTTGTTTTAAAAAAAAAGTGTATTCAAAACAATTAACACAAAAAAACACATTGTTATATTATTACAGATATCCATCCCGTTATGGTTTGTACTTGAGAGACCGACCCCATTCACTCCTCCCACAGGATGTAGAATATGAACCAGAAACAAAACCATATTAAATTTTGTGACTAATATTAAAAAAAAAAAATTCTTGATAAACATTTAATAAACAGTTATTTTTATTCTTTATTTTTTTATATTTTATTATTATGATTTATTATTTTTGTTTTTTTCGTTAGAAATTTTATTTTTTTTTTATAATTTTATTTTACACAAACACACACAAATATATAAACAAAAAAATTATTATTTTCTTATAAATAAAACACTGTAATAAATTATATTAAATAGTGATTATTATTTAATTTTTATTTTTCACTTAATTTAATTAAAATTTTCTGTTTTATCTCAATGGGTAGGAAAATAATTATTATCAATTTTATTCAAAAATGTATTGTTCTTTTTATTAATTGTCAAAAAAATTATGATTTTAATCGTTTTATGAATTTTTCATAAAATTGATTGGAATCAAAAAAAAACGTAAAAAAAAAATACACTAACAATTAAATTTAAAACGAAATAAGAACACATTTTGGCACTCTCACATACACAATTTGTGTTGTATTTTGTACATAATATTAAAAGTATATTCAAAATATCATTTAATTGTATAAAAATTAAACAAACAAAATGAAAAACATCTGTATTGAGGCTGGGCATTAAGCAATTTAATAATTAAATAAAATGTATTTAATCATAGATCATAATATTGTTAAGAAAAAAAAAACCAAAAAAAAAAACTCTCTTGTAAATATATCATTATAGCACTGAATTAGCGGGACTTACTAACTATATATCAAAACTAAAGCAAAAATTGAAAAAATATTAAATAACAACCAAAAAAAAATGTCATAATAAAATTCAAATTTCGAACGAAACTTTACAAAAAACATCAACAAAAAAAAGTGGAGGACACAATGAAAATCGAATCTGGGCACAACTTACATGGGAAAATCATCAACATCAACGTGAATGGCGGGCAATTAATTTACAATTAAGGCACAAAGGAGCACAACTATCCAAAATAAATGACAGAATTTGGACTGTTAACTCATTTAAAGTTAACTACTGATGACGATAAATTTCTACACAAAAAAAATTAAATAAATAAAAAGCGGCTTTTCATCAACAACAACAAGTACCATCAAAACAAATGCGGGCAAATTATAATAAGTTTAAGAAAAAAATGACGAAACGGTCTAAATTTTTTGTTTAAAAAAAAAGAGTACCAAAATTCTTTTTATTTTGTAGCCTTATAAACATTTTCCCTTTCATTTTTATCATCATTTATTGTTATAATAATTAAAACATAATTTTAAGTACTAAAAAAATATATTTTATTTATTAAAAATTAAACGAAACAAACAGAATTGAGAAAGTAAAGAATAATAAAGAAGCGAGACATATTTACCAACAAAAAAAAAGTTATTGTTGTTTTTTAATTTTAACAAGGTAATTTAATACTGATTGCATTCTAATGAAATGTTTCTAAGGCCTGACTGGTCAAGAATTTATTCTTGCTCGTGCTCAAGATCAAAGATGTATTTGACGTATTTCACGAAATAAGACAGGTCAAAATTTTAATGTCATCCAGAGAAGAGTTAGAAAGTTATGGATAAAAAAAATCTGTAGTTTCCTGTGCTACTTTGCTCTCAATATACTAGATTGAAGTTTTCGTCAGTCTCGAGGAGGGGTTTTTCTGAATCTCTGGACTTTTCCCAACAAACTCTAGGTTTCATCAACCACTTTTACCCTGATTTTTATTTTTTGCTGTTTGTCGATTTTTTTCTCCGTGTCATAATAAGCTAGATTTGGACGTATTTAGGCTTTCCTGAAAAATTTTTCTATGGCAAAGTCGTTGATGAGTATACAGATCAATAGAGGAAGTCAAAATACATATAGGTCTATCTGGGTTTTTCGATTCGACCCTCTAGAGGCTCTTGACATGGGTTTTGTGTAATTTTGATCGTGGAGCGTGTCAGGAAGAATCCAAAGAGTCAGAAAAATGCTTCCTCGAGGCTGACAAAGTCGTTGAGAAGCTCGTTGATAACTTCAGTCTAGTCGTCCTACTGGTGCCAGCAATTTTACCTCAAATATAGGTAACAAAAATTTACGAGTGAAACAACAAAAGAAAAAAAAACTCCTTCGATTTTTTGTCTGAATTCCGACTTGGAAGATAAATTTTGAAGTTTTTTTTTATATTTCTGAGTATATTCTGTTTTTTGTTATATTTTTGTGTTACGAACCCAAATATAATAAAAAATAACCACTAATGGATTTTGACGTTCCCAAAAAAAAGTATGTATTTTTAAAAATACAACAAGATATAAGCCTCATTAAAATATCACCATAAATCATATTTTGCATTAAAAATCCTTTAGGGTTCATAATAAAATTATTCCAAAATTTGTACGAGCACTTTTGGTTTTATGTATTTTCTTTTTTCATATCTTTATAAAACACAAAATCCTTAAAGTAACGAAAATACCTTAAAACCCGTTAAAAATAAGGACATTGACAACATAAATCTTAACTCAGCTCAACTGGAATATCATATACCATATATTTTTTTTTATTTATTATTATTTTTATTATTTTTCATGTTTATTTTTTTTTTTTCATAAAAACACCACAAAATTGATTTTGAAAAAGAATATTGGCGCAAAAAATTACAAGTAAATTGATAGGAAATAAGACAGACTGACACAATAATGAATTTCATATCAAATAATATTTTGTTTTCAAATTTTTTCTAGTTATTTTGAAATGGTAATGGAAATGAAGCAATATGAGAAAAGACAGCATTAGCATTAACTGGACGATAAATTTATTGAGAAATTTATGGACATTTCAATATATTAATAACTGGTCTTGTATCTGGTCTGTTCAGGGAAAATGTTTACCTTTTTTTTGTACGTCAAAATTGGACCAAATACTTACTTATTCAAGAAAAACAAACAAATTTAATGGTTGTTTTCTAAACACGATTCAAATCACGACCGTAAACTGTTTTTTTCAGTTAAAAAAAAAGACTTGAAATATGGGATCTACATCAGCTCACATATAAAAACACGTAATTTTTTCATCTAACATTCACATGAAAAATTTATTGCTGTAATGTTTTTTTTTATAAATAAGCGGGATCGCATATATTACACTACTACATCATCATTATATGGTGCACGAATCTCTAAATATGTTAGAAAATAAAATAAAAAAATAACATTTATAATAAACTATAAAAAAACAGCTAAAGATAAGAATCTTTTGAATTTTATTTTTATGGAACTTGAAACACCTTTATAGAATTCTTAAATCATTTTATTTTTTTTCTTTCATTTTTTAAAGTACTTTATGTTTTTTTGACGAAATTTTACTTTAAGTGCGTGAGACTTTTTTATTAAATTTTCTGACATAGCACAGCATGTTTAAAAAATGTAAACATTGATGTGAATATCCTTCAAAGTATTCGCTTGAATATATACAAAAAAATCGGATTAGATATGTCATGGGGGATTTTTCAAATGGGTTTCGTGGATTTTCTGATTCATTTGGCTCTAAATTTTCATTTGAATCGTTAAGCAAAATAAGACATTGAATTTAATTTATGCTGATTCATATTTTCATTTAAAATTTTCTTACACTTTATGTATACGAAGCTAAGCCCATTTATTATGAAGCTAAGCTGATGATAAAACTTAAAATCTATTGAATAACTGGGTGTATTTACAAATTTATCCACTTGAACGCTTTTTTATGTTTACTTTAATTTACTTGTTAAGTTTGCTATTTTGAGTTAGGTCTTATCATAAACCGCAATTCATCTGTCTGTTTATTGTCTGTAGTTTAGCCCAATTAACTCAAAACTCTAGTTTGTTTGGCAACAATCTCATTATTTATTTGATTCATTTTTCTTTCACCTCTTATTACTATGAAATAGACCTTAAAATATTTAAATGGTTCCCATCCTTCTCAAGATTTACATATTTCAGATTATCCCTTTTTTCGCATGTAAAAGTAATGTCACATGACAAATAATAAAATTATAATAAAAGGAATCCCAAAGGAACCAAAATTATAATTTACGGTTACGACCATAAATTAAGATAAACTCCATTTAGCAAAGTGGAACACCAAAGCAAAATCCAATTATATTCGCTTTTTAGATCTAGGTCATCAGATTAAAGCAATGTGAACACAATTCTATAAATTTATTTCCAGGATTTTATTAAGAAATTTCAAAAATGGACCTATAAATTTTTAAAATTCCTCTTCTTTGAACATGTTAATGTGAGGGTACTCACGCCTTCATATTTAACTAATTTTTCTTTTTAAAATAAAACAATATTTTAAAACATTCATTAAATATTAATGTTTTGTTTGTTTCTGATTTCATAACAATTTCATTATTGTCACAATTTTTCATCATAATATTTACATAGCGTGTCATTTTTGGTGTTCTTATAATAATGCCTGGTGAGATATAATATTGAAAATTTTTATTTGTACATGTTAAAAATTCCTATCAAGTTAGTACAAATATTAAATCTGACAGAAAATAACAAAGCATGGAAAATATGTACACACACCCAAGGAATTAAAGAGAATATTTATTTTATCATACTCATACTGAAAACATAAAATTTATCCAAAAATTCGCAAATAATTTACTGAATTTTAAATTTTTTTGTTGTTTATAACATTTTAAATTAAATTATATGCATAAGGATGACAAAATATATTAAAATCTTTATTTTAAACGATTACATTGAAAGAATTGGACGTCTTGGGAGAGTTTATTCGATAATGTGTGAAGGTGGTAATTCTTGAAAATTTGAATATTTTTATCAAACTTTGCAAAAAGAGCAATGGAAAAAAGAGACACATGTTTTGGATTTACATATAAAAATATTGAAATGGTATGTTATACGTAAGTCAAGAATATTTCTGATAAAAAGTATTATTTGTCTTGTGTGGGATAGTAAAATTTGTGTATTGAAAGTAAAAAAAAATAATAAGTGGTCTTGTTATATCATCAGATATGAAATCCATTCAGTTTCTGACGTAAAATGTTACTTAATGACATGTTTTAGAGCATTTCTAAGAAATGCAGGTATTATAGGCGCTCGAGTCATCCGTCCGTTTTTATCAGACCAAGATGTCTGCTGATCGCGTAAAAAGCACTTCGACGTGAACGACTGATCCAGAACTTGACCTTTTCAAAAAAAAAACGATAATTATCCCAAAAACGATGTAAAACGCCGAAAACGATATAAAAACCATATAAAAAAACCTTGATAAACACTTAAATTTTGAGATTTCTTTTCCGTCTGTGTACAAAATTGATATACAATCTCAACCCAAAACCGGTATGGTGCCAGTGGGAAAGGGTGTTGAAGAATTGAAAAAATTTTTACATAGAATATTGCTCATATACATCGTTCACGATCACATTTTACATGTATGATTTCAAGTTAATATCTCTCACTACTGGAAATATTTGATTTTGATTGAAAACCTCATTTTTCCTAGCACTGAATTTCAATTTTGACTGTCATTGCCTTAAGAGAAAAACAATTCTAACTAAATTTGTTGTCACTTGCTAACCAAAGCTTTAGTCTTCAAAAAATCGCAGTATGTTTCTCATTTGTTCAAGTTTGGGGGTTGATTACCCATTTTTCTTGGCCAATCGTTACAAATGTATATGCAACACAACCTTTTTCTCTTATTCTCTTATTTTCATCCCTTTGACCATGAAATAATTTAAAAACCACAAAAATCTTAGATAAAGTACTAATTCAATGTTTAATGTTTCCTTGTTCGACAATGAAACCTTCTATGAGCATATAAGAAAATTTGTCACAAAAATCCTTATAAAATTTCTATAAAACTAACAAAAACAAGAAACACAAACTTAAACGTAAAATAACTACTATCTAAATAGTATTTCATGTCCCAAATTAGAAAAAAATATTCCTTAAAGAAATCCACAAATAATTTATTTAACATAAATTTTGAACATCTGTCGAAAGTTTAACAATATTCACAATTTTTTTTGTTTTCCTTTTCCCGTTAGCTTCTAAACAATGAAATTCTAATAAATAATTATTTATTTTGGGTTTCTTTGTAAATTATTATTTTTTTTCCTTCTCTGTGTGCTTTAAACGAGAAAATGTAATTTTATACAATCTTTTCAAGGATAAGGAAATCTTACAAAAAACAACAACAACAATAAAATGAATCACCTCTTCCCAGAAACATTAAATACCACTAATGTTATTTTACTGAAATTGAAGAAAATACAATGATTTAACCATTTCTTAACTTTTTTCCACTATTTGATACAATATTTTCCGCAATATATAAAAAAGAGAAATGTTGATGATGAAAAATAACTGCCTTGCTACAATAAATATGAAATTGAATTAAAAAGCAATTGAAGAAATTTTCTATTTTTTTTTTTACATTTGATATCAGGATAATGTCACAAGAAATCTCTTTTCTCCATTTTCAATTTAGCTTCAATTTGCAGTGATTTTATTTCTTTTATTTTCCTATTGTAATTTATTTGTTCATATTTATCATGTTCAAGTGTAGCGACATCTTGAATGAAATACAATTTGACATTGATAAACCTCTTTTTTTTCTCCTTTCAATTGATGTCCTCTAAGTTCATTTAAGATATTATTACTCGTTAAATTTGAGTTATTTCAGTTAAATTACAAGTTAAAATGCGACTGTTCGTGGTAATTGCCGGTTGGCATCTGATATTTGATTTTGTTTAAATGGTAAAACAGGAAAAATTCAAAGAAAAACAGAGAAAATTTGTTTCTCTGAAATGAAAATTGAGAATTTTATTTGAACTCTCTCAAATATTGTTACCCCCACTTTTAAGACAATTTCTCCTCATTTTGAGATATTGGAAGTTTCAATGTCTTATAATTTCATTCATAAATTTTTATTGTTTGTCAAATTATTTTTCTTTTCCTTTAATTTGCCATATTAATTGCATTTTTTGTGGTCGGAAAATGATGTAATTTTTCAAATTCAATTAAATTTTAAGAAATTTTCAAAATTTTGCCCCACGCTATTTCGAGAATTACAAAAAATTCAGTTAATTTAATCTCCTCTAACCGTCACTTTTTATTGAGAATCAATTAACAACTTTCTAAAATAAATAACTATCCTACACAAAATTCAATATTGGTAAAATCTATAGAAAAAAAAATATTTTTAGAACATCCTTCCGGTTAGGTAAATTTTCATTCATTCAATTTTTCATTGATAATCCACTACAATAGATTACATTGTAAATATGATTTTAAATTTAAACTTTGTTATCTAATTTCAAGGTGATTCATTGTCAACAAATTATTTGAGTAAATTTTCTTCAAATTGTTTGATTTGAATCGCTTCCTCATACAGTTCCTTATATTTGTTTGTTTCATCCTATTCAAAATAAAAAATCTTAATATTACGTGATCAAATATGAGTTTTGATAAAATTTTACCTGTGATTTCAAATTAAACAAAACCGTTAAACACCCATGTAGTTCTTTTAATAGAGTTGCTCTCAATGCACCATAATCTGGATCTAATTTTTTACTGATTTCTAGCAGTTCCATGCAAATATCAATTTTTCTTTGAAGGTGCTCTTCACTTAAATCTACATATTTTTTGTAATTTTTTTTTTTGGTAAGAGGAAGAAAAAAATGAAAAATGTAGTTAAAATTTATCACGACTATTAACGCGAGAGCACCAGTTGGTGTTTTGCATATTCAAATTACAAAAACCTATTTAATATTTATTATGACACTTTGGTGTACTCACCATTTGGATTGCCATATAATTGTAACAAAGCATATTTGATTTCAAGGAAGATGGACGCATTTGGTGGCAGAATATCTTTATATGTCTCAAGTATTGTTTCAAAATCATTTGGAGACGTTTTGTTTGCTAGTTTAATAGCATCTAAAACAATTTTCTTTGTTTCTTTTACATCATTTAAGTCAAAAACTGCGTCACACGATTCACATTTGAAATCACTTTCAATATCTGTCACATCAATTGGGATGAGCTTAAAAGAAAAATATAACAAATTCAATTAAAGTAGAATATTAAAATTCTCGGAAACGATTGTAAAGGTTGAAAAAAGGTCAGTTTTTCCTCAGGCAATTTAACAACCATGTTTCAAGTTCAAGTATGAGGTATTTTTAGCATGTTACCTTTGCATTTTCATTACATTTTGGACATATAATTGAACTCATATACAATCCAAATTCAGTTGGATCAGTACATCTTTGACACATACACTCAAAACACTTTGCATCCTTTAAATGTGTCCGCCTTTCAAGTGTTCCTTTTAACGGTTGAGTATACGACAGACTAATAATATCACCCTTTTTTATATCAGCTGGAATAAATGTCAATTTTATAAACCTTTTATCTTATATTAAAAAAAAAACATAGGAATGAACCTTACTTGTAGCAAAAAGTATCAATTCTGTGTTTTCTCTGAACAAATGACGTGCATTGGGATGACAGTCATGCGAAAACATTGCGGCTTTGTAATATATTCCTCTCGCATTAATTTTCCCACTTGGTATTTTAACATCAAAGCAATTTGTATCAAAAATACCAGAGATTGTTAGAGCAAGTTCACGATTAATTTTGTTATTGCCAAGTAATCCTCTTAAGCAAACTGGAATATTCATTCCAAGAATTTGATAGAGTTGAGTATTGCGTCGTTGGTCTAAATGTGATTCAAGTGTCATAATTTTATCATAAATTTCAGGTTGTTTTTCTTTCATCAACAATAATCGTAGTGCCATGATCGAGCAATAGTTTGACTCAGTTTTCCCCTGTGACGTAAAATTAATGTTTGGTATGAATTTTTTTTCAGCAAAAATTTTGCACTCAGTCAGGTGAATTGGCTCATTTTCACACACAAAATTACACATGGGCCAATTACATTGAGAACAAAAATTGAAATTGTCCTGTCCTGGTGGTGGACTCAAATATTTATGACATGAAAGGCAAATTGCTGGGGTAACGGTTTTTGGCCCAATTAAAGTGGGTTTTTCCTTTAGAATGATTTGGCCTTTTTTGATGTTCCTTGTTGCGACACAATATCGTCCAAGCTGGTCAGATAATTGAATCTAGATTAAAATACAAAATTTAATTTAATAAAAAATTACAAAAAATAATTATGATTCAATTACTATGATAGCACATAAAAATAACTTATTGTGGTTTTTTTTACTTATCGCAATCATTTTTTTGTTCTTAAATTTTATGTTTGATAAGTAATTTAGAACTAGACATTGAAAAATTGATTTAGTTCGTCTTTCTCATTCTTAGATTCCAGTCACATAAAAAAACTTTTCAAATATAATGAAGTTTCTAAAAACATTTATACTTTTTCTGATTCAAATCGAGTTTTCAATTTCAGAGACAATTTTCAATTGTAAAAATATGAACAGTGCAAATTGTGAAATAACCGGAAAAACTCTTAACAAGTCAAACTGGGACTTTGTACCAAAATCAAATAAACCGCTTGGTGTAACAACATTTAAAATCTCCTCATCTATAATCCCCAAAATATCATCAAGTATTTGTGAATCGTTTCCTAATTTAACCAAAATCGTTGCACGGGAAATTTCCCTCGAGATTGTGGATGAAGATGCCTTCGTCGCTTGCCTTAAACTCAAAGAAATTGATTTGGAAAAAAATTATATAACAAAATTTGAAAAAAAAACATTTAATTGAAATCCAACATTGATAGATCTACAATTGTGGCTGAATCGTATTCAAGAGCTAGATGTTGATTTATTCGAAAATTTGGGATCTGTCACAACAATTGACCTCTCAAGCAATAATTTATCATATTTCCCTGCAGAAATTGTACGTGATATGAAAAGTATAAAAACCCTTTCATTGTGCAATAATCGAATATTGGATTTGGATGTTACAAAAATGTTAAATTTAACACCAAATTTGGTAACATTAAATTTAAGAGACAACGATTTGGAATGTAGCAGATTAAAAGAAATCCAAAGTGATTTGTTCCAAAGAGGACTAAAAGTTTCAACGAATACAGACACAATTCGTGTTCGATATTATGGTATTCGAAAGATTGATGGAGTTGAGTGTGTTGATAAACCGACTTGGGAAACTCTGAAAATGATTCGTCACATGGGAGATGCAAGGAATGAAACTAAAAGGAATTTAACTGAAATTGAAAATGAAATTAAACATTTGAAGGAAGTTTTCACAGAGAAGCATGATGAAGATAAATAAAAAATAAATAACCAAAAGACTTCAATCAAAAATATTTGGATATGTTTAATTCTCCTTATGATTGGCTTCACAGTTGTCATTTTAGGTTTCGGATTTTTCATGCGAAATTTCTTCCTTCAAGTCAAAATTTTATTAAGTCATACTATACAATTGCAAAATAAGGATGACTATACTGCAGTTTTACATGCATAAACTATATATTATACAAAAAAAAAATGGTTATAAACTTAAAATAAACCCCGTATTAAACTGGAAACGCCAAATAAGCCCAGTTTTTCGGGTGAGTCAATCCACGATACTAGGAGCGTTTTCAACTTATAGGGTACTAAAATTATATTTTTTGTGTATTGTTTTTTGATATTAAAATAAAAATAGTCTTACCTCATAACATTTACATGAATTTTTATGTCCCTTTTTCCAGTCCTCAACTTGATGCTGTTTTCCGCAATAGGTCACTGAGTAACACCCAGTACATTTTTGTGTAGCTTTCGTTCCACAAACGATACAGACACTTTCAAGTGATGAATTTTCACTCATTTCACTTTCTCTATACAATAAAAATTGTCACAATAATTTGAAATTTAAAAAAATTATATTTACAATAGTTTAATACCTTTTTAAAATGTTTAAACTCAATTTTCTTTCAATTGGAATCAAAATTAATTTCACTTTCACAATTTAATTTTCTGCTGTTAGGTTTTTCTTCTAATCACAGTTCATATCAATTGAGAATCACATGAAGAAATGAAAATTCGTGAAAAATCACCTCGCAAATAATATAAAAATGAAAAACAACATCATCACAAATACAATCAAATTATATTTTTTTTATTAATTTATTATTCTTGCTGCTCTTGTGTGAGGAGCAATGATGATAGAACTTTCGTGAAATGAAATGAAAAACAGTTGGTTGTTTTTGTATGTCTAAATCTATTCAAATACATTGAAAGAATAAAGTACCAGAAAATATGTTGAATCAGCGCGGTTCCTGTGTTCTAATTAAAAATACATTTGAACGGAAATACATTTAGACTATGATTAACGAACACAATCGATGCGTTTTTTCTTTTAATTTTAACCCATTATGAGCTGAATGACATTTATTTCATTAGCTGTGAGATTGGTGCTCCAGAGCCTGAAAATGTTAAAAAAACCGTTACCAGAAATTTATTAAATCAAATTTTGTAAAATGGCGGATATTTTCAGAAAAATTCCAAAATGACTGACATTTCAAATGGACGATTTTCCAAAGTTTATCTAACAGGCCAATTTTTGAATTTTTTTCAAAATTTCAGTTTTGGTAATTTGATCCTGTCTCATCGAAATGCTTTCTTTTAAACCGCCTTGTGCTTAGAATTCCTCTTTTTTTTAAAGATTAAAAAAAATATTAAAAATCAATCAATTTCAATTAAGCCCAAAATCCATTAAGAGTTAATTTTGCTTTTCAATATAAATGAGTGTTTAAAAATATCATAAAAACGCCGGTGGTGCCTTGTATTGTATTAGTAACGAAAATATCTCTGGAATTTATTACACACTGCATGCAGAATCATATTTATATTGTTTTTCTGTTCATTTTTTTGTTTGAATTTCAAAACGGTGAAAACATACATTTATTTATTTTTCTTAACACAAACAATGAAAAATCATACTACGATACTTCGTGCATCTGTGTATTTTTATAATCAAAAAAATGAAAGAAGAGAAATATTTTTTTTTACCGAACAAAAAAAAATACATAATGAGATCATGCCCAACACAGATCAAATCAGAGCAGATTTTTTTTGTGTGAATGAATTAGATCGAAAATTGTCACTTTTTAAAAGATGAATGAGATATTTCGTCAATTAAGGTGGTGATGCTTTGAATTCAATATTTAAATCCGGTTTTTGTAAAGTACGATTCGAATTCGCCGAAATAATGTTGATTTGAGCATCGAAATTCGGTTCAATGAAATCCGTTACTTGTAATCTCTGTGTAAGTTGTGTAAATTTATCATGACACTTTATTTTTCGATTTTGTTTTAAAGGAAAACAACCAAAATTTGTCACACACGTCGTTATATTTGAGTAATTATGATGAAGAGTGATAGATGTGTGTCTGCTATTAATTATGATTCACAGTATTTACGTGTGTCAAAAATAAGTTTATTTCATATAAAATGTTGAATATTTTTACATAAATTATTTATTGTAATATCCGAGTGTTTTTGCTTCATTAACAATCGCAATAAATGCTGCTAATGCCTCTTGAGCTGTTGGAATAATTTCATTTGCCGGTAACAGAAACATGTCACGACTATCTGAAGGACCTCTCAATTCAAATGTAATAGAAATTGGAATTTTTCCTTCAGCATATGCCCAATCAATGCTACCACCACTAGATGGATAAATTGTTTCATGTTTACTTCCAACATTGTAAATGCGACCGTTTGTTTGGCGTATTGCTTCTTGTGCTTTTTCTACTATGGCTTTATGATGATCATAATTCCTATCAAATAATTATATTTATTGTCAAATTATTTAAACTTAAACTTAAATGTTATACATACGCTATATGATCAGATGTGTGCCCATATGGAAACATGACTAATTGCGAATATGAATGTAATGCGATGTAAGTTTTAATATTTTCCTTTTCTGAATGATCTTTAATGAATTTTGAAATTGATGCAGCTTCAGGCTCAGAAAATGCAGAACTTCCACAGTAATCATAACTGGGAGGATCTGAACTTGATCCAATTCCATTCCAATTACTATCGAAATTGCGATTCAAATCGACACCTTTATACAGACCATGGGGTTGACGATTTTTACGCCATAATCTATCAAACTCAAATGTAAATTTATATCCATCAGGATTGACGATTGGGAAAAAGTACCAATTATAATTTTGACGAAGATCTGCTACTTTCGGATCTGAAATTTAACATTATTTTAAATCTAGTCTTTTTCAATGAGTAATCATAAAATACCCTGTGAATTAATAATTTCATTTAAAATAAATGTCGCAGTTGCGGGACTAATCCATTCCCTTGCATGAATTCCACCTTCAACGAATATTGTTGGTTTTGGGTCTTGATTAAATGCCACTTTTACACCTTTAATTGGAATCCCTTCATAACTCAGACCTAATTCAACTGAAGTCACAAATGAATGGTCTTGGCAAGACATTTCCATCCAATTATTGATGGTTTCAAGATGAAAATAGCGTTTCCAATCAAATTCACTTCCTGGAGTTGTTTTTGGTGCAACTGTCAACGATTCTTCATCGATTTTTCTTTGAATGTTATATTCCTATAAATATTAGAAATCATTTAAGAATTTTCAAATTTTTATATTGATTTAACTTTCATACCAAAATCTCATTTCTAACATCGTATCTTTGAAGAATATCGACAATGAATTCCGCAGTTTTATGTGCTGCAACCATAATTGTCACACTTTGGCCAACGACTCTAGCATGACCATAAAATACATAACTGTCACTTCGAGTTTCAAGCTCTTGAAAAGCTTTTAATTGCTCTTCATTTCCTAGATAGACTCGATAAAGTCGGTAGTGATCGTAACGGGCCTTGAAATCTATTTAAATTTAAAATTATATGAAAAATTTCCATAAAAAATTTAACCGAGTCATACCCATTTTGAATTAAATTCGATTTTATTATTATTTTAAATGCAAATGTATCAACGCCTGGTTATTTTAAAAACTTAATCTCTTTATTTTAAATTTATCACTGAGAGAGTTTCTCTAAAGTAATTTTTCAAGAATGATTTTTCACTTTTTTTGACTTTACTTTACAAACAAAATTTTTATGTTTATTTTTCCTTTGCAAGTGTAGAATATTTTGAATGAAATATACAGGATCTTCAGTTTCTTATGATTTTTGTATTTTATTTTTGATTTTTTAAGCTTTTATTTTTTAAATTAAGGGAAAAAAATATTAAAAAAATACAGAAACGAAATAAAACTTCTAGTGAAGAACAAAAATAATACGAAATCAGCTGATTCAAATCTCTTTTTCTCGTTATAAGAACTCTCTCATTAATTTGAGTAAAGAAAAAGCGGTTAATTTCTAAAACGGTTAAACTTTTATTCATATTTTTAAAGTAAATATCAGTTATAATAACCACGAGATTTTCCTTCTTTCAATAAGGCAATGAAAGCTTCCAAAATTTCTTCACCAGTTGGAATTATTTCATCAGCTGGTAAAATGAACATATTCGTGCTTTCAACGGAGCCTCTCAATTCAATTATATAGGAAATATTCGCAAATCCTTTTTCATACACCCAATCACTGCTACTTCCCGAACTTGGATAAATTGTCTCAATGCTACTTCCACACACGTACTCCTTGCCATGTTTCATTTTAATTGCTTCAACGGCCTTTTCTGCTATGACCTTGAGATCGTCATAATTGACAGGCTTCTCGGTGGTATAACCATATGGGAACATCATCAATTGTGAAAATGAATGAAGTGCAATATACGTATTGATTCGTTCTTTCTTTCCATTTAATTTAAAAAATTCAGCGATGTTATTTGTCTCTGGCTCACTAAATGCCCCACTACCACAGAAATCGTAACGTTGTGGATCTGAACTAGATCCTGTTCCATTCCAGTTGGCATCAAAATTCCGATTTAAATCAACACCTAAATAGAGACCATATGGCTTTCGATTCTTACGCCATAACCGATCCTTTTCAAATGTGTATCGATAACCATCGGGATTGACCACAGGAAAAAAGAACCAATTAAAATTGTTTGCCATGACTTGTACTTCAGGCCCTGTAAAAATAAATTTATTTAAAATGTTATTTTTAAAAATTCACTCAATTCATACTATTGGACGTAATTAATTGATTGATGATAAATGTTGTGGTAGCTGGGCTTATCCATTCCCTTGCATGAATACCGGCTTCAATGAAAATTGTTGGATTTGTATCATTTTTAGCAAATTTAATTCCCTTTACAGTTTGTCCATTGAAACTTTGACCTAAATTAACTCTCTCGATGAAATCATATTTTTGTGCAATGTAATCAAGCCAATTGTTAATTGTATCAAGTTGAAGATAATCATTCCAATCAACTTCTTCCGGTTTTGTATCACTTGGTTTTATTCGTTTTGCTTCTGCATCGATCAGAGATTGGACATTTGGTTCCTGAAAATTAAAAATTTTACTATTAATTTTAATAAATTGTTTATTTTTTGAATATTACCAGAATTTCGCCTCCAATTCCAAACCGTGAAATGAGTTCCTCAATTTCAACCAACTTATGGGCACCTACCATAACCGTAAGTCTTTGATCTGGACGTAATGCGTGTCCATAAAACACATAACTATCACTTTTCTCTTCAAGTTCTTGCAATATCTTGACTTGTTCCTCAGTTTTGATATGCAATCGATATAAAGCAAAATTATCATATCTTGCTTTAATTCCAACTTTTCTTTCAGACATTTTTTCACCTGATAACGATGATTCGGCACTTGTGACTATGAGACTTGGAACGATAAATACTAACAAAAACTGAAATAAACTCATGATTTAATTTTAATTTCAAGATAAAAAATCTGATGAGATAAGAATATTTAAAATGTTTTCAGTGTAATGCTAATTAAACCATTTACCGTAATAAAATGATTTATAACACTGAATGAATTTTTTTTTTGTATTTTTTTATAATTGATAATGTGAGATTAAAATTTAATTTAAAAAAAAATGATAAGCTGGTACTGTTTGTAAACAAACAATCAAAATAAATAAAATTCGATGTTATTCTCGAATCAAATTAGAAAAGATTTGAAATTAGTGAACGTTAATGATCCATTTATTTTGTGATACACTTTAAATAATGGAGACGACTGGTATTTTTATGTGTATTTCGTAAAAAAAACTGCGTTATTAGAGACGGTTTGCCTGCCGTCAGTTTTAGTGCCTCAAGAGCCTGAAAATGGCCAAACACCGTTGTTAGAAATTTACATAGGATTTTTCCTAAATGACGGATTTTTCAAAAAAAAATCCAAAATGGCAGTTATTTTCAAAAATTTTCGAAATGGCTCATTTTTTTAAATTTTCCAAAATGAGGTTTTTTTTCAAAAATTTCAAAACTGACCGATTATTCAATTTTTTTTTATTTTTTAAATTACTATGAATTGGGTAAAAATTCTAAATATCATCTTAGTATTGTCAAGTTTTCATTGCTCTGAATCAAAGACAACTAAAAGGATAATTTACTAACTGCATGGGAAATTCATGCTTTGTCAACATATGGAAGCATATTAGTTACGTATTTTCAATTAGAGGCATATCATTAAAATTGATAAAGATCTTCTAATACAAACACGCATTATGAATGACACTGTAACTCAAGAACTAAACGATTTTTTTCCCTAGAGACCATGGAAATGTGATGAATTCGAAAAATATCCTCAAAATTTGGTTACAGAGTTTATCTTTGATCTACATTACAATGAAAAACTTTCATGAAAATTCATTATGCATTTGATATTGTTCATTTTCCATCAGGATTTTGTGTGAGACGGATTAGAAGGAAAATTTACATTAATATTTGACTTTAATAAAAATGTATTAAAGTTTTTTTTGTGTTTAAAATGTCAAATAAAGTTGATAATGGTTTAAATCAACGCAACAAGAAAAAATCAAAAATTGTAACAGATACAAAAACTGGATATGGAGTGCCAACTCTTATCCAACACAGTTATTTGCATCAAACGAAAGAATTTTTTAGCAATTCTACACTTCATGGAGTGCGTTACATTGCAGAAGAGGGGCGACCATTTCGTGAAAGGTAAGAAAAATTATTAATTTTCTTTTGGATTAACATTTCAGCATATATTTCATTAAAATTTCGAAGATTTATGTGGTTTTGCTTCATTTTAACTGGAATAATTGCCGCAATCGTAATTATCTTGGATCTGTGGAAAAAATTTCAAACAAATCCAACTATCACTGGGTTAGATACTGATTTTCATAACCAGCTGTTGGTTTTCCCAACGGTAATGGTGTGTCCATTAAAACCATTTGATGCTGATGCAGTACAAGAAGTAGCTGAGAAAAATTTTGGGTATGTTATAAGCATTTTATTGAATTGAATAAACAGTAATTTCATTTTTATTTCATTTACATGAAGTGTGGAACCTGAAATGAATAATACAAAATACAATGATTTCCTTGAGCGAATTCCTCGACTTTCGTACAGAACAATGGAACACTTTTATGAAGCTCTCTCAAATATATCAGATGAGGAGGCAGTAAAAAAAGCAAATTTCAGACAAATTGCTTTCATGACAGCAATCAGTTGTAATAATACTTTCACATCATGCAAATATAAAGATGAAGATATCGATTGTTGTGAATACTTTAAACCGATGTATTCGGAGAATGGATTTTGTTACATCTTTAATGGAAAATATAAGGATACATTTGAGAAAGAGGAAGCAATAACCGAACAATACAGTTTGCTAGAAACAGATAAAAAGTGGGGATTGAAATTTGTACCAGCAGTGCTATCCGAAGTTTACCTTCATTCGTATCAAGAATGTTCTGGACATGATTTTAAACCGAATGTGGTATGGGAACCAAATTTTGCAGTTGAATTGCTCATTTCAATGAAACAAACATATACCACAGACCAGGCAAGGCAATTGACCATAGCTCAACGAAAGTGCATTTTTGATGATGAACGCACAATGAAATACAGACAAGAGCAGTACACGTTTACCGAATGCATGAGAGAATGTCGGATTAGGAATTCAATGAAGTTATGTGGATGTGTGGCACCATTTTACGTCTCTGATAAAGTTACCTTCAAATATTGTACACCAGTAAATATATATTTTCATTTTATATTTTTTAAGCGCATTTCTATGGAAAAAATTTAAGTAATGTGCGGTTATGCAGTCCGTCTGTGTTAATCCAAAATGGCCAACTGACCCAAAATGGCCGCTAGATTTATGTATTATGACCGCCAAATCGAAAATGGCCTATGGATTTAAGAAGATCGACTTACCCAAAATGGGCGACTGATCCAAAATGATCTTCTTGTCAAAATAGCCTTTTAATCCGAAAAATTCCACAAACCCAATATGGCCGACTATTCCAAAGTGGTCAATTCTATACATAGAAATGCGCTCGTGTATATCATTTACGGTCACCTTATCCATTTTTTACAATGTTTCATTCAAATTTTACTTTTAGGATAAATATTCATGTTTAGCAAAGCATATGGTCAACATAACGAACATTGATACATGTCTCCACTGTGAATTGGGTTGTTACAACACTGTTTTCGACATTGAAAAATTCACTAAAACGTAAGTTTACCTTATTTCCTCAAAAAATAACATTTTGAAATTTAAATTATTTTTCAGTGCTGTAACAGATCAGAAAATGAAAGACTTCATTAATATTGAGTATCTTACTTGGCCCATTATTCGTTATAAGAGAGAAGTGCTCTTCGGATGGGTAGATCTTCTTGTGTCATTTGGTGGCATCGCTGGCCTGTTTTTAGGTTTCTCGCTGTTATCACTCGTTGAAATTGTTTATTACTTTACACTTCGAGTCTGTTGTATGATGTATAAAAATCGATCAGAACTCTATGAAATTATTGATGAGAAAAAAGGAAAAAAAGTTCCCACATATGATTTGGATTGGAAAACAGAATTTGACTATCATCGCAAATATCAAGAAGCATTTTTGGGAATTGAGTCTTTTAAGGTTACACCAGTGGGAAAAGAAACTGAGTACACTAAAAATGTGTTGATTGGACAGCAAAAGCTGCAACAACCAAAAACTTTTAACAATATACCAACATTGAAGGTATGTATGAATTGTACTTTTGTTTAAATTTTCTTATTTAATATAAATTTTCCAGACATCATCAAAATGGAACAAGGTCAGACCGATTTTAAAAACACCGTTGACTAGAAGTAATTATAACACAAAAGAAAATTACGGAAATGTTTGGGCAACTTCGATTGATCCTCCACCCTATGGATACTATTTACCATAAATGTAATGCATTGATTTAAAAATATAAATTTTATTTTTTCTAGAAGTTCGTGTGTGATAACAAAAAATAAATAATTGAATTGTATTGAAAAGATTGAAATTTTATCTTAAAATACTAACGTGAAATCAATGTATCACATTAAAACAATATCATTTTCATCTACACTAAAATCCGATATATCATCATTACTACTCTCTTCACTATCAGAAGTTTCCGAATCTGACGAATCATCTGCTTCTAAATGCAGTCTCTTACGATTTTTCAGTGGTTGAACAATGTCGCTCAATGTATAAGATTTTAACACAGCAACTTCATAATAAATTCGACGATTGACAATTAAAGCTCCATATAAACATGAAACAGTTTCAAGCATATCACATTGCTTGAAAAGTTGTAAAATATCATTGTGATCTAAATTTGGTGAAACATCCAAAGATTTTAACCGCCATCCTTTTCCTTGCACGAAAATTTCACTCAAATTACAAATTTTGGTCAAACGTCCACCTCTCAATGTGATATTTATAATATTTGGGAAACATTCACAAATTGTTTGAATCAACTCAGGCATATTCAGGCCACGCATTGAATATAAACGGAGTGTGTTGATACGAGGACAACTCGATTTAAGGTTTTCAATTCCGATTTTTGATACATTTCCAACTTTATTCAATATGAGTTGTTCTAGCTTTGGCATTGATGGCCATTCCTCAAGGTGATTTTCTAATTCATCGACCTAAAAATGAAAATAAAAGTTATAAGAGAAAAATACAAATCAATGTGATTTAACTTACATCTTCATGATAAACTGCTAAGTATTCCAAATTCTTTAGATTAAATGCAATAACTCTGATATGACTTAACTGGAGATGCATGTTACATGGACCCAATGTTAACATTTTAACATTTACACACGACATGAGCATGCTTGAACAACAATCAAGGCATTCCAATGACAGATTTGATATTTCAACATTTTCCAATTTCTTCAATTCAACAATTTTGTGGCCGAAATTATGATCCTCCGATTTCTCACATTTTATAATAAGATTTTCCAAATTAGGAGTGTATTTTAGTACTTTAAACATATATTCCGGTTCATCATTATCATCATCGCCTTCCTCATCATCATCATCATCAAAGCCATCAATCGTTAAATTTAAATGAGTTATCATGTCATAAGTACGATCAAAAATTGGGCCTGAACAATCCAAGGCCAAATTAGCAGATTTGATGTCCGTATGTTCTTGTAAAAATCGAATGACGCGCAAACTGTCACCAAATTCAACATCACAATAACCTACTTTTTCCAATTTAAGATCTGGTATATCCATGATATCCTTGATTGTGTAGTATTCTAATCCTGCAATTATTTTAATCAAAGATGCGTATTCACTAATTATGTTTTTATCAAGTAACATTGAATCCGATGGGAAAATTTCAATTTTTTCGGTATTTGGCAATAATTTAAGCAGACGTTGAAAATCTGTTGAAATGACTCTTCGAAATGTTTCATGGAATATCACAACCTTCTTCACGGAAGTTAATGCAGGGTAGGCGGAAATTCTTTCAAAAATGTGTGCAAATGCAGGAAAGGAAAAACTCAATGTTTTGATGTTTTTGAACTGTAACAGGAATTCAAACAATAATGTGTTTGTACGAATTTCATCATCTTTCGCATAAATTACTAGATTTGAAACTGTCTCAGTGAAATTCATTTCATTCAATATCTCACTCAAATTGTTTAACTTTTCACGATTTGCTTCAACGACCACAATGCTTTTGCCAACTTCCAGAAAGTCGTCTAATAAGGTAAATTCTTCTACTTTAAATTTAGTACTTAAGATAAATGAAAATGGAAGTTGATTCTTGTCAACAACAGTTCCACTGTTAAGTTCCAATCGGTAACAAAAACGATCGTTAAGCCGCGGTGTCTCTCGAATCAGCTCGTTCCAGTAGAGACAAACCTGGCGACAAAGTTTTAAGTGGTCAAAGTCCAATAAAGCAAATATCTCCAAAAGTTCCTGTTTTAAATTTATAAAAAAAAATATTTACATTTAATAGAAGCAAAAATTAATTCCAGTGGCGATTCTTACATGTGACTTTAGAATAGAAATTGAAGGTTTTTCCGGATATTCTGGACACGACATATTTCAATTCTTTTTATATAATTTTTTTTTTATAAATTTCTAATTAAAAAGTTACTCCTAGGATATGAATCATGTAAAAAATTAAATCTAACATGTTGATTTGTTTACATTTATTGACAATCAGCTGATCGACAAAAAAATGTAAACAAATAAATACAAAAAAAATTTGTGAAGAAATATTTTCCCAAAAATAAATAATTAATTGTCCTTAAAATATCTCTTTGGTATAAAATTTTAAAACACATAAAAGAAACACAAAATTTGTTTAAATTTCTTATCAAAAAAAACTATTTGAAATACAAAATGACAAACAATTGATCAAAGTCTGTGTTAGATGTTGTCCTATCAAAGAAACGCAAAACAAAAATGAATTTTGATTTGAAATCAAAGCGTCACAGTGACGAGAACTGTAAAATGAGTCCAAAATTGTGTAAATTAGTGTTACATCCCAAAAGTTTTAGTACCGAAGATTTTCTAGTCAATCCAAAGGAAAATGCGGAATTGAAAAAGGGTGATATTGTTGAAATTTATCAACCCGAAGACGAGAGTTGTCATTTATTGCTCCAAGTAACTTGTTTTAATGATGAAATTAAAGCAGTGATAAGTGTGGAAAATAGCATTGCAGCAGCTTTTAACTTGAGAACTTATACAAATGTCAATATTAAAGTTATTGAAGATCCGACCACTGTTTGTGAGTTATGGAACCTGCATTTTATTTTAATAATCTAATATTTTTCTTTTAATAGGTCTTGATTCGGTTGAAATCACGTTCAAAGATCAATACATGGGTCGTTCAGAAATGTGGAGAGTCCGGAATTGGCTTACAAATACATGTGTTTATATCAATAAAAAATTGGAGTATTGTGACGGCTCAATAAGATGCCAAATTTATGAGATGTGGGCAAAAGGAACTCGAGTTGCGTGTGGAGTCATAAGTGAAAATACCAAAATAGTCTTCAGAAGTTCCACGAGCAATCTTTACTTGATGATACAAATGTCATCTGAAATGTGGGATTTTGATATTCATGGAGATTTATATTTTGAGAAAGCTATAAACGGATTTTTAGCAGATTTATTTAATAAATGGAAAAAATTGGGAAGTAATCATGATGTGACAATTATACTATTTTCCAGGACATTTTACCAAGCAAAAAGCATTGATGAATTTCCCGAACCAATGAGGTTGTGCTTAAGAGAAGATCACAAAGGTCGAATATATGAAGATTTTTATAGAGTTGCTGTTCAAAATGAGCGGTTTGATGACTGGAATTTAGTCTTGAGTCAGTTACGTGCTTTATTCACAAATTATCAGAAAATGGTGCTCTGTAACTATGAACATTTAGGTCCCAATGTTCCCAAAGCTTACAATTCAACAGCAGCCCAAGGCAACTATCTTGAAGTCCTTAACATGTCATTGAATATCTTTGAAAAACACTATTTGGATCGCACATTTGATCGTACAGGACAGTTATCTGTGGTCATATCACCTGGTGTCGGGATTTTCGAAGTAGATCGAGAATTAACAAACATTACAATGCAACGTATTATCGATAGTGGTGTGGGAAGTGATTTAGTTTGTGTCGGAGAACAGCCATTACATGCAGTGCCATTATTGAAATTTCATAGTAAACATTCCTGTTACCTCTCAGTTGATGATTACTCAATGCCACATTGGATCAACTTGAGTTTTTATACGACAAATAAAAAGGTGGCTTACTCAACATTTGTTCCAAGGATCAAATTACCGCCATTAGATCCAAATCAAAAATATCGAGATAATATGGTGCCAATTCAATTTACACAATTTAATTATCAAATGGATTACGTGCATAATTCGTTGTTTGATTACGATGAATATGATAGTCAAATATTTGCTTCGGAGAATCCACCACAAAATCAATATATTCCAACATCACCAATATTAATGGATCGTGATATGAGTCTTGCATCACCTCGCATTCAAAAACTCAAGGAACGAAAATTATCAAGTCCCGACGTGCATCATGCGAGTGCATTTGATGATTCAAGTAACTCGTGTGGAAATCAATGTTTGGTTATGGATGACATGATTAAAGAGGATCACCGAATAGTGAGACGTCATCGTTGGAATACGCAAAGAATGCTCGCAACTCGCACATTAATAAATCCATTTGATCCGGCACATGTAACTGTAAAATTGACATCAAGTCGACGAAGATGGACCCACATTTTCCCTCGAGGTCCTTCAGGTTTATTGGTGCAACAACATCATCATAACATTGAATTAAATTCTGTTGATGAAAAAGATGTTGATGGGAGTGTCGATGGACGAAGTAGTGATGGAGAACGTTCATCAATTAGTGGCAGTGTCGTTATGGGACTTGGCAATCTGGGAATTACCCCGAAAACAAAGAACACTGCATTACTTTGGGGTGCAACTGGAGAACAGGAGTGGACACCAGCATTAACTACTGGTAAAATTTAATTTCTATATTTATTGAAGTATTACCATAAAATTCTCATTTTTTAGGTGTGGATTGGAAATCATTGACAATTCCTGCTTGTCTCCCCATTACAACGGATTTCTTTCCCGAGGAAAGTGCCTTACAAAATGATTATGTTTTTTCCGTGTATACTCTGTTACCAGAAGACATCAACATGGATTTTGCCGTAATTCGTGGTAAAGAAAAGTTACCTTTAACTGCTCGTGATGTTTTTCGTGAACTTGTGTCTCAACGTCTTGCACAAGGTTTCCAGGCGATCATAACACCAAAGAAACAAACACCAACTGCGATAGAAGATGAAAAATCGTCTCGCATATTAACAACACCATTAAAAAAGAAACCAATTTCAACTGAGCGTCAGGCTGAGCAACTTCTATCAATCGGACGAATATTCCATCGAATCACCATGAATGAATCTTCAATCACAGTAACGAGATATCGTCCTCGACATCTTTACACACCCAAAAGTGTAAACTACAAATATAGGTTTCGCACTCCTTTCACAAATAGTTATGAAGATGAGTACGTCAATTTCAGCACTGAACGACTCGAGAATTTTAATTGGAATTATTTGGATCAATATGTGTGTGCTAGAGGTCACACAGACTATCCACTTACGGAAAACATGAAATATTGGAGATATCGGATGTTTTTATTGCCAAAAGATGATCCTGCAACCAAAAAAATCAATGAAACAAATTTGGGAGTGTGTGACATCTATTCAAAAGAGCTGATGACCTTATCACGCAAACAGTGCATTGATGATTTTCTGAGATTCATTGAGACACACTTGAATCGTGTTAAGAGGACTCCGAAAAAACAAAAGGCAACGTCAGTAAGTTCACCATTAAGGGAAAGATTGGGAAGTTCGCGACTTGGAAGGCCAAGATCAGAATCTGTGAAAGTCGGAGAAAAGAGCAAAATGTTTTCATCACCTTTATCGGAATCACACAGTGGAACATTAAATGTAAGAATTTTTCCTTTTAACGTACAAGAATTTTTTGTTTCATAAGTTTTTTCCGATTTAAGGCACAAATGCTGGATTATCACAGCGAGGAAAGTGAAGATGCCTTTGCACTGGATTCGTTAAAACTAAAATCAAATGCAAGTCTTCAAGAAATCTTCGAGCTCTTCATTCATCCCATTTATGGAGTATCGTTTTTACAATATCAACCAACATTACCTTCATACACATTCACATCATCGGATGCTATCAATTGGATTTCATGTCACATGGAACAACCAAACGACCCTTTTAAGATTCTGACTATGATGAAGGATGCTCGAATGATTTGCCATGCTTCAGGGGATTATAGGAAACCAATAATAGCTGGTTTTCATTTGTACTTTATTGCACAACAAGATCCAAAAGCTCAGGATTTTATTGGACCTCTTGGAAATTTGAAGTTGTTCGAAAATGAGTGGATGGAAGTTGAAATTGTGGATTCAATATCAAAAGCACAGAGTTTTCCAGCTAATCGTCCCCTTAATATGTCCCAGCTTTACAAAGAATGCTATTTAGATGTGGATGTTGGAAATAAAAGTGATCGAGCTGAATGGGGTCACGCTAGTTATCACAAGGTCATGACACCGGGAGTCGCTTATGAGATAACCGTTGAATGGATTGCAGCTTCCGGCTCAATAATGAATGATTTAACAAATGGATGGGCTAGAAAAGCATTACATTGTAATTTTCAGTTAGTCCCAATTCCGTTTGATCCGGTAGCTGAACAATTGCCGGAAAAATTGAATCCATTTCGCTCACCGATATTTGTGCCGTTGAATTTTGATGGGATTGATAATGCACCAACTGAACTTGGAGATCTTGAATTATCGTTTATGGAAACAATTGCGACAAGATTTGGATTTATGCCGACAATTGCAGCACCACAACGGAATCAATTGTTTGTACATTGTACGGGATTTATGTGCATTTTACTTCCGCCATTCAATAAAACTTACACAACTGTTGAAAATGAAAAGGAATTCCATTCAAAAAGCACCTTGGGATTTTTATGGGCATTTAATCATATGATACCCAATAAAAAATGGAAACAGTGCCTTATCAACGATTCTGATGAACTTTTTCCACATCGAATGATAAAGGACTTTAAATGTTTTTGCAGTAATCAAAATGATCGATTGGCCAAACTGTGGCGAGAAACTAACACTAATAATCGAAGCACAATTTAATCACTTTTCTTTTATATTTACATTATAATTTTATTTGTTTTTGTATTTCATTCAAATAAATTTGTTTGTGTTTAAAACACAACATAAACTATTCAATTTTCCCGTTTTATTCTCTTATATTTTTGGCTCGTGGATCATCAGGTCGAACAACTGTTGGCAGGAACTTGTAGCGACGATTTGATAAATCATGAGAATTGTAATAGACGAGACCAACTCCAATAATTACGAGTCCAACTCCGGCTGCTGCCACTGATCCAACAACTTCAGGAATTTCATCACAGGCTTGTTTAAATAAAGCAAGCAGAGGTTTACGAGGTACTCGAGCAGCCATTTCACTTGATCGTCTGCTTAATCAAAATATTTTATCCTTCGATTTATCTCTTTATTTTCCGAATAAAATTACTCAGATTATGTAAGGAAATATTTATTTTGAAGTTTTTGACTTTTATCTGGTTACCATGCACTTCACCCAATGGAAATGAAAATCTGATCATAAGCAAATGAATGGTAACCGTAAAATTCTACTCGAATGAATGACAACTCCATTCGAATGATTGACAGCTAATATATTTACCTATATGGCGCAGCAAAAATAACAAGGAAAAAACTTTCGCATTAGAAATTAAATTTATTTATATTTTGTCGTGTTAAAATTCTGCAATTGAGGCCGTAAACACGAGTGAGTCTGTGGAAGATATGCCAGTTCGGGTTGAAAGGGAAATTTCTCCTCCTCCGCCTGAACACTCACATCAACCAGGTAAATATTTTTTTCTTCTTTTTGTTGATAAAAATAACTTTTAAATTAACTTTGATTGACTTTAAAATGCTCAAAGAGTATTTTCCGACATGAAAAAGTGGTTTAATCCAAAAAAATATGACTCATTCTTGGTTACACAAATTTAAGATTTTGTATACAAAAAGTTACCTTCACCTTGCAATTGATCACCTGTTTTGATTTCAATTTATATCATTTTATGTGTGTATTTTAAGGCCTCTTAAATACTTTGCTTTACAATGGATCAAAATTCAAGGGATTTCAAAAATCAAAAGGAAACAGTTATGAAGTTGAAGTGATTTTACAGTTTGTGGATGAGGCGAACTCTTATCTATGCGGATATCTGAAGATTAAAGGATTGACATATGAGTTTCCAACATTGACTACGTTTTTCGATGGGGAAATTATTTCAAAGCGATATCCATTCTTGACGAGGAAATGGGACAGTGATGAAGGTAATTAATTTTTAAAATCCAATGATAATATGAAATAATTTTTTGAAAATTATTTTAGAGGTTGATCGAAAGCATTGGAGCAAATTTAGTGCATTTGCCGACTATCAAAAAACTTTTAACTCAGACGATTTTAATTATGAAGCCCTCGAAAATAGTGACTATGTGTTTATGCGATGGAAAGAACACTTTTTAGTGCCAGATCACACAATCCGGGATATAAATGGAGCCAGTTTTGCCGGCTTCTATTATATTTGTTTTCAAAAGTCTCGAGCAATTATGGAAGGATATTATTACCACAGATCATCAGAATGGTTCCAATCACTAACACTAGAACATGTGCCAGAAAAATGCATCCAAATTTATGAGTTTAGATAAGATAATTGAAACGGATATCAGTTTAACAAAAAAGCAACACAAAATGAAACAAATCGAGTCAACATATTTTAATGTCTTCACATGATAACAAAAAAAAAAACGATAAATTAATATACATATTAGGTATATCACACAAAACAAAAAATTAATAATAAATTAAAGTGCACAATAATTTTTCTTTTGTAAAAGACCGTTTTCCCTTTTCATTGAAAAACAATCGCAATTTTTTTATTTCATTGAAATTTGAATATGAAAATTGTAGCCAAAATTCATTATTTGAACGATGATTTAGAAGAATAAAATAATGATAATGCGAAATTCTATGTTTTTTTTAATTTTTTTATTTTTACTTTCAAAAATTTTTAACATGAGACTCTTTGAATGTACTAACCCATTAACCACCGCTAGTCGATTTTTCTGTACGAAGTTCTGTGATATTATACGACACTTTCAAACGGCTCTCCTGTAACATTTCTGAAAAAACTAAAAATTTTCATCGAATAGGAAATGATTCACTTATACACAAAGAACAAATCCTAGAAAAAAATTTTACTCTAAACTCAAAGTTTCTAGCAGAAGTGGTTAATGGGTTAAATGCACTCACACACAACAATCACAAACACATCCTTAATTTTACTATCGTGTGTGGTTGATTCATTCATATTTCAATACATGGAGTGCCGGCAATCAGTTCCATAGAAAATTTTCATAATCTGCTTCATACAAATACAAATCATTCTTTCGTGAGTAGTTGAGTTTTGATCGTCGTGAATGAAAATTCAGTAATTATTCATTGATAAAAATAAATAAAAATAACAAAAAATATCTTGAATTACAAAAGCATTGAAATAATTGTATAAACATACAATAAACACATTGTGCAAAATTTTACACTCGTAGTAAAATTGTGAAATTAATTTGTAATAAAAATAAAATGTGAGTAAATAAATTTCAAATTTAACTAATCAGCTGATCAGATTTTATGAAGTTTTGTGTAGAATCCCTAAAAACACGTCTGAGGGTTAAGATTTTTTAAAAAAATTATTAGTCTAAAGTTCAAGGTCATATTAAAAATGATTCAACTTAGTTTTGAAATTCCATTTGGATGAAAGTCTTTTTAATGGAAAAAAAACTTCAAATCAATTATCATGATGAAACTTAGAAAATTTGGTTAGCTTATCAAAAATTTTATCTTATCAAGAAACATTAAAAAAAAGAAGTTTATCTGTTCCTCAAGTGCAGCACGATTTCATAAACAAATACTGTAATATGTGTTCATCAATTATTTACATATATGTGAAGAGAACATTTTGAAATTGTGCTGCCTCATCATGACACTTTTACTCAATTTATTGATTTAGTTCTTGTAATAAACCAATCTAAGGTTGTGTGTCATTTACCAATTTTTTTTTTTTTTAAATTCATAAAATATTAATGGTCAAATTTTTAGTTGTGAATCGATTACACGACAGTGAAGGTCATTTGTTTTAGTCGGAAGAAATATCGATGGGTCTGCTGAGTGAAGGTCAAGCACTGTCATTTGAAGAGACAAAAGGTGTGAATAATGAAGTTCATTGATAATCAAATAAATATTTAGATTAATTTTTTTTTCTGTAATTTTAGCATTAGCTGATCACGTTCGGCAACATGGAATTCAACAATTTATCAATTTATATGCAAAATTGAAGGAAAGACAAGGCGATATCTTGAAATGGGGTGATGAAATTGAATATATGATCGTGAAATTTGATCATGAGAATAAGAAAGCACAAGTCTCACTTCGAGCTGAAGAGATTTTGAAAAAACTGAATGAAGAAGAGGCAAATAATCCTGATGGTGAGTCCAAATAAATTAAGCATGCAAGCGAAAGTCAAATTTTTTTTTGTGTTTTAAGGAGTAAAATCATTGTGGCGACCTGAATATGCTGCATATATGGTGGAAGGAACTCCAGGAAAACCTTATGGGGGGCTTTTAGCTCACTTCAATACAGTTGAACCGAATATGAAGAATCGCAGACTGGATGTTGCAAAACTTTTAAAGGAGAATGAAGTTGCAATGTGTATTACAAGCTTTCCAATGCTTGGAATGTAAGATAACCTAAATGAGTTCATGATATTGATTGATTGATAAATTTTTTGTATTTTAAGGCCTAATTTTACGTATCCATCTTATGCACCACGGCCAGATGCTGAAGATGGTGTTGCCAAGTCAAATTGGTTTGTGGATGAAGCAATTTATCCAGGCCATCCACGATTCAAAACATTATCCAGGAACATTAGAATGAGACGTGGATCAAAAGTTTCGATTGATATTCCAGGTAATGATTTGATTTTTTGTCTTTCATTTTAATAGTTTGATAATTATTTCATTGCTTTCAGTGTTCAAGGATAAAAATACAAAAATTCCAGTGGAAGGTAGCACACCAGAAAAACCAGACCACATCCATATGGATGCAATGGGATTTGGAATGGGATGTTGCTGTCTTCAGTTTACGTTCCAGTGTTGTAATATCAATGAAGCACGTACATTATATGACCAATTGACACCGTTATGTCCAATTATGTTGGCTCTTAGTGCTGCATCACCAATTCATCGAGGCATGTTGAGTGGTACGTAGATCAATTCCCAATTTAACCTCAATGAATATTAATTGATATTTATATTAGATGTCGATTGTCGCTGGAATGTAATAAGTGCATCTGTTGATTGTCGAACACCAGAAGAACGTGGTGAAAAACCATTAAAAGACGGACAATTTAGGATTCATAAATCCAGATATGATTCAATTGATTCATATTTATCTCCAGCTGGAGCAAAGTAATTTCTGTTAGCATAAAATTGTTAAATAATTTAATTAAAATTTGATTTCTTTTTCAGATTCAATGACATTCCTTTGGTATACGATCAAAAAATATATGATAAACTTGTATCATCTAACATTGATCCCCTTTTGGCTCAACATGTTGCACATCTGTTTATACGCGATACTGTTTCTCTCTTCAGTGAGAAAGTTGATCAGAATGACGAAGAAGACACAGATCACTTTGAAAATATTCAGTCAACAAACTGGCAAACGATGCGATTCAAACCACCACCACCAAACACTTCAATTGGATGGCGAGTTGAATTCCGACCATGTGAACTCCAATTGACGGACTTTGAGAATTCAGCAATTGCTTGTTTTGTTGTCCTGCTTACCAGAGTCATTTTGTCATATAATTTGGATTTACTTATTCCAATTAGTAAAGTTGATGAAAATATGCAGAATGCTCAAAAACGCAACGCATGTCTCGAACAAAAGTTTTGGTTTAAGAAATCCATTACGGGAGTTACAGTTGACGGGGAAAAACTCAAACTCTGTCGCAATGAGAATGGTGAAGAGTTTTGCAGTGAATATGAGCTAATGACCATCGATCAGATTATTAATGGAAAAGTGAGTGAAATATAATCATTTTCTTATTTTAAATTAAAACGCTCTTGCTTATTAGGGAACATTTCCTGGATTACTGCCTTTATTACATTCATATTTAGCATCAATGGATGTTGATGTAAACACACATTGTACAATTACACAGTATTTGCATTTAATTTCGAAACGAGCTTCAGGTGAACTTATGACAACTGCCAGCTGGATAAGAGAAAAGGTCACTTCACATCCTGATTACAAGTGAGTTGGAATTGATTTTACATTTCATGAGTAACTAAATTTTTTTTTATTTTTAAATTTATTTCAGACAAGATTCAGTCATCACAGATACAATTAATTATGACCTGTTGATGAAGTGCCTTGCAGTTCAAGAAAATCTAGAGCCGTGCCCTGAACTTTTAGGACATTCAAATTCAACGAAGACATCTGAACATGTCCCGGCATCCATTACAAAGCATTTAAGGTGTTGTTAAACAAAAACAAATTAAATTTTATAAAGAAAAATAATTTATAAATGTATTTTGTTAAATTTTTACATGCCTTATTATTTTTAATGTAAGAAAATCTGTATTTGAAAAACCTAATAAAAAATATGGTTAATCTCGCTTATGATGGAAGGGAAAATCATCTTTCTTTCAATTTAGCGACAATATGTTCAGTCATTCTTTTCTCAAAAATTTCTTTATGGCAGTCTTTAATGAATCTCTTCATCCCAAGCAAATAATGGAACAAATTTGGATGATTGAAAATTTGTGTTAGTTGATCAAATGCCAAATTTAAATCACCAATTTCACGATATTTGCTAAGAGCAAGAAGAAAAAGTTTGTATGCTTCAATATGAACTTGAATTTTCATTTGTTTCAATAAAACCATGCGATCTTCTGGCAATTTATTTGCTTTCTGGATAACTTCATCAAGAGTGTAAGATTTTAACGGTGTTCCATAGGGAAATGGTTCAGAATTTGAAATGGGCTTTGCTTGTATTAATGCTGAAACGTTTTCTTTCACCAATTCCGACGTATACATTTGATTAGTCATTTTTTTGACAGCTCCCCAAGGTCCTGCATCGTATTCACTATCACTATCGATGTCAATCACCTCTTGTTTTACTTCCTGAATTATGCATGATGCTTGTGAACTTGATGTGCTTTGGGAATGCGTGCTAAAGTTATTTGGAATTATTTTGTATTTTTTACGGTTCTGGTCTTCCTTGGGTGAGCCAAGTCGCTTATGAATGGTAACCAAACTTGATTCTGCTGAACTTTGATATGAAGATACGTCATTGAAATCAATGGAATTACTTGCTGATTTCAGTCCTGCAAAGAAATCTTTTTTGTCGGTAGTCTGATTGAAATTTACTACAATATTGGCTCTTTGATAATCAGCTGGTTTCCATGAAGGCACATGATTTGCATTCTCGATTTTTCTAAATAAAACAAAATAAAAGTGAGAAACGAACCTATAAATTATTGTAAAAATCACTTACATAGCATTAATTGATCCCTCGGTCTCAATTTTAATATTGGTTGATGATCCGGTCATTCCATATTGTGATTTAAGGTTTATCAACACCTCATTTTTCGATGGTGACTCATTGTATGATGTTGGTTTTAAGCTAGGTTTTGGTAACGTTCTATCAGCTTCCTTAAAAAATCTTGATAATTCACCAATTATTTTGCCAAAATTTGCTTTCGGGTCACTTTGTTTCAAATGCTCTTGTAACCATCGTGACAATTGATCCCGTTGACGTTTATCATTGAAGCGTTGATCACACAACAAAATAGCACCATAATCATCCTTATGACGAATAACTCGACCAATTGCTTGATTAACGGCTCTTGTTGCTTCAAGACCATACCATTCATTTCCCGATAAAATTTCATTTTCTCTAGTACGATTTTCTTCCAAATACCGGCGTTTCAAAACAACTCTTGCATCTTTTACTGGAGGAAAGGGTAATCCAGTAATAATTACAGCACGACCATTTTTGTCAGCAAAATCTAATCCTTCAGACACTTTTCCTCGACAAACTGCCATAAAAATGGCGCCTTTTCCAGCAGGATCGTTGATTTTTGCATAATATTCATTCATCACAATATTAAAATCTTCTTTAGTACGTGGCTCAATGAAAATTGGTTTACGTGCGGCAATTTGTGCCCACAATCCACTTTTAGTCCATTCTTCTTGACATTTTGTTAGAATGAAGTATGATGGAAAGAAAACCAGTAATCCAGCTGGAACATGTGGACAAAAACTGAGAATTGTTCGTGCAAGCGACGCCACATATTTTGGATTGTTCCGATTTTCATAGTTCGAGATGAGAGGTTCATTATCGGGACCATGCGACACAATTTTCACATAAACCTGCGATTTCTTAATGATATGTGGATTCTCGAGACGAACATCAACCGGTATTCCAAGTTCACTGATTAGAGGTTTAAGAGGTGCTAAAGTTCCACTAGTTAATATCACACTTCTCACATTTTTGTTGAGCACTTGAGTCATTCCAAATCCCGGGTTGAAACACCAAAAACTAACAACTTTTGCATTTGATTTTACTGAAGGTGTTGTTTTAGCCATACTATTCCAGCCATCTTTATTTTTGGCACCTCTTTGTGGCTTTTGTTCTTCAATTGCAATGTGTACCTTGTAACATCGTTTTACTCTCTCATGAAAATTGGGACCTTTACTGGCATACACAATAGTAAATACATCTGAGACGTGTGATAATCCTGTGGCACGTGATGAAAATCCGTTGTTTTGAGTACTTGAAGTCACATATTGGATTAAATCGTCCATTAGTTTACGAATTATTTCTAGATTGTCATCATGAATTCCAGCTTTTTGAAACAATTCAAAAATGTGATCACCTGTATTATTAAAAAGGTTTTTCATTAAGTTCATTATTTTTCGAGAGTACACTTTAAAATCTTACCTGGAAATGTACTTCCTTCGGTAAAATTAACGGCTACATCATCAACAACCTTTTCAAGATTCAGTAAAACTTCTTTTAATGTCGCCAGATCTTCCAATGAAAAATTCTGTTTTTCTTGATCATTGCTGAAATCTGTCGATGTTAGTCCCATTTTAATATCTTCGTCCAATTTTTTCATAATACCAGTTATTTCTTCCATACAAAGTGCGATATCACTACTTTTCAGCTGCACTGAAGCGGATTCTTCGCACATTTTTTCAACATTATGTGCTTCATCCAATATCACAATAGAATTATGTAATTCAATGTTGTTTGCTTTTCTTGCCTTTGGATCTAACAGATAGTTATATGGCATAAATATGATATCAGCCTTTTCCACAAGCTCTTTTGACACAAAATACGGACAACATTTGTGTTTGCTCCCTGTTTTTACCAAATCTTCAATGTCTAATATACCAGAGTCACGAAAATCTGGATGGTCTTTTTTCTGCTCAACGCGTTGATAAAATCCACAACTTCGAGCTAAGATTTTTGCCCGACACATGTGCATTTTATTTGCATTGCCCAATTCCTTGACGACATCTGTATGTATGCAAAGTTGATCCCGTGATCCAATTACGGCAGCTTTCATGAAATTATAACTTGTTCGTTTCATTTCAGCCATTGCTTGAGAAAGTTGTGAGTGAGTACGAGATGCATAAATAATCTTTGGAACTCCCCATGCTCCACCTTTAGCCCCAGTAGCAGCTTCCAGTTCAGCAAAAACATTGTCTTGCATGTTATTTAGGCAATTTGCAGGTTTAATTAGATTTTTATCGTCAATCAGTTCCAGTGGGTTTTGTTTACTGGCCTGAACTTGTGCTTTTTTTGTCAGGAGCCATGCAAGACTAGAACAGAGAAGACACAGCGTTTTTCCTGTTCCAGTTGGTGATTCTAACACTGCATTAGAGGAGCCTTGCAGAGCCTCAATGACTTTTGACATGTAGTTTTTTTGAACTTCCTGGAAAATATAAAATTAATATGATAAGGTTTAAGATACGATAAAATTTTCTTATCTCACATAAGGTTCGAATGGAAAATTAACTACAACACCATTCAATGTTATTTCAGGCATTTTAATCTTATATCTAATTTTTCGATCTTCTTATCATTGAAAAGGACAATTTTTGATATAGAATTAATTCGGTCTTTAATTTGATTATTTTTTTATGGTTATTTCTTCGCATTGCGAAATAAAAACAAAAATAATTGGCGGAAAGTTCCCAGCTAACCGATATAAACGGTAATTATCGTTCAACAATTAATTAACGACTCTTTGTGAAAATTTAAAATAATAGTTCAGTCAAAGAGCGCTGCACTCAGCTGTCAAACTTTTGATCTGTCTTTTTTACGTCAAGCCCGACTTGAACGAAAGCACATTGTAAATCGTGCTAACAAAATAATACAAAATAATTGGTTTAAACACCTTAAAATATGTCTAAGAGAGGAAGAGGAGGTTCCGCCGGAGGAAAATTCCGTATTTCACTTGCTATGCCAGTTGGAGCAGTGATTAATTGTGCTGATAATACAGGAGGAAAAAACCTGTATGTCATTGCTGTCCATGGCATTCGTGGCCGCTTGAATCGGTACGGATTACTTGTGTATATTCACGTGTTGAATTTGTGAAATAAACTTTTAATTTTGTTTTTAGATTGCCTGCTGCTGGATGTGGTGATATGTTTGTTGCCACAGTCAAGAAGGGTAAACCTGAATTGCGTAAGAAGGTTATGCCCGCAGTTGTCATCAGGCAACGAAAACCATTCAGAAGGCGTGATGGTATCTTCATCTATTTCGAAGACAATGCTGGCGTAATTGTAAACAACAAAGGTGAAATGAAAGGATCCGCAATTACTGGCCCCGTTGCAAAAGAATGTGCTGATTTGTGGCCTCGTATCGCTTCAAATGCTAGCTCAGTTGCCTAATCAGCATAAAGGACATCAATCCAAAAAATGTGTGTCTCTAATATATTCCTACACTATAGTGTAGTGTAAATATTCCTTTTGAAATTCATAAACAGACACACATTCAATTTTTTTTTCTTCAAGATTCTTATTAAAATTCATTAGAATTTGTTTCAAAAATGATCAAATAAATGACATGTAAAACTTTATTCAATGGATACAAAAACCAAAATAGTGTTTTATTTCAAGCAAATCAGTGAAAGAAAATACAAAAAATTAAAATATTACAATTTTTTTTTATTACTTTTGAGATGTAAAAATTCTAACACATTAACAATGAATAACAAAGAATGAAAATTAAATTTCTACTATGACCTTCTCCTATATCGTCGATCAGATGATCTACTTCTCGACCGATCTCTCTTATATTTTTTTGATTTTGATCGTCGTTCTCTAGAATCTGAACTATCTGAGCTCGGACTTCGTGAATATCGTTTTCTTTTAGACTTTTTACTTTTCTTTTCCTTTTTCTCCTTTTTTCTACGTTTCTTTGACTTTTCTCTCCTACTTGATGAAACTTCGGGTTCTTCTGACCCAGAGCTATGAATTTCAATTGCATTACTCACTGAATCGGGAAGTGAATGAATTGATTCTTCGTCTGATTCACAAGTTTTGATAGAACCAATTGAAGGTGCTGTCGGGACAAATTGTGGTCCAATAATTGGAGGTGGTGGTGCGTCATTTGAAGTTGTGGGTCCTTGAATTTTGGTCAGAAATGCTTTTGCTTTCATTTTTCGTTCTTGACGTAACTGCTCTTCTTTCGACAAGTATCCAAGTCGTTCACGAGCTGCTAATGCAAGCTTATTTCTGATTTGTTCTTCTGCACGACGAGCTTCCCTCATTTTGTCTTCCAAGTCTGAAGTAGCACTTTGTGATTTTTGACTAGATGCATTTTTTTCTTTTGAACTTTCTGCCTCGGGATCACTCGTATTCTCATCGCTGTTTTCTTGTAATATAGCTGGTTTGGAATTTATCACAGTCGGAGAAGGATCTTCCTTGTGCTTAATCGAAAAGGAAACTGGTGCCGGTGGATTATTTACCGTTGAATTACTGTTTTGTCTTGATGCTAATTTAGCTTTAATTTGACGAGCTTTCACAATGTGAGGAGCTAATGCTTCTAATTTATACAGATAATAGCCATGGAATTCGTTATCTTTTGTCAAGAATGAAAATCTTGGATCGTCTTTAGTACGATTTGCTGTTATCGCTTCAAATTCATCTCCATTTTTTGCAACATATGATGCAGTTTTATCAATTATATTTAAAATTTCAGATGGTGGAAGTGTACCTTCATATGGTTTTATCGGTTTTTTATCTTGCGGTTTAACTGCTTGTTCTTCATTTTCTTCCTCACTTTCGGTTTCAGTTCCCGATGCATATGCTACAAGACCTTGTAATCCAGATGTGATAACGGTGGTAGTTGTTGTGCTATTATTGCCATTTAAAGTCTCTGGCTTTGACTCTTGTGCAATCTTTGGTTGGATATTGATTCCCGAAACTTTTCCAATATTGTTCATTAACTTAAAATATACGCAGTCTTGAGATGGAGTGTAATTGGGAAAAGGAACGGTATTTTCAAAACTTGTAATTTGCTCCATATTTACAATAGGACCTGCTACTACAAGCGGACTCATGGCATTTTCTTCTTCTTCCTTTGGCTGTTCTTCTTCATGTTTCTTTATGAAAGGATATACATTTGTTTTAATTGCTTCTAAAACATGCTTATAATATGGCCACAATCGATCATCATGAATCAAGAAACCGAATTGGGGATTGTTACTTTGTTTTGCTTTAAGTAAAATCTCCATTTGAATTCCCTGTGAAGCAATAAATTTTGCAGTCTTCTCAATTACAGCATGTTGTTTCATATTGTCAGGTACATCCATTTTAGGTGGTATATAAAATCCTTCTGGTGCTACAAATGGTTCAGATTCTAAACCATCCTGAGTATCATCATCATCTGGTTTTGGTCCAGTTTGCGTATCACCATCATAGTTGAAAGCAATTTTCGCACCATTTGACTCACTGTTACTATCCTGATCTTGATACAGCTCTTCATTCACATCATTGTGATATAAATCATAATATCTTTCCTCTTCACACAATTCTTCAGCTTTTCGTTCAGCTGGTGTCAAACCTTCCAATCGGTCATTGTATCCACCGGGTGGTGGCTCAAATTTAGCTGGATCACTAAGAGCTCCTCTTACATCAAAACGATCAACTTTCAACGTCGTATTACTTGGACATGGAATCAAGTGACGTCCTTGATCAATAAAAAGTGCTTTTGCATCATCTCTATACAATTTACACTGATAACCAAATACAAGCAATTCATTATCTGGCGTCTCTCTATACTGATATGGCAATGGATCTCGACGAAGAATTCCACCAGGCCGTCTTTCCGACATTAAAGTTGTAAAAGTGTGCACGCAAAAAAAACTAAATTATAAAAGCTGTAAAGGAATAATTAGACAATTATTACAACGCGGTTCAAGTCAAAGCGCGAATAAGTCTTACAGGTAACACGTTAAAAAGATCACTGTTAAAAGTCTTTTTGGAAAAGCTGCAATTCACATCGAGTAACGGTGACTGAAATGATCAATAATTTTATAAAATAAATATTTTGTCTTTACGAGAAATTATTTTAAATCCTTTTTTTTTTGTTCAAAAAAATAAAATTTGTTCACTTGTTGTTGTTTAATTTTATTTGACAGTTAATGGGATGTACATGTGAATTTTGTACTCAAGGCACGTGCCCAGTTTTTTTCCATAAATACAAGTTCCCTATTCGACTTTAAATTAACAGCAACGCCTTAGTTAAGTAATTTGCAGGAACAGTTTGGGTCATTAGAAATTTTTAAGTTTTCATACGATTGTTTTTCTGGTGTAAAAAAAGTATTTTTGTATGATCATTTATAAAGATATATGGCAAATAATTTTGTCCCAAACGTGATTAGGTAGCATTATTTGTCATACATTATACATTACTTTTATACAAAAATTGGTATTTTTCATCTCAATTTATGGAAAGAATAATTAGAATTTGTGCTTAATAACTATTTTAACGCATTTCACTTGATTTAGACAAAAATGCGAGTATTGTGTGCGATCATACTTTATTTACGCCTGGGTCCATTTCAAAATATCCTATTTTTCCAATATATCCGAATTTTTCAAATTCAAAAAAAGTGATTTTTTAGAACTCGTGTATATCATTCATGAAAGCGTGGGAAAAAATTTTAACAGTTTTAACTAGTTTTTCTAAAAATTAAAGTGAACGACAAAATTGAAATTTGTTCTATAATTTGGAAAAATTAATTGATGTTTTTTTTTTCTTAATTATAGAAAATTATGATAAAAATAATTTTCTTATCTTTTAAAAATGTTTTCAAAAAATACCAAACGGTTCCACTTTGATTTACTTTTTATTTCAAAAGAGAAAGAGAGAAAAAGAAAATCATGCGCTTTTCCTGTATACTTGTTCTACAGAAACACACGAAAATCATATGGTTTTATGCACTTTTCATATGAACCCGTCATAACAAAATACTATGTAATTTGTATATACAAACAAAACCGTTATCATCTGTTTTTCCTCTCTTTCAAAAAAATTTTCCATACACATTCACTACTGATTTAAGCCGACTTTTGTTTAGTCAACACATGATGTTGTAGCATAACGGTCGGACCATATCAGCTCAAGACAAATTTTCATAGAAATAAATGTTCATTAAAAGTTTCGCGCCCTTCTTACAAGCCACTTTTTTTTGTCATCATTGTCAATGGTGCCTATACAAAGTAAAAATATTGTTATAGATTGTTAAATGTTAACAAGAAGGTGTTTGTTTTCTTTTGAACTGAATCAGTTCTTATCGGAAGATGAAACTAATCGGAGGTGAATTTTTGATGTGATAAAAAAAAGAAAAATATCAAAGTTATTTAACGAAAATTAAAAGAAAAATATTTAAAAGAAAAACTTTAAAAAAAATATAAAATTTTTAAAATTATATTAAATTAAAAATCTCTAAATATCCCGTCGCTCTTTCAATAATTATTTTCATTTTACTGCAATTAAATTCTTATCATAAAATTGTAATCAATAAATAATCTTAAATGAATTTTACATGTGAAAAACACATTTAAATCATATCGCATTGCAAAATTAATTGACATCAAATCAAAATCAGTGAAAATTTCTTTAAACTTTAAAGAACACAATATCTTGAAATAAAATAAAATTAAAAATTTTTTTTTTTTTAAATTGAAAATAATTTTAAAAATTACAACAAAGTTTAGTAAACATAAAAGTGAGTGAAATTTTATTTAATTATGCTTTTAAGTATTGAATTATACAATTTTTTATTAGCGTTCCTCAATAACATTAAAAATTGTTGAATTAAAACTACTTAAATCTTTATTTAATGAGTGCGTCATTTAATTCTCGTAAAATAGCTATTTAGATTTTTTTTAATTTTTTCAATTTAAAAAAAAAAATGTATTATTTATGAAATATAAATAAAACTATTTATTTATTTTGAATTATGTTGTCAAATAAATTTGATAATGATTTCTTAAATACTTTAAATTTAATTTCAACGATAATTCAATAGTTTCAACTGTAAAACTGTAGCTTAATCGTTTAAAAATTAATTAAATTAAACTTAGTATACGCCTACATAAATCTTGACAGTTCTTTCAACTGTTGAAACTTTTTTATTTAATTCAACAACTTTTACCTATTATTGAGGAACACAATTATAAAAATTTATGAACTGAAAAAAATATACATAAAGTGAATGCAATTCATTTTTGACTATTTCGTATTTTTTATTTTATTAATAAATGTATTTTAAGATGCTTAAAAATAGTTGACTTTTTAAATTTTGGACAGTCGATTAACATAAATAAAGGTGTTGAAACATGTTATGATACGTTAAAAGAGATCTTTACTGTTGTAATAATTTGAATCTTTGTATACAGTGTGTTCATAACCCCGGTCTGCCCATTAATAGCCATAGTTTATTTTTTTCCAATATTTCGTTACTTGAAACCGACTTTCAATTGAGTGTTATGAGTCACATAAAAATTTTTAAAAATTGTTCTGGTGAAAAAAAAATTAAATTCTAAAACTAACTTTAATCATTCAAAAAAAAAAAACTTAAAAAAACAATTTTAGATGAAAATATTATTTGAACTAATAAAATAATCTGTTTTCGTCTCATACAATATTTTTGTGGGCATTCCTCGATTTATATCGACTCATTGAAACCACGGTGGTGCCTTTGTCAAACCTAGTCTAATCTTATGGACATTGGCATTTCAAATTTTCCTTTAACTTATTAGCTTTTAAGATTAAGCTCAGAGATTGGGGTCTAATAATTGGGGTCTAATAATTGGGCTCAGGGATTAAGCTCCAGAGCCTGAAAACCTTCAAAAGCCCTATATGTCTAATTTTTATGTTTCTATAAAGAAAAGGTGGTTTTTTCAAAATAGCGTAGATTTTTAAAATGGCGAAATTTCTCAAAATATCGGATTTTCTAAAAATTTCTTTAAAAACTTAATTTCATTCAATGAAACGATTTCATCAAAATACACTTTTTTAAGGGGCCAGTGGTTAGCTTTTCTCATTTTTTTTATGTTCGTCGCGCTTGATTGAGACTCGAAGCAGTTCGGACATTTAATCGACTTAGATCAGCCTAGCTTTAAAGTAATATTTATCACTTAAAATTCTACACTATTTTTTTAAAAATCTTTTAAAAGTTTTGAACAGATAAAAATTCTACGTGAAGCTGTGAAGAAAAGTAAAATATGAAATGAAATTTTTTTTAAAATAATGTAGAACACATTTTTTTTGAAATTGATTTTTTTTTTTTAACATTATAATAATTTTTAAATTTCTATTTCTTTTCAGAATTTATCACATTTTCAAGAGAATTATGATATTTGCATATAACGAAAAAGTGTATTTTAATTGAAAAAAATCTTCTGTAGTTGCTTTTAACCAATAAAAATTTCAATATTTCAAAAACAAACTGACAAACAACGTCAATTATTATTAAATTTTTCCAACTCACATAAAATTTTTCATGTTAAATTCACTCAATGTTCTTCCTTCAACTATAAAAATTTAATAGTTTTAGTGCAAATACAAAAAAAAGTTAATTTTATTCCTGTTGCTGTAAAGAAAACTGTTTCATCATTATTTTTTTTAACGTATTTCTGTAAAATTTTCTCATCTTAATAAATATTTATGCAACATTAATCTCACTTTTAAAGAAGGAAAAAAAATATCATGATAGCATTTTTTCACTGTGGTGTATAATGATTATAATCAAAGTTTATTCCACAAAATTACACTTTTAATTTTAAATAAAAGTTTTGTGGAAAAATTTATATTTAAAACCAAGAAATGTTTTAAGAAGAAGAAGAAAAAAATATATACAATGCAAGTGGTGATAAAAAAAAAATAATCAAATAAAATAATAATAAAAAGCAGACAAATTATCTTCATCCAATAAAATTGTATTACTATCCAAATAAATACAGTAGTCAAATTTAACACACAAATAACAGACCAACGTCACTAATTATATCGTTAGAACAAAAACAAACAACATTATTTTCAGTGCTCATTCATTCAGTTTTTTTTCAACTGAAGATTCAAGTAACGAGTGATTTAAATGTAAGTATTAATGGCCTATTTTATTACTTTTATTTATAGTTTTCTGCTTAATCTTTTTTTATATTTATTTTATATTTAAATAAATTATTTGTAGTTGTTTTTCATGATTTTGGTAGGAAAATGCAATCTCTCGTAAAATATAAATAAAATGAAATACATTGTGTATTTCTATTGATGTGTGTTTTTAGTCTGGATTGCAGTTTTAATTTATGTTCTTTTTATTCATTAAATTGAATGAGCGTAGATGAAAATTGTACGATAAGGAAACGAATTTCGGAAAAAATACATCAAAAGATTCGTTTTAAAATGCATGGTACTTGTTAAATGTGCGAATACATACACATTAAATTATCGGCTTTTATGTTTAATTTTATGAATGAATTTACCTCTTTTTTATTGTAAAAAGTTTTGTAACCCATTGAGTATTGAATTGATTGAATTTAAAATTTAATATTTCATGACAGTGTTGAAATCTTAAGAATTGTTAAAGCGACGTCTTAAATACACTGAAAGCTGAAAACGCCCGCAGTTCAAAGTAACTCGGTCTACAGACGAAGATCTTTGATTGACGCTGATTGACATTGAATGGATAAAATTCCTATTGCATTTCCAGTTAATTTGGAACAAAAATTGGAGTATTATGGGCAAATAGAGGAAATTTATGTAAGGTGTCGCTTTATAATTTCTTAGGAATTTCCTGTCATTCGTAGGAAATTTCAACACGGTTAGTTCACTAGGAATATTTTTAATGGAAGAAATTAATTGTGAGTAATTCGTACATAATGGGTTAAAATTCTTTAATTGTTCTGCTTATTTATGAACGTTGAAATAAGAAAATAACCGTATATTACGGAAACTAGATAATTGGCATGATTCATTACTTTACTCTTAACATTATTTTATAATTATAAGAAATTAAATAGAAGATCGTGGTTTGAATTCTCATAAAACAGACGTAAAATTGTATTCTGTTCATCTTTTGAGGTTATTGTTCCCATAAAAAAAAATTAAATGAAAAATCAATTTCAAGAACTTTCTAAAACAGAAGTTGATCAAGTAATTCAAGAAGATTGGCCATGGATGGCATGTTTTCTCCTCCTCATCTTGATCCTTTTACTCATCAGTCATAGATGCTGTTGTGATTCTTTTGAAAGTCCGCAAAACAAAATTAATCTTGGTTCAAAATTGCTATCAGCACCAACCAATTCTACAAAATTTCATTCAATCATGAGTCAACTTAATCTACTCCAGCAACATGATGAATTGAATTTATTTTCAAGTCGGGCATCTAGTGCACGTAACAGCAGAATTTATCATCATGTTTGAAATAGAAATTTTTTTATTTTATTTTCTGTTGTAATAAAAAAGTCACATGCATTTTAAAAATAAAAAGAGAATAACAGAAAAGACATAAAAAGAAAGTATAATTTTATAAAAATATGTCATAATTTTATTCAGTTAATATCTGTTATTGAATTTCAATCAATAAATGACCAATTAAAAACAATTGTAGAGAAAGTTTATTCGACTGTTTTAATTCCCATTGTTAGTATGAATTATTTATTTATTTTTTATCCTCAAATATTAAAAAATAAGGGTTGGTGAGTTTTTAAACGGCAAGTATTTTTATTTTGACTTGAATCTGGAATGAGATAAAAAAATAAAATATAATTAAACGCCAATCATTGTCAGAATTTTGTTTCAACACAAAAAGATTATGAAGTGTCCCTTCGTCCTGACCTTGTTTTTCATCATGATTTGTTTATTTTATTTTTTTTTATGTAAATAAAAAAAACTTTTTTATTGCCGATGTTCTTGTTTTTGTAATAAATTTCTATTAAGCTGTTAATTCATGTCAAAAAAATGTCAAGACATTAATGCATATTTATTAACATTAAAGAACGTAATAAAAAAGAAATTGAAATCTAGCCCTACAGGGTTAGGTCTTGTGTAGTCTCCATGTAGGATCAATCTTGATATCCGTTCACCTGTCTTAACATTATCGGGGTTTTTGGCAAAAAGTATAAAAATTTTTTAATTACTGCATTCATTTGAACATGGAAAAAAAATAATATCACTATAATTTCCCTTTTTAGACACATTAATCTCATTTTCATAATCTACCTTCAACCCACATCATCAAAATGACAGCAAAAAAAAAAATAAGTGATAATATTTATTAAAATATTAACACCATACACATTTTACTACCATTACTTCACATATATAATGAGTTACACTGATTTTTCTGCTACAGAACATAAAACCATTTTCAATGTATCTGAATATGAAATCACAAAGACCACATAAGACACCAATAACAAAAAAAAAAACCGGGTGATTAATGGAATTTTTCATCAATGAACGTATTTAATTAAGGATTTGATGTTTCTATTGTGATGATGAAATCTAATGAATAATTATTGGTTTCTGTCTGATTCTGAAACAAAAGGTGAACTTTGATTGATGGATTTGTATTTGTATATAACATAAATCTCCTCTTTTTGAAGACACAACAAATTTGTATCACTCATTTAAATCATGAATGATGTCTTTTTAACTTCAATTTTTTTGCTGCTTTTCTTGAATCATAAATTAAGGAACGATTTGTGTCAAGAGAAAGAAATGAGAGTGAAAAAAAATTTCATTCTTTATCTGTCGAAGCGAAAAATTTAGACAAATTTATTGTAATATCATCAGTCGTGACACATATTTGCTTTTATATTAATCCAATTTAAAAATGTAACAAAAGCATCTCACACATATTGTTGTAAAAATTTATTTGAAATAAATTTGTACGGTTTTGTTATGTATATAAATAAAAAAAAAACTAAAATAAGAAATAAAATAAAGGAAAGTAAGGCATGAAAGAAAAGGAAGAATGAAAATAATTTGTTAGCGACAGATTTTGGTGTTAATCACGTTTTCTCGTGCATACCTCTTTTCCTTACTTCAGCATGTTTATTTCATATCATTAGTATCAGTTTTATTTTAACTCTGATACAAAAAAATATCAAATCAAAAGGGAAAATCGATTTTCATTAAAATTATGAAATGTAGGCGGGAAAATAAAATGTTTTTTTTTTTTTATTTATTAAAAAAACCAGTTATTAGCTGTGAATATTTTATTATTAAATTTCATTTTCATTTAAATCATTTAAACATGGTAATAAATTTATGAAAACTCGAAAAATACCAGGAGTTTCCACTTTGAAAATACAATATTCTAAAAATTAAAAGTAATTATTCTCTTTTAATTAGAAAAAGTATAATTAAAATAACCAGTCGTCTCCATTATTTTTTCTTTTTCTTTCATCAAGGGAATAATTTGCTTTATAACTTTTTACTTTTTAATCAATAAACATACGAATATATGTCACATAATTATCTGAAAGTTGAAAACTTCCCGTAATGCTACGTGATCCAAACCGCAAACGAGTTCCTTTCCTTAGTATTTACAATTTACAGTCATGCTGTCCGTCTGTACCAATCATTAAAAAAATTTCGCTAATCATTGAAAAAATGTCGCCAATGATGAAAAAACGTTGCGAATCATGAAAAAATGTCGCCTATCATTGCAAAATGTCGCCTGACCAAAATGGTCGTCCAACCCAAAATGGCCGAATAACCCAAAATATCCGATTGCAGAAACGATAAAAAAAAATCAAAAACGATATAAAAAAGAAATTTGCTCGTGTATATCGTTCACGATCACGATTAAAATTTTTTCATTGCCGACAACTTTGATTCAGACGGACGGACGTATACCGTGCAGTAATGTTGCATTTTTACAAATGGACAGAAATGCGTTAAAAAGAGTATTTGGGGTAAGCGTTTAGTAAGCTTGTAACATTGCGACGTTCTCATCTCACAGAGTAGCTTTAATTTTCTTTGAAGAAAAAATTATCTACTTCCTATAAGAGCTTGTTACGTTCAAAGCAAATATAAAAGATTTCTAAATAAATAAAGTAATTGAAAAAAGTATTACAACTAAATTTCTTTCTTTTTTTTTCAAAAACTCTCATTCATATTCATAAATGAAATACTTTTTATTAACGCTTATGTTTGGATTAATACACAACAACACATTAAATAAATAATAAATTGAAAAATGAGACATTTGATTGCAAAATATGAGTTTATGAATGCGTATTTTATGATTCAATAAAGCGATCACTCATTCTCAGTTTAATTTGATTCAATTCGTATCACAATATGTTAAAGCACCAAATCTCAGAGTTAGTTGTGTTTGAAAATTGAGACGAGGAAGTCAGATTTTGGTCTTAAAATACAAGTCAAAGAAGACCAAATATAATAAAAGAAAAGGAAAAAATGAAATCGATATTAAAATTAGTACTCGTTTCAAGTTTCTTGACATCAATTTTTGCTTCTGAAAATGAAAATACAGCCACAACAATGCGTTTCACCGATAATTATGATACAGTGAAAGATATGAATCAACATCAAGAGACACTTAGAAAAATTACAACAACAACAACTGTACCAAGTTCATCACTAATTGAGAGTGAACCAGAAACGGAAACAGACATACCAAATATTGATGATACAGCATCAATTTCATCATCTTCGTCTTCATCATCTGCCGTTGTCACTTCCTCAAGTTCATTACAAGTTGATTTATATGAGTTCATCGATCTAATTCCCGTTGATGAAGTTACAGAATTACGTGTACGGTATTATGTATCAGATCCAAATGTGAGGAAAGCCTATGATTTTATTCGTAATTATAATTATACTTTTGTACACACACAATTACATAAAATGGTTGAGGTAAAGAAAGTACTGAAATTTTTTGAACGTAAAGGAGTTAATTTGTGTGATGTTGGAGATGCACTCTATGAACGTGTCGGTCCACCACCAAAAACATCTGATCTGGTTATTGAACAAGGTGACCCAAAAAGTGGTGGATTTTATGCAATGGTTGATAATATTTTGGATGAAATACCACAAGACGAAGTTGTTACATTATTTTTCGAGAAAATGGAAACAAGCCATGATTTTTCGGAATTACTTGATTGGATTGGTGGAAATGATTTTAAGGAAATGTTGAATGTATTAAGGGTTAGTTGCATGACTTTCATGAAAAATTAAATCCCATTTTATGTCTTACAAAATATCTAAATTTCAGTTTAACAAGGAAGTACAAAGGTTTGTCTATGGACTGAGAAACAATGGAGTTGATGTTATCAAAGTTTATAAATTATTAAAAGGTTATTTTGGTTTTGGATTTAAAAAATGACAAGCAAAATAAAATTTTATGTAATATTTTTTTTTATGAATTACAATATTTGTTATAAATATTCATAAAAATTGTGTTTGAATGTGTAAGCTCAAAGTGATATCATGTAATTCAATTTCATGAATATGAAACTCATTTAATCAATCATTATTAATGTAATTTGTTGTTAAAAAGTAAATTGACTTAGCTAAGCAGAAATATGATACGATAATGCAAGCAGAAATCATACCAGGAAAGAAAGTTTTAGTGCAGTTGAAATTCTACGGATTGCCTTATTTTGGCAAGTGTCAACATTTTTTTTCTTATGTCCAACGAAATTGGAACTAAATGACCTTAATAAATCATTTTTATCCATTACATTGAGAATTCAAAACTCAGATTTCATGTTAAAATCATATTAACTATAAAAAATATTTTTACTCGTAATATGTACAATTGGATAGTAAATATCACTTTCATTAAATGTTTTATTTTCTTTTATCTTATTCTATATTTATATGCAAATGATAATGATAAATGTTTATTGTATATAAACAAAATTACTTGATTGACAGAAACAAGTAATAATAATACTCAACTAATTTTCTTTTTTTTACAGAAAAAAATATGCTTTTTATTTAGAAAGTGATTAATGAATAATTTAATCAGTTAGTTTTTTCTCTTACATTGCATTGCTAGTTTTGATGTGCTTTCAAAATATCAAGTGGATTACCCCAATTAAGGAAAAAAACAGAAGTTTATCAATAAATTTATAAATAATTCATGAAAATGGACTTTAACCTGAAGAAAGAATTTTTTGAATGTAAAGGTAAAAATAAGAAAAAAAAACAAACTACTACGATTTAAGAAAATACGTAGTAATGCAAAGAAAGATTCTATCAATATTTTGTGTTATAACAATTACTCAACATCATCATCATTTAGTTTTACGTATGAAATATCCTGTATAGGGAAGATTGATTACGACACCAATAACCATTAACCTATATGGAATTAGTTTGTTTACAGATTACTTTTACATGGATCAGAAAACTTTCTTATATGAATCACTATTGCTTGAAATTGATCTTACCTTAGCAAAGTATTTTTCAACGGTTAATTAGAGTTTTACTAAATTAAGAATATTTATCAGACATTGATTGAAATAAAAAATTTTAAAAATTAACCGGTTTAGAAAAGTGCATTCCGAAGAGACTAATTACAACATGACCGAATCATTAAAAAAAAAATGGCGGAAGTTTTAAAATATTTTTTTGAAAATTATCCGTTATTTTAAAAAAATTCCACCATTTTGAAAATTTTCAAAAAGATTAAATCAAAAAATTTCTGAAAAATCGAACATTTTGGAAAAAGTTGTGTTTTTTGACTGTTTTTAGGCTCTGCCCATCCATTAGCCCAATCTCAAAACTAATGAGTTTATATTCATTCCTATGACAAACTAACAAAGAAAAACGCTACTTCGCTCCGATGGACCATTCCGGATTAACGGCGGTCAAACCGTCTGTAATACTGCATTTTTTTCTTTACGAAATGCACTTAAAATTATTCTATAAAGTTACAGGAACTTAAAAGGATGAAGATTAAAGTAAGATTATGATCACTTTAATTCTATTGTGTATACTGAAAATGGATAAAAAATATGTAGAACGTGACCGTGAACGATATAAACGAGCACATTCTTATATTAAGAATTCATCTCTTTGGAAAAGTTAGTTGTTTACGCGCGCTTTATGCATGGTATAAATTCTTATACTTTACGTATGTGTATAGATAGCGAAAAAATTATAACGCGCTTATAACGTATTATAACTTATTATAACGTACGTAAATTATAAGGAATTATACCATGCATAAAGTACTAGTTAGGGTTAATCAGAACGTTTAAATGAGTTAGCCAATTCGGACAAGTCAACAATTTTGAAAAATTTTACCATTTTCTGTGTGATTCGTCAGTCATTTTGAAATTCACAATAAAGGATGGACGGACAGGCGGCATGATCGGCAAAATACTCGCATTTTTTTCAAATCGACAGAAATGCGCTAAAACATGTAAAAAATGAAAGGATAATACAAAATAAGAAAAAACTATGAATTGTCTCATATTAATCACAAGTTTTCCTCATCTGTGTATTGCACTTCCTTAAGCAATTTAAGTTATAAAGTTGTAAAATGTACAATGTCTTACAGACACAAATGATGTATCACTTATTCTTCTGACACGACAAAATTTATTTATGACCGTCATGGAAATCAAGCTCTCTTGCACATAGACCACATTGAACATTTGTTTAATTTAATTTCAAAATATTATCTACAAGTTTGATTAAGGCTTTCAACGTAATAAGTGTTTCCCTAAAAAGCATTTAGTTCGATTTATTTGAAACACGATTTTTGTTCTGATATTTTTCTTCATTCCCTTCGGCATCAAAACATAAAAGAATAGAAAAAAAAAATCAGAAGAAGAACAAGGAACAAAGGATATAGTTTTGACAAGCAATAATAAATGTTCTAACCTGGACTTAAGGGTATTTGTTTCATTTTTTTTCGTTCTTTTAACACAAGTTTCTTTGTTCTCTTTATTTTAAAGTACATTTAAAACGATATAAGAAAAATGAAATTTTCTTTAAAATTTTTATTTAATTTTCTATAAAATATCGACTGTTGGAATAGATTCAATAAATAAAATTCACGTATAAATATGAACTGTCGGACATCCTGCTAAGATAATTCTAAAGCAGAAAAGATCGTTGCATTTTTCCTTACAATTTCATGAAAAATATACTGATAAAGCTTTACAGTACAGAATGCATGTTCCGGTAAGTTACGGTCATTTGAGTGATTTTTTGTTCATACGATTTTGGGCAAACTTATTATTTAAGTTTAATCGTTCTGCAACAGCAAAACATGTTTGATCGGAAAAAAATCATAATTTAACAAGTTTCAGATAAAATTGACCTGAAGCAAATTGTGTAAAATATTTCAAGCTGAACTGACCAAGCCAAAATTCCATATTCAGATTGCAGAAAATGTTCTTGTAAGTCCATGTCCCAGAATTTAAATGTGATTCATTATTTCATGGTACAAAAATTCATTCCCTTTTTTTATTTGCTTTTCATATTAATCCTTTACCAAAATTTCCCTAAACCCCATATATGTCACTAAACCCATACAAGTTCATTGTCACTCAATCACTAAACAAGAAAAAGGATTTTCACTTCATTAAATCTTCATTAGGTATTTTACACCTAATTCGTTATTGATTTGTAACATAAAACGTACATGGGGAGAAATATAAATAAAATTTCGGATGCCTTTATATTTTGCTATAAATTTGTACACTGGTTCTTAATGCCATTCTAAGCATCAGTGCAAAAAAAAAAAATTTTTCCGTACACACGTTCTCGAGATATCGCGCTTTGAAATTTCGCGAATGGCGCGCGCGGCCATTTTTTGACTTGTGATATCTCGCGAACCAGAAAACGCAGAAAAAATTCTAAATATGTTTTGGAAAGATATGAAGGATATCTTTATTAATTTTTTATAATATTTTTAAAAAAATATTGATTTCATAATTAAATTTCAATTTAAAACTCTATTTTTCCATTTTCTGGTAGTTGGACGTGATAAATTTTTATTTATTTAATATGATTCTGTAGCTTTCATATTCAGCAATACATTTATTTTGGTTTTGGTTTTGGTAGCCTTGAACTTATAAAGATACAGAGCCTAAAAGAGGAATTTAATTACAATTGTTATGTAAAAAGAGTTTTTTATGATGCGTATCAAACATTTGAGTAACATAAGACACCAAAATGAATCACCAAAAGTATGAATATTCTTGTTTTTGTATGAAAAAGTCACCATCTGAACTTTTTAATGAAAATTTGTAATTAAAGCGCTCTTTTAGGCTCTGTATCTTTAAAAGTTCAAGGCCACCAGAACCAAAACCAAAATAAATGTATTGCTGAATATGAAAGCTACAGAATAATATTAAAAAAATAAAAATTTATCACGTCCAACTACCAGAAAATGGAAAAATAGAGTTTTAAATTGAAATTTAATTATGAAATCAATATTTTTTTAAAAATATTTTAAAAAATTATTAAAGATATCCTTCATATCTTTCCAAAACATATTTAGAATTTATTCTGCGTTTTGTGGTTCGCGAGATATCACAAGTCAAAAAATGGCCGCGCGCGCCATTCGCGAAATTTCAAAGCGCGATATCTCGAGAACGTGTGTACGGAAAAAAATTTTTTTTTGCACTGATGCTTAGAATGGCATGAAGAACCAGTGTACAAATTTATAGCAAAATATAAAGGCATCCGAAATTTTATTTATATTTCTCCCCACATGTCTCATGTGTAATAAATCTTTAAACAATGAATATACATGTAAAATACGCTTGAAGCATGTGATGTGAGAATAGAAAAGAAAGAAAAAACCCTTTTTCATTTTTTATTTTTAGGTATTCACACATTCTGACTAATATCAATAATTTGTATGTATGAAAGGAAAAGAAGAATGTAATGAAACATAAAATATCGATATTTTAAGGCATGAATGAGACTCAATGAATGGTATTTTTAAGGTTTAATTCACAAAAATCAAATATAAATTTAAAAATTGGAAAAAAATTGTCTGATCAATGAATTTTTGTTTATTGTGAAGTAATCCAATAAAAAATAGATTGAAGAATAAAAGAGGGATAAAAATGCGATAAAAATAAATGATATGATTGGTTTATAAAAACTTATGCAAACGATGTAAATTCCATTTACTTTTTTGCAACTAAATTTTTTCTCTATCTCTTGGTATATGTTAAATAAAAATGCGAGAATTCAATGCCACAAATATTGTCTGTCCTATGTAAAGTAGTTTTATACAATTTAACAAAACAGGAAATGCGCTCATGCATATCATTCCCGATCACATTCTAGATGTTCGTTCTGTTATTACAATGATATATTTTTTCAAATAAAACTCGGTTATGGAACTTATAAATCCCAATTGTATTAAAAATGCATGAAAAATCTAGAGTAAATTTACAGAAATTTAAAAAACTTTTGAAGAAGTGCATCAAACTAACTGCTACCTGTAAAATAAAATATAAAACACTGTAATTTAAAAGTTATTCTGTAAATTTATCATGAATTTGGAAACATTCCAAAGGTCGTGGTTTGCTATTATTTAACATTTTCATTGTTGCTTCAAAAGAACCAAAGAAAGGTTATGCACTACCACTTTCATTACCCGCATTGCATATTGTTTTTTCAGTTGCATGTAATTTGTATTTAAATTATTCACACTTTATTTTTTGTCATAGTAGTTGAAGAAGAACTTGAAATGTGAAACAAATAAACAAAACAATTTTTTCTTCTTGAATTTCAATGTAATAATTCAATGTGAAGGAGTTGATTCTGCAGTGCAGTGAACTTTTTTCCTTCAAGTAGTTTTCGTGTATAAGAATTCCGGAAACGTCATGTCCCAGCAATAATTCTCGACACAATAAACATCGAACAACAAAAAAATATAAAATGTGTGAAAAACAAAAAAAAAAGTTAATAGCTCGATGAAATAATAGAAAGTACGTGATGATAGGCCAATAAAATGTATGAAATACTTTTGAACATGTAATGTAAAGGATTACAGTGATTTTAAAAGTTATTTTTCAAGTCTAGAGTCATGTTAACTCTGATAAAACATAAATAAGGGTTAAATATTTATGTTTGTGTATCGATTAAAATTTAAGTCACTAAAGTACTTTGTCATTTAAATAAAAAAATATGAAATGAAAACATTTAAATCAATTAAAATTTGCATATAAAGCACTGGAATAAATAAGCTCATCTCTGCGTTTACCCTGCTGCACGTATATGACTAAAGATTAGACATTCAAGGCCCGTAAAACGCATAAAAAAACATGCTTCGAAGAAACAGTTTTCTAAATGTATACCTTTTCTTTATGGATCACGCTTCACATTTGTGCATAGGATGCATTTTTAAGTTCTTCAATACATAATTTCTTTCCATTTACGCACATCAGGGTACTTATTTACATACCACCTGTGATAGCATCAAGTTATCATCGGATCAAATTATTTAATTAAGCATGTAAAAGAACGCAATAATTTACACATCATTTTTTTGTGGTTATGATTGAAAAACATAAATATTTAAATCTCATATAACAATTAATATAACCACAGGAGATACGTCAAATACAGCAGGTACTTCTCTGATTAAAAAGCTGTGTGATATCAGTTTACACCACATAATTACAATTATATCATCATAGTAATACGAGAAAAAAAATTGTGAAAAAATATTGAAAATTGTTACGAAATCAAAAGAGTCACGTTTATTAATCATGAAAAACACAATTAAGTTATGTAAAAAAACATGCATCTTTTTATGAGTTGACATTCTTTTCATCCAAGTATAGATAAAGGCTCCCTACGGGTTCTATTGTAGTTATTGTAAAAATGATAGCCTGGAACTTAACTTCCATGACCATAACCGTCAAATGATTGGAAGAGCTAGCAGAATGCTCGAATTTGTTAAAAGGAACGTTGTGCAGTTCGACGATCAAAAACACTCACCCTTGCACGATCAATCCTGGAGTATGGAAGTGTCACTTGGAATCCATTCATGGCCATTCCAATAAACCGGATTAAATCTATTTAGAAACGATTCTCGAGATTTGCTGGAATGGAATGATTCTGTAAATATTCTCTCATACGAAAATCGTCTAATGCCTCTTGACATGAACTTGACATTATATGATAGACGAAAGATTGCCGATTTCATGTTTTTATGCAAATTGCTTTCTTATGTGATTGACGTCCCATATCTTGTTCAACAAAAAATTCTTCAATTCAAATCCGTATGTCACTAGAAATTCATGAGTTTCCCCAATCGGGACCCACTCAACTAATTATGGTATGAACGCTCCTCTGACCAGAATGAAAACTATTGTTAACCAGCATAGGGAATTGGCTACATCTGACCTTAGTTTACGTACTAAAAAAATCGAACTATTGAACAAACTGATACTAGGAATAGTTTTGTAGGCTTAGGTGTAAGATTTTTATTGTTATAAAGAATAAGTGCTTTGAAAAAACTATGTTGCCTAGGGCTGTTCTAGGGCCAACTCCACACAAGAGAACCAGCACTAAAACGGGCTCATTGTGTATAGAGTGAAAATCACTAAGGTGATAGTTTAGATAACAATGACGAGTGAAAATACTAACTACAACTCTGAGCTGAGCACGGAATAAGCAGGCGAGTCTATCTTATAGTACCCGTTTGATTCATGAAAGAAATCTAGCCTTCCTGTGATGATTCATGCAGTTCAGAGCAAGCGTACAGTCTTCGTCACTTTGCTTAAAACGAAATTTAATGATTTCCAGCATTGTGGTAAATGCTTTTAAATTTATTTATTTGATGGTGACATTTCATAATTACTACTTCTATCCTAAAATATAAAATTTTATTCTATTATTTTTAAAGTGGGGCATGTAATTAGATCTCTAATTGTCGTCCATTTAAAACGCATTATAAGTGAAATTAAATAGAAAAGTATACATTTTCCATTTTAATTGAATTCCACTTCAAATAAAACTATTATTTACAGTTCTTATACTCTGCATTGAAATAAAATAATAAAATAAAAAGGACAAAAAAAACCACTAAAGTTACATTCAGATAATAATTGTTTTATTCGAATCATGTCTATTATTCTTCTATTGTCTTTTATTCATGTCACACACATGGATTTCTTACATGTCACGTATCATTAAATGCTTTTATTGGCTTGAAAACATTTTTTGGGGAAAAAAGAACAAATGGCAAATCATCAAAAGACAATGAAAGATAAAGAAAAGACAAAAATTAAATTGAATTGTTACACCTCGTGTGTGTCATTTATCACCAAGTACTCAATTTCTTTTTATTTGTGGAATGGGATGTCAATGAGTCACAAGTTGTGGATTGTATCTAACATTAAATGTATCAAAATATTATTGTACAACTACATGACTTGTCCTCTAATGAAATAATAAAAAATATGTTGTCATCACAAGAGTTTTGAGAATTAATTAATTTTATTCAATGTACGATAAAATATATTTTATAGTTCATTCATCATCATCAATTGTAATGAACTCTCATAACCATAAAACTATTATGGAAAATATAATTTCAGTTTTAATATTCCTTTAGAGGTCATAAATAAATCAATGACATTAATAATTAAACTAGTCCAGGCTTATTACTTTTTATTAATTAATCATCCACGGTTCCCTTGATAATAAAATTGAATATTAAATTAATAATTTCACTTAACTATCAAAGCAATTTCTCCCCACAATATAAAATATTATTAACACAACTAATAATGGTTTATATGCTAGTGCAAATGTGACGAGGTTGTCGTCAGCGAAAATTCATAAATTAATTATCATTCTCATATAAAGCGCATTCACTCATGTCAAGCGCTATCGATATTAACAATTTAATTTGCAAAATTTTATAGTTCAATACAAAAAACAACACACTCACATTTGCATTCAATTAGTTTAGAGCCATTATTATATGGAATGAGTTTGATAGTGATGTTTTAAATGAATGAATGAATGAGTGACAATGTGTGGAAAAACCATGACCTCAACATTTTCAATTATTATCACTAAATAAGTTGACATGATCGTACGTGAAAGGTTTCAATGAAGTGTTGTTGTCGTTGTTTTTTAAATAAAGTTTTTGGTGTTATACACTTTGAACCCATTCACTGCCATTCAACGAAACCCAATCGAATCTGATACCCTGTTGCTCGATGAAGCCTATAAACACGATTTCCGTGTCCCTATGAAAAAAGCATCCACTTGATATTTTTTTTGTTAAAAACTTTACTAAACTTCTATAGAATTCGTATCAGATTGCTTTCAAGACATTTTAGACCTTTTCTTTTCATATTTTCACGAATAGGGTATTGTCCTTTTCAATCCTTGACAACGTGTAATAAATCGAGTTTTTTTATGTTTAACTGACCTAATGCTATACAATAACGATTTTTTTATGAAAACAAAAACCCAGACAGATTAGCTAAGTTATTTCATTTTCATAATCAAAGTATGTAATGAAAATCAATATCTCAGTCTATGGAAAGGAAATTATTTAATTGAATTTGAATGGTTTATTTCATAACACTTTGTCTTGAGCACATTTGCAGACATTTTTACCACACTTAATCGTCTTAAATTATTACAAAATTATGAATTATAATTAAGAAAAAAGGGAGGTAATTTTACATGTCTATTTAAATTAATTAAACACTCATCTTTTATTCAGCTTAGTCAATTATAAGAGAAAATAATAAAAAGTATAATAATAATAATTAAAAATTTGATACAATTAATCTTCATTATTTTCTTCAAATATCTGTTTTTTTTTATTCTAATTGAATACTCTTAACACTTAATGCAAAAAAAAAATAAATATGCAATTAAAATTCAAATATTAAAATGAAATAGAAAAACTTGAAATATTTTATTTAATATACAAATTAAAAGTTTATCATTCATTTAGATTAGACAATTTTCTTTGATTGGACACAGAATAAATATTTTTATAAAAAGATAATCAAAATAGATTTTAAAATTTTACAAAATTAGCAAGTTGGTAAAATAAATATTTGCATAATCATTCTAACATAAATATTTATATAAATCTTTTAAGACGAAATTTATTATCTAAACTGACAAGATTAATTATATGTTGAATTGAAAATCATTTTGTTTAACTTTTGCATTTTAATTTTACTTTTAAATAATTTACGATAAAAAATATAAGCGGTAATTCACTTTTTTGCAATCATTACGATCTATTTTAAGAACAGTTAATGACGACTCGTTATAATTATTAGAATATTTTTTTTTTTGGTTAATCTCAGTGGAATCTACATTACAAGAATCTACATCCTAAAAAGATTTCTACACATACAAAGTTGATATTGTACATTCTCAACCCAAAACCAGTGGGTCAGGACAATGAAACACCAGTGAGAGACCAATGGGACCATCGACTAATTCGAAAAAAAATATGTTTTTTCTTCATTAATTTTTTTGAGCTCCTCCATGGTTTCACTGGTCGCCCACTAGTCCCATTTGTCCCACTGGTGTCTCACTGGTTTTCCATCGGTCGTACTTGTCTCACTGAGGACCATTGAGAGATCCCACTGGTTTTGGGTTGAGTGTGTAAACAAGAAGGTACACACGGTATATAAAACATATGAATAGTTAAGAGAAATTCAGAATGTATCCAATAAAAGTATTTTTTCTAGCCACATCTAAAGCAGTAAATAACAAAAATAATCAACTTCGTCAAACTTCACCTCAAATTACCATCAACATCAATACAAGGTTGAAAGTAATCGTATTTCTTTCAAATTTACTCTATTTAACATAACTGTAATTAATAAAAGCTTCCACAACTGCTACTTCTTCATTTGTTAAAACATAAGGAGATCTCATGACATATAATAAACTGTAATTATACGTATAATAATGATACCCATTAATAATAATAACTTTCCTTTTCTAATAATAATACTAGTTTTTCATTTCATACTCACTTAAACGATTGAAGAAAGAAATTACTCAAAATTACACGTAGTACATCAATTTTTCATTAAATTTTCACATTTATATAAATTTTTATAACTTTGAACGAATGAAAATTCATAAAATTTATAGAAAAAAATAGTTAATTTAACTGTAGGGTTAGTAATAAAATAAATTGTGTGAAATAATCTATGAGCTTTAAAATGAAAAATTACAAGCTTATTTTTAAATTTTTTTTCGTTTTTTTTATTTTCATTTACGTCGTAATTTATCCTTCATATTTTTCATTTTACAAGAAATGATGCTTATGAAAAAAAAGAATAATTGTGTTGAAAAAACGTAATTGTGAGTCATTGTAATTGTGAATTGTCATTTTTTATGTCCTGGTAATTTTTAATGGAATTCACATTATGTGATATATTACTCGTTTAGTTAAAGAACTTCATAAAAAATATTGAATTGGTTACTTTTTAGACCTATTTCGTTAAGTTCAAACTTTATTGACAAAATGTTTTTTAAGTGAAAAAAATCAAACTTTAAAAGTTAGACAAGCTTTGAAATTTCGTACAAACGAAAAATTCATTAAATGGAGAATTTGGGAAAATTCTCAAACAACGATTTAAGAAAATTGTAAGTCTTTGAAGCTCAAAATCTGAACCACATCCAATACCAATATGTTCCAAGGGGAGGAAATGGAACTGCAGCGAGGAAAGTTGGCAAATACCATTGTTTCTGACTTTTTGTCACTTTTCAGCAATTAATCGATCGATTTTATTGTGGGAAAATGGTAAAAATGGCTTTTCCCGAGTCTTCGAGCCAGAGTTGGGTACAGTGCCGGCGAGAGCTTGACCGGGCCCCGGTAAATTATAAAGTTCTCGGGCCTTTTAAGTTTACATGAGTAAAATTTTTTTTATCTCTCTCTCTCACAATCTTTTATATCAAAATGCGGAGCTGCGAAGCAGCGAAGCATTTATATCAAAATATTTGAACTTTGATAAAATAATTTTTTTTATCTCTTTCTCACAATCTTTTATATCAAAATGCGAAGCAGCGAAGCATTTATATCAAAATATTTAACTGATGATTTTTTTATAGAGAGAGAGACAAAAAAATTACTTTATCAGACTTCAAATATTTTGGTCGGTACAAAAAATTATGAGAGAGAGATAAAAAATCATTTTTACAAACTTCAAATACTTTGATATAAATGCTTCGCTGCTTCGCAGCTCCGCATTTTTGTATAAAAGATTGTGAAAGAGAGAGAAAATAATTCATCATTTCAAACTTTATATATTTTGATATAAATGCTTCGCAGCTCCGCATTTTGGTATAAAAAAAGTGACGGAGAGAGAAAAAAATTAATTTTTTTAAACTTCAAATAACTTGGTCGGTACAAAAAATTGTGAGAGAGATAAAAAATCATTTTTACAGACTTCAAATACTTTGATATAAATGCTTCGCTGCTTCGCAGCTCCGCATTTTTGTATAAAAGATTGTGAAAGAGAGAGAAAATAATTCATCATTTCAAACTTTATATATTTTAATATAAATGCTTCGCAGCTCCGCATTTTGGTATAAAAAAAGTGATGGAGAGAGAAAAAAATTAATTTTTTCAAACTTAAAATATTTTGATTTAAGTACAGTATTGGAAAATCGATGGATCAAGCGTTTATAATAATAAAAGGAATACCCGAGCCTCGGGTTTGATTTTGTACGAAAATGAAAAATTTTACCATATTGTGAAATAAGTATTGTAAAAAACATTAAATATTTTTAATAGCTTGTTGAAACTCGGGCCCTAAAAGGCCCGGGCCCCGGTACTTTAGTACCCCCTGTACCCCCCTCTCGCAGGCCCTGGTTGGGTACTTATTTTTACTTTTCTGTTTTTGTCCTGTGGTTTTTACAGTGTATTCGATCCTGCCTTCTGATTGGATTCTTTTCTGGAAAGGAAGTGGGAGGTTTGTCGGCGAGATCCAGAAAATGGGCCAAGCGCTTCTTGGTTTTGCGTCAATTCAACACAAAACTTATTATTTCTAATGCCACAAAAAAAGATAAAAAAAATTAATGAAAGTTTTTTTCTAATAAATTTTTATTGTTTATGTTCGATAAATTCATTGAAATGCATTGTTTTGCATGAACTTGTCCTTTTTTACTAACAACACAATAAAAACCATCATTTTTCTCTTCTATGCACTATAAAACTACATGATGTAAAAAAAAATAAAGCAATGTTATAATAGCAGAAACATGACATTTTTTATATACAAAACGCGAAACGTTAAGTTCATAAAATTGAAAATGATTTATGTAGTAAAAGTCAACAACAAGGCTGATGATATTTAATGCACTCTCTCTCAGTATGAATTCTAAACAAGTGATTCATGTTTTTTAAACTGAATAGCTTCATGTTTATAGAAGAGTTTCAGGGGATAATAAAACATATTTTGAACTCTAAGTGAATGAGAGAAGGTCGTAGTAATATGCACTATGGCAATTTTGATTTCATTCATTGAAATTGTGGTTTTGGTGGTTTTTTAAAGTTAATTTAAGATACAAACCATAAAAAATCATATATGATGCTGGTGACATGTACATAAGTATATGATTCACAAAAATTATCATGAATAGATAATGAATTCGATCATTTAGACAAAATTATGTATTTTTATTCTATATTTAGTTTGAGAGTCAAAATCGATGATTTTTTTTATGTTAGAACAAATAAACAAAAATCAATAAGAGTGGGAGTTGAACGACATTTGACTTACGTTAGGATGACTTGAAAAGGTTGAGCTAATTTAACATGATTTGTATCATTGTCTTTAAATTGATTTAATTTTCTATTTTCATTGCACACCTTTTCTTTACAACCTTTGATATTTTACTCAAATCATGAGTAAAAGGTTATCATTGTTGGATCATCTTTCTTATCCACTTTTCCTTTTATATCCTAGCAATATAAATTTACATAGTAAACTTAAACGATATGAAAAGTAATTTGTAATAAAAATAAAACCATAAAATGTGTGCGACAAATTTTGATCGAATCCTATATGATTATAATATTCAATAGTCTGTCAACGCACAACTTGTAAGAAATTAAGTATCTTATGCTTTTCAAAATATTCAATAAAATATTGATAGACTCCAATCAACATAGAAAATAACAAGGTGATTTTATGACATTTTCGTTGTTTGTTTATATTCTGAAAGAAAAATAATCAAAATGTTTTATCGTTGAATGAATGAAACAATAAAATAAAAAAAAACACATGTGAGTAATTTGTATTGCCCTTGTAACAAAATTCTGATGAAGTCGCTTTTCACTTTATAAGCCGCAAATAGTTTATCTGTCATACTGTCAAAGACTCTTCAGTAATAAATTTAAATATGCATGTAAGTATAAAATTAAACATTATCACGAATCAGCATATTTTCCGTATTCTTTAAATGTCATTTCATGTCATTACTGAGACACTCTTCATAAATTATTAATCGTTTTTCTGTTTATTCATAAGGTCAAGTGAAAAAATGAATAAATCGATATTTAAATTCAAAAATATCATCTGAATATTGAATGCTTGAGTTTAAGAACTCTTGACAGTAATTTTTTTAATTAATTTTCAAAACATTTGTATATTTTAAATTTAACAAAAGATTTATTGTTAATTGGTTTGCTTATTGTTCAATTCTCGAATTCAATGAAAATAAACAGTTCCTTAGAAATAGTTTTCATTGGTATGACTCTTTTAATTTAAACTGATGTGTTTTTGTTCAAATGGTTTTATTGAAATTTTCTTTTTGTGTCTCGTTCGTTAAAGTACAAACGAAAATGATGTCAAATTGAAATTAGATTCTTACATGCACTGAAACCTGAAAACATCCTGCAGTACAAAGTGACTTGGTCCGCAGACGGAGATCTTTGATTGACGCTTTCAGGAAATTTATCGTATTTTCATTTAATTTGGAACAAAAATTCGAATATTATGGGAACTCTTTGAAAATTATACGGGGTGGTCTGCGAGGCGTTTTCAAATTAGAGTGTGTGAAGTGCATTTACTATGAGTATATTATGTGAGTGTGTGTGTCTTTGATTTTCTCATGTAAATGATAAAAACAGAAGGATTTTCAAAATTCATAGCATAAGTAAAGCGAATGATCGTAAATGTAACAAAAACTTGTTTAACATCTGAAAAGAAACTTTACATTTTGTCCAATATAAGAATGATAATGTACTTGTAATGTCATTCAAATATTTCATTGTTATATGAAAGAAAAAATTTGAGTGTTTTTTTATGTTTTCTCATATGTTCAAAGGTTTCATTTCACTCTTTTCTTTTCATATGTGAATGGCCCTTTACTCAAATAAGTGTATCAATATAAATTACTGTTATACAAAATACAAAAGAAATTTCGATTTATTCAATCCTTGCTTTGAGCAAATCCGTCTGTAGTTTGCGTGTTACTGTTCATTTGTTAATAAACAAATAAAATAAGAGAATTCGAAGCATGCTCGACTATCAATCTTTAGTATGAGTGTGAAGTTTGCAACAAAAAAAAAAGTTGCAACAAAAAAAAAAAAGTTGCAACAAAATAATTTAGGATTTGTTGCAAAAAATTTTTCGCAACAAAAAAAAATCCCCTTAAGCATTTTACGTTTCTAAATTTGTTGCAAGTTTTTTTACAACTTGTAAGTATCAAAAATCTTAAAACAACCAATATTAATGTATATATGGAAGATTCCACCGTTATGCTGAATACAAAAAATGACTTACTTGTTCAAAAAATTCATTGAAACTAAATTTTTTTTTAAAAATAAATTATTAGAAACCAAACTAGAATAGGTTTTCTATGTGATAAAATACTAACACTTTTATTTTTTATCATTTAAATGTCATTTTTTAGATAAATCGTTCGTTACTACTGAATACAAAATTACTTAAACTGATTTTTTTTCAATACGAAATATCGTTTTTTCTGCGAATTCTTGAAAATTATCCAAGAAAAGTTATATTTTTCTAGAAGGTTTAGAAGTGTTCTAGCATAAAAAACAGATGGTAAATATTTTTATACATTTACTAAAAAGATATTGAGGTTTTTTTCCGTTACTCTGAATACAAAAATTTTTCAGTTTTACATGATTATTGAAATTATTTGCCGATTTTTTCTATTTATAAGCAAAAATTTACAGCTAAAATTATTTTTACTTAAATAATTAACTCTTCTACTTTCAGATTCAATCATTCAAATATAATTTTTACCGAAAAATCGAAAATTAGAGTTAAATTTAAATAATCATATTTTTACGAATATTTTAATGTATGAATAACAGACGCCATGTTTATTTTTTGGTTTTGTTATACTACATACAAGTTTTGTACCGAGTATTGACTGAAAATATGAATTTTGTTACGCTGAATACAAACTTTAGTTGTAATTTTAATCAGTTTATGCTAAAAAATTAAAAATTCTAAGTACGCAGTTATTTAGATATAAATATTCTTAAAGAAAATTTATAAAAAAAATTCGGTCCGTAGAAGAAAAATTTTGGAAAAATTAAACTTTTTCATGTTTTCGTTACTCTGAATACGAAGAAAACTGAGGTAGATTTCTTTTGATAGCTTAGATTAAATAATAATTAAATTTTATTAATGTTGATTATTTTCCTGAAAGATAATCCTGTAATCTATCGTTTCCAATCATTAAAATAAAAATTTTGGCAAAATATTGCACTCAAATAATAAAATTTAAAATGACGAAAATTTGCCATTTTTCATAGAAATGTCGGAGGGCCATATTTGAACACATTTTAAACTTCAGTATACTCAAAAAAATAAAAAAAAAAATTACATATCCTTAAAATTCAATGTGTTTTCTAAGCAGCTATATAAAAATTATTTCATAAAAATCAGTTTGAATTTTATGTCAGTATATTTTACGTCGTGGAATCGTCCATATGTATACACAAAATGCTTTTTAACGGCCAAAATGACTACAATCAAAGGTAATTCACCAATAATGTATAAAATATAACTAAATAAAAGAAATATTTCTATATATCTTTTTTTTAATTCTTTTAAATTGAAAAACCTTATATTTCGATGGAGACAAATGGTAGAGCCTTCGTCTTAGGCTTAAAAGTTCACTAGTATATTCCGCTTTAAATTTAAGGTGCGGAAAACATTCCCACTTTGGAGCATCACTTAGTAAAATTCGATTTTTTGCAACGAAAATATTTTTTGTTGCTACAAAACCTTATATTTCGATGAAGAAGAAGCCTTCGTCTCAAGCTTAAATATATAGAAATATTTCTTTTATTTAGTTATATTTTATACATTATATGCTGAATTACCTTTGATTGTAGTCATTTTGGCCGTTAAAAAGCATTTTGTGTATACATATATACATTAATATTGGTTGTTTTAAGATTTTTGATAATTACAAGTTGTAAAAAAACTTGCAACAAATTTAGAAACGAAAAATGCTTAAGGGGATTTTTTTGTTGCGAAAAATTTTTGCAAACTTCACACTCATTCTTTAGTTGAGTAAGGCTCAAAAACGGACATCAAATTTATTAGCTAAAATTAGTGACTACTTTGAATGACAATAAATCAAAATTAAATCAAAATTAAATCAAAATTTATCCAATACATCTCGTTATATTGACTAGAAATATTCATTCATTTTCAATAACAATGTTACATGGACTATAACATAATTCATTAATAAATCAAAATTCTCACAAATTGAGCCTTTTGTGAAATAATGTAGATTTATTATGTTACATATGTTATGAAATGTAAGAAAACAAACAATGAAAGTAAACTCAGATAAGGAACACTTATTATCACTTGTATGAGAAACATGACAGAAATATCATTTTATTGAAAAGAAAATAATACAGTAAATTTTTTTTCACGTTAATAATAGAAATCATATTATTACATTCCAAACTAACCCGTATTAATTTCAGTTTTATTATTAACATTGGAGTTTTCAATTATCATTAAAATATACACACACAAAAAAATTATATTGGTATTACTATTAAAAAAACTAACAATAAATTATGATTGGATATTGATTTAATTCAAAGTGCGTATGACGTGTGCTTATCAATAAGTAATAAGGGGTTGTGTGTACTGTTATAATTCATATTGATAAGTAAAATTGATGTGTAATGATAATTATAAATTAATATTGATACAAGTCTAATATCGTACACTCTAAATTGAAAACGCCCCGCAGTACAAATTGATTTGATCCGCAGATGGAGATCTTTCATTGATGCTTGCAAGGTGTTTGATGAATGCAAATTTCAATGATTTCATGTTAATTTGGGTAAACATTTCGAATATCATGGGTATTTTTTTAGTCTATGCATATATTTTTCTAGTCTATGCGGGAAGGTTTGCAGGGTGTTTTTAACTTACAGTGTATTATACGTTGTTTAAAATAATATGAAGTTCAACAAATAAAATATAATGTTTTTGTATGAATGGGGTTATAACCACATAGTCAAAGAATTGTTATAATATTGTTTAAGCCGATTATACACTTTGAGTGATAAATATAGATAAGAATGATTTAATATAATGTAAACAATAACATGCAGTTTAGCAAATAAAATTTTGTGATGCATTTATGTGTAGCGGATTTGAGCCATGATAAGTGAATTAACATTAGATTTATTTTAAATTTATCACAATTGATTTAACACTTTCGCCTTCCTTCACTCTTAGTTGAAAACGCCCCGCAAATTATCCCGTAGTGATTTGCGAGGCGTTTACGGCGTTAATTTTTTGGTATTTTTCACGATCAACTGTTTTTCGCGATCTGCAATATCTTTCGCTATCCACGTTTTTTACGATCCGTGACGGACGGACAGGTCGACCTCTTACAATGCCAGCCTGTTTTAAATAAATGAGCTAAAAATAACATTTAAAAAATAACCAATTAACCACTACTGACCATTACTATTTTGAGACAAGAGACTCCTGTCAAAATAAACTCAGTATTATGGCTGAAAAACTGATGTCTAATTAAAGCTTTATTGGTCTCAAAATTTGGGTTTCAGAGCCTGAACCATGATTAGAAAATCATTAAAATTCTGTGAAGTTCCACAATTTTTTCTATTCCTAAAGTAACCACAATAGGGCCTGCGATGCTACCTTTTCATGTATCTCTATCTAGTATAAATTAAATGTTCAAAAATTAAAAGGAAAATTAAATTCTTATCTTTTCCTTTTTTGAAGATTATCTTTTCTATTAAAATTACTTGAGTATCTTATCCTGTTACATTACTGACCCATTAATTTTGGAAAATCAGCTTTTCTTGTGACATTTTTATTAAAAAAAAACTGTAATATGGCAAAAAAAGAAGAACGAAATAAATAAAAAAAAACAATTGAAAATTTATCCTTCTCGTAACATAAATTAGTGTCATGATATATTTTATTTTGTTAGCAAAGAAATTTTCCACAAGAATCAGGATGTTGATACATAAAACAAAGTTAATGTGATGGTAAAGTGGTATCCGTTGCAATAATGGAAAATATTTACTTCGAAATTTTTCTTTTATTCGGCTTTGGTTTCCGTTTTTTTCTTTCTTTAAATGGTTTTACAGCATCTGCTTTCAAATTAATTTAACATTAAAAGTAAGATTACGTGAAAATTCACGTTAATTCTTTTAACAATCAAATATTTTAAATTTAAAACAAAATATAAGAATTAAAAGGGAATCAAAAAAATAAAATAGGCATTTTAACAAACAATATGAGACAGATACGTTATTTGACATGAAAAATTTTCTTTAAAAAAATGTCATTTATATTGAGTTAAATCGAGACATAAAATAGACATTTGCTACAACATTTGTAACAGATGTGGATCATTAATATTTTAATGATAATTGTTTGTCATGTTATTAAGATAAATAAATTTTCTTTTTTTTATGTGTGAACTCAACAATTGACCTTTAATATTTTTTCTGTGATATGAAAATATTTCACATTAAATTGCTGCTGAAAAAATAAATATAATTCGAATTCTATTGTGAAAAAATCGGAAACATCCCTAATTTGGATCATTGATGATGCCAATTTACATTTTTTTTCCTTTTCCTGCACATGAAAATTTATTTATTTCCTTTTGTATCATATTTATCTAATGATGTGGTACATTGAGTTTCCCTTATTATTGGAGAATATTCTTTTTTGTTGAGAGTATTTCATTGTAGTAAATTGGTTATTAAGGGATTATAGAAGCAAATAAAAATAAATTGTGATGGGTGTGAAGATTTTTTACCTTAAACTATTATAATGGTTATCTGTAATAATTTGTATTGATAAACTGAAAAAATGTGACTGAAATTCCTTGTTTATTATTATTCTATCATAACAAGGAAGCACAAAAAACCAAAAATAATAAAAAAAAACACTCATAAAAAAATATCAAATTACAATATTTTCTTGGAAAATAAAATGAAATTATTCAAGGTTGACACCATACTTTGTCACTTTTTTCTTATTGTTTTTTAAATGTATGAAATTAAGTTCTTTGTACAAAAATTATGGCACTCGATTATTTTGTACAAAATAAAAATAAGAAAAAATGCTTCTCATTATCATACAAATTATCTATTTAACATTTCATTTTACTTTTTTGAGCTTGTTGTCGAAATTCCCACCTTAGGAAACAAGAGTCAACTTTCACCAACTTATTTCAATCATAAAAAGACGAGAAATGACAGAAATGAAAAAAAAACAACAAACACAAAAATTTAGTATTATAAAGTTGAATATTGAATATTAAAATTGTTACCTTTTTATTTTTTTATTTAGATAAAAATATTTTAGATCAAATGGAAAAAGTACTTTAGTTTATAAATAAACAAAATTTAAGCGCTTCATATTTAGCAGTAATCTGTATTAGTTATAAAAATAAACCGTAGTCTGGATGCGGTCTGGCAATTTCTTTATTTGTATTTTAATAAAAAAATATGTGTGTGTTTTTGTTTAGATAGAACTAAAAATAATACCCTGTGGTGTTTCAATAAGACAGAGTGGGTCTTGATATTTAAATCTTATCAAAGGTAAGGCTGTGAGAAGACTTGAAAAAAGTTAACTTGATTTCTCAAACAATTTTTTTATAAGAATCAGAATTCATGAATAATTTAATTTTTAACATAAATTGACAATTTTTAACACTATAAAACTTTTAAGTGTCGCAGTTTTGTTTCGTTTAGCGATATCTCAGCGACACTAATGTAAAGCATTTTTGACGCTATTGAAATGAAGTTTCACTAAAATCGCAACCCACGACTTTTGGAAATCTGTAGTTTATTCCGCGATTTTATTTGCGATTCGCGGTTTTATTTGTAATTTGTGAGAAACATGTCAATAAGGGGTTTTTGAACTCAAACGATCCTTATATGCTACGATTTGGTGTGACCAAAAAGTTTCATAGTGTTTTTAAATAATTTTGCCTCAATATTTCAAATAAATTGTGAATAATTAAATATGAAGCCTAAAAACAAATAAAATAAAATGATCAAAATTGACAATTACAAATCACTGTAAATTCAATTTCGTTTGAAATTCTAAAAATGAATAATAAAAAAAAACACATCTAATGAAAAAATATTGGACACCAACAAATATTTGGTTGATTGATTTATACAGTTAAACGTAATGAAAGAGGATCTCTTCTATGCATCTCATTGAATATTATTGTTTACTGATTTCTGATTGTTCTCAATGGTTACGTTTGTCTGTAAAATGGTGAAAGAACGGCTGTTGTTGATTTTGTGCTTTCACAGTGAAAAAACTAAATAAAAATAATAGAAGACAATAAAATTGTCAGAGCAATAACAATAAAAAGGTTGTTTCAAATATGTTACATAGATAAAATATTGCATAGAAGATAAAAATTTACGATTTTTTATAATTTTTACGATCCTTAGAATCGATGATTTTATTTGTTTTATTGAACTGTTAAAACAATTCAGTTACAAAATAAGTTTTTTTTCCCATTTCCGGAGAAACTGAAGTCATCTGTGAAACCAGTTGAGTAACTCATTAAAAAATATCGCAAATAATGTGGAAGAACTTTTTAAGGCAATTTTAGTTTGATACTCAATTTACTTTATTTCTATACCAAAAGTTTCATTAAAAAAAGTTTAAAAATTATCTTGAGAAAAAAAACTTAAATTGGTTAAAAAATGAGATGAAACTTATATCACATTTCTCTTCTAATAATTTTTATTACATAGCAGTTTTCTATCTAAATTAACATTAATGAACAAGAAGAGGAACTTTTACAATCGTGACTTTTAAATTCCATTCACTTTAGTTGAATTGACCCGGACTTAACTAACGTTTTAATAAAATTTTAATTTGTCAATGTTAAGCCTGGTTTTCCTTCAGTTTAAGACTACACGCTTTAAAGGGTTAATTCTATTGAATTATAATAGAGAATGATATTTCAAATTTTTCTTTTAAAAAATCTTCAAAAAATTGTTAAAGAAACTATTTCAGTTAAAAAGAAAAACATCACTTATCTATCGTAACATTTTTCATTCCAAAAAAAAAATGATGAACAACATTTTTTTCTTCTTATCATAAATATTTTATTTCGTTTCGTTTCTTATTTTTTTTTGAAGAAAAAAACATTTCAACATGATAATAAATCAAAATTAAATAAACCTTAAATTTCTTGATTTTTTAAAAGGTTTTCATTCGTTCTCTTTCATTTTTCATACTTTTTTTTTATTATAAATTTGATTTTATAGTATTTGAGGAGAGCTAATCAAATCAATCACTTATCGTCTGGTTTGTCATGTCTTTATCTCTTAAATGAAAATGTTGTTAAGTAATGATAAAATAATCTTTCTTCAGTTCGAATGTAATACAAGACCATTATACATTATCAATTTTTTTTCCATTTTTTTTTAAAGGAGGTTTGAGTGGTAAACCAAAGTGTTTGTTCTTCAATTTTCGTAAATGATTAATGATGTTTTTTTTCTAAAAAAAATATTCTCTTTTCCGCTTAAAAAAAATAAATAAAAAATAAATATTATTGCTTAAATTTTAGGCGCTTGAGGCTCAAAATGTTCAAATACTGTTATTAATCGGAATTTCTTCGAGTTGGCAGGAAATCAGACATTGCTAACATAATTGAGACAATTACTTGGATGTTAAATTTTCTTTGCTAGGATAATCCCTTAGAGCTGACCTTTTTCCGAAACCCGGTCACTGACCAAGAGCGATGAACAGCGGCTACTACTATTTTTGATACCGTATGTGAAGGTGCCACACGTAGAAGTAGTATATCTTCAAACAAGAACGGTTGTATGCGGATCTAAACATAGTTGAAACTATTAAAGTCAACAGACTTCGATGGGTAGGTCTTTTGACACGAATGGACCCCGACCAAACTCCGCTATTTCGAAAGGTTTATGAAGGCCGTCCATGTATGATTCAATGGCATGCAACACCACCTGCGAACATTATGGGTGCAAAATTGGAAACATCAAAAACAAGAGAAACTTTGAAAGGTATTCTTCAACAGGCTCGGTCTTAAGCACCGGAGAAACAAAACAAAAATCTTCGTTTTCCATTGAAATGCGCTTTTTTAAACGGTTGAGTGATTCAAAATTCTACTAGTCTAAGAAAGACTGACAGAAATTTCATAAAGATATTTGAAGTTAAGTTCATCAATAAAATAAAAATATATCTTTAATGAACCATGAAATCATTACAAATTAAATTGAATAAAGTAATTTAATGATTTATTTTTTATTCGATTTACGCGTCATAATATGAATTTCATTAAATATCACTTGAATTGAGTAGAAAAATAAAGTCATAAAAGTTGTTTACGTCTTATACTGCTTCTTATCGCTATTTTTTTATGGTGAAATAACAGTATTAATAGTATTGTTTACCAAATTAACATAAATTCTAATAATAAAACATAATAAGGAAAATGTTCTTATGTTAAATTATTTGAATAAACATGGGAAAGTTATTGATCACACTTTATTTTTATTACTATTTCATGAATTATAAATTATTATGCTAACAAGGTATAAATTCAAGGAAAATTTGTAAATATTTACATACAAACATGAATTTGGGCACGTGCCTCTTGTCATAAAGGCTCATATGAATCAAATTCTTGTGAAAAATCAGAACATGAGACGAATTTTGAGCTTGTTAACGTAATTTGGTTAAATTGAATAAGTTTATTCAAGAAAATGGAAACGCCTGGTATTTTGTATAAAAGCCACTTCAATGAATATTATATTTTATCAATCCTCATCATAATAAATCGATAATAAAAATGTTTTCAAAGAAAATCAATTAAATATTTTAATGACATTTAATAATTAATTATTAAAGTTTTCATTTATTCTCTTGAAATAAAATAAATTCCAATAATTGTTGTTATAACTTTTTAATTTTTCATTGATGTCCTATAAGTGATTTGTGTCATAAAATCTCATTCTCATAATGTTCAATTCATTGAATTTTTCACATTATTTTCCATTTAAAGAGAAATATTAAAAATCAATTTTATGAACTTTTTTTATGATATTTAGTGCAATGATAAAAAATTTATTGAAGAAGTGCATTGTACTGTAAATAAAATATTTTATGCAATAAATTGATGCCATTTAAATTTATGTTTTTGTATTCTATTTCAAAAATTTAGTATATTTCTGTATTGAATGTGGACCATGATTTGTTAAAAATCACATGAATGACAGTGATTAATTGAACATAATTTTTCTTGATTTAAGCCGGTCATTACTTTTAATTAAGATGTATATTTAATCTTATCATTTAAAGGAATCGTGTAGTAATTAATTTACATCAATTCATTCACATTTTCTGAGAATTTTTCCAAGTTGATTATTATTTATGTGTGGTTAATTTACTTTGTTGATTAAGATTTCAACGTGGAAGATTCGTAATAGTCGTAATTGTGTGAATAATGAAGAGATATTAAACGAAAAACTACGAAGCAGTTTTTGTGTTTCTATGAGAAAATACAAAAAAAATATTAGAACGTGATCTTGAACAATATACACGAGCGCATTACTATGCATAGATTCTATGCAATTTTACCAACAATGTCTGACTGAACTAAAATGCCTGAAAGCAATCTACAAATTTTAGTTTATTGTTATTTCAGTTAAAATATCGTTTTTAAATGATTGGCGAGATTTTTTCAATGATTGACGACATTTTTTCAATGATTAGTGACACTTTTTCAATGATTGGTGACATTTTTCAATGATTGGCGACATATTCCAATTAGTGACGACATATATTGGCACAGAAGGACAGCATGACCGCCCACAATACCGGCATTTTTATGAAATGCGCTAAAAACAACATACAAGAAAGAAAATAGTCAAGATAAAGAGTGGAATAAAAAAACTAAAGTCGTAGTTCTAGATGTGTTTTGCAATAAAAGAAAATCGAGCTGTTGATGTTAAATATGATAATAAAGAAGTTCATTAAGAAAAATTACTTTTAGTATCTTAATAAACTGTAATCATGAAAGAACCCAATCTCTTAATGCATTTTGAGAGAATTCTTGAACAAATGAAAAAATAACAGAAAATAAGAAACTTTTGTTTTTATTCATTCTTTTATCATTTACTTGGCACAGATGAAAAACAATCTGAAAATGATAAACAAGTGAAAAAAACTTATCTAATTCCTTTGAACGGATATCAAAATTATTGATTAATCATGTCTCATAATAATAAAATCAATAAAAATCATAATAGAAAAAAAAATAATAATGATGACCCATTTTCCCTTATTAACTTGTCAGAAAAATCTGTTGCTTTTCCACATACATAAAAATATTTATTTATTTTTTTGAAAACAATAACAAACCTTCATTTTTGACCACATAATACATGTGTAAAATTTTATGATTTTCTGTTCGGACAAAATGTGCCATTTACATTTAGTCTGACACAAATTTGATGTGATGATAATTTATCATTGAATCCGACTTTCTTCAATTTTTAATTCAGACAATGATCAAATATTTGATATTTTTTTGTCTTGAAATTAGATGATTTATTGAGAAATTTAAGAAAATGACAATTTTCAAGGCCATCGATTACAAGAAAAATTCCATTAAATTTTTTTCTTTAAAACATACAAAAAAATAATAAAAATTGAAAATCCAATTGGATGATGTTGATGATGATTATGATGTGAATTACGCCATGTGCATTTGATTGATTTTCTTTAACAATTTATTTTTATCTGTAAAAAATGTAACAAGGGAGCGTCGTATAAAGTTTATTTTTTCGTTGCCTAAAAAAAGACATCAAGAACTTGTCATTTGTGGTTAATCGGATATAAAGGAATTTTTTTGTGCCAATTTTGATGATGACTATGCCACTTATACTTTCAAAATGTTATTTTAAGTCTCAAAAAAAATTAAAACGTTTTTTTTTCTACCATAAACACAAATAAAAAATTAGCGAAATGGTTTGTGGTACAACCTGCAGATTAAAGTAAAAATGACTGTCGAATGTTAAATCATTGCACAGAAAATTAAAAAGAATGAAAAAAATCAATTTATTTCCTTAGTTTTGTATCCATTAAACAATTTCAACTCATGAAAGGTATGAAAAATACATAAAATGAAAAACTAAATTGAAACTTGTTCGATGAATTAGAAAAAGAGATCAGAAATCAAACAATAAATTACAACTTCCTTGTTTTTCTTGCAATATCTCTTTGTACATTAGAAATCGAAAAAAATCTAAAAATTTAACGGTTTAGAAACGTGCATTTCAATAGGATTAAATTCAAGGAAAATATAAAAATTCAATGTATTGGGCATTTTTTACTGTCGCAATTTGATTCGGGGAGGTTTTCGCATACTTTTTCCTCCGAATCATTGAGCACTCTGAAATCCAATATTACCAAACACATAAAAAATTAACGAAATTTGCTGAAAACCCCTTAGGTATAGCATTAGATTTAAGTTCCTTTGTAAATAACCTAATGGAAAAAAAAACAATAAAAATAAAATCGTTTAAAAATGATAAACAAGTGTTTTTGGTTTCATTTATGCTAAACTATGTTTATATCTTTTACTATTTTGAGTTTCATTCTCTATGACTCATAATTTGAACCATTCATCTGACACCTGTGCCTGGTTCGTACTCGCACAGTACAATACTCGTACAGTGTACACTCATAAGTAAGTTCTGTACGTAAAAATTCCATATAAATATCTGTGTATCTGCAATTTAGCATCATTCAGTTCTAGATTTTCAATCAGAATGGATCTGAACTTAATAACTGCAGGATTTTTCAACTAACTAATTGAAAGTCCGGAATCATGTTATTTGCCTATTATTTTCCTCTATTATTTTTTTATGTCATCCAATTTGATGGGAAATTCAAGATCACCCAATTCAATTGATATGTTCTATCAATATTTTCTGTATCTTCATTGCTCATTTCTGTGAGTCTTGTATATGCATTACAGAATAACTTTTATTTTAAAGTAAATTTGTATGACGTAATAATTACATCTGTTTGACATAAATTTAAAATTAAAAAAGTACACAAAACATTTGAGAACGAACTTTACTTATCTGCCACTAGAGGGGCTGTCAGTACCCAATTCGGCATTTCATTAATTTATCAACACTTACTGACCTATCTTTTTCACTTATAAACAAAATTAATATTGTAAATAAAGTAAATAATAAAAAAAATACAAATAAATATTGTACGTTTTATTGGAAACGAATATGTTTGTGAAATTTCTGACGTTTCAGTCACTCGATTTTAATTTTAAATCATACAATTGAAAATTTTTACCGTTTATTTCTTTAAAATAAATATTTTAGTGTCAAACTATATATTTTAATTAATTTTGTGCATACAATTTGTTGTTTACATAAATTTAACTCACACAGAATTCCACGCGTAAATTCATCATTCTTCATTATCAGTATCATTAAAAAATTTGTATGTCCAACAGTTCAAATTAGTGCATGGTGCATTACCTAGAAAAAAAAAGTTTGTGAAAATTAAAAGCAAGTCTTGTGTTTTGTTAAAATATTAATTACCCTCATAATGTCCACAATTAGGACAGTGAAATCCACCGTCTTCTTCTTTTACATAGATTTCTTCACCACATTTGCAATGAAATATATATTCCGTCATGTTAGAAGTTCTGAGAAAAATAATTTCAAAAAATTTCATGTAACATTAAAAAATAAGAATTTTATTTTTAGCACACATTCAAATATTTTAAATTTTTCTTCTTTTTTACTATTTATTTTCTAATTTTTTACAATCATCATCAGTTTTTATTTCTTAACCCTTCAATGCATGAATTATGAAATAATGGAGATAAAAAGATCTTTGGGTTTTTTGAGAAGAGAAACTCCGATTCTTGAACTAATTTTTTTGAAAAATTTTGAAAAATTTTGAAAAAAATGGATTTTGATAGGATGTTCAGGACTTCAATTTTCTTATCATATATGATTAGTCGGGCGCACGGGCGAAATTTTATTTGGAGAAAAAATTAAATATTTTGCGATGTCAAGATCCACGAGCTCTTCAAAGTTCACTCATCATAAATAAGCTTATCATTGAAGGGTTAAGTTGCATACTAAAACATTGTTACAAAATATAATGTTTATTTAATTTCTTTATTATTAATTTAATCATTCTAACTCATATTAGATGTTTAATTTTTCCTTTATGTTTAACTTGTTGCTTTTTTGTTTTATTAAACATATATTTACCTTTCTTATTTTTTTAAATAAACGTACAGACTGAAATGAAATGATGCGAGTTTGTAGTATTTCTCATGGTTTGCTATGCAATGAAGTTTTAAAATGTTTTTTTTTGTCTACGAGCAACTTTATTCAGTTTTTTTACAACTTGTTTGTGTAATTTAAAAAGTTTTTAGAATAATGATTAATTTTTTCAACTACAGGAAAATCCCAAATTAATTAAAGTGAGTCGTGATCACATGAAAAAATGATGTTGAGGCGTATTTTAAACCCAAAATTTCTATCAATTAAGAGTGAACAAAAAAGTTCAAGAAAAGTGAGTTCAAATTAAATTGAATGACTTTGAATGCTGTGAAAGAGGTTTGTCACGATAAAATTATGAACAATCAATATTACATTGTAAGTCAATGTTATAAAAATGGCTTTAAAATCCAATCAATAAATTCTATAAATAAATAATCCACCCACATAAAGCAAGTAAAAAAAATGAAAAATCATATAATGACATTCGTCTTGTTTGCAATGTTTACTGAATACTGTTTAATTTTTTTTTTACTCTGTTTACAATGTCATACAATATCTAGTTTACTCAAAAGCCTTTCATTATTTACCATCAGCGTTGCCTTGCACTTTTTTTTTAAAAATAATAATAATTATTTTATTCCTACAGATAATAATTTTAATACTATGTGAAAATATTTACATAAAAAAGAACAAAGTTAAAGAGTAACAGTGAAAAATGAGTAACGTTATTCCCTCTTTTATTTTTCAATAAAATCAATAATAAAAAAATCCCTTTAGAGAATTTCTTGCATTTTATGTTGTTATAACAAAGCAAAGTTGGCATTTTTTCAATGAAATAAAATGTGTCGATAGGGATATGAAATACAATTTTCCCAGTAATGTAATTTTATAACAGCCGGAAGTGTTAACGACGACCAACATTGTGTAGTTTTTTAATCCTTTTATGGTTCAGTATGGAAAGAAAAATGATGATGATAATAATAATAATAATAAGAGAAAAGCGTATGACGATGCATTATTATTTTCATTTAATGACTGCATGAGATTTTTAATATAGAGAAATAGCATGGATAGAAAAAGTGTAGAATGACATTGGCCTTGTCCTCTAAGAGTCATACAAATATGAATTATTTACATTGATATTAAAAACATTATTAAAGTTTTTTCTTTCATAATGAAATTTAGTCTCTTTTTTGAAAGACTTTATTTGAAGGGTGTTAGTGCTATAGTACTTCTGAACACAAAACATAGTTTTGAGTTATTTGCGTTTGAAATATTTTTTAACTTTATTGTAAATAAAAATTAAATCCTGCAATCAAATTATTTAAGGATGCTTACAAAACAATTAAAATATTAAGGACTTAATATTTATTATATAAAAAAAAATAAAATTTGAGCTTTAAGTTGAATTTAAGCCATATTGTTGTTTATCACATTCAAAAATTTGTATCCAGCTAATATTTGTTGGTGATAAACAACACTTCAGAGCATTTTGAAACTCAATATTTTTGTTAGAAATCCGAAAATGTCTGTGTTGACAACTAAATTCATATTCGAATTTATGAAAATTCCGCCATTTTGACGATTTTCGCGATTTTAGAAATTTTCACTGTTTTCCATTCTTTATATAAATTTCAGTATTTTTCTGCGATTTTGGAAAATTTTTCAATTTTTAATTATTTTTGAAACTACCGCAGATTAAGAAATTTTCGCTATGTTCGGAAAATTTTCCGATTTTCCATCAAATTTTCCGTGGTTTTCCACAATTTTTGAAAATTTCTCAATTTTCAGTTACTTTTGAAATTACCGCAGATTAAGAAATTTTCGCGATATCCAGAAAATTTTCCGATTTTCCATCAAATTTTCTGCGGTTTTCCACGATTTTGGAAAATTTCTCAATTATTTGCGAAATCACCGCAGACTGGAAAATTTTCGCGATTTTCGGAAAATTATTTGATTTTTTGAATTTCCGCAGTTTTCCAGGATGTTGAAAAATTATGCGGTTTTTGAAATTACAGTGATTTTCTTTAGTTTTGCTTATCCGCGGTTTACAAATCGACAATAAATGTGCTTAAAAGAGGATTTATTACAAATTTTTAAGTTCTTTTTTGTATGGATATGTAGTTTATCACCGACAAAAAAAATTAGGAGTCCATATGTCATCTGGCACATTCGAATAAAAACGCGTGGAAATTTTTTTTTTTTATTTTCTTTTCGGAATAATAAAATATACGTTTAAGAGCATCTTTTAACATAAAAAGGTCAATTTTGACCAAAAGTGCTCAGAAGTACTATAGCACCAACACCCTTCATTTGTAATATAATATTTGCAACTAATTCTATGTTTAAAATACGCCTCAACTTAATTTTTTCACGTGATCAGGTCTCACGTTGATTAATTTGGGATTTTCCTGTTGTTAAAAAAAATCATTATTCTAAAAACTTTTCAAATTACACAAACAAGTTGTAGAGAAAAAATTATTAAATACCTCGTAGGCAAAGAAAACATTTTAAAAATTCATTGCATGGCAAACCATGAGAAATATTATGAATTCGCATAATTTCATTTCAGTCTGTACGGTTATTTATGATGAAAAAGGAGGTAAATATAAATTTAATAAAACAAAAAGAGCAACAAGTTAAACAAAAAGGCAAAATCAAACATCAAATATGAGTTAGAATGATAATAACGATAATAATAAAGAAATTAAATATACATAATATTTTGTAACCAAATTTTGGTATGAAATTTAAGAATATGTGGAATGATGGTATGAGTATTTTTGAATTAAAAACCGGTGAATGTTGTAAAAACTTAGACAATAAATAGTAAAAAGGATGAAAATTCAAAATATTTGAGTGTGTGCTAAAAATAGCATTTTTAATATTTAATGATACATGAAATTTTATGGGATTATTTCAGAGCTATTTCATTGTAAATATTTTTGTTTAGCTTTAAATTTTTAATTTGTGAAATTTAATGATTTTGTACTAATCTCATAATATATTAATATTAAGGTCCTTAAAAATTTTTCTTTGTACATCTGCCTTAGTAAGTATTAAATATTTCTGTATCCTTTGATGATTTTGTTAAAAAAAAGTGAAGAGAAGAAATTCAATTGAGTAAATAATCCATTATATTTCTGAGAATCGTGACTGAAATAAAACTCTATGTTAATATTTTGTAAGTACTTTTTAAAAACAGTAGAGAATTTTGTATTGAAGTCCTTTTCACATCAAAGACAAACTTTAATCGTAGAAAATCACTTTAAAATGAAATAAAAATTGTGTTTCCGTATTTATTAAGCACAGTGTGAGTCCCTTTTACATTCAATTATTTTATTTGTTTTTCCATTTAATTTATTTAATAGAGTCTTTTATCCTATTTATTTAAAATGTGTAATCAGAGTTGAAAATTCGTTCATACACTGTTATTAGAAATCGCCAAGTTCCGCTCGTTAGTAAACTTGTCCATACACTGAAAATTGAAAACGCCCCGCAGTACAAATTAACTTGGTGTGCCCACCGAGATCTTTGATTGACGCTTACAGGACATTTAAAAATTGAAATTTTTATCGCATTTCCATTTAATATGGAAAAAATTCTAGTATTATAGGCATTCTTTTAGTCTATGCCCAAAATGCGGGGTGGTCTGCGGGATATTGTCAACTTGTAGTTTAGGGATATCAATTACAGGTCGTTTACATGTCGACTCGAACTATGGGTACTTTGCTACCTGGCGCTGCATGGTGGTTAATCGAATATTTTGAAGTTAAGGTGTATTTAAAAAACATCATTTTCATTAACTTAAGAATTTGGAGATAACACTCGAAAAATTGTTTCAACCTTTTTTTTGTGTAATTAAGAAAATACCTTATTTGTCTTAAAACTGATAAGGAACAAAATACGTAACAAAAAATTGAAATGTATTCAAAAGTTTTTTAATCCCTTAAAATTACACCTTTTTACCTGGAAAACTTTGATTAGATATATTATAATGTAAAAAAACGGAAGCGTAGAGTGTTGTCCTTCTTATTTTTCCAGGACATCAAGGTTTACTGATTTAACATCAATTGACATCAAATTTAACTTTTGCCACTGGATCTTATCCAATTGCACTTTTCCACGCCATCTAGTTTTTATAATTTTGTTTTTTTTTCTTTATCTTGATAAGTTATAAATTTAATTTCAAAATATATCCTTAGTACTCTGTCGAAAGTAAACTCCTAATTTTCAGGAATTAACTCCTAATGTCCTAATTTGGTAATAAAATTCAAAATTTATCTACTATAGCTAAAAAAGTTTTATTTAATTTTCTTTACCATGTCGGAAGAAAACTCCTGAATTTTAGGACCTAAGCTCCTAACGTTCAGGAGTAAAGTAAAGTAATATTCAGGAGTTTAGCTCCTAAAATTGAGGAGTTATAGATAAGATCAATTTCTTTTTTTTCATAAGGTATAAAAATTTTGCTTATCTATAACTTCTGAATTTCAGGAGCTAAACTCCTGATTTTTAAGAATTAACTCCTGAATATTAGGACTCCTTAACTTCTTTTGAACATTAGAAATTTTACTCCTGAAATTCAGAAGTTTTCTCCCGACAGGGTAAAGAAAATTAATTAAAACTTAATTTGTTACAGGACCTTTAAGGATTTTTTTTTATCTATAGTAAATAAATTTTGAATTTTATTACTAAATATAGAGGTTTGGCCTAAAGATGAAAAAATTCTTTCACTTATTTAAAGTTTTCAAACAAAATTTAATTAATAATAACTCCATTATTCGCCTCTTTACCTAGTATGGCTTATAACTATTTCTTTGATCAAATACAAAAACTTTCTAAACACATAAAATTCCAAAAATTTAATTTTTAATTAAAATGAAACTTTAACTCTTATGAGCCGTGCAAATGTAAATGTTTGCAAAGAAACATTTAATCTTATTTTTCATATCATGATTACTTTGAAAATTCAAAATTCCTAGAGGCATTTTTGTCAGAATCATATACAAAGAGAAGATGATTATCAAGTTTATTCAAATAAAAATTTATGATGATTTTTCTAACAATTTTTTTTTACATTTTCTTTCAAAATGAAATGGAAGTGGTTTTAAATGTATCCAAACGAATTTTAGACTTTTTTTTAAACAAGCATCTGAAACTTTTTTTTTGTCACATGTCATTTGATGTTTATAACATTATTTTTGCATGATGCTCAATTTTATTTTGATTACGTGTTTGGTGGTTTGTTTTGCTATATGTTTATTCAAATATTTGTATAATGTGTGTGAAATTTTTCCTTGATGAACACATGTGAGATGTTAAAATTACGCAAACAGACACAGGCATACACACATATGACATGATATCTTCTGTTTTGAATTTGATAAAATTTTGACTGTATTCTCTTTTCATGTTCATTAAATTAAAAATGTTAAAAGAATATTGAAATAAAAGGAAAATTAGTGTCGTTAATGTAATATCTTGATACTTTGACTTGCTTTCCTATAAACCCTTCTCTTTAAATTATATAATGAGTAGAATCTTACAGGATCATATTCTAACGACTAATGAAATTTGAATATCATCGACTAAATCAGTTTTCATTTTTTTTTCTTATAACTCTATTTCACGTCTTTTAACTTTTCTCATTTAAAAAGAAAAAAATTGCTCAATGCCATTAAAACAAATTTTTAAACCTTAAAAGAACAAAAGCGTAATCTGCAATCCTCTGTTTGCACATTTAATTTAAGCACGTAAACAAATGGTGTCCTGGGATATTATCATTTTATAAAAACTTCATCTTCAATCATGTTGAATTTAAATGAGATGAAAACACAAACAGAAAAAAACCTTTCATTTGAATACTCCGATATTTGAAAAAAAAATATTAAAGAGAAAAGTTTTTGAGTACATGTTTGATTATTATTATTTGAATGTTATCAAAATCCTTTTCATTCAATTTATTTTTTTAATCAAATGAAATCAACTGATTGAAAAACTTTTCCAATTTACATCTTAGCCTGATTGAATAATGTGCATCTGTTCAATGGAAAATAATTCAATATCGAACACATTAAGTAAATATTTTTCTACTATTTGTTCATAAATTTCAATGATTGTCATTTTTTTATAATAGCATTTTCTCTGTTCAACTGATTTACAGTAATCATAAAGATTATTTTACTTTATAACACAATAGTTTTTAATAGTTTATAACACATTATTACCAACCTGTTGATCTTTCCACGTCATAAATTTTGTATTTTATCATACCTGTAAGCGGTTTTATTTATTAAACTGGTTATAAATTTACTCTTTGATTCAAGCTTTTAGAAAATTTTATTATTGTTCATTATTTTTTACTGTGAGTATTCACCACTTGATTGTAAAACAAGACTTTAACGGAGTAGTCCGTTAAAGGAAACAGTAATGGTTAGATTCAAGTGGTTAAATAGAGATTAGCTCCATTTTTAAATCATACTGATGCGTTTAATGTTTGTTTTAAAAGCCCAACCTTTCATCATAAATTAGGTGTTAATAGGTTTTCCTCTGTTTTTTGTGTACCATCTCAATTTTTTTCTTTATTACCATTCAAAATGTAAGGAAAAGTGGGTTGATGAGGGCAAATAATCATTTTTTAAAGTGAATATGAAGGCAAAACCCCTTAAACCGCAAATTTATTATCTTTTTCACTTAAGATAGACATAAGATACTCAACTTAACACGGTTTGTAATAATAAATATAAAATATGCTTCCTTGAAAAGTTTTGTGTTAATATTTTCTCATGTGAATTTTCATAAGTGCATAGTCGTGAAAATGAAAATCGTTGTTATCCTGTATGAAAAAATTTAATTATGTTGATTCTATTAAAAATTTTAAAAAAAATTAAAGGCTTTTCATAAAAGTTTCTAAATTTTTTATTTTTCTTTTTAATTTTCTTAAACTTATTAAGTGTAATGCATTAAAAATGTATAAAACACCTTTAAACGTCTTTATTTTATCATTTTATGTTAAAAAATATTAACTACTTACAACGTCTCTTGAATACTAATTAAGTCGTGTCTTTTATGCTTGATTTTGTGTGGAAAATATGGTCACGAATTTTATGAATAAAACTCTGAAAAAAATAAGTAGAGAACGTCAAATGAAAGTATTTATGGTCGACACTTTTGTTAACAAGATAAAATTAATAAAACATTTAGAAACTACATGGGAGGTGAAATTAATGTATTTGTTTACACTGCAAGTTGAAAACGCCCCGGAAATCATCCACAGTTCTTGGCAATTCACCAAGCTTACGTGATACAATGGTTGGCGCTGACGGAGTTGAATTTGTAATTTTTTGGTAAATAAATAATAAATTTAACAGAATAATAATCTTTTATTGCTTTGTCTTTTATCTCTAAAATAATTAAATGCAGTTTTTATGTTTAGTTTTCTAAAATTGGACATATTAAAAATAATTTAATTTGAAAACAAAACATATGATATAGCTAGAAAGACTAACGCTGACTGATATCACTTCATTCAAAACCCAGAACAATCACAGGCTGATCTCAGATACCTCTTGTAATTAATTGTCATGGCAAAGGATTTCAAGCCGATTTAAGAAGGATTTTATATGTACTCATCTGAGTAAAGTGTGAAAGTCTAAGTTCAAAAATCAATTCAGCCATCCAAACGATAGTCAACTTTTTGCTTGTATAGCTTTAACAACCATAATAATCATGTTGAGTTGAGATTCGAGAGTATTTTAATTAGAACAAAAAACCATTTTGATTTTCTTTTATTCCAAGCATATCTAAGTCTAAGTCAATATCTAAGTCAGAGTTTCCAGAATTCTTTGAACCACGGAAAATCGTAAGACTTACACTGACTGCGCAATTTATAAAATCCGTAGAAAACTGGGTATATCAAAAATTGCAGCTATCCGCGGTGTAACAAAATTTCGTAGTTTTTTTAAAATTCTGAAATTTTTATGATTATGAAAGTTTTCGCGGTTTTTGCGTCAATTTGCCAGAATTATGAAGGTGTCACGGTTTAGGCGTGAAATACGTTAAAGATATATTGAAAAATTAAATTTACCCGCGTAATCACCCGCAGTAATTTTCGTGGCGTTTTTGACTTACAGTGTTTTTGATTGTCATTTAACATAATGAAATATATGGATATTTTATCATAATTATATTTTTCTCACGTCTACACGAATTATACAAAATTCATTTAAAATCAAGAAGTATGACTTCTATCAAACACTATCTTAACATTTATGATTTTAATGAAATTTTCCAGAATCAAATTAATACTTTCCTAAAACAATGTTTTTTTTTTCTTGTTTTAAGGTTATTCCCATAAAAGTACAATTTTAATCCACGTTTATTTATTAATGAACAAGGATGATTAAAAGATAAGCTTTAGGGCATAATTTGTATCTGTCATAACAATTAACAATAATCCTCTTTTATAAGTATAATAAATACGATTTTATTAAAAAAAAAAGAAAATGCTTTTGTGGATTCATAATTAAGATAAGAAAGTGATTGTCTGTCTAGTATATTTGTTGTTGTTTGACTTTTCTGTGAAATTTTTCATTTATAATTTAATGGTTCGAGATGACCGGTGTGAAGACAAAGTAGTTTAACATTGTAGTTTGATTTCTTTTTTTTAATTTTTTTTGGAATTATGTAAAAAAAATAATTCTACTCTTTCATATCACTTTAAATATTATATGCCAGTAAAAAAAGACTGAATTTAATTAACATATTTTTAATTTACATTATAAAAGCTTTAATTAGCATTCTTAATTTATTATCATGCAAATGTGCCTCCTTTTAAAATGTGAAGGAAATTTTTAATACGCATAACTTATAATATTTAAGTGTAACAAAATCTTAATAAGATCATATCCATGACACCATATAAAAATAAACTGCGTTGTTACCAGACAATGCATAAATGATACGTTTTGAGTATAATAAGACGTATAACAGTAAAATTTTATGAATGAATATATTTTTTTTTTGTTTTTGTTCTCACCACAATGTTAAAATTTTATGAAATACTTTAAAAGAAAGAAGATTACAACGAAAAAAATTAATTTTATTTTATTCAAGGAAAATCTTGTAATACGTTTAAGATTACATTTGAAAAACAAAAATAATAATAAATTTTATAGCTTCAATTTCAACGCCTTAACTAAGATATTACTTTTTTTAATATTGTTAAGTTCTGATATAATCTTATCCAGAATATTTTTTTTTCATTAAAAATAGAAAAATACGTACTAATGGTCTTAAATGTCTTATTCTGACTTTAACCACAATTCTTAGTAATAAAAGAGTGAATTTAATAGATGTAAGTGTGCATATAAATCATGAGCTATAGAAAAGGAATAAAAGGATTTTTCTTTCTAGAACAAAGTTTTTTTTTGTGGTTGAAGATTTTTAATGCACAGTGGGTTGTCTAAATCGCTTTATAAATGGTAAAAAAATACATTTCGAGGACACAAGAAAAGTCAAGAAACGTTTTAAAATAATATTACTTTGTTTCATCCATTATTTGAATAAAAAAATAATGTTTTTTTTTCTAAAAATAAATAGAAAAGTATAAAATTAAGACTAATGAGCTCATTTTTTATGCTCAATGCTCATTTTAATGCTTTTCTTGAACTTTTCTTTGTTATTAAGGATTAGATAATCTATTTTTTTTTCTTAAAACTTTTTAAATCTTATCAACGAGAAGGCAAAAAATATTAAAATAATTTGAAGAGTTTATTCTTCATCATTGTCATTATAAAATGAAATTTCACACAAATGAGATGCTGTCACTTTTTACTTATTTTTAAATATATTTTTCTTCTTTTTAGTTTTATTTTGATGGATATTTTTTTTTAACTGGTTTAAAAAACTCATTTTATGTAAAAAAAATAAATAAATAAAATAAAAAATCATCAATTTGATTTCTCTTTTCATTACAGAACAAAACTGGATTCACAAGATATTGCACAACAAAATAAATCGAAAATCACAGCAGGTAACTAATCTTTTTGATTGTCCATGTAACTGTTTCCATAAATAATTGTTTTGAAGAAAAAACAAAGCAATTGAGCAAAGGGATTTATTTTTCATCTTTTTTTTTGGTACTTTTCAAAAAAAATTTTTAAACCAATTCACGTTGTTTCCATTTCAGTTGTGACATTATTAAAAATTCATTGAAATTCAAGAAGAGATATCAAATAAACTTTTCTTTGAATTACCAGTTTTTTATGTACATCGTTATTGATCTGCCTGCAGTAATAAAGATATAAAATCTTGAAGTTACTTAAGTGAAACGTGTTTTCCAACATTTTTTTAAGATAAGAAAAAAGATTTTAAATCAAATTCAAATTTTGTTCAATTACTGAAAGTGCATTTTCGTATAATTCAATTTATTTTCATTGAAAAAATTGTGTCACAATGTAATTTACAGTGAATTTAATTTCAGAACTGAAACCGACTAGACAAATCAATTATTTTTAAATCCCAAATCCAATCATTGTTTTTTTTATACATATTAAAAATAATAAATAAAAGGTAACCTTTAAGAAAATAAAGAAGAATGAAATGGAAATACACAATTTATAAAATCCCACATTATACTTTTATATTGATTCACTTTTATTTATTTTTTTTTTATTTTCAAGGTTAACACCCCAAGTTTCCATTATTAACATTTTATGATGTTTTACTGATATATTTTTTTAAATAAATTTTGTGATTATAGAATGGGATACTGGATGGGTCGGTGGACCAGAAGTGATAGTAGAGGTACATGAGACAATGACAAATTCACCAAATCCCACATTTGTAAATGATACCAGTATTCCCACAGGTAATTATTCATCTTTTATTTCATTTTGTTCCATGGAAACTGACACAAATTACCAAAATACTAAAGAAAAACAAATAAAAGTAGAACAAATAAGGATTTTTATTTGGTGTCATAAGTCATAATTTATTGCAATGTCTCACGTATATAGCATAATAATAAAAAACACATAAGACAAAACTTATCATTATTTATATTTAAACGCCTTTTTAACACAAAATATGCTGAAATGTATAACAATGAGATAAAAGACCTTTTTTGCACACTTAGCTGATGTTTTTTTTCGTAAAAGTGTATTAAAAGCGGTTAAAAATTAAATCAAGAACAAGGAAACTTTGAGATTAAAACATTCTTATAATATCACTATTTTTATTAATTTAAATTTCTTGGATTATCACACGCTCAACACAAAGCGTTTTTATAGTTTGATCGTGCGAAATATTTATGAAAATTTTTATATAAAACCATTTGATGAGAGCATCGCTTAAACGTTCGAATAAAACTAAGAATGAATGGAATCCATATTCAAAAAAGACATGAAACAGCTGTACTGTTATTATAAATTATTGTCATTATTTTATATAGTTTATTATTATTATATTTTTATATAAAAATGTAGAAAAATAAGGCGACGCAATTCTCTTCATGAAGTATATATTGGTTTTACGTGTTATGGTGATATAAATTATCATTACTTTAATACATAGACGTGCAATTTACATATATGATTACAAATAACCAGACGTCTCCATTATATTATGTTAAATATAACATACATTCAATTTTAATTTCTGATTTTATTTACATTTTTGATTTCAATCCCATTTAGATATTTAAATAATAATAATAATAAAAAAATAAATGAATAACAATTCAACAAACACACACAAAAAAAAGTTGCATTTGCATTTTTCTCTTCCTCTTTTTCATTTTTATTGTAGGCTGAATATTTTAATTTCAATGAATGAAAATATTTCATTGAAAAACAAGAAACAGGAAAAAAGAAATAAAAAAATGCACATTTACAGCAGGAAAAATGATTCAAAAGATCACTTTACATTTTGACACGTACGGAAATTCTTGTTTAAAAAAGATATTTCCTTTTGTTTCCTTTATCTATTTCCTTTTCTACGACAGGTGATGACATGTCAGTACTACAAGAGCAAAGGATGCAAGAAGAATTTTTATTGTGAAATGTTTGTTCGAGTACAATGAAGCGCAAAATAAATAAGAAAATGTCTTTTAAAAGAGTGAAAGCAGGTTATAAATTGATTTATGAGCGCATTTGTATTTAAATAACAATAAGAGGGGATTGTAAGGAACACTCTAGGTTGGGTACGCCCTGCAAACCACCCCACATAATAAGTGTGGACTACATCAGTGCCCATCATAGTAAATTTTTTTATACAAATGAACAGGAAATGCGATAAATATGTTATTCATCAAACTATAAACGTCAAACAAAGATCTCCGTCTGCGGACCAAATCACTTTGTACTGCGGAGAGTTTTCAACTTAGAGTGAACAGTGATTAGCGTGTTGGACTATCAATCTTAAAGTCATTCTATTAGCCTGACGACCAAAGACCTCTAGTCCAATACCATTAAGGTAACAAAGTTCTTTGGATTAAAAATGGCACTTCTTCTCCTGTCTTCTGTCTGACAATCTTAAAGTTAGCTTAGGCCATGAAACTTTACTATCTCAAATGCCTCTTTTTATCTAAATTTGAGTTAATGTCTCAAATTGACGACTGCTTGGGATGACAGAATAAAAGCTAAGTCCCTCACATCATGATAATGATGCATAATGAGCCCAAATGATGACCTGAGTGCAGTCTTGAAAGTCGCCGTATAAATTTCATCTGATGCATTGAAAACATTTAACTACTGATTTGATTCAAACAAAAAATAAAATACAATTCGGTACTTGAAAGATATTTTTCCTTTAAATCAAGTTAACATTTAAAAAATCATGTTTCTCCTTGTTTTACGATAAAATATTATTTTACATGAGAAATCTGGTGAATAATTTCTGTATGCATGTGAAATACATAAATAAATAACTTGTATTTGATAAACTTATGTACAATGAAACATGATGATGTTACAGTAAAAATGTTTGTAAAATGAAGTGGTTTGCTTTTAAAGTATGTACTCTTGGTTGTCTTGTGGTTGAAAGAAAGATTTTCTAGATTTTGTACATTTAAATTTTTTGTTCTTGTTTCATTTTTAAGGATTTTTTTTGTTTACTATAATGAAGTGAAATGCATTTTAAGTCTACGTTTCAAGATTCTTGTTCGTTTAATGAGATCCTGTTAATTATAATTATTTTGCAATGAAATAAATATGGAGAGCTGCATGGCTTTGTTTTACTGAAAAGTTTAAGGAGCGTTGCCCACCATTATCGGCTTTACTGTTCTCATCTTTAAAGTGGTGAATCGGAGTGACAAATAATTTTCGAAAGTGTCAGACAGTGTCATCGAAATGCACTTTACTAAGCCTTCTTATTTAGAATTATTTATGTGAGCTGTTAATTTTATACTTTTTGAAATTTTCTCCAAGGATGATTTAATTTTTAATATTTACCAGTATTACTTGTGTTTTTGCACTCATAATTTTACCTCTTCACAGCTCATTAATTTAAGGTTTTACAATGAACATTTTTTTTTGATGTGTGCTCAAAGGCAAGGCATTCACATTGAAAAACTGAGGTACATGAAAAAAATTAATTAAGTGTTCATATTTTTCTGTCACGTGATTCCCAAAGGGCATTTTTATTATTATTTAATATCTCTGAATGAAATTACCTGCCTTAAAATATGACAGGAATATGAATCACACACAACCTTTTATGATGCTAATTAAGTTCATTGACTGAAAAATTTTATCTTACTTGCTTGAATTTATTTTATAAAAAAAAAACAAATATTTTAATAAGTAAAAAGGAAATACAGCACTTTAGAAGAATAAAAATGTTTATAGGAACTCATCCGCCTCGTAAAACTACGCTGAGATTCAGAACTTTCTTTAAATTTTTCATTTTTTTTTATCAAAAAGTGATATTTTAATGAGTTAATTTTTATCTGTAAAATACTCTTAAAAAATTGTCATGATATTATTCTTGATAAAATGTCATTTAATGTCTCTCTTCATCAAATACTACTAAACATGACAAAAATAGACAAAAACCCGCATGTTTTAAGAGTCTCTAATGAGTGAATAAGTGTCAACTGGAGTCATTTCATATAATAAATGAAGTTATTTTAATATACATTTTAACCAAAATAAATTATATTCTCTGTGGTAAACATTAATGGTTTTTTTTAATATACACTTAAACCATGAAAGTCATATTCACACATCATTATAGTGTCGGTTTCTGTATCATGGTAACAAACAAATAGAATTAAGTTATTAAATTTTATTGTATTTTGTTATTTTATTTTAGAACCAAAAATAATTGTAAGACCGGAAGAAGCTTTAATAGTGATTTTTGTATTAATTCTATGGGTCGGTGCTATTGCATTGTTTTTTAATCGATGGGGTAAAATTCGTATGTTAGAACCATATCAGCCAAAATTCGAGGCAAAACATAGATCGTCATGTCCTCTTGTCGACATTGACCAACTACCATCAATGGCTCAAGTAAGTGTTTTCTCTCTTTAAAAAAAAATTAGTGTAATTCTTAGTAAATGTGTGTAAATTGTTTTTCCTATTAAAAAAAAATAAAAAAAAAACACATTTTTTATAATTTGATAGATAAACAAACAGAAAAATCAATATTAATTTTAATAAGAAGATTTCAACTAATCTGGTATTTTTTTAAATATTTTCTTGTTTTGATTGATTTTATTATTTCTCTCTTTTTTTCTTTTTTCTTTTTATGTGTATTTTTAATGAAAAATGAAAAAAAAACTGTTTTTCTGTAGACTAATACGACAGCTTCTTCTACTTCAAAAATTGATATAGATTGTGTGGATGTAAGTCAGGCATAAAAGAAAACAAATCGAAATATAAAAGTTGAGTATTAGTTTATTTTGAAAATGGTCAAAATATATAAAATTGGTTTGAACCCATCCTCAAATTGTGTTCGTCTTCTATTATTATGTAAAATATTTACCTTTTATAACAGTAGATCGTGTTTTGTACAATTTAAAAATAAAAAAAGTAGTTAAAAAAACTGTAACTTAGTCGTTCAGGTTACTTCTATTATTCCAATTCAATTCAAAATATACGATATATTTAGCGTTATACATCATTTGATGCATCTCAAGTTGAATTTAAAACCATTGGAAAATACAAATATAAATCGGCTTCGGTTGACCAAGCGACCGTATCGTATAAGGTTAGTACAGCCACCATAATAGAATTAAATAAATAAAAAAAATAGAAGATAAAAATCCTTTTGGACACAATTTAAATCAAAATTGATAAATCACAGTAAATTTTTAATCCATATATTTTTCTTTGCATTTCATGTAATTTAAATCGCTTTTTTCATATTGCCAGTAGTTTAGATCTTAGATCCTGTATTTAAATTTCGATAGTAGTTCACATTGAAAAAAAAAATCAAATTCTCAAACACATAAAATAGCAATAAAAGTGATGTATTTTTGCACAACATTATCATGGACAATTTAACCGAGTAACCTTTTGTATTTGAGTTTACAGAAAAAATGTCACATATGTTACACTTACATGCACTCGACTGATAACATAATTGAACACGTGTTAGTATCATATGCTAATTATTGTATTATCTTATCAACATTAGAATACAGTCCTAGAAAATAATTTAACATACAGATAACATTCGATGCTGTCACAGACCAAAAGATGTGCTAAAATTCAATTTAATGCTGTGAAAGAGTCGCTTTAGTTCGCTTAATTTTTTATATTTCATTTTAATTGTTTTGCTTTATTAATGCTGAACTCGTATTGGATGACTGGTTATTAATGAATAGAATGTAGTTCCTTTGCACCCATAACCGTGACTTTATATAGATAAACTCTGAACTTAGCGTAGCTTAAACCTTCGTATATATGCATACACCTCGTACAAGTTTTAACTAGTACTAAATTTTACGTTGTGTGGATGTATACGACGATTTAGCTACGTTAAGTTAAGAATTTATCTTTATAAAGTACCCGTAGAACTCTAGCAACCCTAACTAGTACTTTATGCAAGGTATAATTCCTTATAATTTACGTACAGAGTTATACCATGCATAAAGCGCGCGTAACGGTTTCTTCGGCAACCAACCCTAAAAATGTTTACAGATAAAAAATAAAGATTTAAGGGGTTGCTGGGTGGTTTTCAAGCAACCCTAAATATTTATGAGATTTTTTTTTTCTAAAAATACTTTTCAGTAACCCCTTGCTTGTTAATCGTTTTAGCGACCTCTTTTGACTAAATTTTTTATCTGTTGACTTATTAAGAAGAAAAAAACTGCCATCTTGAAAAATCAGACATTTTGGGCTTTTGACCATTTTTAGCATAGAGCCTAATGAGATAAAAATCATCCTTATGACCTTCTCTATCTAACAATAAAAAACCAGACCTCGCTCTGATGGCCAATTGGACCGGAGTAATAAATGGAACAGACAAACGGACTTTCGGTGGACAAACCGTCTGTAATAGTGCATTTTTTCTTACGAAATGCACTAAAACAATTTTCGGGAGATTCGGGTTAGAGCACAGTATTTTGATAATCCTGTAACAAAATGCTATAAAAGTTGTTTCACGTCAAAATATATTTTTCATTGAATATTTGCTTTTAATTTCATTACATATTTAATAATTTTTATTCCCGTTTTTGTAAATAAAGCTTTAATTTCATATTTTTCAGATTTATTCCTAATTATTTTTTTCGTATGCCTCAATATAAAATGATTGTTATTCAATTTAAAATTTAAATTAGAAAACTAGTATTAATTTGAATAACAATCCAGTTAAAAATGATTTTGAAAGTAATAATACTTTTTTTTGTACTTATTTAATCCAAAACAACATCAGAGACAGTCATTTTCCAAAATGTCCATGGGAATGTCATTACAGATGCCTACTTTTGCACAATGTAGTGTTCTGGGTGCAAATACACTTCCATATCGAAGTAAGTATTTTGAGTTTATTTGTCATTTTGGATAACAATATTTAAAAATTTTCCATTTCAAAAGATTATTACGATGGATTTTCACCACGTCCGTATAGTCGTCCAAGACAGAATTCTGTTTTTGTTGGACCACATATTGTATCGCCTCCACAGCCGCCAAGAAAAACACGTTCAGCTGTTGATATTCATTCGTTAGTACAAAGTGAGGGAATTATTGAGGACGTTTAGATGTTGTTTTATCACTTTATTGATTTATATTTTGAATTTAACCAAAGCTCAATTAAGAAACAAAATCATAAATGGATCAAAACCTTAATTCTTCCTCTCAAACAAATTATTTCATACTTGAATTCAAATATCAAAAAAAAGGAAGACCAAAAATGAATAAATTTTTAAGCATAAATGTGTAATAATAAAATTTATTTTATCATTAAATAATTTATTGGTAATAAAATATTGGAAAAATATACGAAAATAATTTATATTGTTACTATTATATGCTAACAGAACTAAAATAAATGTTTATATTATAATTAATTAATTAAAATTACGAGGAAATTAAAATATTTATAGCTTTGAAAATGATTATACAATATGAGAAAAAAAAAACACAAAAAATGTTATAAAATACTGTTTAATATTATTAAATTTAATTATAACGAAGATAAATAGAATTATTTATTTTAATATGAACATTAGCTTTTGTTATTGTACTCTTTAAACAAAATATTCATTATAATAATGATTAAATTATATCATTAAAACAAATATAAAACAAAAAAATTATAACAACATCGATGCCAATTTAATTAAATAAAATAAATAAAAACAGTAAATAAATATAAGATTATTTCATGAAAAAATAATAGTAATAATTTTTCTATTCATCATTTAATTAAGTTTGATTATACTATTCATCATATTCAATCATCAACAACATCACCTTTATTAATTCAACAAAACAACCTTGAACTTTATCAGTTTGTCCATTTTATCCATCATACATATTTATATTTTCATACAGTTACAGGGAAAATTTTAATTGAATAAAATATATGAGAAGGTGAGTTGTGTAACATGGTAAGCTGATTATTTATGAATTTTAATTATTTATTTTATTTTTTGGTAAGCTGTTTCAACGAAATGAAATTGATTTTACTTATTAGTGCTCTTTTAGAGAACTCTGATAGACAATTTTAAGTATATGAAGGGTAAGTTTTTTAAAAATAAGAAAATTTACAGGTTAAAAATATCATAAATTACTAGTAAATTGATAAATCAGTGTTAGCAAATTCAAAGGTCTATCTTAGCAAACTGATAGGTCGACGTTAGCAAGTTGAAAGTACTGTCTTAGCAAATTGATAAGGAAAGATCAGCAAATCTGTAAGCCAGCGTTAGCAAATTGACAGGTCTGTCTTAGTTAACTGATAAGTCAGCGTTAGCAAGTTGAAAGATCTGTCTTAGCAAACTGATAGGTCGGTGTTAGCAAACTGATAGGTCTGTCTTAGCAAACTGATTAGGCAAAATAAGAAAATCTGTAAGCCAGCGTTAGCAAATTTACACGTATGTCTTAGCAAACTGATAGGTCAGCGTTAGCAAATTAAATGGTCTGTCTTAGCAAATTGATAAATCAGTGAATCAAGTCCCAAGTCTAGGTGATAACTTTTACTTTATGCAAGGTATAATTCCTTATATTTTACGTACAGAGCGCGTTATAATTTTTCCGCTGTCTATACACATACGTATTCTTATAAGGAATTATACCTTGTATAGTACAGGCGTAAGAATATCTCATTTTATATTTTTACTTGCAAGCATATATTTTATTTTTTTTAAAAGCCTGGTAGCCGAATAACTTAATATCTCAGTTAATTCACTTAATATCGAAACAGCAAAGTAAAGCAATTTTGTTTTATTCTTTTCCATTCTTTTCTACATTCTGTGTGAACTGAAACGTAAATGATTTATTAAATGGAAATATACCTTAAAAAGAAAAATCCCATACACATCTTGAACTAAGGGAAACGGAAAAAAATTAATGAAAATTAAAACAAAGCATTTACAGAATTAATAAAAATTTTAATTAAAATTCACATTTTTTTTTGGATTTTAATTATTTTTTTTAAATATGTTGTAATTTTAATTGTTTTCCAATCTTAATTTTATTAGCCAGAACCCTTTTTTAAAACCATTTCTAATTTCCTTTTTTACTTTCATCAATATTTAATTTGATTTTTCATTGTTTTCATTTTCACCTCTCTTATCAATATTTAAATTTTAATTAAAACACTGTTGTTCGCCGTCAAGCTCTAATTTTTTTTTAGAAATTTTAAACCAATTTGCATTGTAAATTTATTCATATTATGAGCCAGACCAACGTAGAAGGATTCTGTTCAAAGTGGATAATTCAATTAATTTTAATTGTTTTTGTGTTTTGATGTAAACTTGACGGTGGATGTTTCTTTTGAATTTCAAAGAAAAATTTACTGTTGTGTGGACTTTTTCATGTCTGTTTTCTCGCTGTTAAAAAGTTAAATTCATGAAATTCTTTGACAAAAATCATGAAAATCTCAGTTTATATTATGTCAGGTACTCTCATGACCTGTTTTTATAAGAAAAAAAATATTACGTTAAAGTACTTTAAATGTCAATTCCAATTACTAAAAATAAAAAAAAGAAAATCAATTTGAATTTTTATATTTACTTCATAAAATTTTTAAACACACAGTAACTGGTATGCCATGGCATTGATTCCATTTAAATAAATATGAAATATATTAAGCTTTTAAAATTTTTACAACAGCTTTCATCATGTAATTGAAAACGAAATATAAAATGATAAGTCTTGACAAGCAAGTTAAAGACGATAATCTCGTTAAATTAAGCAGTAATCCCTTTTCTTTCATCTTCAGTTAAATAAGTACCATGAGACATTAAATCCAATATCAGAAGACACATAAAAGTATGATGGTGCATAAAAATTTCTCTTCAAAATGCCTGAAATTGACATTAAATATTTCATTTTCTATTATTTTATACTTTAAATGGCCATAAATGACTGTAAAATGCATTAAAAAGTTAAGTGGGAGATAAAAGTTGTTCTTGACAAGCACTTTCTTTATACAGGTATTAACTTTTCTTCTTAACTATCTTGAAAAATGTTGTTAAAATGTTTGATACTGTTTATGATACCAAAAAAAAATATCTTTTCATAGAAATTATTGATGGCAATATTCCAGGAACTCACTTAAGTTTTTTAAATATGACAATATATTTCTAGTTTAACTGATTTCTTGTTGAAAGGACTAACTTTAAAACCACAAAGTGTCAAATTCAAATTTTCCATAACATGACCAGAAATATTTTACAAACAATAAAAAAAGGGAGTGAGTAACTTTAAAACTATTGTAAAACAAAGTTTTATTGAGTTTAAAACCTTACAATCTTATTAAAATAAAAGCTTGGTTTTATTGCAAACTAATTTTGTTATTTATTTGGTTTGAACCACAAGGTAAATAAACAAAAACAAAGAAAGTTATTTAACTCAATTTAAGTATTAATTTATTATTTATTTGTTTGAATTCATTAGAAGCTTGGATACAGGAATATTGCAAATCCTAAGATCCTGTATATAGTCGACCGCAGGAACAAGGGCGTCGTCCATACATAAACTAGTCTGAAAGAAAAAGCCTCAAAATTGGGCTTGAATATAATTTTAATTTTTTTATCCGGTTCGTTTAAGCGCTAAAACGTGATTTACGACTTCCTGACCCCATAAAATGGTATCTCATATCATAAACATAAATCCAATCATCAAAAACATAAACAAAATTATTATTTCCCTCATATGTAAAATTTACATTGCACACTTTTCAAATTCAAAATGGAAAATATAATATTAAATTTAAAAAAAAAACAACATAAATATTAAATGCGATTACATACAAATTTTCATTTACTTTCCTTCTGATATATTCTAACATTAAAAATTTTGTCCTTATTCATCCTTAACATGTTTTTGCATCATAACATGAAAGAGCAAACATACACCAAAAATGATGCATTAAAACAAACACACAGAGGAAAGATTAAATAGGAACTGTAATGTGTGCATAATTTAAATTTATCACGTTTTGTTTGTAGCACGTTGTTAGTAAAACAAGTGAAATAAATAAAATAAAATAAAATGAAACAATGACGAAATTACATTTGAATTGTAGTTGGTGCTTTAAATGTAATGTTACATGTCTCTGTATCATTTGTTTTTCTAAATGAGTCAAATCACAAAACCCCAAAACGGCAATTTGTTATAAAGAGTTTAATTTTTTGTATTATTACTTTGATATGATAAGTCGTAGTACAATGTTTGAAGATTTAAAGTTACAGTTTAACTCTGACGAGATCACTTTTTATATTTCTGTTCATTTCGTAATTTCGTAAAGAATAATTTTTATTGATTTTTTAGTTCTTTACATGTGAATGAAAATCAGAAAAATTGTATCCTCCTTTAACTGATATTTTCTTTGATTTTATTGACGTTTTACAACATTTTATAAGTCCATTGTCATAAAATTGTAACATCTCATTCATTGTGTCGTTTACAACGAAAATGGACATGCTTATCATTATTTTATTACAGTTGAAGACAAATAAGACAAAATTATATAGAGATAGCATATAATTTAAATCAAATAAACGCCCTTTTACAATCAAAATCAGAACGAAAAAGATGAGCAATTCTTTTTGAATGTAGAAAATATGTGAAGTCATATGATTTACAAGCTCATCAGTTCAAGGAAAAAAAGCGTGAGCGTGAAGTGAGCTTCTAAATTTTCATTATTATCGGCCCACTGTGTACTGACTTACAAAGAATACACTGTAAGTTGAAAACACTAAGGAGTACAAAGTGATTTGGACGGCAGCCGGAGGTCTTTGATTGACGCTTACACGGCGTTTGATGAATCAAATTTTTATAGCGTTTATGTTAATTTGTGAAAAATCGACCTATGTTCACTGTTAAAGTCCTCGCTTATTATGCGGGTGGTTTGCGGGTCAAATACAAAAAAAAAATAAGGAAATAAAATTTGGGTCATTTGAGTCAAGTTGGGTATTTTGGTTAAAGTGTTATAAAAATCAGTTCTATAAGCAAGCACTTTAACAGCAATGATTAGATTTCATCAAATAAAATGGCATAAAAAAGTTGATTACTGAAATATTTGTCCTATTCAAGTCAAACTGAAAAAAATAAAAGTAAAAAAAGTTGTAATCATAAAAAACATTGGAAAATTTCGCAAAAATTATAATAAAATATCAAATATCTTCTGTGATGTTAAATCAAATCAAACATATTTAGCATTTTATTATCCTTCTGAGACAAATCAAATCTTATCTTCATAAAAAAGGGAATTCTTTTGTATTAACTTCAAACATAGTTTTTTTTCATCGATACAGAGAAGCAGATGTTCAAAATATTTTTATCAAAACTAAAGAAATTATTGCACGATGGTCAAAAAGGTTGCTTTGAGCAATATAAATTTAGGAGATAAAATATTTGATAAAAGAAAAATTGAAATTGAACAAAAAATATCTTTTATAATAATAACAATAATATTTTTTTTTATACTCATAAATATTGAATGAATTTTATTTTATTTTATTTTAAAATTTCGACCCTTGAAATGGTGTTTCATTGATATTCATCGAAGTTTCATATGAAAATATATATTTTACTTTGAATAAATTCTTTTTCCATTTTATACTTTTTTTGTTTGCGGTCATGTGCTTATCATTTTCATTCATAAAAGTCATTCATACTAAAATGTAATAAAAGTATAACAATGTACATCTTATTTTATTGCATATTAGACTTGTTTCCCAATGAAATTCAAGAAAAATATGCTTTTGAGTGTGTCAGTACATCGTACCAAGATATTACTGAAAATAAACCTCAAAACGCTTGCAAATTCGGTCTGCTTTCATTTCGCATAATTTTATTATTATTAAATTTTCGTTTCATCCAAAAATGAATGTAACTAGATGAAGAAAAAGTGTTAATAATACAGATTTGATGTTGCTTTCATGATCATTCATGATGATGATTACTGTTATTATGTTTCAACAATTTCATCAAAAAAAAAGTTTGGTGAATGTTCGGATTTTATTTGATTTCATTTTATTGGACTGACCTCAATTCGTTTAGTATTTGCATGAAGTGGAATATAAATGATAAAAGTAATATTTTTTTTCATTTGGTATCAAAAAATTTACTTTATTATGACTTTTAAATATGAATCAATAATAATCTTATCTTACTGAAATAATAGTTCTGGAGTCATAATTGAAATTTTAGTTTTGAGTAATTCTTTCTCGATCACAGTTTTCATGTTTGGCTTGCCAGCCAGAAGTTTTCCAATCAATTTCTTCAAAAATGATAAAATTCCATATGCAAAAACTTCTTTTTGGGCTTCAGGTAAAGCGCAAATAATATTAACAACACCTTTAAGTAACGTGAGTTGACTTTCATTCGGCAACGCATCATCATTTACCATATCTTGCAATATATGGGAATAGTTTTTCAGACCGAATTCTATAGTGAAACTTTGGTCTGGCATTGTCATGACAATAACTAGCATTGCATCAGTGAATAGATGACGATTTGTATCGTCTTTCGCAAGAAGTAAAATTTCTTTTCGAGTACATTTGATGAGATATTCGCAGAAATTAGCTGTTATAATTCGTTTTTGCATTGAATTAAATCCGTTTGGATGTAAAAAGTACTCTAATTGTGGTGGTGCCTGGTCTTTTTCCATATAAAGTCGTTGGAAGTAAAATTGAGTAAGTGGTTGAGCTGATTTTAATTGTTGTTGAATAAAAATTTTTGCTGAAACAAAAAAAAAACAAAATAAGATAAAAATCAATGAATTATTCATGTCTTTTAGTTTTACCATCTTTAGTTGCGATTGGTTGAAATGATTTGACAAGTTTATATACTACCATCGTGACTGTATCTAATAATGCACTTGCTGAATTACCATGACGTGCTAAATTTCCACGTAAATTATCCAGGACAAGTCCAAATCCAACAAGTAACGTTGGAAGGAATTCTGAGAGACCATTTGAATCAAGATTTAATATGCTGAGTAAAATTTGCGATGCATTCATCAATCGATGTGTATCAGACTCATTATTTTTCTGGACAATATTTTGCACAACAAAATCTTTAATGAAACTTTCCTTGGAAATTATTGAGGTTTTGTAAAGTCTTGTAAAAAAATATACAAGTCCTTTTGTGTCTGGGATTTCTTGTGATATTACAGAATTTAAGATTCTCATGAAGATATTCAAAACTTGTGGCCAAATCGGTGGAAGCATTTCCAGCATAATGAAATAATTTGCTATGATTTGTGTTTGTACATCGCGATGGAATTTTTGTGTATTCTTTATCATCTCTGATGTGATTTCAAGACTTTGTTTTGGTTGTTTTACAACAATTTGTAAGAACTTTGTCGATTGATTTGAAATATCATAACAAAATTCTTCGATATCACAATTAAAGGTAATGTTTTTGTATGATTTACTGAAATACGATGCATTTCTTATCAAAAACTTTTGCAAATCCTCAATTTTCATTGAATCAATCACATCTGATAAAATGGCACCAAGTTTTTCTTGACAAATCTCCTCAATTTCTTCCTCCATTTCAACAGTTTTAATAATAACTTCGAACTGATCATATCCAATTAAACTCTTACAAGTCATCAAAGTATCCAAACATTCTTCATTATTGTAAATTATTCCACGTGAAATGAATTCATCGAATAATGCTAACGCATCTTTTTCCTCCAATATCTTGTAATTATCCAATTTTTCCATTAAATCTCCTAACTTCAGTTCTTTAGCGAATTTTTCAGCAGATTCTCGTGGAGTCTGAATGCTTTTTAACTTACTGAACACATCATGTTCAAATGACACACTCTTCCATTGAATTTCTATCAATTCAGCAGCCGAATGCGTTATCATATTTTGAAGTGTATATTCATCATCGAGATGCCTTGGATCGGGAAAATCAATTTCAAACCAATCAATAAATATGTTTGAATCAATCAACATTGTCATATTTTCCAGAGTATTGAGAAGAATATTGCAAATTTCCTGTAAAAATAAAAATGATGTAAAAAAGAAATTTTTTATTTAATTAAAGTACTTACTTTAAATACATCAATTTTATCATCATTTTCTGTAATATGTTCTGTTTTGACGACGAGTTCCTTTTTATCAACTTTTATTTTGTAAAATAAATATAAGCTTTTATTCCATTCAGGCATTTTCTGACTACCATATTTCGTTAAGCCATCGATTGACATATCCAGAAGATATAACATTGAATATCCGTAATATTTGTGTTTTTTCATTGAAGACCACTTTTCTAATTCACCAGGAGGAGAATTGAAGTGACACAAAAGTGCAGCAATGAAATCTGTAAATTTCTCGTAATACTTTTCTTTTGAATTGGGATCAATTTTTTTATTCAAAGTCAGCATCTTGATATGAATAAGTACGAATTTGAGGAGATTTTGTACTCGCTCCAATAAAATAAAAGCTTCCATTGTTCGTAATGATTCCAAAATATCATCGAGCCACGGAGAAATGAACCATGAAGAAGAATATGCAATAATTTCATATAAAAATTGATCTAAATTTAAGTTCCAAAGTGTTTCAAGGAATAAACATGGTGTGAGTTGTGGCAAAGTATTAAGACAATGACTTATATTCGGGTCATCTTCCATTGAAAACATGTATTCATGTTTTGAATTGAGCATAAGTAACCAAACTATTTGACGGATTTTTTCTTGATTTAGTACCAGAAGTTTTTTGTCCGAGTCCTGAGCAAGTCCAGCACGTTTTAAGTAACTTCCAAGACGTGTCGATATTTCCTTAATGTAACGTTCATTTCCTGGCAAAGACAATAATAATTTTACGTTTATCAGATAATTCAATGAAATTAAAAGTGATTTTACCTCCTTTAAATTTAATTTTGCTGAAATCTTTCACAAAATCATTTGCTGTATTCAATATAGATTGGATTTCTCGAAATTCATCACAGTTTTCCATTGTTCCACCATCAGAACATATGTCCATGATTTCTGAATATAATTTTCCTTTGAAATTTAATGTCATTACTTGTTGTTTTCTTATAAATTTTTGTTAAATTTTTTAACATGAATTTTGCGCCGGTTTTTTTTATTTACATATTTTTTGACATTCAGTTTTTTATACTTGCGTACGTTAACCGCAACCAATTGTGATGTTTAAAAAAATACGTTTCAGAAAATTGGATTTTATTTAAAAATAGTTTACTTTTGGCTTAGAACTTTTTTCATAGCGGAATTCCATAATATAAAAGACATGTCAAAGTATTTTTGCATTATTTTAATAAAAAATAGGATTTTCAACCAATTTCCAAAAACCCACCATGCGATTAGTGAAAAATCAACAAAAATTTTGTTTCATTGTTGCTGGTTGGAAAATTTGAGGAAAAAAACAAAATAAACAAAATTTGTGATAACGATGAATGAACTTCCAAATGAAGTAAGTTTCTTTATATCCGAACAATTCTTAATTTAAATAATGATTTTTTTTATTATAGCTCTTGATCAGCATCTTTGAGTACCTGACAACTTCAGATCGTCTTAAAATTGTAACAGTTTGTGAATCATGGTTTGCTCTGCTTCAAAAACCAATTTTTATCAAAGATAATCATATTTACCTAAACGAATGTATTATCAATAAGAAGTTTCCTCCATACAAGACTTTTTGCAATGGCAAACAAAGTCATAGAAACTTCACGCATTTAACACTAAATAAGATCAAATTCGACTTTAATAATTTAACAGACATTAAAATGTTCTTCAAGAAAATTGGTAAAGACGTCGTTCATCTTGAGATCGGCTTGGAGTTTGAAATCAAACGTCTTACAAATTTATTGAAGTTTTTTCCTAATTTAAAGTCACTAGAACTTAAAGATGCAATGCAATTGAATATTCTTGAAGGCCCATATGCGGAATCATTGGACACATTAACCATCTCTGGACTGTCACACAACTTTGAGTTCAGCTACATTGATAAAATTCCAAATTTAAAGGTAGTCAAACGTGATTATGTGAATTTTTATATGCTAAATAATCAAGTGCCAAAAAGATTTATCAAAGCAGATGAAAGACTGATTTCAATTCTGAGTGCCTTGGATGTTCATGCTGTTGTCAAAACAGAATTAAACTATCTTGGTAGTCAGGAAATAACTGCAGATCATATAACCCATGTTACTTGCTCAGGGTCAAAGGAAAAATTACAAGGCATTGGAAGAGTTTTTCTCAATTTAAAGTCACTTAGTTTCGATTTTGTTCGAAATGTGGATGAAACTGATCAGTGTTTTTTTGGCCATGAATCAATTTTGGGATTTGAAAGTGTGCAAAATCTTATATTTAATGAAAGGAGTACATTTTTCCCTCATGAAATGTGTGATGAATGTTTTGAGACGTTTTTAATTAGTTTCAAAAATATCAAAAATTTGAAAATGCATGCAGCATTCAACAAGAAAATGATAAATTCAATCTTAACAAAACTGAAAAATCTTCGAGATCTTTCTGTGTTCTCACACAACAAGGAAAGCCTCTATGAATTTGAATTGAGCTCAATACCAATATTAGAAAAACTACAATTATGGAGTGAAAACAACGCATCGATTACAAATGACATTTTTCGAAATTGGCCATTCATGGCAAATCTCCAAGAATTGGAAATCTCTTTACCATTTAAAGGTATTGAGCCTACTTCGTGGATACGTTTTTGCTCGCAATGTCCTTCTCTAACGAAATTTCATCACAATTGTCAAAAATATTGTATAAATGACACTTTATTAGTGCTCACAACAAAACTTTGGCCTAAGTTACGTCATTTGAGTATTGCTTCAGCTCACAAACTCACTCAGATATCTTTTAAGAGTTTGAAATCCAATTGTCCGTTACTAAAAACTCTTCAACTAGGTCGAAATTGGTTAGATATGGGATTGGTATACTCACTGTTCAACAATCTAAAACAGTTGCAGCACTTGGAATGGACAGATGCTCGTGATTATTACCAAAAAGTTCATACAAGGGTAGATTTCTATGAATCAAGGGATATGATTAAGAAAAAGCCAGGATGTTCAAATGAGAGTGGTAAAGAAAAGAGACAAAGTGATACGAGCGATTCAGGTGACGATGATGATGATAAAAAAGTGTGGGGCTGGATTCCAGTATTGGGATGGGGCTTTTGGAGTAAAACTCAACTGAAAAATGTTCATCGAGAGTTGGAACCTGAATTTATAGCTAAATTTTGATAATTGAAAATTGAAAATTTTGATATTAATAAAAACATCAATTTTACGTTTTTGCAGAAACTTTTATTGATTTTTTTTTTCCTTATAATTTTCTTCTTTTTTTTAATTTTAAATTAAATGTGGTTTTATACACCATTTTAATAAAGTTTGTCTTACAGTCATTAGCTTGTAATCATTTATTTTTCATTCTCATGAAAAATTTTACTCGATACCTTAAATTTTTTTTAGTTAGCTTTCATTCTGTCATTGATTTCTAATTTTTATTAATTAAAGTCTAGTTTTATAATCATCATCATGAAACAACTATTAGTAAGATAGAAGATAATCAACATTTTTATTTGTATCTTAATTGTAGCAGAATATTCTACTTTATTTTATTTTAAATTTAATATCTTGCAAAGGTGATTAAATTGTTTAAATTTTCATAACGAAAAAATTACAAAAAAGAGTAAAATTAAATGTACGGACACAAATTGAGAAAAAAAATTATAATATTTACAACTTTTATAAATGAGCAGTAACATTAAATTTAGTGATTAGATTGTAAATCTATATTTTAAATTAATAAATGGTGCATGCTATATTGAAATTGCACCTCTAGACCTGATTTTATTTTACACATGTATATCGAGAGTTAGTGCTTTTGTGTAGATATTGATTTGAAGCAATTTTTTTTTTATTTTTTTGTGATAGTTTTTGTCCTGGGTAATAAATGTGAGGAATGTTTTGGTGTTATTAGACTTTTATACAATTTCACTCACTTCATAAAATATTTTTGAATGTTATATTATTAGAATTTTTAGTAAGAAGCCTCGTTTCTTCTCAATTAATTATAGTTTTTTTTTTATCATTTAATCAGCAAGAGCATACCGTTCAGTCCATTCTTTAGCATTCCTAATTGCTTCAGCCTCATTAACTTTCCACAATTCGGCGACATCATTAGCTAGTGGATCATCTGGATTAGGGGCACTTAACAATGCTTGTATGGACAACAAAACAGTACGAATTTGAAGTGCCGGACTCCATTTGTCTTTGAGAATATCCAAACAAATACGACCAAGACGATCGATATTTGGATGATAGATTTTGGTCATGAAACGAACTTTAGGTGCAGACATTGGATAATCTTCGGGTAAAAAGAGTTCCAATTTGAAGGAACCACCCTCAAAAGGTGAATCTGTAGGTCCGCTGACAATCACATGAAAATAACGAGCGTTTGCCTCATCGGGTACTGCAATAATACCAGGAACTGGTTCTTGGAGTAATCTCTGTGTTTCTTTGATTATACGACGTGGTAATGCTGCCATTTTATGTTCTCAGTACAGCTTCTTTGATATTTACACACTAATTTTTCCTCCTACTATCGGCTTAAATATACACGAACAATGAACCAAAAAATAATAATTTAATCTAAAATTAAACAAAAGAATCAAACAAACTTTCTATTTAGTTTTCTTAAATTAAATGCAATTCTCACCTTAAAGCACCTCAAAGTTCAATGAACGATCTTTCTTTCTTCAGAGAAACTCCAATTAATTGAATTAAAATGATATCACTAGCAGACTCAATCTAGAATAATGAAAGAAAAATGTAAAGGATTACTTCTTGTCAAATTTTACGAGAAACTAATATAATTCTGCCAAAGTTTCTATATTTGATTGGAAGAAAAGAATGAAATAAAAAGGTTTAAAAGGTATTTACTTGTAAATTTTAATGGTATTTAATCAAAATTAGTAGAAAATTGAGAATAATGAATCGCGATTTATGAAGTTTTCAACTGGTGGCGTTATTAAGAATTAATCTGACAGCTCTACAATAAATGTTCGTTAGGTAAATTTACCCTGTGATCAAAAGTGGAAAGGGGAAGTGTTTTCAAGTGATTTTCAATTTAATATCGATGTATGAACTTTAAGCCTTTATTTGTTTCTTGAGTGTCCTTAGCACAATTAAGTTATTGTTAACTTATAATCAAGTATTAAATTCTAAACATTTGGTTAATGTTGTTTATCTTGTGGAAATAAACGAAATAGTTTCAATAGGCCTTTCATTCGGTCCTCCTCGTTTCCATTAGGATTTTCTTTGAATTTTAAATTTGAATTTTTTTTAATCAATTAAAATTCTGGCTTTGATACAATTTTTTGACCACATTTTGTTGAAAGTAAAATTGTTAAGAAAGTCTATTTAGTTGCAGCGTACTCTATTTCATATGTACCTTTTTTGATAATAATGTGCGTCATATTTTCTATAAGGTTCTACCCGATGTCTCGAAATTATTTTAGCAAAGACAAATTCTTTGATGACTGTTTTTCTACCACGAAAATCAGTAGACCAGTATTTTGAGTGAATGTTTTTTGTTGATCCTTTGAAACTTTTGTAATTCATTTAAGTTTACATTCAAATTGTTTCAATAACTTTTCGTATTTCTGATCGTATTCGAAACAATTGAACCTTAACTTTTGTGTCCTTTGTTTTCCATTCTTTGGCAAACTTTTCCGATTTCGTTCGCTCTTCTACAGTAAAAGTGCCGACATTGGATGTAATTTTTTTAATGTTCGTTAATTATCAAACCTATTTGTAATATTTAATTAACTTACCTTTATTTTGAGGCTCTCCAACTCTTCGTGAAATATCGAAAAATAATCAAAAAAATCGAAGGAAAATCGTCAGGAAAATCGAAAAAAATAACAAAAGAGCAAAGCAAATTAGAAAATGATCAGAAAAATCGAAAAAATTTAAAATTTAAAGCACCAAATTGGAATATAGATCATATTTCAAAAAAAGTTGCAGCAAACTCAAAAAAGCTAAAGTTAAAAGTCAAAGATTTTTTCAATCCAGGGCTGGTTTTTTGAACAGGCTGAGTAAATATTTTTTTATTTTTTGGTGATTTAGAAATTTAAAGAATCGGAGATATTATGCGAACGATATCTATCGGAATAAGACATTTTGAATCGAAGAAGAATGGTCGCCTTATTCTTGATTCATACTTTTAGGATAAATTTTTCAGGAAAACTCAAACATAGTTGACATTTTTAAAGCATATTTTCCGTTATCTTAGGAGACTCAATGCAGAGTTCGAAGACGTTAAAGAAAACACAGATTTTTGTATTTTATTGCACACAGTCAATTTATTTTTAATTTTTTTTTGGCTTTTTGAATTACATAGTTCTACGATTTTATTTATTTCAATGATTTTATTTTTTTTCAGTAATTATTTTCTTGTTGTTGTAATGCTCAATTATAATGTTGTTTTAGATAACAATTTTTTTGTTTATTTTATTTTATTTTCACGGTACAACTATTTCATTTTGGTTTTTTTCTTTCTATTTTTACAGACTTCTATTGTTGATTATTTTCTTATAATATCTTGATTTTCTGGTGGCAAATGTTATAAATTCTGAACGGAAAAATTATGTTATCTGAATATATTAAGAATAATAATAATAATAATAGCAACAGGTAATAAACATTATATGGGTTTTAATACAGATTTGTAATTTAGTGTAAAATTCATTATTAATAATAGGAACTGTATATTTTTCTTGATTAAAATTATTTTTTTTTTATAATTATACTTTCCATCAAATTCTATTGATATTGTTTATTTTATTGTGACAAAATGTTAAATAATGAGCCAGATAGTAGAACATATACAATACACAGTATATAAATTACATGGAAATTAAAAAGATTCAGTTTTTTTTCTTGAAAATAGTGCCGTGTTATGTAACATCATTTTACTTTTAATTATTTATTATTATTAATTTAATAATATTTCTTAATTTTTTAGTTTAATTTATTTATTTTTTCATTAAAATTTTATTCATGTTTTTTTTTTAAATAATTCACCACATTTTTCGCGAGGTTGGGTTAAGCTGTCACTTCTGCAACAGTTTGATATTTTAGCTCCTTAAACAATTTTAATTTATTTTTTACTTGTCACAGATAGTAAGTTGCTTGTCACCCAGATTTGAGTTCAAAATGTTTTGGTTCATTAAGAAAAATAATAAAAGTGAATCAAAAATTGTCATAAAATTAAATATCAAACGATTATTGATTTCATTTAAATGTTAAATAACATGTATATTTAATTTTATGACATTTATTGTTCATTTTCAAAAATAAAATCATATTTTTTTTAAAGGTTTTTCACCTATTTACATTATTATATGCATAAATGTATAGACTATGCTAGGTAATGTTTTTTCTTTTAATCTTACCATCTAAGAGTACTGTTTTTTTCTTTTTTTTATTTTAATATATTTATATAGGATATAATAAAATGTGTTCTCTCGACAACAATCTTTTTTGAGCGTTAATTGTTGACCAATGCAACATTAAAAAAAATTGTTATTGCTCAAAAAATCATGTTCACATTCCTACACAACATTATATTTTTTTTTCAATATTATTTTAAATTGTTCACAGAAACAAAATAATACATTTAAAAAAAAAATACATAATATAATTTTACACATTTAGTAATTTTTGTAATATTCATATAAAGTAAATATTGATATATGTATATCAATCATAATAATAATAATAATTAATAGCAATATATTTCAATGTAAACGATATACTTCTAAATTTATTCGAGATTTTAATTTCATTTCATATTCAATTGTTTCAATTTTGCGAGGATTTTATCATTTTTTTTTTAATATTATTTAATGAAATTGTTACATTTCTTTAGTTATAAAATAATAATTTAATTTAACCAAAAAGTTAAAATAATTATAATATTGTTAATTATAATCAATTAACATACGCCACTTTTTTTGTGTGTAATCTATTAAAATTTTTTAAAAAGTGTAACTAAAAATTATTTATTTTATTTTTTTTTTGTATTTCAAATATAAATGTTTAAATATATATCGTAATAATAAAGTAATAGCTTTATATTATTATTATTATTTGTTTTCATATTAAAATTCAATGTTTTAAAAATTTACCATCTAATAATAATTGATTTAATTTAAAAAATATAAAAACTGCTGATAAGAATTAGGAACTATATTTTTCTTTCTTTTTTATTTCATTAATTTAGTTATCATGTTTAAATTATTATCAAGGTGATTGAAATTTATTCGTTTTATTATTATAACATTATATAAAAAAATTAATATTATTAATATTAAGTTTAAGATTAAAAAAAAAAAAATTATTTAGATAAAAAAAAAATTTGGAAATATTCTATTTTAATGATGAATTAAATTGTTTTTTTAGAAATCATTACTTTAAGTAAATTAATTGAAAATTAAATTTAAATATCATATCATATCACCATGATAATAAGTTTAATATGATAATATCTTAACTAATATATAGAATAAATACATCAGAGAACATATTATGTTATACGTAACATGTGTACGTTTCGTCACACATTGTTTTCATTAGTTTTTTTTACTATATCAATTTTTATAAGATTTATTATACTTAATTTTTTTTTGTTTAAATATTTATTACACACATATTTTCTTTTTTTTATTTAATAATAACTAGTCTAAGTATATTTAATAGGAACCATGATTTTTTTTTCATTTCTTAATGTATAATATATTTAGTTATAATATATGCTAAGTTTTTAGTTTGCGATAAGTTCTTGATTTTTTTGCGCAATATTTTATTTTTCATCATCTCTTCATTTCATTTTAATTGTATTATGATATAAGATTCTTCCTTTGTTTAAATTTTATATTCATTGATGTTTTATTTTGTGTAGTGCCATTTTTTATTATTAATATTTCCTTAAACAAAGGGATATCAATTATATATTTTTTTTCATCTCATTTTACTTGTTATTTTTTTGGATGTGATTTTAATTATTATTTTCTCCTGTTTTTTTTCTGTTAAAGTAAATATTAATGTTTTTTTATGATATAAGTTAAAATAAAAGAAAAAGATTGAAGACATTATTTGTCAGAACATATAAAAAAAATATAATAATTTTTAATAAAAAGTCTTTTTTTTAATACGCAGTGAAAGTATATTAACTTTTTTTTTTTTAATATTATTTTATCATTACTTTAATAAAAAAGGAACCATAATGATTGCGTTTAGTAAACATTTCACCGTAATTTTATTTTTTTATCATCAACTTCACCATCGTTATGTTAATTATCGTTAATTTTAATTAATTATTTTTTTTTTAAATCTATTCAATGCCAGATTCATGCGAGATTTTATGACTTAATTATGCAATATATGACCAAACAATGTGTTTTTTTAATAATTTTTTTTTATTATTATTATTCTTTTCGATTTATTTTTTCTCAATAAAAAATAGGAACTTTAAATTTTCATAAAATATCGTTATGTCATTTCATTTCATACACAAAAGCTGTTTTGCCCTTTATAGGAATTAAAATATTCAATTACTGCTAGATATTATTAAAATGTATAATAAATTAATATTATATTTTTATTATTTTTAGTTGATACCGTGCTGCCTTATATATTTCACAAGAGTATTCGTCTATCATATGTACAATATAATCATAATGATAAATATAAATGTTTTCTATCTAAATATTATTATAATGTAATTTTTCTACTACAAATGTTTAATTTTAATATTAATATGATTAAATTTATATATTTTTTTTTTAATATCAATTAAATTAAACATATATTTTAATAAAATACTGATAAATTATTAGAATAGTTATAAATTATTATTAAATGTGCTTTTATTTTAAAACTTTATTTTTTTTATTACAAAATGCATTCAAATCACTTAAATTGAAATAGGAATCATGTTTATTTTTTTATTTTAAGTTTTAATTTTATTACAATTAATAGGAATTTTGTGTTACTTTTAATTAGTTTCATTTTTAAATTATTTTTGTGTGAAAAAGAATTTTCAAAATATTTGACAGGAACTTAATTGTTTCAAATTAAATATTAATAAGTGATTATGTTATATAATATATATTTTTAATAGATTAATTGTGTTTTAATATTATGTTTAATGTTATGATTTTTTTTATTTCATATTTTATATAGGAACAATAATTGTTATTTACTTATATGTGCTTATAATTGTGATTAAAGTTTTATGTATTTTGACGTCATTCTATTCTATCTATAAGCTTGTAGTTTTTTTATATTTGTTGTTTAATATTTATGGTTATTAGATTTCCATTTCACCATGATGTCTTGATGATGATGATTATTTTCCTCCGATTACTGTAAAATAAGAAGAATATTATAGTTATAATATTAAAATGTTAACAACATATATGTGGCATTTCATTCTAAAGTGAGTGCGAATCACAAGTTACAATCTGAGTATGAAAGTTTGGAGGAAAATGTTTTTATCTATCATTTTATATGTTTTCATACAAAAAAATTGAGTAATAGGGAGTAACTCTGACTCTCTTAAGGGGTTTGGTTGCTAAAGTTTGATATATCCTGTTGACCAGATCTTATAGTCAGCTGTGGGAACGGTGCCATATGATTTTAGAATATCATCAGCAAGTGCCTGTCGAACACCTCCTCGTGGTACCGCTGCTAAGGTGACGATCAACAAACCAGGTCAAGGTGGTCGGAAATGACTAAGTTCTTCAGGCTATAAACGAACTCCACGGTTGATGTCGAGACGCTCTGGAACATCGAGGGAGGAAACTGAGTACATGTGTTTTGAAACACTTGACTACCCCAGCACTTTAGATCGGCGGATCCTCTGCCCATTCTTTGTTCTATAGAGTAAGGTCGAGACTATACCTAGGTTTGGATTTGGGAGCAAGCGCCATCAATGTGACCATTTTCTAACTGATAAAGTTGAGCGCTCCTGCGTATTCAGATCTCTTACAAAGGAGAGAAGTTCTTCGGCTGGATCAATACCTATGACGAGGTACCCAGCGTCTGGGTAAAGGCAAGACGGATTAAATAGATTGTCACATTGTCGCCTTGAGCAATCGTGGTTAACTTCAATGTTCCACAAAAATAAGGCTAATATGGATGAACAAATTGAGAAAATTATAAACGACATTTTGGTTCATCAGAGGTCATCTGCCTCAGATCATAGTCCTAATAGCCAAGGTAGTGGTATCCTATCTGATTCGTCGGATGGTACTACGAAAAATCATTTTTTTGTATGAAAATATGTATACTTTTAACAAATATACAATAAAATGTGCAAGTGTAAAGAGAGTATACTACATCATAATTGAATTGTAACCAATAAAAAGCATGAACTGAAAATTGAACGATAGATTCGTTTTTCGTGATTTTATGTGAAAATATGCTTTTACGTGTAGACTGCATTTTAATAGACCATTTCAATGTTTTTGTACAAGTAAATGCACTTGCAAATAATCTTTTTAAATTAAATTAAAATTAAATATTCAAAGCTCTCTACATAATAATACCAAGTACAACTTTTATTTCATTCGAAATAATATGGCAAGGTAGGCGTGCTTTTGGCATTGTGTCACAAATATTTTTAATTAATATATTTTTTTTCTTATATGTTCAGCAAAAACCAAAAAAAATCTAAAATCGTTTGACCCAAGTAAGTTAAGTCCAGCGCGGCAAACCATGTAAATTGGGACAATAGACCAGTTGTCTCGGTTGCAAAATTGTATCATTTAAGAATTACTGATGTCGCAATTGAGACAACTGTCTTTATCTCTTGGTCTGTTGTCCAAACGGTTGGAAAAGGGCTTATTTGAAGCCCGGGTAACATAGGCTATAAAAAATAGAGTGACCATAAAAAACTGATTTTCCGAAAATTTTCAAGAAAAAACTTTTTTTCCAACCTATTATCTACAACTTTCAAGAACAAATATCATACTTATTTCATACAAAAACATGTCAATTTTGCATTTATAAGTTGAAGAAAAGAAAAAAAATTGGAACCCTTGTTTTTCGGTTTTTAGGACAGATACAAAAATTTTCGCAAAACAAAAGTTTCATATTTTTGGTGGACCATACGCCTGTATACTCAGAATGTCTATAGAGACACTTGCGATTTGCACTCACTTTGGAATGGAATGTCACATAAATTTTTCATAAAAATAAATTAAATTAAAAAGAAAATAAATAATATTGTTTTTTTCATAATAAATTTTAATAATTGAAATAATACAAACCTTATATAAAAATCAAAAAACAACATAAACTAACAAAATATAATAAAGTGTATCAACATAAATAGGTGCAGGAAAATGATAAACATGTAAAATAATAAAATGAAATAAACACAAAACTTATACATTTTAATAAAATTAAAATTTTCATTTTTTTATTATTCTTTTCACTTTTCAATATTTGTTTCTTATAAATTATAAAAAATGATACAGTTTTAATAATAATAATCATAAAATAATAAAAATAAAATAAAACTGACGAACAAAGGTACAGAACAATATATAAGATTTTAAAAACTAATAATTATAATTAATAATAATCATATTTTTTTTTGAATAGTATACATTTAGATTCAGACAATCCTATGAATAGTATGAATAATAATTTTAAAATAAAATTAAACCTGATCAGAAGCCGTAGAATAATAATTGCGAGGTTATTTAATATTATATTGTTTTTTTTTCAAAATTTTAGATAAAGTTTTGAAAGTTAAATGAAATATTGAAAAAAAATTATCATACTCAGATAATATTTTAGTAATCCTAATCTTTTATACTAATTTTAACTATAAATACATTTTTTTAACATATTATGTATCTAATGTGTTTAGAATAAAAAGGTGCTCCTACTTTTTGTTGTTTAGTAACATTTTTTATCATTAAATTTATTATTGCTATCAATTAACTATGTTTTCATAAAATTATCATTTTTTATTTCAAAATTTTATTACTGGTATACAACATGTTAAACTTAATTTTTATTATTAATTTAATAAATTTAATAGGAATCATATTATTAATGTTAAATATGCTTATGCGTTATGTGAATTTAGCTATGAGAATGTTTCTAACTTTTAATTATAATATTATAATAATTTTAATCATTATTATTCGAACAAAATGCATTTTACGGAAGCGTGTCATATTTTAAAATTAATATTAAATTAATGTATTTATGTTAAATATTCACTGGTTTAATGATGTCGCTTAAATAAAATTATAGATTCGAGTGCTTGAGACTCTTATATAACTTATTTCTATCTCTCTAATTTTCAAGCAGTCTATGTATCAAGGGATTATTTACAATTAATATATTTTTTAATATTCCTAATACACGGATATTCACTGAGGAAAATAATGATAATAATAACTAAACAAAAATTAAACATAAACTTAAAATATATTTATAATAAAAATTAAAATTTAAATGTAAAAAAAAATTAATATACACAAAATTATTTAATTAGCTTACCACTCATTTGGCTGTAATTATACAATTGTTGCAAAATTTCATTGTTATTTGTAGTTGCTGAATTTGCTGATGCTTTATCTGATGTGTTGATTTGTAATAAAAGATTATTTTCAAGACCGTTATTGCCCGTTATTTCTTCGCCAGTCTGCCCAGTTTGATTATTTGAATTTTGTTGCTGCTGTTGTTGTTGCATGCGTAAAATATTTAAAAAACCTTCAGGAGCGATGCCAGTATTTGGATTATCTGTTTCGGTATTACTTGAATTTTGTCCCAACATATTGTTTTGCATTAAAAATTGATTATAGAATCCAAGTTTATCGGAAGCGGGATCAATTGCAATTGGACTTTTGGTTTTGAAGTTTTTTAATTGTTGAAGTTGATCAACACCACGTTTCTCATCGGTGCCCGTTATCTCACTACAATCATCATCATTTGTCATTTCGTCTGTTGTGAGATTGAGTTCGGAACCTTGATCACCATTTTCGAGAATTGATCGAATACGATTGATGTGTTGTGCGGAAAAGACATGTTCTTGCATTGGATTTTGATCGGAATAGACAACATTACAGATTTTACATTCGTCGGCAACGGCTGGATTTGATGTGAATTCATTCTCGGATTGGCTGACACTTTCTTCGGTAAAACGGTTATTGCGACTCTTCTTTTCCTTAGCTCGTGCATTTTGGAACCAAACCTACAAAATTAAGAAAAAATAAAATTTTAGAGCCTTTTAAATTAAAAAAATGATATTTTCGATTCAAATCATGCATCCTAACCATAACGTAATTAATGAGAACATGTATGAAAAGAAAGAAGTTATCGAAAATATCGACGAGCATTCATTCTTTTTTTCTCAGATAAAGTCTAATTTAAAATTATTATCACACACCAATTAATATTTAATTTCCAAAATAATTATACAAATACAAGAGAGACATTTATGTAATTAAATTCACATTTCAATCAAAAATAGAATAATTTTGAAGCATTTTTTTTCCTTTCATTCGATATTTTCGATCAACCTCAATGTGTAATATAAACTTTAAGCACACATTTCAATTGACATTTACCTGAATGACTCTTTTGGTGAGACCGATTTCCTTGCCAATACTAAAACAATTTTTCATTGTTGGATTTTTAACATCCCTAAACACCTGTCGTAATATGTTGACTTGTAATCGTGAGACACTTGTGCGATTCCTTTTCTTAATATCACTTGGTGTTTGAGTATTAGCGGGAATTGCTGTCACTGTACCAGTATTTGACTGTTGTTGTGGTGTTTGTGGTTGACTTTGAGTGGAGGAGGCTGGACTTGAAATGTAAAATTGATCATTGTCAGCTGGATGTTCTTTTTTATCATTTGAATTATCGTCATTTTCGGATTGGGCATTGTCATCGTCTTGTTCCTCCTCATCATCATCATCATGCTCAAAATTTGAGTCACTAAAACTTATGATACTGTCACATCGTAAATTGTCGTCATGACCTTGATTCTGGATGTTAGATGAAAGTTTAAGTAAGTGGTGTGATAGATCAAGTCCGTGAATATTTGAAAAAGTTCCATCTAACTGGGGTAATTTCATGGGAAGGTCTATTGCGTGGTAAGAAATTGATGGTTGTGAATCACTTTCGGCTGTACAAAATTTTACATCAGGTATTAATTCAATATTAAGCATTGGTTTATCAGGGTGTTTCATTTGCATGTGTGACTCTAATGCAGACTTAACTTTAAATATAGCACTACAATATGGACATTTTTTGTTGATTATTTGCATATTTTGTCTAAATTGACCTTTACGTTCACGGGCTCGAGAGTTTTGATACCAAACCTAATGATTTTAAGAATAAAAGATGTTTTTTTTATATAATGTTTTTCGAAATTTTAATGTATGTGTGTGTGCTTTATGATAAAAGTTTTAAATCAAAATCAAATCATCGTTAATAATGATTGTATTACAAGATCTTCATCAATTTCAAAAGCAAATACTTCATCATTATTCTATTTTTGATTAATAAATGTATCATTTTAATTTCAAAAATGGCTTTTAATCAATGTTTAAAGGATTAATTTTAATAATATCAACGTCCAATCAATCAATCAATATCAAAAAAATTCAAACAATAATAATAATAATAGTCATTCTATTTTGTTTCATTACGATTTAAATTATGTTTATATACGAGCAAGCAATAAATTAATAAAATACTAGGAAACTCATTACAAAATAAAGAAAAACTTCAACATTTACAACACAAGGAAAAAAATGAAAAGAAAAATTTAAAACCAAAAAAAAAATTAAATAAAAAAAAACGACAACAACAATCCACAACATTCAATTTAAAAATAAAATAAAAATCAAATAATTTAGCAACCCAATCAAATACAATATATAAAAATATATATTAGACAAGTGAGAAGTGATAGTGCATTACCTGGACAACGCGTTTCTTCAAGTTGACCTTTTTCGAGATCTCCTCTAACATTTTCCTGCTTGGATTTGATTCTGTTTGATAACATTCATACAAGAAATTTAATTGTTCCGGTAAAATTGTGGTTCTCAAACGTTTATTGGCTTGTTTTTCTGCAGCTGATGCAATGATATTTGTTGTAGGTTGATCTGATCCAGTTGGACCGATACCTGGTTGTGATAGAAGTGCTCCAGTGTGACTACTTGATGAAGTTGTCGAAAGTGCACTACTGAACGATTGCATATTGGTAGGTTGTTGCTGGGATTGTGATTGTTGTTCAAGTAATTTCTTTGATTCATTTAGCTGGTAAAATTGGAGTAAAAAATCAAGTGAAAGTTTATCAGGTTCATCTTCACTTTCATCATCCTCATCATCATCATTACGATTTTGCTGATAATATTGATGTAAAAAATCATAATTTTTCATTAAATTATTTTTCTTTATCTCATTTGTTTGATAGTATCCAAACAAAAATTCAATACTCATGTTTGCACTGTGCTTCTTCAGATCTTCATTTGTTTCGTTTTGCATGAAGTAATTCAATAAAAAATCATACTGATCTTTTTGTAGCTTTTTTGCAACCATTTCAATGCCATCACCTCCAGTGGGTGCATTTCCTGTTTGAGCATTATCACTTACAACGGAATCTGTTGAATATTTCCGTCCCAAAATGGAGCCAGGCTTTGACAGGTCAATACTTTCTTGGATATTTGACTGATCTTGTCTTTGTTGTTGTTGTAAATTTTGCAACAACGCAAATGGGTTCGAAGTCTCATTTAAAAACATTTGTGGATTAGCTGCTGATAAAATATGAATCAGCTGATGTTCTTTTAGTAACTCAATTCTTGGAAAACTCAAAGAACATTTGTCACAGTCAAACTTTTGTGATGTTTGATTATTGTTTGGTGATAATTGTTGCTGCTGAGCCTGTTGTTGTAAAGATTGAAATGGATCATGAGTTTGTTGTGATGTGGTGGTAGCTGAAGTGACATTATTATTATTACTACTATTCATGATGATGTTCGGATTTTGTGCAATATTTGTACCACCGCCCGAATGATGTACGGGAGATACCAAGCCAAGCATGTTTGAGTTTGAACCTGATGTGCCTGATGTTTTTTTTTTTATTATTTGTGAAATGTGCGGTTATAGGACATTTAAAGATGAATTTTTACGGAAAGTAGCAGTGGTGCGGTTATTTAGTAAAGTAGATTTTTTTTTTGTTATTTGAAGGTTTATTTGTGGAATGAGTTAAAAAAGAAAGAAGAGAAATACAATGAAATAGAATTTAGAATAATTTTTGCAATTAATAATTAAAATTTATTAAAAATTTAATAATAAAAAATATACAAGAAGAGAAGCATTCTTATAGAACTTAAAATGGATTATTTTCTTTCGGGGAACAACTATTATTATTATTATTTTTTTTTGGTTTTAACATCATTTTTGTTTTTTTTTTTCAAGATTTGATGAAGAAATTGTTTTATATTTTAAATGAAAATAAAAAAAACAATAATTTTACAGAGATTGGAACGAAACAAACAAACAAACATTGGTCTTGAAGAGAAATCTTGAAAATCACTTGAATCAATCAAAATTTCTGATCACACTCTCTTTTTTTATATTCAAAAAATAACTTAAAACAAACAAAAAAAAAATAAAATCATATAAAAAAATTGTTTAATTACCTAGAATGTTATTCGCATGATTTATGTCTAGACTTGAGTTTGAGTCTTCACTGCTTAAGCTTTGTGCAATTTGTGCGGCAGCTATTTGTGCCTTTGCCGATTTTTTGTTATTTTCTTCTTTGAAACAATGATTCTTTTGATGACGAATCAATTCATAGTAACGTTGGAATACCAAATTGCATTTTTTGCATGTGTAATTTATATTTGGTGTTGCCTTTTTCTCCTCAGTTTCATAATAAGAGTTATTTGGTTGATTCTCGTAAATTTTTCGTTGTTTTTGACGAGCATTCTGATTGTTCAATTATTATTTGATTTTTTTTGTGTTTTGGTAGATAGAAGAGAAGAGAAAAGGAGACTAAATCAGTAATCATGGATAATAGTAATAATAACAATATAACACACACTACTAAAAACTAAAAATTTAGTTTTTTTTCGAAATTCAAAAACAATTTAATAATATATGATTAAGAAATTCAAATTGTGACTTACCTGGAACCAAACAACAATCACACGTGGTGATAATAAAAGTAATTTGCTTAAATATTCCAAGTCACTATCCTTTGGATATGAGTTATTCTCGAAGAATTCTTGCAAAACCTTTATCTGATAATCTGTGAATCGTGTTCTATTTGCACGTTTGCCACTTGATGAAGTATTGGTGCCGCCTGGTGAGTGTTGTGATCCCAATGACGTTTCGTAGCTTTTGTCAAACATTTTGCTAAGTTGAAATTTTGATGGAGGTCCCATACTACTAAGTTTGGACTCCATTTGTTGACTTAACAAATCATTTATACTCCCATAATGTCCTCCGGGTGAAGGTGATTGGGGTCTTGACATGTGATCAGAACTTCCACTTTCTGATTTTGTCTCATAACTGTTATAGAACAAATTTTGTGCAGCTTCACGCTCACGTTCCCGTTGTTGATGGGCAGCAATTTGTTGTTGATACAAATTGTGTAAATCTTGTTCTTGTTGAGACTTGTTCATGTTGGAAGTTTCATGATCACTACTACTAAAATCCATTGGTTCTGATTTAATGTTCATGCTATCGTGGCGATCTAAGGAAGCAATGCTGGATGCCTGTGAAACAGGGCGTGTATCAGACTGATGGCGGGATGATGTATCCTGATTATCAGAACCACTGGTATTTTCGGCTAAAGGGATCACTTTGGCGTTTCCCGTACGTTCATATTCTTCTAAGTTTAGTGTTGTGGATGGTGGATTGTTGAAATTGTATGGAGAATCTTTGTTACGTTGACGTTCTTTGAACAAAGTATTACGGAACCAATGTTTAACAACCTGTAAAAACACGAACACATTAAAATAACAGAAATTTGCAAAAAATATAGAATGCACAAACCTTTTGTGGTAAATTTGCTTTTTTGGACATTTCCATTATAGCTTCTTCACTAGGAGAGTTATTTATATCAAAATGTGATCGTAGAATTTTTAACTGGTCATCCGTGATGCGGGTTCTTGCTCTCTTTTGACTGTTAGAGTTTGCCTGCTTTTTTAAAAAGAAAATGAGTCATTAAATAAAAATTATAATCTTTAAATAAAAGAAATATTACTTGTGCTTGTGCTGCTGCGGCAGCTTGTTGAGCCTGTTGTTGTAAAATGGCTGGTACGGCAGTTGTTGAACTTGGCAACGGTGTTTCTGGTGTTGTTGATGGTGCTGGGGTACTAGGATTTGTTCCAGTTGCTCCGAAAATCAATGGTGGTGCCAAATTCATGAAATTCATTGACATCAAATGATGGAATTGCATCAAATTTAACATCTCTAATGTATTTAATTGTGGCATATTTCCCATTCCTGGTAGATTTTGCAAGTTTTGAAGATTTTGCAAACCTTGTGGGAGATTTGGGAAATTTGCAGCCAATTGTTGTTCCATCATTTTCTGTGCAAATACCGCTGGATCAATGTTTAACTGTTTTGCAATTTCAGGCAAAGGAATTGGAGGTTTAGGAGTTGGTGATGAATCACTGTTATTATCTTTGCCAGAACTCTCCTTTTTAGAGAAATCAAGAGCTTCACTTTCATTTTCATTTGTATCCATAAAGTGACTTTTTACATTTTCTGCGAATTTCTCAAGTACATCTAAAGGAATCTTTTCATTGTGAATTTCCTCGCAATGCGTCTTCAACACAAATGGACTGGAAAAGATTTTTTTGCAATGACGACAGTAATATTTGCCATCTTCAGTATATTTTTCTGTGTGTTTGTTGATTTCATTGAATTGCTTTACAATATCAAACCCATATGTCTCTAACAATGTCTTAAATACTTGATTGTTCATTTTGGAGCCTTCTGCTAATTCTTGAGTTAAACTCAAGTTTGATGGTGTTGGTGAAGTGCTGTTTCCTGTTAAAGCACTTTGACTCAATTCTTGAATTCGTGCCAAATTTGGAGATAATCCCTGTCTTTGAGCTTTGTTTTGTTCTTCTTGTAATCGACATGCTCTTGTTTGATGTAACACGCTTCTCATGTGAATATCCAAAGTGCTACCTTGAGCATATGCAACTTTGCAGATATCACACTTGAAACGTTTCTTTGGACTGTCATAATCATTTTCAGGTGACAATTTTCTCTTTTGACCTGCTTCCAAGGTTTCGATATCATAATCAATGCTTTTTCGATCAAAATCAACACTTTTACGGTCAAGTTCATTGCTAGGACTTGTACTAGGAGTGTTGTTATTCTCATTTTGTTGTTTCTTCACTTTGTGCAAATGTGAAACACTGTTATAATGAACTAGGAGAATATTTTTCTGAGTAAAACTTTCACGACAAACTTCGCACTTGAATGGGCGATTTGGATCGAGATATTTTTCCATTGGATAGTTGTTTAATTTTTCATTGCGACGATGTGCATTTGACTTATAATGTTGTTGTAAGAAATATGGTAAAGTATATCCAACTTTACATTTCTGACACTTGTATTTGCGATTTAAGTCATTGAAATGCTCTTCGGCAAGGGCTTGTGAATTTAAATATTCATCAAGTTCACTATGTTCGACATGCGGCTCATTATCATTACATTCCATTTCATCTTGTAAGTTTGAGGAAGCACTTGTCGGTCTTTCATCATCATTCATTTCATTTTGTTTCTCTAGTCCGGGTGAGGTGACTGGTGAATTTGAATTAGCATGTGCTTGTTCCATATGTTTTTGCAGTGATTGAGTACTACGGAAATTTCGATTGCAAATATTGCATTTTGTAGCGTCACGCATTGTGTGATACAATGAATGTGCGTTTAATTTTTCTTGTGTCTTAAATGCAAGTGAACATAATTTGCAACGATATTTATAGACATGACGTTCTGAAATGACAATGTTCAAGTGAGTGTCCTTGAAATGTGACAAGACTTGTTGTTGATTCGGGAAGAGTTGTGAACAGTTTTTCAATAAGCATGAAAATTGTTCGGAATTGATTTGGTTAAAGTGTTGGTTATCGTTTGCATGATTGAATAGATCTGGCATTGTTTTGTACATATTTCCACAAACAAGACATTCCATCTCAAGATCAATCTTTCCAATACCTTCACTAATACTCTGTTTTACGGGTGTTTCTTTCTTGTTGTCCCAAACACTCGTATCAACCAAAAGTAACAATCGGCTCAGTCCATCTTTGTTCACATTATGAATTGCCATTAAGTGACCTTCCAAAACATCACGTGCAGTGAAATTATCTTGACACAATGGACACATAACCGATGGTAAATCTTCACTTTCATTTGTATCATCAGCATTTGCAGCTACAGTTTCCAAATCAGGTTCACATGTCATTACATTATCCTCATTATCGGACTCCTCTTCAATTTTAACATTATTTTTCAGGTTATCATCATCATGATTCATTCCAACACCCAATTTATTCATATTAAGAGCCATGGCATTTGCCATCGCCATTGGATTTGGCAACATAATAAAGTCACTTTCTTCATTGGGATGCACATTTGCAAAATGATCATCAATTTGAAGCTTATTCTCAGCTAAATAATCACACTGATTACATTTCAATATCATTTGTAGTGGATTTGGTGGTAGTAAAGCAGATGCAGGAATACGACTTGGATCTAACATACCAGCAAGACTTTGTTTACTGATCGGTGAGCTTAATGGACTACCCTTTTCACTCTTGATATCTGCAAATAAATTGAAAAAAAAAAAAATACAATCATTAAAAATAATAATAATTCGTTATTTATTCAAATTGAAATCAGAGATGAATAATTGTAAAACGAGATCATAACCGCAAAATATAATCATAATCATCACCCAGCTCAAATGATAAAAAATATATAAATCAATTTAAATTTTTATACTCCATATTTTTTTTATCATCATCATTCACATTTCATTCAATTAAAATACCAACAATCCAACATTCGCACAAAAATCAATTTTCAATTTAAAAACATAAATATATATTCTTAACTTATTATTACACACACACACACACACATACAAAATTAATTTATCCATCAGGGATTTGCATTAAACATGTATCGCGTATTAAATAACTAGCGAGATAAATTGGATTATCATTATAAAAAAAAATTATTGGTTAGTTCCAATTTTCATTGTAACTTGATAATGAGTTGAAAGAATTGATTGAAATTTTCAATTTTTTCGTTTTCAAATAATAATATCAAAAAATAATACAATTTACATTTTAATAGTAAAATAAATAAACATATAAATAAATAGTACTTTTTAAAGTGAAAACTCATCAATTGATTGACATTAAATTGAATTACTTTTTTAATAATAATAATTTTTTTTTAATAATAAATATCATAATATTATTTTATTACATTGATGAAGTTCATGTATTACTTTCGTTATAATATTCCATGAATTGTTATTATTATTATTTGATAATTTTCCCAATTTAGTGATTGACTTGAATGTAATTTGAAAATTTTTTTGTTGTAAAATAATAACAATTTTATAATGTATGTCATTTATTTATTGACTTGATATGATATTTGACGGTTAAATTAAATTATTGTTTATTAATGTACGTTAAACGATGATAAACTGATTGAAGGACTTTGAAAAAACATACATTGACAGGTAAAATTTTGTGTGTTTAAATGTAAAATAATAAGATTTTACAAAAAAATTTTACACAAAACTAATATTATTTTCATTATAATTTCATTTCAAATACTCAAATCAATAATATCCAATTATAAAATCTAAAATTAACGTGTATACACATTCCACGAATTAGCCTCAAATGCATGATAGTATTCTATTAAAATACATGATAAAAAAAAAAGAAAAGAAAAAGTAAAGTTTTAATCAGACAATTTTTAACTTTCTGTATAACATTCATTTCTTGTATATTTTCATACAAAACAGTGAACATTATTTTTATTTTATTTTCAATTTTCCGAGAAATGGCGCTAATTTTACTGTGTATATACTTTGATTATTAAATAATAATGAAGTTCACCACACTATAACATGATATTACTCATACACATTGCTTACAGGCTTGAAACGACTTGTATATGAACAAAATGTAGTATAAAATAATAGGAAAAACTATTCATTTTAATAATAAACAACATCACTCATTTTTATTATTTTTTTTATAAGTAATTTACTTGTGTCGAGTTCAAGTGAGTATGAAATGAAGTTTATTATATTGGAGTAATCGTGAATTCCTTTAAGAAGGTAAATATAATTCATATTTTATAATAATAATAATAAGATTTTCTTTCATATTTTTCATTTTAAATGTATACTATATACAAAATTGAAATTATTATAAATTGAAAGAATATAATTATAAAAATTAATATTTTTTAATTTATAATTTCACTATAAATATACATAAAGAGTAATGTACCAAAGGCGTTAAGTATTCATTTTAAAGTAAATCATGAAATAAATTAAAATAATAATGTAGCACCATAATCTTTCTCTACTTTTATATTAAAAAAAAAAACATTAAATTTGTTAGAAAATTCAGCATTTTACAACACAAATCAAGTACGAATAAAACTAAAATCAAAACATGTCTTTATGATACACATACCAAGAAATAGCAATTTCATTTTAATTAAAAATAATTGGTAGTATTTTGTGTTACAATTCATGTAAATGCTTTTAATAGGCATGTAATGATACACATAATGCCTATAACATTAAAATGTGTAGGTGAATTAATTTATAATAAGCTGCAACATTTATTTTAATATTTTATGGCTAAAAATTGTATGTTTAAAAAAAAATTATGTGGAAAAAAATATAATTGTTATTTTATTGATTATTATTTTTAATAAGAAAAATGTTCAATGAAACATAATTATTCAAAGTTTTTTTTTTAATATTAACATTTATAGAAACAAAAAAATATTTATGTATTTATACAAGAAATGAATAAATTAAAAAAAAAATATATATATAAATAAAAAGGGATTATAAAAATAAATACTTAAACATTTTTATGATACTTAATATTAAAAAAGGTGTCCAGTAGGGTTTTTGTTCTTATATAAAATAATGTCAACATAAAATTTTATGGTATACATTTATATTTTAATTTGTTTTTAAATGTTTAAAAAAAATATAATATTATTTTAAGAATTCAATTCAAATTCTAAATTAGAATAAAATTATACATAACATTAAATAGAAAATTATTGCTCCTGATGTGTGTTTAAATAATAATAATAATAATAATGAAAATGAATCAAAGTAAAATAAAATTCCGTTTCAAGTATTATTTGATTTAAAATTAACATTTTCAAGTACCACTCTTAACTACGACTTTCTGATAGGATTTTCATGGAGTAAAGTAGGTTCTCCGATTAAGTCGCCCTTTATAGGATATGATCTACTATAAAATACCTCCTCTTATTTAAAATTTCAGCCCAATCGGAATGGCTGACGAAAAGTTTTTTATTATGTAATTTTAGCTAAAAACATCATAATAATCATGATTTACACATGAAAATTGTATCAAAATTTTTTTTTTATTTTTTTTTTGTTATTTTTTTTATGTTTTAAAGTTCCTTACACCAATCCAATGATTTTCTTATTGATTTTCATAATATATCAATAATCATATAAATGATGTTTTATATAATGTTTAAATTTATAAAAAAGTTATTATTGATGTATAATCAAAAATAAGAACAAATCATTGAATTCGTCATTCGTCCAAATCATTTTACTTAAAAAGCTTTAAAAATAAAAAAAAAATAAAAAAAAAATTTTTGATATAATTTTCATGTTTAAATCATGAGTATTATGATGTTTTTAGCTAAAATTACACAATAAAAAACTTTTCGTCAGCCACTCCGATTGGGCTCAAATTTTAAATAAGAGGAGGTATTTTATAGTAGATCATATCCTATAAAGGGCGACTTAATCGGAGAACCTACTTTACTCGATGAAAATTCTATCAGAAAGTCGTAGTTAAGTCTAGATTATAAATCGAAATCATCCTGTTTTTATTAGTATCGTATTTTTCTTTCACTTCTATAGAATTATGTGTTATAAATTGTATATAATAGTATACAAAGTTATAATAGTGAAAAAATAATCACATGCTACTTGAAAAACAATTAATTTCATGATCATCGTATATAGTTACATTAAAAAGAATAGTAACAAAGGGATAAACATTAAACACTGGCGAGAAACTCTTTAATTCATTTTTTTTTGTTAATTTTATTTATTTTATAAGGGCTGTTTTGGTACATAAAATACATATAAAATTGAGTGTATAGTGTTTTAATCACCCTAAAATTGTGCTTGTCAACTATTTATTATTATTATTATTATTAACGTTACAACTTTTATAATGATAGATTTTTTTTTTTACTTTAAACAGAATTGGTCACCATATGATGTTGCATTAAATTTCAGTTGAATTTTTTTTCTTCTACATTGAGGATTTTTATCATAATAAATGAAAAAGTTAGTTAAGGAGAGATTTTGTCAATATTCTAAAATTGTCATTTATTATTATTATTATTATTACAAAATCAGATACTTTGTTTAATTTTAATGTTAATTCATATTTTTCAAAAAAATTAATGACAATTGTATTCAAAATTGGAAAAATATGCGGGATTTGTTCATTAATATTATTAATATACAAAAGTTTCACAATAATTGAAAGCTAATTAATATTAACGAATAATATTCAATAATAATTAACATTAAAATGGTAATTGAGTCAAGTTTTATGGTTTATTTCAAGTGTCATTCATTACATTATATTTCATTTTTATGATTGTTAAAGTTCTATATACAATCATTATTATTATTAAAAATACTGAAAACCTATTAAAATGGATACTTGTCAAAAATTGTTATTTCCTGTGAACCCTGATTTATTTTTGTTACATTTATTCTTTCAATTTTTATTTTGTTTTGTATTTCAATTGAACTTATTATTTTACTAATTTATATTCTTTCTGTGATTTTGTCACATTTATTTGTAAGTTATAAGAAAAAAGCGCCTCTTTAACCTGTCAAGTTACCCTCATTCATACACATATCAAAAAGACAAAAAAAAAATAAAAGTTAAAAGAAAGATATAATAATATGAAATTTGACAAGACACATGAAAGTTGCGTGTATATAAGCTATAAAATTAATTATATTGCAAATGATTTTAAACGGCGTTGAATATTGTTGTTAAAATGTGTACAAAATTTTAATTTAATATAAATGTATATAATTTTTTTTCAAAGGATAATAATGTGAGTATGTGTAAAATATGACCGTTACTTTTCTTAAATATGTATAATTTGCATATGAAATTATATCTTTTTTCGCGAAAAATATTTTATGTAAAATGTAATTTAACAAAAAAAAGTTGAAAGTTGAGGTGTAAAAGGAACCACAAAAATTTAATAATGATAATAAAGATTCAAATCACGCCTTTTCCATGCCGTTTTATTTTTATATTTGACTTGAAGCGGAAAAATTTGATGATTATCATTATAATTATTATCAAAATTATTTCTATTTTAAAGAAAAATTATATTATAACATGTTTTTATGTTTAAGATTATAATAAATAGAAAATATAACATAAATTTATAAAACATATCAATAAAGAAGTCAAAATCAATAATGTAAGGTGAGTAGGTGAAGTGACTTGTAAGCGATAAGTTTCTTAATTATCCTCACTATTTTATACAATTGTCGACGACAAACGCCCAAGTTAAACATGACTTTTTTATAATAAAATACAACTTCTTTCTCAACTTCTTATGTAAGTTATAACTTTTCTTGTTAAACTCAAAATGTACAACATTATAATAGCATGTGTCTGACGTGTGTATTTTATTTATTTATACTACATTGTTAAAATTCCTTTATTATATTGAGTGTCAATGCGCAAAAAAAAGTTATTTTATGTTTATACACAAGAATTATTAAGAACAAAACAGAGATTGTTAAAACTTCATCTTAAATCACATTTAAAAATGTTACTTCATTATCTAAATTTTATGTTCACATGATAATTATTGAAATATAACATCATACACTAAAAATTATATTATATATTATTATTAATATAATTATTATTGATATTTTAAATGTATTTCCAAACTAATTATGATACTAAAAGAACATTTTCCTTATTAAAATGATACTTTTAAATAAATTCATAACAATTTAATGAAAGATACACGAAAACATTGTTTGTTACATCTCAAAGTCGTTATAATTTCTTTGATGATGTTTTTAATAATAATAATAATAATCATTATTAACTGAAAAAAAAATAATTTTAACTTATTTTTTTTGTTCTTTTGAAAGGAAACCACAAAATTCGTTCATTCGCGTATTCATTTTGTATGTTTATGTGTGTATAATATGTATATAATAATGATTATAATTATAATTAATTTTTTTTCATACTCATGATGTATTTTGTGTTTTATATACATAACATATATACATAAAAAGTTATTAAAATATGTTTTTTTCGGTTATTTATTCTTTTTTTGTAATAATTATTATTATGTGTATATTTTCAAATTTATCTTGTTTTTAATTTATTTATCAGGTTAATTTTATAAAAATTATTAAAAAATATAATTTAAACCAGATCTTGAAAAAAAAAAACAAATTGTTTATACGTAAACCATCTGCTGTATGTATATGATGATATTTTTTGTTTAATATGAGTATTTAATGTTTGTGATACATTACATTAATAATTATTTTAAATAATAATAATAATAATAAACAATAACAACAAACAAAACCACAATAATTCATGAGATTATGCTAAGAGAGAAAGAAATTGTAAAATATCTAACGTGTAATATAATTAAAAGTTATATTGTTTATTTTTTTTTGTTTATTAAAAAAAATATATTGCCACGTTATCCCTTGCGGTTAAATGTATAATAACATAATGTTATATTATAAAAAATTAACAATAAGCAAGATTCATGCTTAATTTTTACAGTGTCTTTTTTTAATAGTATTTATTTCTATTATTCATTATTATATAAAATTTTACACAGCTTAGATTTTTCAATTTAAATTTAACAATATTTGTTAATAGTGCTTAGCTCATATCTGAAAAAACGCCGTTCATCTGTGTCTATCATTAAAAAAGTCACCAATGACAAAAAAAAAAACAGATCGCGAAAAAATCTGCAGATGAATTATAATTTTGAACAGAAATCTAGTATAATTTTAAAGGAAATTAAAATTGCAACAAAATAAAAATTAAATCAAATTCATATAAGATTACTTCTACTAAACAATAATTGTTAACTATGATTCTCTCGCTTGCATTTTAAATAAAGCAATACCTTACAGCTAAAAACGTTTCTGATCAAATAATTTGATTTTATTGCGCACACACATTTTATTTTATAATTAACAACTTAGTATTGTGTTTGTGCTTCATTTGCATTTTCTCTAGTGCCAGTCATTCAAGATCGCAACAAAATAATAATAAGGAGAGTAATTGCACAAAAATATGCAAACAGCATGATTATTTTTAACTTTTATTATTATTATATTCATCAAGTAATTTTATTTTTTCTGTATTTTTCTTTATTTTTAGGGCATTATTGATCAATTTAATCGGTTTGGATTAAGGTTTTTTTTTACATGTTTTACTAGAAAAATTTAATATTAATATAATAATATAAAATCAAAGTAAAAACGAATGAGATAGAGAAAAAAAACAATTAATTATATGTATATGTGTGTGTGTATAGTTCCCATGATTTTAATATATCTAGGCAACTTCATCTTAATCCAAGTAATGCACACTGAAATTATACAAAGAAAAGTGCCTCTGGACATTGCAAGAAAAACAAAACTGTATTTATATGTATTTACAATGATGATAGAGAGGTGATAGATAGATCAATGTAGATATATATTTAATCAATAAATTCTTTTATTTTTTCTTCCTGCTTTGTTTTATTATTATCATAATAATAATATTATTATTAAACATAATTCAATACAATATTGTGTGTGTGTGTGTGTATTAAATCAGACAGCGCAATGAGTCTTAAATAGTAATTATGTATAAATTTTCCGTGTCTATCCAATGATTATTATCTGGATTGAGAGTCACCTTAGGCGCGTATTGATAAGACTTTGACCTCTTCTTGTGCGAATTGATTCGTGATTCTTCTTTGTCTAACATATACTTGAATTATAAAAATAAAAATTTTTAAGGAGAAAATTGAAATCAATATTAAAAGCGACACAAATGAATAATTAAATTCCTGAGTCTAATTATATCGCATCAATTTGATGCACCCACAATGTCTTTCTGTGTAATTATTTCATAAATAGTAAATAAGAGAGTGTAAAAAAGAGGTTACATTTATGTTAATAATAAAACACAATGTAATGACTTGTATTTTTCCATTAATATACTAAACTTTAATTTTGTATAGAAACGTGTACACATGATTTTTGTCTGATGCACAAACTATGTAATTATGTATTGATTTATTTATAATAAGTACTTTAACTATATTTTTATATTAAATACAGGCTGAAACTTTATTTGTACACAGTCCTTTTAAAGAAAAAAAAAGTTTTGTATAACATTTTTAGCTACAAATATTCAGTATCAAAGTTCATATCTAATGCAATTTAATGTTTTTTTCATCAAATAAAATAAGAAAAATACACTTCAAAAGTATTTGTAACAAAAATAGTTTTATAATATTTACATTCCTCTCATTACAACTGCACTTGAATCAATAAGAAAATGCATTTCTTTAAATTTTTCTTTCTAGTTTAAATAAAATAAATTTAACTTTTGTATTTTCGTAATTATATTGAATTTTAGTTCAAAGCTCATGAAATATCATCAAATTTAATGCAAAATCACAATTAAAATCATTTGATAATACCCTGATTATAAAATTTTTGCAATATATTTTAACGCCTTGATAATTTAAAGTGAGAGGGTCCCTTTATATTTCATTTATGCGTCATGGTATATCGCAATTGTTATTGTTGTAAGGTCGTCATCGTAATATATAATTAAAAATGAAACAGTTGCTCTAATCCTTCATTACATTTAAGGTTCTTTTATTTTTATTTAAAATAGGTCTTTTTTTTCTCCAATATTCATGTAATATTATATAGATTTTAATTTGCATTGTTATTTGTCACCCTGATTCTTTGTATTTAATTATATGTGTAACGAGTACAAGTCGTCAATATAGATTTTTTCTATTATTTTATGTCAAAAAAGAAAGAAAAAAAAATGTTCATTTATAATAATAATAATAATCATACATCACCCCCTTATATTTTATTTTATCCTTTTTAATTTTTATAGTTTAGTTTTATAATAAATAGTCAGAAGCCGGTGCTATATACTTAATATTTTTCATAAATATGTTTATGGTGCATATGTACGTGAAGTACTCATTGCTTAAATTGCATGCGAATTTTAAAAATATTAGTTTATGAAATCATATGTTTTTTTTTTCTTTCATAAATTTAAAGTCCAGAACCAGTTATTATTAGTTTAGTTTAGAATTTTAAAAGTTATACATGATTTTTGTTTTGAGAGTGATACAAAATTGAAGTGTCTACAAAATTATTGTTTAAATTTTTTAAATTATTGAAACATGTTTTTAATCGAGAATTTTCAAAAGTCGGGAATTGAGGCTTGAGAATATGAAAATGTCAAAATGACAAAAAAAATTTATGGTCAACTTTAAACACCTTTTAAAATTGGATCAACCTCATAATAATAATTTTTCGTATAAAAGAAAACTTTTATACATCATTAGATTTATATTTCATATAGTGAATAAATATTATAAAATAATAATAACGTGGACGTGTGTTTCTTATAATAATACAAAATAAAGTGTAATATGGTATATAATTAACTTTATTGATTATTTTGACATATTACGTCGTTTTACTGTATTTAGAATAAAATTTCAGTTTAATCAAAGTAATAAAAAAAAATTATAGAACGAACATTTTTTTTTAAAAAAAAATATTTTATATTTCATCACAAAAGATTTTTTTATAAATATAATTAAATAATCATATTAATAAATTAAAAATCCATTAACGTATTGCATGTAAAAAGAATAAAATTGAATTAAACTTTTTTATGATGCTCCAAAATTTCGTTATTAACTAATTGCATAGCGTTAAATGTTGTTTTTTTTTTGGGTTATATTCAAAATTATAATCATGAAATTTTATTCAAATTGTAAAATTAATAAAAAAAATGTATCAAAGACTCTAATTACCTAATGACTTGTTTTGGCAACACATTTGATAATATGAATGCTTGTTATAATTCATAAGGAAAAAGCGTAATTTAATTTTTTTTGAGTGCTTTTATAATTATGCTTTGCATGAGTGAGCCTTTTTTTGCCACCACACTCACACACACAATGTACATGACGCTATTTTTTATTTTGGAAAAATCTATCGTCCTATTTTTTTGTTATTATTATTAATAATAATAATGGTAATGGGTTTCATTATAAATCTATGTGTGGTTTTAATCATAAACAATTTTGATTTATTTTTTCAGAATTTTCATCATCATGATCATGTATTTTAGGGAACAAAAAATGTTTATTTACCATATTTTTTTTTGAAAAAACAAATTCTAATATTTTTCATTTCAAAAATGGCCTTTTTGAGTTAGTCAAGCGTGGAAATGGGAAATAAATGTTTGTAGATTAATGAAAAATACAGATAAATTATAATTAAAATACAAAATGTTATCATGGATTAATTAAAATTGAATAGATGAACCTAAATTTGATCAACCAAATAAAAAATGCTATTGAATTGAATTAAAATTGGAACAATACTCATTTTATATATGTTGATATGTTGAAATAATTTATCTCTTTATTATAAAAATCTGATTGAACTAAATATTGCGTTTAGAGTAAAACAAAACAATGTGTATAAAGTGGCTTTTATAACAAATGAGGGGAAACGGAAACAGTTATTTTTTCAGTTTGCTTGTTTTGTGTGTGTGTATGAATGAATTGACTCTGTGATGATTGAAAACAAAACACAAAACAAAATAAATGGTACTGATTTATAATTGAGTTGAATTTAATTTTTATATTTTAAATAATAAGGGAACACAAAACAAAAAGTAAATGGGTGAGTACTCTCAGCACATTTCATGATTTTTTTCTGTTACATTGTAACTTTTGGAACAAAATTAAAAAGTATTTATGCGCTTTGAAACACACACACACACACATTAATTATATCAATGGAAAAGATTAGTGATGAATTGTATTTTTGTTTTAGAAATAACTTGAATAAGAAAAAAAAATTGAAATAAGAGGAAGTTATGTGATTGCAATGGGTGACAAACTCAGGAAATGTAGTTTTAATTGAAATTGATTGTTCTAATGTTTAAATATTTAAAAAAAAAATATGATAAATACGACTTAAAAATTTTAAATGAAAATTTCCGTTAAAATATCCAGTATTCCCACGTACAATGTACTCTAGTTGTCATTACTCATTATTTATGTTCTCGCACAAAAGTTAAATATAAATTATCTCTCTGATTTTTCGTTCATTAATGCAAATTTAAGAAGAAATTAAGTTAACTAAGTACTTACCGCACTCCACAGCCTTAAATACATCAGTTAATTCGAGTGAATCTAAATTGTCACTACGTTTTTGCAGACAATAGAATTGTTCAATTTGTACGTGACGTAAACTCTTGATGTGCTGTATCATGCCGAGAATATGGGCTGCCTTGTAATTGCACAATTGGCAGAGCAGTGCTCGATTCATAGCAATTGCGCCCGCATTATTTAATTTTGTATTGTCCGCATTGTCTGTGTCCATGGATTCATTGTGACTGCTGGTCGGTGTCACTTTACCATCTAAATCACAGCCAATACTTGTCACTGCGATCAAATGATTAAAGATAATTTTCATATTTTCATGCCGGATATTTTGTATGTGAATATTTAGTTTTTGTATTGAATTTGTGTAGTAGTCGCAACAATTACATTTTAATTGTACAATATTGTTGTTGTTATTATTATTGATGTATTTTAATTTGTACTCATTCTTCATGCCACCCTCTTTGATATGATTGATGTAGTTGAGTTTTTGTATGTGCTTATCAGTCTTTGAATGCAACTGGAAGTTGGCCTTTAGATTTGTTTTATAATTGCACAAACGACAAATGTAATTATTGTTCATAATCATCATAATGTCACTGGCACAATTATTGCGAGACCGATCAAACATTATGTGATTGTTCAATTCGTCCATGTTGTTTGTGTTGAAATTTGAGCACACTAAGCAACTGTATAGATGGGTGGGACGGGGATCAGCTTCAATTGGAGGTTCCAGAGTATCTGGATTGAGACCATGATCTGGTGGATCATTTGACATTGCACTAGATAGACTTGGGGGAACTGGTGTGATGGAAGATGGTGGTATTGGAGTTGTTTGACCACGTTCTGATTGCTGTTGTTGTTGTTGAGCAACAGCGGCTTGTTGAGCAGCAGCAGCGGCTTGTTGTTGTTGGGCAGCTAAAGCGGCAATTGCTGCTTGTGGATTTCCACCACCGGCAGCATTTTGATGCAGTAATTGAATCA